>CAWUFW010010625.1:0-679380 GCA_963921515.1 Calotriton arnoldi
CATACTGGACCAGTCAGGTTCTCCTCTAATGAGAGGATTCCCTCCTGTGAGAGGAGACAGAGCTCCCTATAGAGGTGCCAGAGTGGTTAGACTCCTGAGAAGGAGATCTAGACTTCCTGGGCACACTCTTAATCCTTCCTGGGGGACAAAGAGGGTGTCATCTTGATCATCCTCATCATCGTCCACAGGAGGGATTGGGTTTTCCAGGTCAGGGTCATTGTCACCCTCCTGGCCAGTTTCAGAGGGGGCTGGGGGTATTGGTACCCCTGGCCTCGCTCTCTTCTTCTGCCCCACCCTCAGCTCCTACCCCTTCAGTCCCTACAGGCTTACTAAGGTCATAAGCCACCAACAACTCCTTGAGGTGTTGGGTGGTGGGACTTTGGCCTGTCCTTATTTTTCTCAAGTTACATAAAGCTCTCAATTCCAAGAATGGGAGTGTATCATACTTGGAGGGTGGAAGCTCAATGGCTTCCTGCAAGGATTCTTTGGATCCTGCCCTTAAAGACATTACTAGTGTGGTGTGGTGTATGCACTACCTACTCTAGTGTGGCCTACTAAACTCTCTTGAGTTGTAGAAAGGGTTGTGCTATCCCTTAACACACAACTCTAAGTTCAGTAGAACTTACTGTATTCTAAGCTTAAATTATATGTACCTTAGGTACCTTTAGTGGTTTTCAGTTGATCAATTCAATTGAGATTATCTGGTAAAACAATAGCAAGCTGGAATCCCACACGCTGCACACCAATGTGAGAAGTTGGCCTGGTATATGCTGTCCACTAATTATAGTGGGCACCTTGCACCAGTCCAAACAACCCCTTATTGGAGATAGGTTAAAGACAACCTTATTGAAAGCTATCCTAGTGGTAGCTATGGAGAGCAGCCTTCAGGCTAAGTCTTGAAGGAATGTAAAGCAGCTTGTTTTACCAGTCTATAATCTCTTGAGTGACCAAATGAAAGAGCACCACACCAGGTATATATTCAAAATATATGTATTTATTGCTAAACACACCCCTCTAGTCTCTTTATGAGGCTAGAGTTCGAAATACATAAGTTATAAGTTATTAAATCACAGTAATAGCACAAATACACGTTTGGGCCCTAGAGGCGTACCAAACCATATACCAATAAAGTGGTATGCGAACCACGACTGAACTAGACACTAGGCCTAGAGCCTCTAGAAGTGCTTGGACCACAAGGAACCACCCAAGGTAGTGACACAGGGGACCTACGGGAGACGCGTGCAGTGTAAATACACAACCGCGATACGCCGTTGACTTCTATGGAGAAGTCGGGATCGGGAAAATAGAGAAAAGGGACACTTAAAAGAGGACTAGGACAAAACCCTTTGAGATCTAGGACTTTGAAGAGTCTCTACCCACGGGAGCACCGGAGTACTCGTGTTACCTCACCCAGGAAGCCGGGTGCATAGGTGCCTTTCGGGGTCGGGTTTCGTCGTCGATTCGAATGGCGATCTGCTGCAAAGTGCTGCTGGCGGCCAAGAGAAAAGTGTCCGGGTGGATCCAAGAGTGGATCGGAGTTCTGAAGAACCTGAAAGCAGAGGGGACAGAGTCTGGGTCACTAGCCAGTGACCAGGAAGGCGATGGACAGATGCCCACCGATGTCGAGTGCTTCAGGTGCGTTGATGGTCGTATTGACTCTTCAGCCACGAGGTCCAGGAGGCGTTGTCGGTGACCAGGAGCAGGATTCGGGCTGGTACACGATGTCTGTCGAGTGCTGAGGTGTCGGCGACCGGATTGGACCCAACAAGCCTTGGCAACGGCAAGTCTCGGTGAAGATGTAGATCGTCGATGGTGCAGACCAGCAAGGTCTGTGGAACTCACCCAGCGAGGGTAAGTGAGGGCAGGCCTGGAACAACCAGGATGCCAAGTAAGAAAAGGATTGGCCTTCGTTAAGGGCTACTAGCCAACGGGCTAGCGACCGCAAAGGAGCCTCGTGACGCCGCACGTGGATCTGGCTTACAGGACACTCGTGGAGTGGGGGCCAGTGATCTTCGGTGCAGGTTGTGCTGGAGGCTAGGGATACTTGGAGCCCAAAGCACGACTTCTTGGGAGACCCAGAAGAGGATGCACTTGCAAATGTGCTTGGTGTCCAGGGGTCACGGTCTCAAGTCACCCACGATAGCCACGGGCCTCAGCTTTGCTGGGGACTCAGGGTAGCCTCGGGAAGTCTGAGAATCCACCTCTGGTGATGCGATGACTTCGGCGTCCGACGGGAGCTTCAGAAATGCGAACCGGACAGATGCTTCTTTGGTGCCTGCCAAGCAGGGGAGTCACTCCTTGACCCCAAGGGAGATTCTTCTGTCCTCTAATCGTGAGTAGAGCGTCGAAGGTCCAGGATTCAGTTTCAGAGTTTCGTCCAGGGATAATCTAAAGTCCTAAGGACTGGGTTCCTACCTTTATACTAAAGATAGGGGTTGGACTACTCTGTGGCCCCACCTATGGGTGGGTCAGGGCAGAGGGGTGGCTACACCCCTTTCCCTTTGTCCAGTTCGCGCCAAAGCAGGGGCTGCAAGCCCTGATCCGGTTTGAACTGGGGTATGCACTAGGGACACCAAGTGTGCCCCCAGTGCAGGACTTCAAAGCACCCGAAAGTGCTCCCGCCCAGCCCCAATACACATTATCCTGTCTGGGGAGGTGGTCACACCTCCCTGGGACAGGAAACCTATTGTCCAGGCCTCCCCTGCCGGAGTTTCGTCCAGCAGCAGGAGGCCAGACTCGTGTCTGTGGCAGCAGCATCCATCTTGTGATGCCAGGGCTCTGGAAAGAAGTTACCGGACTAGTCAGAGTTAACATGTCTTTCCCTCTAGAAGGGTGGAATGCTACCCCCGCCGCCAGGATTGGCGGTGGGGGGGGTAGTATTCCAAGATGTTTGACACCAAACATGACATGTTTAGGTGCAGCCATTCCAAAGTTAGCATTTTACCGCGAGGATATAATGCGCTTAAGAGTATATGGTCAGGCTGCACTACAAACAGCATCAGAGATGGTCTCCGAACGCTGCAGAGGGGCCCTGCTCATGCAGGGGCACCCTCTCACATAGGAACCATGCACTCTGCCTTTAGGATTGATAAGGCCTGCCTTAGGAGTGACTTATAGGTTTATATGTGTGTATGTATTTAGTGATATAGGTAACCTATATCACAGTAAGGGGTGCATGCACCACCTTACCCAGGCTGCAGTAGCAGACCTGTGGTGTCAGTTTGGATGGCCTTCCAGGGGTGGCATAATACATGCTGCAGCCCCTGGCAGGCCTCTGAGGTACCTATGCCCTTGGTACATAGTATACCATATACTAGGGACTTATAAAGGCACTCCAGATCCCAATCAGTGATGTGCCTAAGGCACATGGAAACCATTTTAGAGAGGAAGCAGCTAGGCTGGGGTTCTAATTAGCAGGGCCCCAGCCAGACTAATGTCGAAAAACAGTGAAGCATCAGCAAAAAGTGGGGGTACCCATGTGAAGCAGATCCTACTCTCCTACACACACCATGAGGGGTCACCTGTGGTCCTAACAGTGTGCGTAGCACACAAAACATAATAGATTTGGTCACCACCAAAAATGCTAGACCATTGTAAATAACTCAAGATCTGAGCCCACAAAAAGGCTCAAATAATACATAGACTTCGCTCACACATGTAATCAGTCAGTGAGAGCACAACCAACAGTGGAGCTATGAACTCCACAAATATTTCACACATTAAAACCAAGGACATTCTGGTCCAGTGTCTGAGACACAAAGCCCACAAAGTCATCATTCTACAACATACTCATGACATTGTCATGAAGAGAGATCTCTATGACTATGTATCAACAAATAATGAAGATATATCCACACACTTCTCTTTGTGTGGAAATCACAGAACTAAGATCATCCATCGTAAATTACTTAAACATGTGTTCACTATCCTTGCAGTTTCTTGTACAAATCGACTATAAAAGCATGAGCACATGTATGCAGCTTCACATCAGATCCACGGTCCAATTACGTGTCTTACCTTTATTCCATTGTGCAATGCAGGCAATCTCACATGTTAGAAAATTACTCTGACAACTTCAGAATACATGTGGGGTGTGTGACACATCACATCATATATGTGTATGTAACATGACACATCATTCTTCCAGGTATTACTACAAGTACGAAGTAAGTCATTTAACTTCAGCCATTTCTAGAACTTGGACATAAGTATAGTAAGAACAGTATGGCTGCAGCTTTACTGTCCATACATGCTTGAATGCAAGTCATCCCCACATCTATATTCAACTACATCTGCTGCAAGGAAAATGCTGCCTGTGACAGGAGGCAATACTTTAATCCCACAGTCAAAGTCGGTACAAAACATACCCCCCCTGTAGCTGCTGTTGGGCCTTCAACAACCCACTCAGCTCTGGGTAGGCCACTGCCAGGATACGGCCGATGAGGGAAGTCAGTTTCTGGTGGGCACCTCTAGGATCTGGAGAGGACTGCCCCACCTGGACTCGAGCGATCTTACGGGTCCAGCGTCTTATGTCCTCCAATCTTTTCTTGCAGTGTGCGCTGCGCCAGCGATAGAGTCTGAGGGACCACAATTTTCGGGCAATGTCTTTCCATAAAGCCTTCTTTGGATGGGCATTGGCCTGTACGCACAAAAGACATGAAGCAAGAGATTGTAACAACAAGGCCAATTTACAAACTTCATAAATGTTAAAAGGGAGAAACTGTAAGAACATGTATGTGGAATCTCACTACACAACATAGGTATTCAACACAATGTAAAATCCATCTCCAACTGGAGACACAATCCGTAATAACTAGTTGCTCTACACTTCACCCTTGTGGTGTAATGCACTAGCTAACAGAGCCTATCCAGCACATGGAATGCATGTCCTCTAATATTGTGCCGTGCTGTGGTTAACATGTGAAAAATACACAATAGTAGCTTTACATGCAGGGGAGGACACTGGAACATGTTAGCATACAACCAGTACTCATCTGACACTCAACATACACATGCCTCATACAGACTAACACTGGTGTGTGCATACTGACTACTACCATGAGAAGGCACAATGCATGCAGTTGTATGCGTCACACTTACAGACACTACTCAGACAATCATACATATCACATACCAACAGAATCAAACATATATCCATCCAGGTGATGAATCACGTCATGACACATACCCACTGCCATAATAGGCACTCACACATGAAGGGCCCGTAGAGAAATCCAAAAATAGTTGGTACCTGCTGAACCACAACCAGTTCTAGAGCAGAAAAAAATACAAACGAGTCAACTTGTGACACTTGCAGTACACACTCATTTTTGGTGTACAATGTAATTGACTATGTCACCAATACCCATATCGTTGACTAGGTATAAACCATGTTAACAAAGTTAGGTCATAGCAGAGAATCACTGCGTGGAAAACTACATCAATCTCCATTGAAAGCCACATTGCAAGATATGTGGTGCCAGGATTACACCTGCGGTACTTGATACTAACATGTTGAATACGGTGAGTACAAATTTACACACAGATGGAGATTTTCAGAATACTCAGCCACTCAGACAATGTCATTTTACATGGTAGTCAATATGCATCATGCATACACAATCCATGATCACCAAAACACACTTACGTCACATTAACCAACGCATTTACATGATCCAAAGGCATATGTGCATTCTGGGCACATGACACATGTGACACAACTAGGTGTGGGACTAGGAGGTAAACTTTGGAGTTTCACAAACACCATAGGTCCATGACTACATAAACAGTACTTGAAATATGTGGTGATATGTATGTGAACAATCCTCAGTTGATAATGAAGTGAGCATCACATGACTAACATACATCATAGACTCTGAAATTCAAACCATCTAACAAGCTTCCACACCATTTCAATACCCAAATATGTCCATAACCTGCTTACCTTCTACCTGTAGGATGTGTGCACTGGGTACTCATATACACTTTGCAATTGTTGAAACACCTATACAATCCATACATGCAAGATATGTGTGAGTAGTCACTAGCGACATCCAAGTACCACTGTTAAACCATCAAGTACAAAGATGTGTTTGCTTTTGGACTTTTTCAGAAACAATATTTCTATAAAACAGATACACTGGGAAACTGAGAATAGAGCAAAAAGACCATTGTAACGTCACTCGTGTTCATTCATGGCAATGTAATGTTACAAGGGCGACACATGGCACCAAAATGTATTCATCAGACAAATGTAATGACAGAGTACATAGTCCATGTGCACATATGTTCAGCACATTCAAACAGGTGAACATGGATACATGCCTACACATAGTTCCACCCCAAAAAATTCTGCTAGTCAACCCAATAATGCTCACTTGTGTCCATGGGTAGCTTGAACATGGTACGTCTGGCAATTACAATAAAACATTTATGTTCAGACTGGTCTGGCCCAAATGCATAGGTCTAGGTGAAGTGAAGGCAACTATAACGAGTTTAATAGCACATTTGCTGTCCATCAAGAACATGTTGATAATGCATGCACACTCCTCGTGGCAAACACATTAACTTGATAGGTACACTTTCGGTATGAGCACACATAAGTATGTCACCAGGAGTTTCTATGCTACATCAATACAGAAAATGGTGCCAATATGCTTTTCGAAAAACATACTTGCAGAAAACACATTATGCACAATCGGTCATGTCCAAGCACATATACATATCAGCTCATGTATGTCATCTTGATTCACATCATACAACTGTCTGTGAATCCTAGTAGTCATTATCAAAGTCTCAGGCACCAAAATCACAATTTTTCACAAACTGAGAAGTTAAAGACACATTCAATGAAACATTTTGCATATTGGTTCAATGTCTCTTTCACATAACTAAATAGTATCTACATACTGTCAGCAAGTCTCACAAATGTTTACATAAAGTTTGACAAGATGGACATACATTAAAGCTACAGCTCATTCAAATGGATGGCATCAAAGGACAACTGCTAAATAGCAAATGCTTACAATTTGCCTTCTAAATCTAGTGCTTATGTTCAGCCATCTGAACCACAAAACATGGTGAACGAGTAGGAAATCAGATAGCAAATAAGCCTGTCAGGTTTTAGCTGATGACGGTATGGTTGTGTTGCGGTCTCAGCACACTGAAATGAATGTTAACTTAAAAATCGGTATGGATAATATATCTAGTTAGCTTGTGTTGACCGACAGTTTCATGAGATCCGCAAACTGGTCTCACCACCCCGTCCCCTCTCATCCGATGAACCCAATTACAACTCTGTGTGACCAATGGTCGACACATCATTGATGGTGCCAGCAAATGCAGTAGGAGGTACCAATGGTGGGGGTCCCAGCAAGTCAATTGAGCATGTATGTTCCCAGCCTTTTGCCATTGCATCCGCAGAGAGAAGACTCCAAGCTGATGCATTTCAAATGCCATAGCAGTTAGACCGGATGAATTTCCGCAAGCTTCAAAAAAAGCATTTAGCAGAAGTGGTATAGGCTGGGGACAAATGTTCAATGGGCATCCAAGGGAGCCAACAGTACATTCAGGTCAGAAGACACTCCCATTGGCAAACCGAAACACAAATCCACTGCCAATTCGTATGGGCACAACAGATAGCGGAACACCGGTTGTACGCAATAATGCCACACTGGCCTAACGCTGTGCTGTACTTAAGCACTGAACCATAGGTTCATGGCACAGCAGCACCAGTGTCCGTGATTGGTCCATTTCGTCTTCAACTTGCACATCCATAGTTGGTTTACAACAACGTAAGTGCAGTTCCAGCTGCCAGTCAAATCAAAAGCTGTATACCTTCACGAAAGTATGTAAGTTCGTAATGAGCAACAGTTGGAATCACTTGTACCTGTGTCTCAAAGTAGCGGACTACACCAGCGACAAATGACTTTAAATAAAGTGTAGGACTACCTTGCTATCACACATGTACCAGTTACGAGGATTCTGCTCTTCCATATGCTGTGTCAAGTTAGTAGGAAGTTCTGTATCTATCTTGGATGCAGACCTTCAAAATTGAAGATCAAACAGCCCTCTGGTTTGAGTTGAGGCCATAACCGTTTTGAACTGCTTGGCCTTCAGTGTGTTCAGAGTGTCAAAGCGTAATGAATGTAATTGCACATACCGTTACTGCAACTCCCTAACATGTCATTCAGGTGCAGAAATTAACTTTTGCACACCAAGGCTAAATTTATGGAACTTAAAGCACATAAGTAAATGGAAATCACTAACCACAGACAGCCTTGATCGTGAGCCAGAACTTCCAAGTCATCCTAAAATTAAAGTGAAACTCAGTTTCACGTTTGCATGGAAACATCCCAGTTTTCATTAAATGTTTGTCAGCTACGCATATAGCAAGTCCCAGTTCAGTGTTTAACAGTACAGACTTTGCCCAGAGAGCAGGACTATTAAACCTTCTGTATGAATCACTATTGGTCTGTACATACACAAGTATGAAGGTGTATGTGCGTGCACATTCATTTTACAGTCAATGTGTTCCGAATACATCCCTGTTTCATGTGATTACAACAATGAATCCAGAACACATATACATCACTTAAGTGAATATACATGTACACAATAATTGTACTGTGCAACCTATGCCATAAGGCGTGTAGTTTCGAGGAGATTTAACTGAATCATGAAGGTCATTTGTAAGGAAAATGTTACTTACCAGTAGACATCTGTTCTTGGCATGTAGAGCGTAGATCGCCATCTTGTGTTGGGTCCGGATGTTTTCAGTTTGTTTTTCTTCGAAGAAGTCTTTCCAGTCACAAGGCCGAAAAAATTGTTCTTCGATTGTGAATGCCTGCAGCTCATCAACTCTTCTTAGCGATGTAATGGCTACGAGAAAAGAAACTTTCCATGTGAGAAACTGCAGCTCACATTTGTGTAAAGGTTCAAACAGTGGACCCATTAGCCTGGTAAGGACAATATTTAAGTTCCACGCTGGTGCTGGTGGAATTGTTGGTGGAATCACTCTTTTTAGACCTTCCATAAATGCTTTAATTACTGGGAGTCTGAAAAGTGAGAGGTGATGTCTGTTCTGCAGATATGAAGCTATGGCAGCTAAATGTAACCTTATAGATGTATACGCTAAATTTGATCATTGTAAATGTAGTAAGTAACATATGATGTTTTGTACTGAAACATCAAGTGGGTCAATGGGCTTGATATTGCAGTATTTAACAAATCTTTTCCATTTGGCTGCATAGCAAGCCCAGTGGTAGGTCTCCTTGCTTCTTTAATGATGTTCATACAGTCTGGTGGGAGGTTAAGAGAACCAAACTCTATGACTTCAGGAGCCAAATCGCAAGATTGAGCTCCTTTGAATTTGGATGCTGTATGTCTCCATGGCTCTGAGTGAGGAGTCTGGGCGTGAGATGCAACTTTTGATGTGGTACTACCGACAGTTCTAGTAGGGTTGTGAACCATGGCTGTTGAGCCCATGTAGGAGCAACCAGGATTAGAGTCAGGGATGCTTGTCTGAGCTTCCGAACCACTAGGGGAATGAGTGGGAGAGGTGGAAAAGAGTAAGCAAACCTCCCTGACCAGTTCATCCATAGGGCATTGCCCTGTGATTCTGGATGTGGATACCTGGCGGCGAAGTTTGGCCATTTTGCGTTGAGGTCAGTTGCAAACAGATCTATTTCCGGAAACCCCCACATTTGAAAGAACGGAAGGAGAACTTGAGGATGAAGTTCCCACTCATGGATCTGTTGCTTTTGCCTGCTGAGTAGGTCTGCTATTTGGTTGCTTTCTCCTGGTAGATGTTCTGCCATGAGATAAATCTTTTGAGGAATGTCCCACTTCCAAATGGTTTGAGCAAGATGTGACAGTTGGAGAGAGTGTGTCCCCCCCTGTTTTTGTACATAGTACATTGCTGGTATGTTGTCTGTGCAACTCAAGACAGCTTTGCCTTTGAGGTGGTTCTGAAAAGCTTTGAGTGCTAGAAAAATTGCTAGCAATTCTAGGTGATTGATATGTAGTTGCTTCTGCTCCCTACTCCACAGTCCTTGAATGGTTAGAGTCTGGAGATGCGCTCCCCAACCTATTAGTGATGCGTCGCTGTTAAGATCGTCTGTGGAATCGGGACGATGAATGGCCGCCCTTTGGACAAGTTGTGTGGATTCCACTACTGCAGAGAGCGATGGGTGCGGCTGTCCACCAACACTAGATCCTTCCGTTGACCCTGTGACTGATTCCACTGATGAGCTAAACACTCTTGAAGGGGACGCATATGAAGTCTTGCATGAGGTACTATTGTGATGCAGGACGCCATCATTCCTAGCAATTGCATGAAAGCTCTTGCAAGAAGTGATTGGTTGGCTTGGAATTGGGAGATCAGGGTTTGAAGACTGCGTCTTCTGGTCGCAGTTGGAAATGCAAGAGCTTTGTGAGTATCTACGGTAGCCTCCAAGTATGTTTGAGACATGGAGGGCTGCAGATGCGATTTTGTGAGATTAACTGTGAAGCCCAGACTGTGTAACAGTTGTACTGAAATTTGTGTGTGCTGCAGACACATTTATTGAGACCTGGCTTTGATGAGCCAGTCGTCCAAATACGGGAGGACATGTATGTTTTGTCTCCTGAGATGAGCTGCTACTACTGCCAGACATTTGGTGAAGACTCTGGGAGCAGTGGTGATTCCAAAAGGAAGCACTTTGAACTGGTAGTGATGGCCCGCTACCACAAACCTTAGGTATTTGTGATGAGCAGGATGGATTGGGATATGAAAGTATGCGTCCTTTAAGTCCAGAGTGGACATAAAGTCGCCTTGTTGCAGTAATAGAAGCACTTGTTGTAGAGTGACCATATGGAAGAGGTTGGAATGAATTTATAGATTTAAGTCTCTGAGGTCCAAAATGGGTCTGAGTGATCCGTCCTTTTTGGGTATTAAAAAATAAAGGGACTAGGCGCCTGTGCCCTGGTATTTTAATGGAACTGACTCTATTGCTCCTTTTTCTAGAAGAGATTGGACCTCTTTGTTCAATAGGCGAAGGTGTTCTGAAGACATTTTGTGTGTTCTTGGTGGAATGTTTGGAGCGTTGTTGGTAAGCTCCAGGCAGTAACCAGATTGTATAATTTGTAATAGCCATTTGTCTGAGGTGATGGTATTCCAGACTGGGAGAAATTGAGTTAGACGTCCCCCGACAGGAGTGGAATGATCTGGGGTTATTGTCAAAAAGTCACTGTTTGGTATTTGCGGGGAAAGTACGTGTTGAGTTGCCTCTACCTCTTCCCTTTCCATTGTTTCCTCAAAATCCACCTCTGAAATAACCTCTTGATGAGGGCGATTGACTGTTGCCCTTGTAAGAGGAAGAGGGATTTTTGGATGACATAGTTTTGGAGCCTGCCCTATAATAGGAGTGACGAAAGGAACCTCTACCTGCAGATGTTTGCAAGGCTGGGGGACTTAGCAACTTCGGTATCTTTTTTAATTTTTTCCAGCGAGGTGTCAACTGCTGGACCAAAGAGGTGTTCCTTATCGAATGGTTGGTTAAGAATAGAGGCTTGCACCTCAGGCTTAAAACCTGAAACTCTCAACCAAGCATGTCTGCACAGAATTACACTGGTGCTTACTGCTCTGGCTGCTGTGTCTGCTACGTCTAAGGCGCATCTAATTGAAGTATTAGTAATGATCAATAGCCTTAGATTTGTGCTCATCAGGTAAAAATTGCATGAGCTTCTCTAGCTTATCACAGTGATCTCTATCGTAAAGAGCTAATAATGCTCGAGTATTAGCAATGATCCATTGATTGGCTGCCTGTGATGCCACTCTTTTGCCTGAGGCATCAATTAACTTGGACTCCTTATCAGGAGGAGGGGCTTCACCTGTGGTCTGCTGAGCATCAGAGTGTTGAAGGAATGTGTGGCACTCACCTGCTTGTCTAGTGAGCCGTACAGTTCATTGTAGTGGGGGAGGACCTCTTCCACCAGGCTTTCCAGCTCCTCTGGGTAGAAGGCTGGGGCCCTCACACCTTCCACACGTCTCATGATGGCTCATAGAAATGGCAAACAGCAGTTGTAATTGAGGAGATGTGGATTGCAGCAGTGTCAGGAGGCAAGTGGAGTGTATCATTAACCACGTTGTATTTGTACACAACATAGGAGGTCCTAGTCATGCACAGAGACCGCCATTCATCCACGACTTTCAAAAATCGCCAATGTGATACAAAGTATACAGCTCCTGCGTGCGAGACGGCCTTCCTCGTGGCCAATATCCTGCGGAGTTTGTTGTTTTTCGAGAGTCTGTTAACCGACGGCAGACAGTGGACATTTTGTTAGCTGTTATTTTTCAAAGTTCAAATGCGTACCTAAAGCTTGCAATCCAGGCAATGTGATGTGTAATCCTTTGAAAAATTGAGCAGGAAATGTTCATGAAGGGGGCGTGGCAGACAGGGTTCAGATCCTGGCTTAACATCTGACTCAGTTATGTACTCATGAGTGACTACTATTGTGTGACAACACATTTGTTCATTGCTGAGTGAATTTCCAACATGGAAATTCTTATAGATGCATTTGTGACCATAAGAGTTTGGTAACTAATGTTACTGTAGATGCCAATTGTACAGAAATGTACACCGTTATAACATAATCTGGTCCGTTGCGATTATCTTCATACGAAAACCACTACTGAAGGCACATGAATGATCAGGGTCTGGAATCACTGAGTTCTCGGATAATACACCACAGAGACTGTGTGTGCTGGTACCATGGCACATAGGTACCCAGGTGTAAGAGGCAGAGTTTGTTAAAACAGACAGATTTGGATTGGGAACGCTATCCCTCAGTCATGTTAGTACTCACTGGCCTGAGTGTCAGGAGGAGCCTGGCAGACTCAATGTACACGTACAAGCTTTTCTAACATGGAGACAGAGGGGGTACATCTTGTTAATAGGGGGAGCAATGCTGGTTCTGCCACAGATAAAATCATACATGACATTTCGTGTAACCCATCAGTGTGTTGAACCATAAAATCATACATGACATTTCATGTAACCCATCAGTGTGTTGGTACCACTGCCAGCTTTTTCTATGAAAGGGTGCACCATGTGACACGTTGGTGTGTTAATACATTTCTGACTCAGTATCCAATGTTCCACATACAAATTCACTGAGGAAGAGGTCTGATGCTTGGGATATGGAGTCACAACTTTCATATGTGTTACAATACCCAATTGTTTGTAACAAACTGAGTTTTAGGGCAGAAAGTGTAAGATGTAGCCTCTGTAATTGTTACAACAATCCCTGGGATCTATGTCAAGCCAACTTTAATTGACACTTATGCGAGCATTGTACAGTATGTAGAGGGTATCTAGTTCTGGCCATACCGTTCACAGAACAGGGGAAAATGTTTCAAATATAAGACTTTATAATAATCTTAATGTGAGACATTGACTGTTTCAAATTAACATGTTTACAATCAGACCAGCATGTGGGTACTCTGTCAACATGTATAAGAACAATGTATCTAGCACTTTGAAAAGTGATATTTGTCGATCAACATCATGTGCAATATATGACATCAGACCATAACCAGAGTATCTATATTCAAATAGGTCCTCATTGCCATGATGACCATAACTCATGACTGACATCATTCAGAGCAGCCTCACTCCATGTGTGCCAGCATCGCAATCCATTTAACACGTGAACCTCTCACACTGTTTGCATTCATTGTTTACATTTCCTGACTCAGTCCCCTATCTAAGTTTTCTGAACCAAGAACACACATGTACAAACCAGAGAGGCTCAAAAACATCACAGAGATCCAGACTGTCGAGATTTCTGAAGAATAACCCAGACATCTCACAAAAGAATATATATTTATAACAACATAACTATATACAATAACATGTCAGGCATGACATTATGACATGTCAATAAATCCCAGTGGCAGCTCAACAGGAGCAGTGTACCAAGCGTTCACTGCAAAGTAGCACAAGCAGTGATATCTCCATTCTGGGTTGAACTTGGACGTCCATTGTGGAGCAGAAAAATTAAAATCAGGATTCCTGCCACAAGTAGCAGGACAAGCGGGAGCCCTCCAAAACGCTTCCCAACACAGAGTGTATGAAAGATGGTATAACTCCAAAAATCATCTGAAAGGTGCTAACCAGTCCCCAGCAGATACATTTTAAAAAGTGCACTATTCCCTTCGTATCAGACATATCAAAGATACAGTGGACCAGCTCCCCAAAATGCAGAAGGAAGTTAGCATGGAGTAGTGTCTGTATCTCAGTAGTGTCTGTATCTCAGACGAGGACCTTGCAAACTGGAGATCAAACATCTCTCTGGCTGAAATTAAGGCCACATACTTTTGAAAAAGCTTTGCTTTCAGTTTGCTCAGAGAATCAAAGCATACGTTGGAAACATTTATCGAAGGCCATAGCGTTGCCTCCCTAACTTTGCGGGCAGGTGGAAACAATACTTGTGTGCAACAAGTGATTATGGAATTAATCTTCACCAGATAAGCGATGCCCAGTTCCATTCCACAGGAACCTTGATCATTCAGCATCAAATAGCTCCCATTCGAAAGCAGCTTGAAAACCAGATGAATCACAGCAGCTGGGGAACCCTTCAGATAACAGGACAAGTTCGCAACCAAAGCATTGCATGCCTTATGAAGAGAAATGTCCTTGCAAACTAGGGACCCGCTTAGAGAATCCTCACAGTCGGAACCACTAAGGAAAACTTTTGCGTCCCCATTCCTGAATCTGAACCTGAATGGTAACTCCCAGTACTCATACACATAACCTCCCCATGCGTTTCGTATCTGCCTTTCTGCTGGTATATTGGAATTGGAAAGTCGTAACTGGTACGGTGATATAACCATGGATTATCCAGTTTGAGGATGGTGTCTAACTTTTCAATGTGCAACATGGTATACTTCGCCCCTCTACGTGCCATTACTTTCTTACTTTCTGTTAGATCGTATGCAGAAATCAGACTCGTACTATTGATGTTTCTCCACGGCACGTGGCCAGAACATAGGGGGTCAATATGATAGTGGTGAACCAGCCTGACTGTGGCGGGTTCACCGCTATCGTGCGGCCAAATACTGCCCGCCAGATAAGGATGGCGGGCGGTGTGCTGGCGGATGGAAAGCCCTTCCGCCACGGGTCCGACACAGGCAATCGTTACGATTGCCTGTCGGACCCGGCCAGCATACCTAGAATGGTGGCGGTGCGCCACATTAGGATGCTGCATCAAGCCAGCCTTTCAATGGCAGTTCAACCGCCATTAAAAGGCTGGCAGGGATGTACTTTGGGGGCCCGTTGTGGGCCCCCTTGTGCAGGGGCATGGGAATTGTGCACTTGGGGGCACCTATGGTGCCCCCTACAGTTCCCTGCACCAGGTGGCAGGCACGCACAACATGCACTTTTGCCATTGCGGCGGGTGATGCAGCCAGCAGCACCCGTCGCAATGGTAAACATGCACGATGCATAGTAATTGCATGTGCAAAACCACCGCCATATGGGCGGGCGGTCCCGATTCCCGGGATGATGGCGGACAGACTTAAGTCCGTCCGCCATCGTAATCACCCCCATAGTGTTATCAATGTCCAGCTCAGTATTACAATGGACCATAATTGTGACTGCCCATGCTGTAAAATCGACATAACTTGCTGTATAATGTCAATTGCAGGAGACACTATGTTGCCCAATGAATACATTCTGGATGATAAGGTGCTCATACTGATGTCAACTACAGTCAAAGCATTTTCTAAATTAACCCTATCGATTTTGAGCAATCTCTCAGCAGCTTCCTGTTGAGAAATTTTCCACAGCTTATTGTATATTCCATACAAGAAGCACTTTTGACGTGGGTTCCAGGGACCTAAAAGAAAATCCCTGAGATTCATGTCATCATAAAGAAGGGACAAGTGTAGCTTTAAGCGACATACACATTTTAATGTACACCGACGATGTAGCAATCATGGACCTTACTCCGATAGGCCTACAAAGAAACCTAAATGCCCTAATTCATTATGCTAAAGACAATTTTCTCATTCCAAACATCTCTAAAACTAAAGTCCTTCCCTTTAGAGGGAGAAATCACTGCCTTCACTACAACTAGACATTAAATGGTAAGCCCCTAGTGATTGTTAAGTAATATGTTTACTTGGGGAGAATTTTTACACAGACCTTACAAAATTCTTCCCATCTTGGGCACATCGTCCTAAAGGCTGCTGCTCATGTCGGCGCATTATTGAGATTTTACTCTCCTTCAGGGAATAGACACTTTGCACCCATGCTCGAGGTCTATCGTTCGAAAATACCACCAATTATAATATACGCCTTAGAATATATCCCAATTAAGGTGTGTCACCCACTAAATGTAAAAGAAAGGATTTTATTACGTAAACTGCTAAGAGTCAATCAGTTAAGTCCCTGTCCAAGCAATCCGCCTGTAGTTATCCATAGTCAGTGCGTACGCAAAGCCATCATAAATATACTCGGTTGGGCCTATAATCTCCTACATGCAGACCTAGGATCTATAAGGTACATTTTAAAACTAGAGACTTTTAGAGACAAGTCATCTCATCATACTTTCAATAAGAATTTTTGTTTTTTTTGTTTTTTGATAAACAAATTTTTATTGATTTCACAAAAGGCACCAGCCAATCATTAAGATCCCAGGATAACAGAGAAATATATGCAGTGATCAGGACAACCCAACGGCCAAAGGCATATAAGATCAAAAGGACAAGTTTTGGAGCATCCCCAACGAGATTAAACCAGACCCCCCAACCACTTCCCCCAGACCCTACGAAACTTCTTGGGGCAGCCACGCGCTGCATACATAGTCTTCTCCTGCGTGGCGCACCAGTCAACCCCGGCCCGCCATTTCCCAACGGTGGGAGGATCAGGGCATTTCCATGCAGTCTCTATGTCCCTTTTAGCCACCACCATTGCCGTTGTGTAGAGTAGTTTTTCGTTTCTGGACCCATCCAGCCCATCTGTGATGCCCAAGAGCGCATGCTTCGGGTCATGCGGGATCTCCCACCCCAATACCTTAGTCACTTTCAATAAGAATTTAAGTATTGCACTAACTCAGTCTGGTTGCACGACAGCACTTTTGAAATCTATAACTCCTTCACACTTGAAGCTTTATTTAAAGAACTTGACCCCAAGAATAAGCTACGATTCGGATGTAGACCATTGTTCACAGCTAAAACATTTTGCACATTTTTTATATAGTCTAGAATATAAAATTCCTCAACAATATATAAGTTTTTCTTTAGGGCATAGGGTCCGGCGCACCATAATTTTAATGAGGCTGGGGATTCTTCCTTTAAAGACCCAGACTTTTAAATGGGATAAATCGGAAAGTTCCACAGAAATGTGTGACTTATGTAATGGAGGAATGCAAGACTTCTTACATGTGTTACTAGTCTGCCCAAATCCGACTTTGGTAGAGGCCCGGCATATAAAGCCTATATGTTTTAGACATAATCTTTGGTCTGCAAAAAGTCTAATTGAGTTTTGTAAATCACCACTTGATGAATTTGCTTGCTATAATCTGTATACATTTTTAAAAAGTTTTTTAAAATTGGTTTAATGTTCGAATAATATAAATGTTTTATCACCTTTTAACCATGTATTTGTTGACCTCAGGCAAGGTCTAAATCAAATCCAATAAATCTTTGAATCTTTGACAAGTGTTGCTTCACCTGAGAAAGTGTTGAGGTTTTAAGCCGCTCTAGGCACAACTTCCCAACTCTATATGATGTCATCACCCCAGAATGTTCTGTTTGTACATATCGCTGATCAGGCCTATTGATACTAAACCCTTTGGTGTTACCCAGGAATCTAGATTGACACCGGTTTCTGTCCACAGGCCAAACTAATCAGCCCTTCCAATTGGGGTCTGATGAATTAAAAGAACCATTACGTATCATGGTTTCTAATGTATCCTCGCTGAGGTGTGCTAAGTGCTGCCAGTTCTCGAAGAACGAGAATGCAGGAATACATGGAGTGTTCAAATCCTTTATTTTGGCTATTCTAAGACAGGAGGTTTGTTGTACTGTGCTATTCAGGAAAATCATTTGATGTGGTATGAGGAATGCTCTAAACAAGGCCTCAGTTCCCTGATGCTGCCAATCTTTTGTCCCCAAAACAGATTTTGTGTCCATGGTGTCTTTCCATAAGTCAAAACCCTGAACAGTTGGGAAATAAAGGAAGCAGAGTATATCAGCTTAGTGTTCGTTAGCATATATTTCTTTGCTGGTGTAGGTGCAAGCCTATTATAATAAAAGGCTGGGTCTGATGTGTCAAAACCAGAAAAATAAGCAAACATTTGTGCAAATGTTTTTGAACTACCTTTTGGCGGTGTTGGGCAATGTTCCCATTGAGTGTAATTGGAAACTGCGTGTGAGATCCTAGCTTTGTGTACGAAATGGTGACCATAATGTTGATAACAGAACATGAAGCCAAAATTAAATGTACCATCATACAATTCATCATTTGAAAATGCAGCTGATTGCTCCAGATCTGCAAGCAAATTATGCACAGTTTCAATGTCCCAATCATCAGAGAAAGTACTAGAGGGGATGATATAATTTAAGGACATTTTAAACAAATATGGGGGCTTATTTACAAGACCCTTGTGACGCACCGGCAGGGCAATCTGCTGCCCTATATTTACATAGACACGTAAAGCCACCCTGCATGGCTTTTCGTGTCCTTGTAAATATGGCCCCTTTAAACGCAAACCCTTTGCGTGAAAGGGGCATGCCATGGGTGTTCACACGCAATACCAATGGCTTCTGGCACATTTCCAGATTTACGAGAAATCGTAAACCAGGAAATGCATTAGAATGCTACCCCTCCCCAGGGAAGGCGTAGGAAGGCGCAATGTGGAGACATGTTTCATTTGTCCTCGTTTTTCTCCTCTTTCTATTTGTGCTGCATTCTGCAGCACCCATAGAATGAGGAAATCACCTCTTGTGTTTTTTAAGTGCAGGAAGGTGTCCCTTCCTGCACATAAATAGTCATTTAAAAAAATGTTGTTTTGCAACTTCAATGTGTGCTGCATTAAGCAGTACACATAGAAGTTTCAAAACGCCATTTCAGATTGTTTATGTGCAGGAAGGGAAACCTTCCTGCACATAAACGATCATTCCACTCAACGCAGGTACCCTTGCACTATTGTGCAAGGGTGCCTGCATCGGCGCATGGCAGCTAATTGCGTGCCATCGCAGGGGAGAGCAAAGGGATCCGTCATATCGTTGTAGATATGACGCATCCCTGTGCTTCAGAATTATCGCGGAGTGGCCAAATGGCTTGGGGCACCGCACTGCGTTAATTCCTTGTAAATGAGGTTCATGGTATTTGTAACAGTTCAATAGGACCATACACATGATATGATACCCTGTCCCACACTATTCTTTCTGGAACTGGAACTGCTGTAATGTTCACTAGGGACAGGTCCCTTAGTTCATGGTGCGATGATGCATGTGGTTTCAGAACCAAGTTCGCAAGTTGTACTGCACAGCATCCTGGGAGATAGTGTCCATTTAGGAGCAGAAAAAAGACAGTTACCAACCCACTCCAGAGAACCAGGAAAAGTAACCCAATTGTAATTCAGAGATGTATCCAGGGAGCAACAAAGTATGTATTTTTTAGCCAAAGATGGAGAGTATACCTTCGTAGCCTGAAAGGGAGAGGTGGTGGTGCAGCTCAGGTTCACTTGAATCTGATGAGAAGTCGTCATAATGCACAAAGTAGCCAGATGCCGTCTGTTCTATTTTTGACAGCTCTGTGGCATATTCAAATAGACGTCGTGAATTTTTCGAATTTAAATTTAAGTTTTGTACTTGTTGATTGTACAGTGTTTGTTGTTTCAACAGGAAGGAGTGATAATTCATTGTTGTTTACAGCTTCTCTTTGGAGATTGGAATCTTCTGTAGTTATTAAAGTTTCAATCTGAACTTCCTGAAAGGTAGCGAGAGGAGTGCGGTTGCTACCCAGAAGCCCACGGGGCCCACTGTTGACAATCGGCCAAATACTGTGGTTTGATCAGATCTATTGAGACAAGCATTTTGTCTCTGTGACTGGCAAGTGGCAGAAGAAGAACAATTTCCCGGGGGCGTGGCTTCGCGGAGCTGCAGTATGGCCGCCTTCTAGAGGGGCTCTGCAGGCCGGGCCCAATTATCCTAAAATATCGACATCCTCCAACTGGAATCCGCTGCTGAAATGAAGCAGCCCTAACCCTGGCGTTATGGCAGACCTGCGGGGAAGGTTTGGTGGAGATTACTACGGCGCCGGACCCATCAGATGACCCGACATGTAAAGGCCCAGCACGCTTCCCATCAATGGCCGCTGCAGTGACTCGGCACGATTGAACGCGCTTAAACCACCCGAGTTCCCCCCTGCCCGACTCTTACTGCTGCGGCCCTGAGGCATGGACGCAGAGGTTGGATCGCCATCGCCCGCTGCCCCTCGGACATGGTCGGAGCCTGTACTGTGGCCTGTGGTGTGATCTGTCCTGCGAGGTTGCCTGGGCCTGTAGACTGCCGTTGCGTCTGGGCGGGGCCTCGCTGTTCCGGAGCGGCCCCCCCCTGGCAGTGCGGGGGCCGCGGCGGTGGAGATTTCAGCAATCCCTCCGATCACCGGCTGTGGTGAAGCCAGCTGCACCTCTCGGGAGGAAACGACTCCGACGGCTGGTGGGCGCATTGAGTACTGCTGTGGGCCGGGTGGGCCTGCGGCCCTGTGGGCTTCCCGCCGGCTGCACCCGCGCCCAGCGTGGTACCTTGGGGGCTGCATGGGGTTCGGTGTAGGTCTGGGGGTGTGGCTGGCTGTGGCCACGGCCCATGAGGCCCTGAGGCAAAGTGCAGGACTGGGGGCGCAAACGCTACATAATCTGTGCGGTCGGCGGCGCGGATGACAGCTCCCCTCCCCCTGTGTGTGTCCATTACGCTGGGGTGGTTGGTGAAGGCTGTGTGATCGCTCCGGTTGTACCAGCGCTAGGGCTTGTTGGCAGGCGCTCTCCCCTCCCCATATAACCACTGTCAACACTGGTGCAGTGTGACAAACGGGTCAGGCTGAAGGATGGTGTGACAGGGTCAGCTGCGTGGCAGAATTTAAGCTCACTCAGAAGGACCTTGGGATGTCCACTACTATCTCAGGCACAGCCAAACAACACCACCGTGCCACGACTTGTTAAGCCCCGCTGGAGTGATTCTACCCATTGACTCCCACGACACGCTAACTGTACACTGCCTGGCACAATGGGGAAGAATGACCCACAGCAGTCTAAACTCCCCTTTGATAGTAAAAGCCAGACCCGCATGGCTGATACAAGCTCTGAGCCAGACATAGACCCAAGCGTCAAAGATCCTAGTGAGAAATGCGATGATGATCTGCACACTATATTGCTGGACGTGCGTTCCAGCATAAAGACCATAGATAATAAGATTGATGTGCTTACCTCTAGTCTTAAAAAGGTTAAACAAGCATTGGCATAGCCAATAGGTCTCGCCTTTGGGACCTTATAAGTATTTAGTTATGCAGCAGGTCCCAAAGGCGAGACCTATTGGCTATGCCAATGCTTGTTTCACAGTGGAGTAAACCCATCATTCAAACACGCCAATGTTTGTGATGAACTGCCTCTTTCCCACCTTGAAAACAGATTTACTTCTGCTCTGGAAAGGGCTCAAATCGATGACTGTTTTGGGGGTTTGAAACTACCTGCCAAAGGGGTGTGAAAACCCATAACCGTTCGACTGTGTGGGTATTAAAGATCGTTTGAGGGTATACACATCCTAGAATGCCCCAATTAAATGGCACTATATAGTAAGACGGAAAAGAGAACCACGCTGTTTATCTGTACAGCAAAATGAATGCGTCGTGACGATGACGCTGGTGAAACTCAATTATTTGGGAACTTTTCGATTTTCTTTCATTTAACAGATCAGTCCTGTAAGAAAACCAGCAGTCCCCGTGAGCAAACACTCGGTGTGTGAGAAATGGCTGCGCCGCACACAGAGCACACCAAAACAAAAAGTGTGTCAGCGATAGCATAATGTACAAATGTAAATTCGCAATTCTGGCTCTGCTGTCGCGTTCTCTCCCTGTAGGATTCCAGTGAGTAGTGTAATTGAGTTTCCCATCTAAACAGTGTCAAAACACATCCATGAACCTCGCAAGCGAAGTGTAGCGGGACTTTTTTTGTAGAATAAGCTGAATGCTTATAGAAATCGCTAACCAATGATAGTGGCACATAGTTCATTCATCATCGTGTGCTTCAATTACTCATTTAGTTACCAGAAAAAAAAGAGTGGAAACCTCATAATTACAAATTGGAAAGCTAAAAGCTGCTTTGGGTTACAGTGGGGCTGATTCACAAAGGCACTTGGGTGTATGTGAAGTAGTACTCCAGTAGTACTCCAGTAGTACTCCAGTAGTACTCTTTTACATGTTCTTGCATTCCTTCCTTTTTTATTATAATGAGGCTACTATCATACAAGGTAGCCACTGAAGTTGTCTTGTTAATGCCTGCAAGATAGTTTGGATGGTTTTTCTTAATATCCGCCTGAACATTTTAATACTATACTTAAACGTATACTTTCTTACTACATAAAGCTTATTTAGGTTTGTTTAGAATTAGATTTGTAACAATAAGTATTATCGTTGGAAATTGCAATTGAACTTCTGGTCGTGCTTTGACATCTTTCACCTTGCCTTGTTCACTCTAAACGAAGCAGCTATTAGCCTAGGAGACCTCGCCTGGTCGGTAGTTAGGATTGGCAGCTTTTATCTGGCTAACAGCGACCAGTTTCTCTTATGTTTTTTACAGTTTTATATAACGCGAACTCGACCCGAAGGTTTAAATAACACAAGGACACATTCATTTTTTTAGGTACTGGGTGATTAAGGGATTTATTTGCCCAGGATCACGGGATGTTGAGCCGACGCAGAGACTCGTACCTGGTCGTCTAGTTCCAAAGTCGGCAGTTCTTGCTGTAACACCACATCCTCTCTCCTTAGATACTGCAGCTCTAACTTACTCGTGCTTTACGGTCTCACATAGACGTGTCTTGCTCGGTTAGGTGTCTGCATGTCTCGCCTTGAACAGACTCTGTAACTCTCCACGGCTAAGCGTGTTTTAATTTGAAGCCGGTCGCGTTACATGCATAAATAGCATAGCTCTGTAGACAAACAAATGAAAATAAAACAAATTAAGTCGGTTAATTTACGCCTCCCTCATTCAGACTAGGGCGGCTGAAACAAAGCGTCTTAAAACGATAGTGAAGTCCGAGTTGGCGGAGATGGTCTCGGAACCATCAGAAGCAACGGACCGAAGAGAAGAGTGGAGGCTGTTCCGGAGGAGTCCAGCAGCTGCAGCTGTGTTCGAGATATCACCGTCGGCAGTCAGACTTCTTCCAAGAGGTGGTGGCCCGGTCCTCTAGCGGGCCAGAAAGCAGCGCACACTTGCAGAGGTGACCTTAAGATCCGAGGACGCTGCCGCTGGCCCGTGCCCGACGTGATTTGTGACAGTGCAGTTCACACGGAGCTCACTCTCAAACTTAATATTGGCATCGACAAGGGTACCAGAAGTTCAGACTAACAGCCATACGAGACAGCCGAAACCAGTAGTTAGGTGAACACTAGGTAATCATGAAAACAACAGCCAAGAAGGTCGGGGCGTCTCTGGGTACGCGAGAACATGTCTGGAAGGCACCGTTATCGTTACAAAGAGGCTACACTCCGTCGTTCGACGAATATTGTTCACCAGCTTAGAAAAACAAGCGTGCGCGCCTTGCGCTGAAAGAGGAGGAGGAGGAGGCAGCAGGGGGAGGGGAGAGAGGAGGGGGCCTGCGCCTGTTTCCCTTGCGGGAGCGAGCAGGAACCATCTGTTAATTACAAACAGATGGTTTCAAAGCTCGCTCCCGCAAGGGAATTGCCAAACGTGCACGCGTTGCCATTGAAAGCAATGCAACGCGTGCACGTTTTTGGCCCAAAAACTGAATCCATTACTAAAGGTCTCCTCCTATTCAGCGCATGCACGCTGCGTAGGCGAGACCTAAAAACGAGTGCATACTCACAAGGCTCGCTTAGACACTATGGAAAACAGACTCTCGGATACCCAGGACTTTCAAGCTGAATCGAGGGAACAGCTACTCCAAATGGAAAAAGTCCTGGAGGTTATCAAAGCAAAGAACGAGGACTTGGAGGCGCGCTCTCGGCACAACAATCTCATAATTATTGGCCTACCTGAATCCACCGCCATTCCGAAAATGGAGCCCTACATTGAAAACCTATTACGCGAACTGTTTGGCCCGGTGCTTTCGCCAGCCTTGATAGTCGAGCGTGCCCACCGCTCATTGGGGCCTAGATCACTGGTGGGCACTGCGCCGCGGCCCATAATAGCGTGCCTCTTGAACTACAGAGACAGGGATGCTGTCCTGAAAGCCGCCAGAGACCAAAGCCCAATAAATCACCAGGGCAATTCCCTCTCCTTTTTCCCCAGACTACACTCCGTTGGAGCAAGCCGCCCATAGGGAGTTTGAGCCGGCAAAGCACATCCTCTAACGAGCCTCCATCCAATACGCTATGCTCTACCCGGCCAAATTAAAAATTACACATGAAGGGCAACCACACTTCTTCACAGACGCCAAAGCAGCCTTGAAGTTCACTAAACATATCAGCACCCAAAGACTATCTCCCCGATCCTCATAACAAACTGAATCGGAACGTAACCTGAGCGACAATGACTGATCGTATCACCCTATGCCTATTGGAATTACTATCATGCTCTGTTTGAAATTTTGTCCTGTATAACATATTACACTGCTGTACAAGTTGTAACCTAGCGGTAACTAATTTTTCCACAGCCAGCCTATCTAAATTTACATTAAGCGAATTCCATGTACTTTAATACGGCCCGGCCACCCTGCCACTAGGTAGGGGTTACGCCTGTGGCCCAGGCTCCACTGGGAGATCTCCCATGTTTTCTGTTGTTTGGGTTAGCATGGGGAAAGGGGGTTGGAGGGAGGGTAATGCAACACAACCTATTTGGGGGGTTGGTGTGGGTGGCGGTGGGACCGGGAGGCTATTGAGCTCTCAGGTAGGGTGGGATTAACTATAATTCATGTGTTCACAGTAGACCACAAGTTGTTCTTCTCAGATGTTACTTCAGCTTCATGCAAGGACTTAACATGTGACGTTAGCAGGTTCCCGTATTCTATCGTTTATCTTATTGTGCATTACTATAAGTCGCGTAGCACACTATACAACACTATAGCAACTATATGACCGAGGCCACATTTCTAACCTGGAACATCAGAGGGCTCAATGACTTCAGGAAAGCGAGGCTAATGCATACATATCTAATTAGGCATTGAATCGACATATGTTTCTTGCAGGAGACACACCTGAAAATTGGAGCTGACCCAAAGCTGCATAATAGATACTGGGGCAAAGTGCACTCAGCTCCGTACTCCAGCTATGCAAGAACAGTGTCTGTGCTGATCAGGCGGGGGCTGGGCTGAATAACATCTCACACGCAAATTGATCCAGAGGGGCGATACGTTATATTAAGAGGTACACTAATGTCTACTCAGGAAACCTTGGTGGCCATATATGGCCCGAATGTGGACGATCCCAGTTTTTTTCTCACCGTCTGGGCAAAGGTGATGATGATGGGACGTGATACTGTGATCTGGGGCGGGGACTTCAATACTACCTTACAAGATGAAGCGGACAGGGTGGGTGCCGCCCGCAGACCACATCCCAGAGCCACTCAGCATATGGCTTCTATTATACAAGATCATGAACTCATAGATAATTGGCGCAGCAGACATCCAGATGCTAGGGAGGGTACATACATAACATCACATCACAATGCCTGGTCCAGATTGGATTACTGGCTGGTCACGGGTGACATAGCACCCTGGACCACGGACATTGTGCACTTACCGCACACACTTTCCGATCACGCCCCGGTGGTACTACGCTGGAAGATATCACAAACTCTACCTCGTGCATTCAGCTCCCGACTCCCGCCACACACCCTACTAGACGCAGCATTTAGAGAAAAGATCCGCAGCGAACTCACCCAGTACTTCTCTATCAATAAAGGCTCAGTGGAATCTCCTTCCACTCTGTGGGAAGCCTTTAAGGCAGTCATAAGAGGTGCATGCATTGCCAAACAATCTTGGGTTTTAAAATCAATTAAAACATTAGTGTTGAGGCTGGAACAAGGCATCTGCGACACTGAACTCCTATTCTGCCAATCAGGTGCACCCATACTTCCCGCAACTTTGAGAGGGAAAATTTCAGAGTTCGGAGAAGAGGCGGACCGAGAGACCCGCTTCCTGGGGAAAAATGCTAAAGCCCGCAGTTACGGCGAGGGCGATAGGCTGGGAAAAGCTCTAGCGAACACACTCAAACAACATACGTCCTCGACGTACATAACTGAACTATTAGACGAAGGCTCGACTCCCCTTACAGGTCAACAAGCCACACATTCACGCCTTACTAACTTCTACCCCTCACTATACACTGCCACGCAAAGTGCCCCTCATCCCGAGCTGCAGACATATTTAGACTCTATTGAACTGGTCTGGCTAAGCGAGTCCCACCGGGCCTATCTGGACGAACCATTCTCTGTGGAAGACATTGTGCAGGTAATCAGTAGCTTGCCAGGCTGAAGCCCCAGGGCTAGACGGGTTGACAACCTCGTTTTACAAAACCTACGCGGAGGAGCTCGCACCTCGCTTACTAGCAGTCTATACCAAGAATCTCTAGACTGCGGCTCTCTACCACCTACAATGAAAGAGGCTGTGATCATTTCTCTCTTGAAACCAGACAAGGCGGCTAATCTCTGCGATTCATACCGCCCACTCTCTCTGATTAACGTTGATGCCAAAATCTGCTGTTCACCAGATAGACCCTCAATTGCCAGCCATTGCTGCTTTCCTCAACGCTACTAAAGCGTTCGACTCACTGGAATGGCCATACTTGTTCACTATATTGCCCAGGTTGGGGTTCAGCCCCAATTTCATTAAGCTCATTCGCCTGCTTTATACTGAGCCCACAACTCGTTTGAAAGCAAATGGCCTGCTGTTGGAGCCATTCCCAATAACACGCGGCACCAGACAGGGCTGCCCCCTCTCCCCGCTGTTATTTGCGGTGGCGATGGAACCCCTAGCTGCTAGAATAAGACAGCACCACACTTTTCGAGGGTTTGGGTTCATAGACAGAAGCTTAATAATCTTAATGTACGCTGATGATATTACACTGTACATTCGTAAACCGGAAAAAAATTTGAATCCTGTGTTGCGGGAAGTTCTCCTATTTGGGGGCATGTCTGGTGTAAAAATCAACTGGTCTAAATCGTCCCTCCTGCCCCTGACCGACGCCCCACTAGAAGCTGAACTGGAATTCCCGCTCACATGGGCTGATGGCTCGATAAAATACTTAGGCATATGGTTAAGTAGAGACACACAAGAAATTTGGCGCATGAACTTTGGTCGTCTATTAGAATGGCTGGAGCGCAAGTCAAAGTACTGGTCAGCTCTGCCATTGTCCCTGGGTGGCAGAATAGCCATAACAAAAAGGATAGTCCTCCCCAAGTTCCTATATTTATTAGCAAATATCCCCATCCCCCTCACACAAGCCTTTTTTAAATCCCTCCACTCCATTGTGATAACCCTGGTATGGGCCGGGAAGCAGCCACGGGTGGGATGGGAACTATTGACACGACTGCTCTTGGGGGGGCTGGGTGCTCCCGACTTTGAACTATATGCATTATGTGTGCAAGCCCAATATCTCCACTTCTGGGTGCATCCGCTCCCATTCCAGCCACATGTGGCGATCGAGAAGGATTTAGCTGACCCCACCCCTCTACATGTTGCCCAATACAAACCCTACCGGAGAATAGCCAGAGAGGTGAACATAGTTGAGACACTGTGCTGGGCCTGGGAGGGCCGGAGGAAGCGCTTCGAGTCCTCATTTCTCTACGCACCCTCCACTCGCACATCACCCACTTATCCCTTCTCTACAAGATAAGGGAGCTATTGCGCGCGCCCATCCAATGGGCCTAAATACACTAGGAGATCTCTACCCGCAGGGCACTTTCCTAGAGAAACCACAAAATCAAGAGGGAACTCCCGGGCCTATTCTAGAATTGCTTCTATACTACCAACTTAGAGCCACATACAGAACATTACATAGCTCCTTTCCAGAGGCCACAGCTATAATGGCACCACTGGAACATGTACTTGTTACCCCATCTCCTCGTAAGTAGGTAATCAGGCTATATAATCTAACGCAATCAAACACTCCTTTTGTCGCCCCACGTGCTCTAGAGCAATGACGGGTGGATCTTGGTGAATCACCTACAGACGAACAGTGGTCCTATTGCTGCTCCCAGCTCAGGTACTTATCCCCAAACTATAAGCTGAGACTTATCCATTTTAAATTCATACACAGGGTATATCGCACCCCCCTACAGCTACACAAAATGGGATTACGCCCAAACGCGGACTGCTGGAAATGTAAGCAAGAGAATGCATCTTTCCTGTATGTTGCGTGGACCTGCCCTCCCATTGCCAGATTCTGGGAAGGAGTCTATGAGATTATACACGCGGTCACTGGTGTCACACTGCAATGCACGCCACTAGTTGCCCGGCATGTAGAGGAGATTTCCCCCGAGAAACGTTGACTCACAGCTATGATGCTGTTACTTGCTAAGCGCAGGCTGGCCATGCACTGGGGGGCTCCAAGAAGCCCTAAAGTAGATACCTGGGTGCACAACATCACATACTGTCAAGAGCAACTGGCTGCGTTCTGGGACCTTATGCCCATGGCAACCCGCTCGAGAGACATCTGGGAGCCATTTGTGACATGGATTAGGGAGAAAGACACACTAACGTCGGGAAGCCCTGAGCCAGCCACAGAAACATAACCACTGTCACAGCCTCACTCGCTGCTTTGCTGCACACCTCGGCCTACAGGAGTCTCTTGCGAGTGTTGTACACACATCTCTGTTATAATTTTAGGCCAAACTGATAAAGATGTATGCTTAACAGTTAGTCAATGAAATGCCTGTTAATACTATCTATGGTCTAATTGTAAATCTAATAGTCTCGTAACATATATGTGACGCTGACGAACCTGATGTATAAGTCACCAAGTTTGCTATAGTCATAAGTGATGTATCTTGAACTTGCTTTGTTTTGGTCTAACACTGGTCTCTTCAGTCCTTCTTGAACATTGTACTTTGTAACTTGATATTGCCCCAAAGCCTGTAACATCTATAAGTTTGGTTAAAACAATAAAAAAAAAAAACTACCAAATTTCCTTCAGGATGGTCGGGGAAGGTGTACCGCAAGGCCACACCCAAACTTCCCATGGCTTCTTTGTAAGCTCGAGAGCTAAATGCCGGGCCCTAGTCGGAATGTTGTGTGCCAGTTGCGCATGTCCCCATGAAGACTTGCAAATCCTTTATAACAGTTTGAGCGTCAGCCGAGCGCTGTGGCCAAACGCACAGGAATCTGGAGCATAAATCCACTGCCATCAAGACGTACTTGTAAGCCCCATCTGAGTGTAAGGGGCCGCAGTGATTCAAATAAACAACAGCCAGAGGCTTGTCTGAGATCATCAGAGGTGTCTGATTTGGACGTGCTACAGTTGAGCCTTTCATCTGTTGACAGATGTCACATTTAAGGACAACGTCCTTGGTCTGTTTTGTTAGACCTGGCCACCAATAGTGCTGCTTCAGTGACGAGACTGTAGCAGTAACCCCTGCGTGCGCTGAAACCAGACCCTTGTGTGCAGCTAGTATTAGTCCCAACCTACGATCAGTGCTTGGTATTACTCTATCCCACACTCCTGGAATATGAAGATTCGGAATATTTTGTGCATCTAATTTGTAGGAGTACTTGAGTGGAAAGCCTTTTGGCAGGTGGGTGCTGTTCCGAACAGTTTTGACAGCCACCATGATGTCTCTGTCAATTCTCGTACTTGAATGAGTGATTGCAGCCACGGCAGCAGTGCGGACTGTTGCCTTGGTGGCTTCATCAGCCATGGAATTCCCTTCAATATGAACCCCAACACGTTGATAACTCAATGTGTGGATAACATGAGCCCGTGGCAAGCATTCTGCCATGTAGTTCCTAAAAATACATGGGATTTGCGCATTTGTTGGACAACATAAACTAAGGGATTGGTGTCAAGACTGATTCCGGACACCCCCGCAGGATATGTAGGCCTATAGACCAGCTAGCCCACAGTGCCACCATAAGACCACAAACCTTACCAAGGAGCGAATAGTTTCTGGCAACCACTGAACATGACAACTCTGACCCCTCAGGATCGTGGAAACAGTACTGTACTTTTCGCTCAGTCACTCGTGCTCACTTAGTCTCAGAGAGATACACAGAATAAACAGTGGGGGCGTTTCAATAAGCATTTATTGAACCAGTGTCCTTCTAGTATAAACCATATGTGCTGCAACAATGAGTAGACAGAAGCAAATGTAAGAGATTACAAGCACCAAAAGAGTAAACAGTAGATACATTTCTACCATGGTGCTAAGCAATGAATATATGCAGGCATATATGAAAGCAGTAACCTTTGCGTACTCCTACTATGCGGACCCTATCTCAGTGTACCTAAATGTACCTAGCATGTATGTGGTCGTAAAGCCCAGAATCAGGTCAATGGAGCAAAGGTGATCTTCTCGGTTCCCACAGCAGCTGCTGAGGAAGCTGTGAGCCTGTTGTAGAGACGTTGTACATTCTGTCAGGAGCTGAAGCATCCCGTGGAGGCTCTAAGAATGCCATCATCAACCTGGGAATACACTGAGGACACCGATACATGTGGGCCTTCAAGGGGTCCATTACTACGCTTATGTCCGGTGGCGTAACCAATGGAAGGGTCAGACACAAGTCCAACACGCATTCGTATTCACAGAGTAGGTAGCGGAACACAGGCATGATGCAGTCAAACCAGACTGGTCTGAATGATAGGAACCAATGCTCGCTTAGCTCCCGAAGCCGAGGTGTGCCCAGATGGAGCACCATGTGTTCACGACAACGTCGCACCAGCAGTGCTTTTTCCATCTCTTGATGAGCTGGGACATCCATTGTGAAGCAGGAAAATTAAAATCAGGATGCCGACTACAAGTAGTAGGACTAACGGGAGTCCTCCAAAAATTCTTCCCAATACGGAGTGTATAAATGATGGAATTACTCTGAAGATTGTCTGAAAAGTGCTAACCAGTCCAGAGCCTATACGTTTAAATAGGTGCACAATCCCCCTCGTATCAGACATGTTAAAGATAAGATGAACCATTTACCCGAAATGGAGCAGGAAGTTCGCATGGACTAGTGCCTGTATGCCTAATGAAGACCGTGCAACCTGGAGATCAAATGTCTCTCGGGCTGAGGTTAAGGCCACATCTTTCTGAAAAAGCATGGCTTTCAGTCTGCTCAGAGAATCAAACCGTATAAAGGAAACCTTCAATGAAGGCCATAGAGTTGCCTCCCTAACTGTGTGGGCCGGTGGAAACAATACTTGCATACAACAAGTAACCCTGGAACTTACTGTAACCAGATATGCGATGCCCGGTACCATCCCACAACAGCCTTGATCATTTAGCATCAAATAGCTCCCATTCGAGAGCAATTCGAACACCGGATGAATCACGGCAGCTGGGGAACCCTTCAGGTAACAGAACTAGTTTGCAACCGAAGCATTACAAGCCCCGTGAAGCGTAATATCTTTGCAAACTAAGGACCCACTTAAAGCACTTTCACAGTTTGAAACGCTGAGAAAAACGTCATTGTCCCCATTCCTGCATCTAAATGTGTACGGTAATTCCCAATAGTCATGTATGTACCCTTCCCCAAGTGCTTCATAGTTGCCTACCTGGTTATACTAGCGACAATATTGAAATTGGAAAGTCGTGACTGGCAGTGTAATATAGCCATGGATTAACCATTCTGTGGAAGGTGACTCAGCCATGGTGAAAAGTAATTGGTTCAAATTTCAATGTGCAACATAGTATATTTTACACCTCTTCGTGACATTACCATCTGCCTTTCTGTTAGATTGTATGCAGAAAACAGAGTTGTACTGTTGATGTAACACCAGGGCACAAGGCCAGAACGCAATGATTGTAGCGTCCAGCTTAACAATACAATGGACCGCCATTGAGATTGTCCATGTTGAAGGATAGACATATCCTGTTCAATTATGTCGATTGCAGATGACACAATGTTGCCCGCTGAATAAATTCAGGATGTCAGTGTGGTCATTCCATTGTCAACCACTGCCAAAGCCTTTTCTAGGTTAACCCTATCTATTTCATGTAATCTCTCAGCAGCCTCCTGTTGGGAGATTTTCCATAGCTCGTTGTAAATAGCATACAAGAAGCACTTCCGTCGTGGCCTCTGGGGACCTAACAAAAGATCGCTGAGATCAATGTCGTCTGATAGATGGGACAAGTGTTGCTTCACCTGAGACAGTGTTGAGGTCTTTAGCCACTCTAGGCATAACTTCCTAACACTGTACGATGTCACTACCCCCGAGTGTTCTGATTGTACATAGCGAGGGTCAGGCCTATGGATACTAAACCCTTCAGTGGTATCCCTGAACCATGACTGTCACCTATTTGTGTCGATAGGCCAACCAACCATCCCTTCCAATTGGGGTCTGATGAACTGTAAGAACCATTGTGCAGCAGGGCATTTAATGTATCCTCACTGTGTAGTATATAATTTTGCCAATTCCCCAAGTGTGCAAGTGAGGGAATCCGAGGCGTGTTCAAATCCTTGATCTTGGCTAGCCCAAGGCAAGAAGTCTGTTGCACAGCTTGGTTCAGGAAAATCATTTGATGTGGTATGAGGCATGCTCTAAATAGGGCCTCAGTTGCCTGAACCTGCCAATATTTAGTCCCCCAGATAGATTTTGTGTCTATAGTGTCCCTTCAAAAGTCAAAACCCTGTAAAGACAGTTGGGAAATAAGGGATGCAGAGTATATCAGCTTAGTGTTAGTGAGCATATTTTTCTTTGCAGTTGTTTATGCAAGCCCATAGTAATAAGAGGCTGGGTCTGAAGTGTTAAACCCAGAAAAATAAGCAAACTTCAGTGCCAATGTTGTTGAACTACCTTTTGGCGGTGTAGGGCAATGTTCCCATTGATGGTAAGTGAAAACATTACGTGGGATACTTGCTTTGTGCAAGAAATGGTGACCATAGTGTTGGTAACAAAACATGGTGTCAAAATTAGATATATCATCATACAATTCATGTTGGACTTGGCCCTTTTTGGCAGGTTCATCCCTGAACTTTTTGCCTTGTCTGTAACCTGGTGTTGGTGATTTTAGGCCTCTGAGCACTTTCGCACTGTGGTCCAGTGGAAAGTGCGTGCGCTCTCTGTGTACTTGTGGTGAGATTGGCCTGCCCTCCCATAGGAATGCATGGGGGATTCCCTGATCAGTGTGTGTCAGTGGTAATTCCTGTTATGAGAGGAGCAGTATGGTCAAGTTTGGTATGTATGAAATTGTGTGAATAAATGCTGCGCAATGGTGTGCGCAGATTTATTATGACTGGTGTAGAAATGCCACTTTTAGAAGTTGGCATTTATGTGTGCTCTGTGTCTGCCTGCCTGATGTGAATTGCATGTCTGGCTTGTGAGTGACAGGAGCTGGGAGGTGTGTGTGGCTCCAGGAGGGGCAGGGTGAGTCAGCGCAGGGCTGAATAGAGAGATCTGCATGCAGATGGGAGGGAGGAGTTGCACCTGGGACCTGAATAGGGTTGTGCCTTCCCTCCACAATGCTGGCTCCACCTCCTGTGGTGCGTCTGATGTCCCCAGCCCACACTATGAAAAGGAGAGAGGAGCTGAGCAAAACAAAGTGCTCCAAAGCTCCCCTAAACCAGTTCTAACTGGTATCCCCCAAGCCCTGCACCTTTAGACAAAGGAATTCTGTGTATAAATGTAGGGGCTGTAACCCCATGAAGATGTTCAGTTTTTGGTGCTGATCCTGCAGGCGTGCTGCTGCTGGGGGCCCAGGGGGCTGCCTCCCTGGGCCCTGCATGACCCTTCATTTTCCCAGGACCTGTTCTCCCTGGAAGGACCTTTCTTTTTGCTGCATATAGCGCCTCGTGTGCGCTTCCTTTCAAATCCCCTAGGAGAGGGGAGCGCTGGAGCCTAGCAGCGTCGAGCTGCCCATCGCTCCTGGGGGAATCCCCAGCGTAGGGATTCCCCCCACATTGCCGTGATCGAGCGGGTGCCCACCCCGCTTATTTTTATATTTTTCTTGCGGGTGCCCACCCCGCTTATGCCACTAGTGAAGTAGCAGGGGCCCACCCTGCTTTATATTTTTAATCTCGAGGGAGCCTACCCCTCAATGCCGCCGAAATCGGGATTCCCCGCCACGGCCCGGGGAAGAGGAGCGCCGGAAGGAGAAGTCCGGCCAGCCGCCTGGTTGTGGGCGGGGCCGGTGATGTGAGCCAGTGCCTCGCGTGCTTCACTTCCGCTTCCCCTGCCTGTGGGGAAGCCGGGCAGAGTCTCGCGGCCGGTAGAGAGAGTCCCGGGTCCCAGGAGGGGGCCCGGGTGAAGTGGAGAGGCCGCCGATGGCAGCGAGGGGCTCCCGAGAGTAGAGGGAAGCCCCGCGGTGAGGAGAAGCGGCTCCAGCGAGAAGGAGACCCGAGGAGTCCTGCGTCGTGGCAGAGGACCCGGTGAGTGGCCGCCGCCTGCTGTGTGTTGGTGCCTTTCGAGGCCCGTTGCCGGTGCTTGGGGGGGACTTGGGGGCATTCCTTGGCACAGTTGTAGTGCCGGATCCCTTCTCCTGAGCGGACCCGACGTTGCGGGCCGCTCCAACGCTTGGGGGCATTTCTGGGCGCAGTTTGGTGGTGCCAGTGAAGGCACCGTGTTTAGTTTTCTAGAGCGGCCCCGTCTGGCAGTGGGCCGCTCCAACAATGGGCATAATTATTTTAAAAGGGCCCAGAGGGGCCCATGCTCTCCCCCCTTTGTGTGGCCATCTCTTTTTCCTCAGAGTCCCGGAGTGGGACTCATACGGCACGTATAGTGCCCGCGCCATTTCCTCCAGCATAGAGGGCACATTGGTCTACGGCGCCCCAGTGGGGCCCCAAGGGCACAGAGGTGCCGGGCCCCCCTTTACCTGATCTCCAGCTGCCCCGCTTGCCAGTGGGCAGCTGCCACGTTTGGCGATTTTCCCAGCTGCCCCACCTGACAGTGGGCAGCTGCACCGATGGGGGCAATATTGTTTAAGAGAGCCCCAGTGAGGCCCCGAAGGCACAGAGGTGCCAGGGCCCCTTTACTCTGTTCACAGCTGCAACGTTTTGCGCACATCTGCACAAGAGGGCACAGTGGTGCCAGGCCTCATTTGATATTCACAGCTGCCCAGCAAGTAGTGGGCAGCTGCAACGTTTAGGCCACAGTTCTTTGGGGGACACGTCTTTTAAGTTAGGAGTGAGATGCACTCCTTTGCCCCATATCTTCACAGCTGCGCAGCACTTAGTGCCAGCTGTAACGTTTAGGTTTGCGCAATTGTGCACCCTTGACTTCTGCTGCATTGGCAGCGCGCCCTGACTCTTGGACATAGGGCATTTGAGCCCCTTTTGAGATGGCCAGTTAGGTTTATAGGGCGCCAGGCCCTAATGTGAATTATGTACTGATGTGATTTTGGGTGCTAGGAAATGTGATGCATTTACTTTGATTTACGCACCCTGTTTTATACCTCTAAATGTAGTTCTATGATTATGAGGTTTTGCATAATGTGTTTATGCTTGTGAGGTTATTATTACCTAATGCGTTTAGGTTGTGAGTTATTCTCTACTGTGAGTTATGCCCCTAATGTGAGTTATGCTTAGGAGGTTCTGGTCTAATGTGTTTAGGCTTATGAGGTTGGCGTATAAGGTATTTTGCGCCTAATGTGATACTGTGCATAATGTGGTTTATGTTACAGGATGATGCTGAGTACAGTGTTGCCAGTGATTACTGGTTGTGTTCTATGGTTATGATATGTCCTACATTTACTAAGTTCACTTTGTGATGGTTCTGATAGTGGTCCAGTTGGCCCTGTCAAGTGTAAATAATCCCGTGTAAATATTGCCCAGTGCCAGTTGGCACAGTGTATATTATGTGATTACTATTCTAATGTGTTATTACAATACAAAGGCTATTTTTATATATACCCTTGTGTGGAGTTCCTTTTGTGGTGTGCCTAGTATGTTGTTGCTGTGTGTGTGTTGCGCAAACGCTTTACACATTGCCACCGGGATAAGCCTGACTGCTCGTGCCATGCTACCAAGGTGGTGAGCAGGGGTTATCTTCGGCGTGTAACTCCCTCGCCCTGACCAGAGTGGTGGTTTCTGCCTGGCTTTGGCGCAAGCCTTAGCCAACCAGAAATCCCATTTCTAACATTGGTGGCAGCGGTGGGATTCAGGGAGAGTATTAGAGGTGATGATATCGTTAAGAGAAACTTTGAACAAATGTGGAATTCTCAAAAGTTCAGTAGGACCATACACATCATATGAACCTCTGTCCCAAACTATTCCTTCAGGAACTGGAACTGCTGTAATGTTTACTAAGGACAGGTCCCTCTGTTTACTGTGTAATGATGCATGTGGTTTCAGGACCAAGTTCACATTATTTATTTATTTATAGGTTTTATATAGCGCTAGTTAGAACCGAAGGTATCAGAGCGCTTTACAGAATTGAGAGCAAGGCAATAATCCAGTCAATGAGCATATGACGTGCAACAATCTTAGGTTCAAGTACACACAAAATATATACACAGGAAAAATAGTTAGGCAGAGCGGTGTTCGACTTGTGTAAAAAATGATGCCCATAATGTTGATAGCCAAAAAGGTCACCATAATTGGCAGAATTTAAATACAAATCTTCAGCATCAAATGCAGCATAATATTTTAAATCTGAAAACAATGCGTGAACGGCTTGCACATCCCAATCATCAGAATGTATGTCCCGTGTCACCACATCTCCTAATGAGACGCGAAATACGTACGGAACTCTAATGACCTCTGTCGGGCCATGGATTTCGTAAGCTAGTTTGTCCCAAACGATGCCATCATGAACTGGAAAAGCTGAAATATTCACAAAAGTCTTGTCTCGTTTCATGATATGGGACGATGTGTGTGGAGCCAAAGTTCCATCGACCATATTTACTGCAGAGCGTTCAGGGAGGTAATGGCCATTTATAAGCAAAAAGAACACTGTCACAAACCCAATGGACATGAAAAGAAATATCAGGAGAAGCACCAACCAAATGTAGGTCCATGGGGGAACGAAATATGTCTTTTTGAACCAGGAGTAAAAGATACGCAACTTAGACTTAGGTGCATCAGGCAAACTGGATGTAGAGGAGGACGAAGCAGAAGAAAGGGGTGCCGGTCCTCCATCTGAGGCACTCACAGGACTTGGAAGCAAAGGCGAAAGCGTAGAATCCTCTATTCGTACACATGGGCTAGATGGTATTGCACACACGGAATCAGTAGCTGGAAAAGGACACACCAGATCCATCGCAGAAGATGATGGTCGCACAGGTTGAAGGTCAATTACAGTGTCCATCATGTGAGCAGACATCCTTGTGGCATCAGGTGTCGACAAAGCGAACGGTGCTAAGGATATTGCGTTGCAGGAAACTGCAGGTGTCACACTATTCAGAATCGGCCACACGGTGCAACTTGACATTGTCCACTGAGATGAATCTGTTGTCTTTGCGACCTGGCAATGGTGGTAGAATGACAGTACGAGTACCCTTCAGTCCAAGCACAGAAACCGGAGCACAATAAGAGGGACCAAATTCTTTTTTGTTTTCATTCTTCTTCCGCACTAGATCTCCAACTTTAGGAAGCCAACCGGTAACAGGAATCAGTTGTGCATCAGCATACGAAGATGGTAAATGCTCAGTTGCCAGAGCATCAAGGGATTTTTGTAGATCCTGTAACATAGCAGAATGATTATCTATGTCAAACTTAGAGGCAGCAGCCACAATGTCCAGACCATCAAGGTCAGGAACAAACATGTGAAAGCCAAAGAGCATTTTGTTAAGGGGTCCGCCCACCCAGAGATCTTCTAGGGAGATTATTTAATGCACACTGGACCCCATACAAGTGGGACAGCCAGTCCCTGCCAGTACCTAAGACTCTAGCTGTCAAGGATTGCTTTAAGTCACAGTTCATTCGCTCCACAACTGAATTGCCCTCAGGCCTGTATGGAGACGAAAACTGCACCTGTACCCCCAACGAATTCATTGCATCCTTGGAAGCCTTAGAGGCAAATGCTGGACCTTGGTCAGATGGAGGTACCACAGGCAAACATCCCGATAAAGACACGCAAATCCCTGATGACATTTTGAGCATCAGTGCTACGTTGTGGCCATACCCAGAGGAATCTAGTGCATGAATCAACCGCAACTAAGATATACTTGTATGCAGTATCAGAAGAAAGTGGACCGCAGTGATCAAGATAGACACAGCCAAAAGGTCTATTAGAAATATATAGCTGTGTTTGTGGTGGGCGTGGGACTGTAGAAGGCTTGATTTGTTGACAAACATCACAGCAAAGAACATAATTACGAGTCTGTTTATATAAACCATGCCACCAGTAACGTTGCTGAAGAATAGAGACTGTTGCCGACACACCAGCATGGGCCGAAGCAATGCCCTCGTGTGCGGCCTTGATCAAAGCTTGTCTGCGGTCTGAATTGGGAATCAGCCGATCCCCAACCGAAGGAATGGTAACATAAGGAACTTGTTCGGGAGTTACATGATAAGAGTATTTAGAAGGGAAACCCGCAGGATAATTACCTCCCTCCCTAGTTGCAGCAACCGCTGCCAGAATTTCATTATCAACCTTAGTCATAGATCTTGTAACTGCTGCTATGGAACACATGGCTACTGCAGACTTGGCCGCTTCATCAGCCAGAGAATTACCAAGAGCGTGTGTTCCGATACACTGGTGGCCAAGAGTGTGAATAACATGTGTGAGAGGCAGACGTTGTTTAAGATCTGCCACTCGAACCCAAAGCGTTTTATGCTTAACTGCGCTGCCCTCATAATCGCGGTAATCATTTTGAGACCAAAAGAATAAGTTGTCATTGAACGACTGGACACAATAGTAAGAATCGCACAAAATAAGAGTATTCACTAGAGGATCAGCAAACTCAAGAGCTAAAACAAGAGCACGCAGCTCGGCCAATTGCGCCGTGCAGTCTCCTAGTGCCTGTGTGTGCACAATGGATGACTGAAACTCTCCATTTTCAATGGAGCCAGCCACAATAGCACAAGCCGCTGAATAAGCATGTTTGGAACCTGTGGCCGGTTGCGCCGAGCCATCGGTATAAATGATGCATTTGTATTCACACAGAGGAAGAAGGGACAAAGGAGGAGGATGAACAAATTCATACTGCAAAAACTCCTGAGTCTGAAGAGATGGATCAAAGACAAATGTGACATCCGAAGATGTCAAAGAAGTAGCCCACTGAATCCAACGTGGGTGCAATGCCTTCGAGTTAGGCACACTAGCTCTAGTCACTGCTTCCAAGGCAGGGAAGGGAGTGACCATAAGAATGCGTTTGCCCTGCGCCAGTGAGCGTTCCTTTAGAATCGCCATCTGCACTGCCGTTAAGATTTTTTCTACAGAGGAAAAATGCATTTCAGCCGCAGTGTACAAGTGTGACTTGTATGCAATAGGTATCGTGTCTCCTTCATTGAATGTTAAGTACGTGAAACCCACTGCCCCAGAAACGATACGTATTACCAGGTTGGTGGTGTTATCACGAGTCATTAAAAAGTTAGTCGCAAGCAAATCCGCCTGCAAAGACTGCAGGACGGAAGTATGTTCCGGAAGCCAGCTGGCAGAAGAGAACTTAGGTTGTATCAATGCATAAAGCGGTTTGATACGCTGGGCATAGTCGGGAATGTAAGTCCTCCCAAAGTTTAAAAAACCCAGCAGGGATTGCAACTTTTTCAAAGAAGAAGGTGGTTGCAAATGTGCACACTTCTCTAGGAAATGAGGTGCTAGACCCTTTCCCTCATTATTGAGCTCGTAGCCCAAAAAGAGCACTGCCAGATGGGCAATGTGTGACTTTGCAAATTTAAACTTATAACCATAGTCGGCAAAAGACAATATGATGTGGTTGACTCGGTCAAGATGTGGCGCGAGGTCGTCGTCAGTCAAATAGATGTCATCAACATACGACAAGGCCTCAGGGTCAATGTCATGCAACAAAGAAACTATGCGTGCCGCAAATGCCCCGGGGCTGTTCTTGTACCCCATAGGCAACCGTGTACATTTTTTCTGATTTCCGACGCAACTGAATGCTGTCAGTCACCACTCGCACGGTCGAGATTGTGACTGTAGAAACCATTGGAAATGTCAAGTGTCGTTTTGTATTTTTTACGAACAATATTATTCACAAGCGCTGAACTGTGTGTGGTTTGTACCGCAAAGGTGCGGCAATGGCTGTTCACATTTCTATAATCCAATACAATCCGAAAAGAACCATCCGGTTTAGGGACAGTAAAAAGAGGATTATTCATAGGTGATACACATGACTCAATGACCCCCTGATACTCCAATTGTCTCAGAATTTCACAAACAGAAGCTTTCGCTTCACATTTGATGGGATATTGAGGTTGACGCTGTGGCATAGAGCGCAATGGTATTTCATGAGCTGGAGAATCAACGTCCCAACCCACTTGATTGCGATACAACGCTGGGGCTAAGGCCAAAGCCCAGTCCTCTGCAAGAGCCTGTGCTTGTTCCTCAGGGACACAACATGAAAAACTCAGAAGTTTCACATCTTCCCCTCTAGAAGAGGCTAACACAAAGGGCGGAACCAATCTTTCTCCGCCAATAAAATGTCATATGTAGCGGTTAGATTCACCCAGAACACAACCTTAATAGGACGAAGTATATCACCTTCAAATAGAAAAAGGACTTCGTGTAGTCTATCCTGGGGGGCAACCCGGTTATCTGCAGTCTCAATTGTTACAAATGTGTCAGTTGCTGTCACATCCAGACGGGGACGCAGAGCCTCCCTGACTATGGTAACCTCCGCCGCGCTGTCATGCAGAGTCACCCCCCATGTCTGATCCAGGAGTCGTGTCCTCACTGTCTGTGGCATATCTTGCTGTTAAAGCTGCAACCTTTTTCTTTTGAAAAGGAGGACGGGTACGTGCGGAATCACCCTGCTTGTCCTTGACGTCAAACTGTCGAGGCTGTTCACAAAGGTGTGACGCAGGTTGACCTCTCCCTCGATCCTGGCGATCCCCTCCACCGGCTTGTGAGCCAGATGTTTCCTGTAACGAATGAGGAGAACGCTGATCAGGAACCTGAAATTTTTCAGGAGACTTAGGGGCATATTAGCAAGAACGGCGTTAAAATTATCGCCGCTTTAGCGGCAGGAAACTGCCGCTAAAGCGGCGATAATGGGCTTGATAATATGCGCTTGAGAATTCCAATAGAAGCCCAGCATCACAGCAGAACATGGGCTTCTATTGGTATTCTCAAGGGCATATTATCAAGCCCATTATCGCCGCTTTAGCGGCAGTTTCCTGCCGCAAAAGCGGCAATAATTTTAACGCCGTTCTTGCTAATATGCCCCTATATTTTAGCGCGATCGCGCAAGTCATAAGTACGTTCAGAAGCATCAGTGGTCAGTGAACTGGCACGCGAACCGGGCTTCTGTTGTTGAGAACCCTGCTTTTTAGTTCTCTGCCAATTCTTTCCAGGTTGGGCCTGTGGTTGTTTTTGAGACTGCGTTTGTGTCTGAATGACAGGCTTATTTCCCAGACTATTGCGGCCAATGGTTTTATAAGCCTTTGCAATAATCTTTGGTAATTCTCGTGGTCTGTCAGCCTCCGCGACCGCCTCTAAGCGGTTTGCTACTTGAAAGCTAACAGCATCGCCCTTGACATTCGCAAGGATCATATCAGCAACCACGTCGAACACCCCCACCAGTCTCATCCCCAGTTCAACAGCCACTTCTGCTCGGTGTTCATCCTGAACACGCTTAATCACAGAGGGGAGTACGGTCATGGAGGGGGTGCCGAAACACATAGAATATACCGCTGCAAACACCCTGCCCCAGGTGTTACAATCAGCCAATTCAGGAATTAAGTCTTTAGGCAAACTAATAGTTAAGATCCTGTGTTTATCCACAGGAGTGTTATTAGGAAAGACAGCTTCGATCTGTCCAAATTTCTCGACAAGCCAATAAGGCAATTCATCCTTATTCTGTGGGCGTTTGCCCATGACAGAATTGACAATAATGGGACTGATGGTTACGCCACCAGGACCCGCAGGTTGTACTGCAGCGCCAGGTGGTTCCACCTGGACGGTGCATGTGACGTACTGTATTACAACTCTATATACGCGCACTAATGAAGTATGCAAGACGCGGAGCTCTGCCAAAGTAGCAGTTGTAAAAGCACGTGGGTGTGGGGTAAACCCAGCCAAAACGGGCCATGTGGCCCCATCTATAGATAAAGGGCCTAAACGGACGGCCGTTAATGGGTGCGGAAGGGCGCCATTAAACCAAATACGGTGTTGCCAAGCTGTAAGCGGAATCTCAAGAGCTCTATAAGGCTGATACTGTTGAAGAACGGCGGTGACAGCATATGTGTGAAACAAATCATCAGTACCATCCACCGCCGGAAAGGTGACCCAAGAGTAAAAAACTTCAAACTGGTGAGCCGGATCGGCTTCCACCACAAAAATAAGTGCTGCTCCAGCATCAGGAATCGCATAATGAGTCAAGTGCGCTCTGAGCGCGGCTCTGCTATGAGCCGGAATATCTACTGCAGTCATTATAGTAGAAAGTAGAACAACTCAAAGTGAGGCAGCGCAAACGGGTTATAAGAAATGAAATACCTTTTAAAACTTCAAGCTTGAATAAACCTATAAAAATGTCAATATAGGAGGTTACTCCGTCACAGCTGTCTCCGGAAACAGAAGTGAGGGTATTGTGGACCAGCACAAGTACTACTCAAGCGTCTCGCAGATAAGGACCAGACCAAGCGTTGGCAGCGCCATGTTGCGGGGATTCTGCTCATACACAGAACTATGCACAAGAAAACAGAACCTCAGTAAATAGAGGTGTACCTCCTATCACCTTAGTACCCAAAATCCCAACCGACTAGCAATAGTGTCTCATTCGGTCTCTTACAAATATCAAGAAGCTACGAATGTTTAAACAACCCAGAACACGAGCACTCCCGACTCACCACAGAGTCGCGGGAACAAGACACTCTTTCGCTCTCACGTACTTGTCCACAATAAAATAATTAGAGTCACTAAACAAGTTCAAAATGTTTATTTTGACTATAGTGATCCATGATATAGTATGCGAACCACAACTAGCAGCAAAATGCATAAGGCAAAAATCATTAGCATTGTTACAATACAATAGAATATAAAAGGAGTCGTCATTTTATAAAGACTGTGAAAAAGGCTAAATAACCATGCCTAATCACCCTCCCCAAGGCAGTAAGAAGTTATTTTATATAACAGAAGATCTCTAGGCACTATTAGCAGACCCCTACCTGAAAGCCTAAACCCAAGGGTTCACATCATAGGAACAGCAGTGCTCAGCTCCATAGAACGGCTTTTTTCGAGTGTGTTTCAAAAACATGCAACAACGTTATATCAAAGCACGATTCTTCCGCATTGCAGCTGTTGGTTACATGTTTTGTTTAGGTAATAGGGACTGACCAGAACAGAATAACAAGAGACATTGTTGACCGACCTTGCACATTATGTTCAGACAGAATTGAAGGGAAGGCTAAGAACGTGAAAAACAATCTGTTATCATGTACAGGGCAGAGGCAAAGTGTCGCAAAAACAAATGCTTAGCAGAGACGTGCGCAAAAGCAGCAGCATAGGGCAAGCAAAACGCATGCTAACTTAGCAATGTGTCTTAGGGCCTTATAACCCCATATAACACTCTCACATCCACCACAAAGTACAAGCTACAGCCTTGTACTCCAACTGTTCAAACACAATTGTCACAAGTTCACTCATGCGCTCCCCTACTCACAAACACACATATATGCACAGCACCACTCCTCAGCAATATGTACACAACAACTCGCACATACATGACATGCACACTATATACTGTACTCATCACATAGTCAGCAGACAACAAGCTTCACATGGAAAACTGACCACGCTCATCACCATAAGCACCCTCTGCAATGTATTTGGAATGCACTCACATCACACCGTGCCGCATCACTGCCCACTCTGACATGCAAACTTAATACATCACCACTTCTGACAACAAGACACTTACATTGCTCAATGGCTATGTCCCCAGTAACTCACATATCATCACACACACACTCTACTCTGCTTAAGTTACCCAGATTGTCATGTCTACAACACATGCAAACACAGATGCTAGAACAACATACATCAACTATAAGACACTACACATTTTACTTTTCTGCAGACCACAGTACACAAGTGGCGTATACCCTTCACATACACTTAAACCCTTTGTCACAAAGGACAAGTTGAACGTTGTCTCACTGTGGCACTGTCACATCCACGTGTTACTCACATGCCCAATAACACCATTGACTATTGCACATCAACAACTATCCTCACTCATTTGACGATGCCTGGTCACAGTCATCCCTCACTGTAGACACACAGACTACAGCTCACCACCTGCCACAATACAACCTTGTCTAAGTGCTTCAACACCTATCTCATCTACCCATTCATCTCATAGCTTGCACAAGATTCAAACTGTTGCATACTCGGAATCACATAATTGTATCCATAAACACTCACATAGGGGGAATGTGGATACCTCATGTCTCCTATACAATATCTGCCTATGAATTCAACTCATACCTCACACCCTCTGAAAAACCACTAAATGTCTCCTGCCACCATGACGTATGTATCTCCACTCACACCAATACTTTAAATATTAGTCACTCTCACCTAAACCCATGTTCAAGCAAGCTCAGCACATGCAACATGAACCACTGACTATACATCTGCAGTGAAGACGCATATTTCCATCAACACATCATCACATGTGTGGCAACTAAGAGCATGGTGGAGACTCAAGATCTGGGAGCATCTGCACAGTAGACAGACACACATCCTTTCTGTGCACTCACTGTCCACTTGCCTCACCACATTTACCACCTGGCAAGTCAACAGACATCACAGCACTCATAATACATCTTGGTGTGACATGGAACAGCATCAATGTAGCTCATACCAACACCCTTGTCAGTCATTCTCAAAATACATGTGACACACAATTCATATGCTCAACTACAACTTGTGTGTGGATCGCTAAATGCAATCCAAGCTGGGATGAATTCATACACAACATATTTGCAATGTCACATACCAAAAGCAGGATGGCATGAACATCAGCTAAATGAGTGATCAATAGACTACAAAGAAAATATAACACCTTGCCTATCAAAAACTTCATGCAATTATTTGAGTCCAGTAGCAGCAGATGGTTGGAAGACTGTGAGAATACTGCTCAGCTTACACTCACCATGTGCTCAGTAAATGCACAAGATGTGTTCACAGTCGTGAATGCTTTTTGACCACAGTGGCATCATACATGAAGCAAGGTTGACCTTGCCCCTATTCTACAAGATCTGCAGAAGACACAGACATTGATTCACCGCCTGAAAGTCACATACAATTCTAATGAAATCAATTTATGTCCATGGGTGTGTGCTAAGTCACAGCCATGCAATCAACAGCCATATGTATCCAGCTGAATAGATGAGACAGGTGCCTATATGCACATCACAAACATATTCAGCATGCTTCGCCTACAACTGTTGCACATTGAGACACTTGCTATATGTTGACAACTGAAAGCATGACCTATGTGTAAGTGTGCTTAAAAAATAAGAAGGTTTGTAACTTCATTTCACACTCTGATCCAAAACTTAAGTTAGCAATGACAACCATGAAATGCAGACCACACATTTTAAAATACATTCTGTCAAAGTGCCCAAACTCCATGTAACATATGCAATCCATGCCACACTAACATCATTGTACATATAAACAACCAATTCCACTTGTTATACAGTTAACTCTGAAACAAGTTGTTGGACACAAATGTTTTTAATCAAAAATAAAACTTGCTTTATTCAGCATGAAAATAAAATATTTATTAATAGCAAAAGGCCATTGGCCAGTCCATCACTGTTCATTGTCCAGATGAGCTTTGAACATCAGGCCCATCTATTCTTGCCTGTACAATTCCTGCAAGGGGACACCTCCCCTGGGAGGGGCATCTTGGGGGCATGCCAGACAACAAAGGGGACAAACTATTGGGGACTGGGTTGTATTTTGGGAGGGATGATAGCAGGAGGGTTGTCAGGGTCCACTGCAGTGGTAGGGTCTGATGGTGGGGTGTGGGACCCCACTGCAGTGGTTGGCTCTGATTGTGAGGGGGGTGCAGCTGTAGTGGGATGGGCAGTTGGATCTGTGGATGGGGTGGCCTTAACTAATTTAGGGATCTTAAATGTTTTGAGGGGTGAGTCTGAAATGGGGAGGGGAGATGTCTTTTTGGTGGGTGTTTTAGCCAATTTAGATGTACTGGGCTTGTCTGGGGCTCTATGGAGTGTAGGAGTGGATGTTTTGGATTGGGACCGGAGGGATCTTCGGCGGGGAGTTGATGCCTTCTGTTCTTTCTGGGGGTTAGCAGATGCTACAGGTGTGACATCCTGGAGGTACTTCCCCTTCTTAGGAGGGGGGTGTATGTTTGTGGAGGGAAGAATTCAATGGGAACAAGGTGGGGAGCCTGGGCTGAGGGGGGTACAGAAGAGGAAAGGGTAGGGGTTGTGGAGGCAGAGGGTTGTGAGGTATGCAGAGTGTCACTGGATGCATGTGTGTTGGGTGCTGTCACTTCCTTTGGTGTGAGTGTGCGCGTGTGTGGTTTGCGACTTTGGTCTGTGTGTTTGTGTGCTGCGTGTGGATGTTGCAGTGTGTGAATGTGTGTGTTTGCATGTGCTTGGGTCTGGGAGGGTAGTTGGGATGGTGGATGAGGAAGAGATAGGAGGTACTGCTTGAGGAGAGATGATGCTGCCGTCAGTGTTGAGGCCATAGTCTGATATGATCTCTGTAGGGCAGACATGTTTGAGTGAATGCCCTCCATGTACGATGACATGTCTGTCAAAAGAGTCATGTGTGCATGGAGGACACTCAACATTGATGTCTGCCCCACAGAGATCTGCCTCAGGAGGTCATTGGTCTCAACACTGAGGGCAGCAGGGGAGACAGGTGCAGGGGGTGAGGTGCCTGGCCCAAATGATAGTTTGCCCCTGCCACGGGAGCGGCCACGGACAGTGGAACTGGGAGCAGCTGGGAGGGTGGAGATGGTAGTGGTGGTGAAGGTGGACTCTGATGTTGTAGATGCAGTCTGTGTGTCCCCCACCACCACATGGGAGTCCTCACCGGAGCTGTGATCTGATTCTGAAGCTGCAGATGGTGTTGCAGATCCGCTGCCAGTGAGACTCACTGGGTCCTCCCTCCGATGACTCTTCACTGGACCCAGTTAGACATTCTGTTCCCACAACATCCGTGGCGCTCTCCCCTCCTGTGGCCGCTGATGATGCTGTGACCAAGTAAGAAAAAGATTCACATGAGTCATCCATACCTAGTTGACACATTGTTAACATCAGAGATGTTCAGAGATATCAGACATCACATTGAGTTGTGCTATTAGCACATGCTGCATTAACAGAAATGGTACTTGTTTCTCTGCCACTTTCACATTGCTCAATCACACATGATGTGATCAGCAGCATTGCGTGTATCAACATCAAAGTACAGAACCAGAAGGTTGACTAATGGAGTTTGTGGCAGGGAATGTTTTGTCTTGTGCTCATGATGGACTTGTGTACTGACATTACTGTCTCCTCTCCTGCAAGTGAGTAGAGCCAGCAAAATGGGAATATGAATCTCAGATTTCATTGAGACATGGTACACATCCTGAAATCCTTAGTCATCTAATGTTGAACCATTGGATCATATATCACAGCTCACATGCTCTACCTTGTCAAACATGCACAATGCACACTCCTTGCATGAGTCATGTTACACAGTTCACAGTGATTGATAACATGTTTAGTAGCTTTGCATATCCAATGTCAGTTGACACATATGAGTGTCATCCTGGAGAGACCAAGGCAGTACGCATAGCTGGTCTGACAGGCATGTAGCACACTGTCCTGTGTCATCTATGCATGGTGTCCTGTAGCAGAATCATATAGACTTGAATACTGAAAACAACGTTTCATAGATGTAATTGATGGTCTACAAATGGCCACGTCTGAAAACTTCAGCTTCACAATGCCTCAGGCGGAACACCATTCCACTGGCACATCTGGGTGCAATGACTGTATGGATTTTAGTAACTGAACCCATTTCCAGCATGAGTACAGTCAACACTGTTGAACAATCTTGGCTACACTGAACAAGTCCACCTTTATATGGACAAAGTCTGACTGTCCCTCCCTTTGATTACACAGTATGCACACTTTGTACTGCTGATATTGCTCATGTCTAACGTACCATGTGGTTAACAAAATTTTATTTGGTGCATATTTGATATCTCAGAATCAGACAGTGATGCCAAAAAAACCTTGTTTACCAAGCCATCATGTTTGAGTATTCAAGACCATAAACACACATGTCAACAGTTGTGACTGTGTACTTCACATCATACCTCAAAAATTCTGCCATGTTGCGATCAGTGACAACCTGTGTTTGACACTGAATGGCTTTTGATTTCACCATCACAAACTCTTACACATGGACTCACTCTTCTGAATGTTGTTTGTTGTTTTTTACAAGACATCATGGGAAGGTCATTGTGACATGTGACCCGAGTTACCCTAGCTGTGACTGTCCCATGGGATACATGTGATCACAATTAGTAGCACATCTGTGAAAAAACCTTCGCACACGGGCCAAGCCAAACCAATCTATGTCTCTATATAGACAAATCATTTTGACAAAATGTTTAGCATGTGATTTGCACAATTGAAATCTCCTATCACAACATACTTCAATGATTTGTTCAGACCACTCTGAGAACAGGATCACATATCAGTGAATGTGCAGACACTTGTAAAGCTATGGGATTCATGCTGAAACTCATACACACGTCTTGTGAAAATTGGAAAGCACACATGTGCATGTCAACACTATTACAATCCCTGAACATAGCTCACTCACATGTCCCTGATGAATGGGGCATTACCTGGCATCTATTGCTCCATCTGCTTTTTTCATCTAGTGAGAATGATTGCACGTTTGGCAGACTTACAAACTGTAAAAGTGCCATCAAGCTCAGATCTCAAAACCTGCCGCAATAAAGATAGAAGTGCAACATGTAACTGACTCACCCCCTCCTTGCTGCTGTTGGGCCTTCAACTGCCCATCCAGGTCAGGGAAGACCACTGCTATGATGCGAAGCATGTGTGGGGTCAATATTCGCCGTCCGCCTTGCTTGCCCATTTGTGACAGGCCCAGCTGGACCTCAGCAATCCTCTTGGCCCAGCCACGAAGGTGCTACCACCTCTTGCGGCACTGACGGACCCAACGATATGCGACCCCCACGTCACGCACCTTCTTGACGATGGTCAGCCACATTCTTGCCTTCTCATGGGAGTTGACCTGTAGGGATGACATGTTGTTAGTCCCTTAGTTCACATGCGTCATGTGTCTCAATCATACACTACTATACATAGCTCATTGTCATGTTTTCACAAATAACTAAGGGTAATGCATGTAGCATCATGTGCATCAGTTCTGTGTACAATCTAATCCTTGTTCCATTTGGGACAGTGATGACATGTTTGCCCCAGTACACACACTTCTACAGCAGTGTGCCTGTCCAAATCAGTTCCCTACACCCAGTGAAACTTGCAAAAAACATAAAGTAATGACTATGATCGAGATTCCTACTGCCAGTAATCCACAGTTATCACACATGTCCAAGGACAATGCACTGTTATTTTTTTATTTATTTATTCTCACTCACCTTCTCTTCTGGCTTGCCATACATCTGGCTGTGTAGTGGCAGGAGTGTGTCCAGCAGGACCTGGTTCACTCACTGAAAGCTGGGGGCCTGGGGTGTGTCTTGCCATTGTGGCTACCCGATGTTGTCACAGCAACAGAAAGATGGGGAGGTGCAGGGATGAAGCAGGTAGTGCTGGCAAGTGAAGTCTCTAGGGAACAGACAGACTTATATCTAAACAGCAGAGGCGGTCTCAAATCCATGCATCAAAAGTGATAGGTTTGCGTCGGTCGCATTGTACGAATCGGTCCAATGCATAACTTTGCTAGCAAACGACCCGCCTACTGCGACGTTCAAACACTCTTCATGTGATCTCTGTTGAAATGGATACATTGGTGATGGGAGGTAACAGAGTCGTTTTCCATGCGCTGAAGACATGAGCCAAACATGCGTCGCTCACCATAGCAACAAATAGCCAATGGCTGTGACCGAATCGTTTCGGATGTGGATAACGGGTCCTTTGAATACTCACCCGGGTCTTTCACCATGACAACCAATGGCTGTCACCGAATCGTTTCGGATGCGGATAATGCGTCCTTTGAATACTCACCCACGTCTATCACGATGACAACCAATGGCTGTCACCAAATCGTTTTGGATGCGGATAACCCGTCCTTTGAATAATCGGTCATCAGAGCACATACTGCTGTGAATGATGTCTCTTAGTACAGTACATGTGTGTATGCACTTTTTATATGCAAAAAATGAGCTTTACATGAATAAGACACACTCCCATGAGGAACTAACCTTAAGGGGCACATGGCACACTGTATAATTTGCATGTAAAGCATGTCAGGATTTGAAATCCTGTTATCTGCATTGTATTGGTCACAGTGCACATTATTTCATGTGTGGATGTACATGTGCAATCTTTCCTTGTCAGTGCATTTGTGTACTGTATGACCAGTTGCACAATTTGTGCAATTTCAGACTGTAGGTGTCTGTTGTGTAAGTGATGGCTAAGGCTTTTACCATTGGATGAGTGGACAGTGAAATCATTATGCATCTTCATCTTGTTTGTGCAATGTGATTTACTATTCTGTCTGTGTGCCCCAGACTGCAGTGTATGGTATTGTTACATATTTCAAAATCCACTACATTGAAAATAGTCTGTGTATGTGATTTTATGTGTAATGTAGACATAACTTAATGACAGTGTCCAACCTGTGACAGTGTTGGGCATGACTGAGTATGTGAGATGATGTGCATATCAGGTGTTACACATCTCTTGCATTACATGTTCCTATTCTGTCTACCTATTGCACATGTAATGGTTTTTTGAAACCTTAAAGTACCATATTTTAACTGTGGATCCTTGGAATATATGCTGTTTGCAGACATTCATGATGTCAGACACTATTGACTTTTACATTACACCACTATAATTGCTATGCCATCATACCTTGATTACATGTCTGTGTATGGTACTGATGCTGGAATATGTATCTAAGGGCATTTTTAAAACATAAAATCATGTTTGTGAAGGATCTGTAGGTTCAGTTGTGTTCACATTTCATGTTCTGTTTGTCTCTAAGCATGTTGCTTGGTACATTGTGACTTGACACCAACTGTGTTTATACTCTACACATAGGTATCGCAGACCACCTGCAGTCCACAGGCCCTTTCCAGACCTGGCAACCATGGAAGAACGTGACACCATCAGGAAGTACCGCTTCACAAGGCCAATCATTGAAGACTTGACTGTGCAGTTGTCACCTCATCTACACCCTGGTCGGCCATATCCAACTGCAATGACGGACAAAGTGAAGGTTATGGCAGCTTTACATTTCTTTGCCACTGGTACATTTCAATACACAGTGGCAACATCTGGTGGGATGTAACAAACCATGTTCAGCTGTGTTCTGCGAGATGTTTTGGGGGCATTGCTGCGTTATCTGTGCCGATACATAAAGTTTCCAACACCTGGAGAATTTGCAGACATCATGGGGGATTTTATGCATTGGATCAGTTACCCCATATAATTGGCTCCATTGATGGCACCCACGTTGCATTGGTGCCACCACAGGCTCATGAGGTAGAGTATCACAGCCGCAAACATTACCACTCAAATCAAATCAAAAACAACTTTATTCGGTTTTTCACAAAAACAATAAAAGTTACAACATATCCGCACCTCGTTAAAAACCTAATTCTCAAGAAGAAGAACATTACCACTCAATTAATGTCCAGGTGGTTTGTTTGGCAGGCATGACCATCTCCTACGTCTGTGCGCGTTTCCCTGTATCTGCACATGACGCGTACATCATGAGGAACAGTGCTATCCCCCGTTTGATGACACAGGCACAACATGACCGTGCCTGACTTGTTGGTAGGTGATGGAACATATGTGTGCTGTGTTGTGTGCAGATTGTATTTCTGATAATGCTCTGTCAACCAACTACTGAATCTAGTTTTCTGTTTTCAATGTAGGAGACTCTGGGTACCCCAACCAACCTTGGTTACTGACGCCACTACGTAACCCAGTCACCCCTGCCGAAATGCGGTATAATGAGGCACATGGTAGAAGCAGGCGAGTCATTGAGCGGACTTTTGGCATCCTGAAGACAAGATTTCGCTGTCTCGATCGGACGGGAGGAGCCCTACAATATGCACCATTGAAGGTGTGAAAAATTATCACTGCTTTCTGCATGCTCCACAACCTGGCTATACAGAGGGAAATCCCACTTATACAGGACGATGGAGACCAGCATCCACCAGCGAGGGAGGATCCTGGACTGGGACATGACGAAGGTAGGGATGATGATGATGGTGTGGATTTGAGGCGACAGCTTATCAACAACTTCTTCACATGAGTGTAGGTATGCAATTAAAGTAGGGGACTAGCCCTAAGTGTTTGTTGTTGTGTTGCTGGTGCACATTGTGTATGTATGTTTGTGAGTGTATGAAAATTGACATAAGTTGAGATGTACAGTGTTACTGTGAATCATAGGTAGTGTCCACACTGACATTCTTGTGCTTCAGCTGACATTGTTGTCAAAATTGAAGAGGCTTAGTCCTATGCGCATAACTCTGTTCTACGTTTCTCCTTACCAGGGTACTTCGTGTCAACCATGCAAGTTGTGACCTCACCAGACACCTGATGCTTTGACCTACTTCAACATTGGACTTGTTTGTAAGTCCATGGCACACAATTCCTTTTTGACAGATGGATAATTGTCTTCACTTTACAGCTTTTTCTTACTGTGTGATGTCCATTGAAATTGGGTTAATGTGCCAGGTTGTGTCAGGGAAATAAACTTCTGCTACACAATGATTCGTGCCTTGTGTGTTTTCACACGTCCAAAAGTTATTTTTAAAGTAAACATGCTCCATGATGCACTGTTATGCTAAAAACATTTGTTTTATTGTGTTTGAAAATGGTGCTATTATTTTTAGCACAACTACCTTCATTTCATCTGTAACATGTCCTAAGGGCTGGGACATGACCTGGTTGTGTCCATCTATCATGCTGTGACAATGTACATATACTCACAAGCCAGTAATGTACTCCTTCAAAGTGATGTGTTACCAATGTTGTGCACACTTTCTTCTTTGAACTTTTCAACATCATTACAGTTAATACATTCGTCATTCCAAGTAACGACATGACCACTGTTTGGGTGCAGAGGGATTTATTTTAGTGCATTATGTGAAGATATCTCTTCACATCATGGTGGTGTTGACAACAAAAAAGATTTTGAGAAGTGCAGATAGGAGTTGGTAGTGTTTGTAGAAGAGGTATTCCAAAGTAGATGCACAGTTATTTGAGCCCATAGTCCAACTTACACCCTCCAGCCAATGTGGGAGAGTTCTGTGACAGTCAACAAAGTGAATGTTTGGCACACAATGGAGGATATCAGGAGCAGGTAGTCACTTCATGGGGGTGATGCGTAGACATCTGTCTCTCGCTGTTGCTTCTTTGGACGACCCACTCCACATTTTTCTGGGGGACCCTCAGGTGCAGGCAGCTGCTGTACAGGGGGCTCTCCGCCAGAGTCCACATCCCTCCCTGTGGCTGTTGCAGATGTTGTTGCAGTGGATGTGGTAGGCACACAGGGAGGTGTGGATATGTTGGTGGCAATCTTGTGGAGGGAGGTGGCAATTTCCCTGTACTCTGCAGTCTGTTCATCCATTTTTTACATAAACATGTCCAGTTTTTCATTTTGGTCTGCCTGCTGCTGTTTCATAGTCCTGAGGATTCCTATGACCTGGCCCATCTCTCCTTGTGAATCCTCATATGCATTGAGGATTCTGGAGAGGTTTTGGATCTCCACCTCATCAGGACCAGCTGCATGATGTTGCCGATCCCCACGACACCTCCCACCACCCCTACCCTCCCGAGCATGACCAGTTGGTGCTGGCCCTGTCGACACGGAGCCTCCTTCATCGTTGGCATTGGTGTTGTTCAGCAACTCCAGAGTGCCCCATGTTGCTGTGCTGTTGGTGGACTCCTGGGATGCTGTGTCCATGCAGGAATGGGTCAGCTGGGAATGATGAGAGTCATCAATGCCGGAGGGCTCCTTGTCCATCGGAGTCTGGGCCTGGCTGTCCTGGATCGTTCCAGTGGTGTCCTCAGCTGGCCCTGTAGGTTCAAACATAACACAATGACTGCTGTGAATGTCCACTGCCCCTCAACTCATACACATTACATTGGCTACCAAAGCTCATGATGAGTTACTGTAAATAGATTGGACTCCTTCATCCATGATGCAGACCACTTTTTCGTGATGACTATGTTTTTGGGACAAGAGGGGGATTGATGGACATGTGCAGGTATGTGCATTGATGGGCTTTTTGTGTTTAGTTCACAATACATGTCAGAAGAAATTGGTTATTGAGACCTTATGAATGACACAGGTGTGTTTAGGTTGTCCACATCTTTCACAGTGAGATACATACACTTTCTATTCCTTTGTGGGTACTTTTTCGGGCCTGTCTACTGGTCTTAGTGCATGTCTTTAGCAGTCACATTGGTGTGGCTGGCTACACACTCACATTCTATTAACTTAGCCAGAAAAGTTGTGGGAATTGAATGATCGAGGTGCTTCTTGTTTTCATCTCATTCTACACATGTGAATGTCTGTGAGTAGGAAAATTGTGTGACTGATTAACTTTGTGGCTACACAGATATTGTACTTTGTACATTGACTCCATGGTCAAATGATTTCACAAACTTAGCTTTGTGCCATTAAGTGGCAAAGAAATATGATAAACTGATCTTTGAGTTCTTGCTCTCTATTTGTGAAACTTACACCCCTCCTCCCACCCAGCACCACCAGGCCACATGGAAGAATGTTGTCCAGCCAATGTTTGTAAGGGTATTTGAGAGATATTTGTCTATGTTGGCTGGTCTTTGTGGCACATAGGCAAGCGTGGCAGTTTTGATAGGTTTAGACAACATTCCCCAGTGTCTGCCATCTTGCTAGTAAACATGGACTCGCTGTGAGATAGACATAGCCCACGATTAAGTGGTTGTGCTGTGTGTGTAGAAGTGTTTGCTGTTCTTCCAAGTCCCAGCAGGGCCAGTCATAGATAAACCTTCCTGCCCAGTGATAACATGCCAACAGGACATGATCTTAGCTCACAGTGTGTCAGAATGTCATGGCCAGTTGTCTGGCACTGGGAACTGGTTTCTGACTTGGAGATAACTTGCCTCATGGCCTTGTGCACCACACTGCATGCCCCAGTCTCTGCCATTTCATTTTTGGATGTCCACTCACTGTCAGGTAATCACGGTTCTTAGTGGTCTTGTATGGCTGTTTCTGCGGATGAGTGTTTACAATGGCCAGACATCCCATCAGGCCCTGTACTACGCACACTCTTTCCTGCATGAACATGCAGGACCCCTGGAACTATGCTTTCCTGCCAGTGGGTGGATGTGTACTGACAAAGCTGGCTTACGCAGGAGCCTGGTGTTTTGAGCACAAGTCACTGTTGGTATTTGTTGTAAAGTCAGGCACCAGTGCCCAGTGCAATGCATCCTGCTAGTGAATTCTAAATCACTGTGTTTACGCTTAGTTCCTGTAGGTCTGTTTGTGATGTTAGTGAAGGTGTATGTTGTCCAGTGCCTGATGGTATTTGTAGGAATTTGAAATACTCCTCCTCCCACCAGCCCAGCTAAGTCATCTGAGACTATGGCTAACTGGCAGTGTTGGTAAGCATTCTGACAAGGATGCAGAGACTGGTGCATGGTGTTAAACGTGAATCCAAATCCCAACAAAGGCATTGTGCCAAAAACAACATGCACCAGTGTCAGGCATCTTGCTGTTGCACTTCCATTCACTATCAGGTAGGCATTGGCACAGTTAAAGTGGTTGTTTGTGGTGGGTATAGTATTGTTTAACATTACTCCAACTCATACCAGGCTCTGTCCTTCACACACTCTTCCCAAATAGAGAATACAGACCACATGGCAGAAGGTTTTCCAGACAGTGATTGGGAATAGATTATGAAGATGTGTTGCACTTGTGCCTGGTGGCTGATTTTTCCACAACTCACAACAGGGCCTTGTGGTCCAAACACCAGTCCACATTGCCAAACATCTTGTCACTACATTGCTACTCACTGTCAAGTAAGCAGAGTTTCTGATTGGCTAGTTGGTCTGGGTGGGAAGAGTGTGTGTATGACAAGACCTGATGTAGGTTGTAGCCATTGCAAATACACCTCCTCCCACCCAGACCTGCTGACTCCTCTGTGCCTATATTTACCTCACAGTGCGGGTAAATGTACTGGCAAGGTGGCTGGTACTGGTGCATGGTTTTGAACATGAATGCAACTCACATCAGGGACCTGTGCTAAAAACACCATGCAACACTGTCATCCATTTCACTAGTCCACTTCCCCTCACTGTGAGTGTGGCTTAGGCCAAGTGGAGTATCCTAGTCTGGATGGGAGGAGGAGTCTTTGCAATCGCTACAAGTTGCATAAGGCCCTGTCCTACGTACACCTTTCCAGCCAACTCAAACAGCCCAGCATGTACTATGCTTTCCTCACTGTGATACGAATTGTCCCAGCCGTATACCTGACAGTGGTGCCTATTTGACTTGACTGCAAAACCCATCAAGGCTTTCTGCTCCAGACATCAGGCAGCAGTGTCAGACATCTTGCCAGCACATTGCCACTCACCGTCAGGTAAGCAGAGTCCCGTATAAGCTATTTTGGCTATGTAGGAAGGTGTGTGAAGGCCAGAGCATGATGGTAGATGTAGTCATGGCAGACACTCCTCCTCCCAACCAGCACAACCAGCTCATCTGTGGCAATGGCTACCTGACAGTGAATGTAAGGGTACTAACAAGATGTCTGACATAGTTGCATGATGTTTCATGCACAAGGCCTTGATGGAAGTTGGTTTCAAGATCAACACTATGCAGCAGTGTCAGCCACCTTGCTAGTACACTTCTCCTCACTGTGATGTAAGCATATGTCCAGGGGAGTTTGCATGGCTGGGTGTGTGGATGAGTATTTTCAATGGCTACAAGTCACATCAGGCCTTGGCCCAAACACACCTTCCCACCCATCAGGAAAAGGCTACCTGTAACTCAGCTTCCCTGACAGTGAGTGTGAATGTACTTGCAAGTTGTCTGACACTGATGACTAGTGCCTATTTGTCCACAAGCAGGGCATAGTTGTCCAGACAGAAGTCCCCAGTGTCAGCCATTTTGTCAGTAGATTTCCACTCACCATCAGGTATGCATGGTTCTTGGTGGTCTGTTTGTGCTGTTTGGGAGGAGTAGTGTTTGCCCTGACTCCATCTCCCATCAGGCTCCGTACTCCACACACCTTCCTACACATCCTAAATATCTTACCTGAGAGTCTACTTTCCTGACAGTGAGTGGCAATGTGCTTCAGAGATGTCTGACACTGGTGATTGGTGTCTGATTTGTCTACTACTCACCAACAGTGCCTTCAGCTCCAAACATCAGTCCGCAGGGCCAGACATCCTACCAGTTCATTCTCATTGACTGTAATGGAAGTTCATTTATATGTTGTCTTGTTGGTCTATGTGTGAGGATGAGTGTTTGCACTGACTTCAACATCCATCATGCCCTGTCCTTCACACACCTTCCCAGCCAGCACAGACAGCAAACTAGGATCTATGCTATCCCTGATGCTGAATGGAAACTGTACTCTCAAGATGGCTGACACTGGGTACTGGTGTGAGGAGCACAAGGCCATGATAGGAGTTGTGGACAACTCTAACACCATGCACAAGTGTCAGATATCCTGCAAGTACACATCCACTCATTGTCAGGACACAACTCTTCCTGGTGGCATTGTTGGGCTGTGTGTGAAGGTGTGTGTGTGGGATAGAGCCTGATAGGAGATGTTGTCAGTGCAAACACTCCTCCTCCCACACTACCCAACCAGGTCATCTGGGCCTATGTCTACCTGACAGTGAATGGAAGTCTACTATTGAGTTGTCTGAGACTGGTGGGTGTAGTTTGACTTAACTCCAACTCCCATCAGGCCTTGTGCTCCAGACAGCATGCAACAGTGTCAGCCATCTTGCTGCTACTTTTCCACTGACTGAGAGGCTCGCATAGTCCCATTATGTCTGTGTGGGCTGTGTTTTGGGAGGAGTTTCTGCAGTGACTACATTTCCCATGGTGCCTGTGGCCAGACTCACCTTCCCAGCCATCCCAAACAGCCTACCTGTGACTGTGCTTTCCTGTGAGTGAGTGGAAAAAGTACTGTGCCAAGATGTCTGAGACTGGTGCGTGTAGTTTGACTTGACTACAACTCCCCTCAGGCCTTGTGCTCCAGACAGCATGCAGCAGTGTCAGCCTTCTTGCTGGTACTTTTCCACTGACTGAGAGGCTCGCATAGTCCCATTATGTCTGTGTGGGCTGTGTTTTGGGAGGAGTTTCTGCAGTGACTACATTTCCCATGGTGCCTGTGGCCAGACTCACCTTCCCAGCCATCCCAAACAGCCTACCTTTGACTGTGATTTCCTGTGAGTGAGTGGAAAAAGTACTGTGCCAAGATGTCTGAGACTGGTGCGTGTAGTTTGACTTGACTACAATTCCCCTCAGGCCTTGTGCTCCAGACAGCATGCATCAGTGTCAGCCATCTTGCTGGTACTTTTCCACTGACTGAGAGACTCGCATAGTCCCAGTATGTCTGTGTGGGCTGTGTTTTGGGAGGAGTGTTTGCAGTGACTACAAGTCCCATTGTGCCTGTGGCCAGACCCACCTTCCTAGCCATCCCAAACAGCCTACCTTTGACTGTGATTTCCTGTGAATGAGTGGAAAAGTACTGGGTCAAGATGTCTGACACTGGTGCAAGTTGTTTGGAGCAGATAGCCTATCTGTGAGTTTTTTGAGAAGTATGTACATGGTTATAGTTTGTTGCATTTTCAATGTAATTTGAGGTATTTTTGTTGACAATCTAACATACACATCACATGCTTTTAGAATCTATTATATTTTATATATTTGTACTGGCCTTTGTTTAACTGTATCCTTTACAGTGCTGTCTCTAGGGGTGTGATTAAACTTTAGTTGAATGTGGATTGTGTACTCAGCAGACTCTTGTGATCCTGGGATTCCATAGATGCCCTCCGGCGGAAGGATGTCACGCACCTTCTCCTCCCAGGAAGTGAAGTGGACAGGTTGTACAGGAGGGCCACCGCCAGTCTGCTGGCTTTGGAAATGTTCTCTGGCCATCAGCTTCTTGACCCTCCTTTGCACATCATAGTACCTGGTCCTGATATCTTCCATTGTGCGCAGGCAAGGTGCTTGAGCATTCACCTTGTTAACTCTACTCTCCCACATCCTATTTCTCTGGGCAAGGGGGTCTGTTGGACTTAGTTCCCAAATAACTGTGGCTCTACTCTGACAATCTCATCTACAAACCCTTCCAACTCCTTATCTGTAAAACATGGATGCTTCCTTTTGGACATGGTGAGGGTGAGTGTGAAGGTAAGGATGAGTGTGGATGTGAGTGTGAATCAGAAAAAAGGTGTGTGATCATGTGTTTTTTCATGAAATGAAATCTGTGCAGGGTGTGTGGTGTGTGAGTGTGTGAGAGTAAGGAATGTCTGGTGGAAGCTCCTTGGGAGTATTGGCAGTTGTGGCAAAGGATCATGGTCATGGTGTTGGCACTTTATATAGGTGTATTTGTAGGTGAGGTTATTTTTTTTTTGGGGGGGGGGGTTCCCAATACTTTTTTTGGGTGTTTTTGACTCCCCCATTGACATTTAATACACGGACCGACACGGTTCTGTAACCGATTCTCCTGCAACATCATCTCACCGTGTGTTGATAGAAGTCGGAATCGTGACCGGTGACCGGCATGTGAATGTTGAATGTTTACAAATGTGTTGGTCGCATCAGTGCGGTTTACGGAGCCTTCGTTCGGAATGATAGCGTTCCGTAAGATTCGGTTGTGTTTCACATGAGATGCATCTTATTCCGTCGAACGGAGGGCTCGTGGTCGAGTCGTACGGAAAGCATTCCCAATCCGATTCGGTCGGGCTGCTTTCCGCACGACATTGGAATCAGGCCCATAGAGTGTGTTTGCTGTGCATTCTATTGCATTGCAAATGCTTGTTGATCTTACCGCACGGCATGGTTGCAGGGCACGAAGCACAGGACGGGCACTGCAGGGGGTAACTGCTCACAGGAATGGTGACAGGCAGAGAGCAGGGGTGCCTCTGCCTGGCTGCAGTTCCCTTAATATTGCCTTCTGCAGCAGCAGTATGCACAGCCATGGGAGCGTGAGGTAATACAGGCAGAGAGCGCACGTGCAGCCCGGGCTCAGGAAAAGCACCTCTCCTGCTCTGCTAAAATCCGCTCCTCCTTTCATCCTCCTCGTTGCTATGGCCTTCAAAGCTCACTGGAATGTGCTTGGCATCCTATTCATACCTGCTCTTCTCCTGGCTCTCACAGGTAAAAGATATGTTTGTATTTTAAAGAACACGGCCTGTGGTCTTGAATTTTTACAGCTGCATGTTCTAGATAGCGCTTAAAATCAGCTCTTACCTAGGGTGAAGGTGAACCCCACATTTCTGGATAACTGATGTGGCATAGCAAAAGCATGCTTCGCCCAGTATCACTCAAACTAGTGATGCCGGGACTACAACTTGAATCTTTCTTTTCTCTACTAGACAGCAAATGCTTGCATGCCATGTACCTGTTAACCAGTCATAAAATGCTTTAAAGATCACAAAACACAATCTGAAATACCGTCTAAGAAAAAAAACTAGCACTGACACCACGTTGACGGGTTTAAAGTTGATGTGTTATAAATGTGTAAAAATAGATATAGATACCAAACGCCCCATATTGTTGCCAACTTCACCTAACGCTAGCTGATTAACCAACAACGCATTGCACCCTGGGACTTGTAGTTTTGCTTTTACCTTTGTATGTAAAATCTCAATATTTACAAATGCTCAATGTAATAAGTTGTGTACTTGTTCATCACACCAGTAGTGCACGTGTGACACCTTCTGCCAGTTCTTGCAGTTCGTTGCATGTTGCGTTTTTTGTTTTTTAGCGCATTCTAAAAGCAAAACATCTTTCACCAGAGTGCAACTTATTATCAGCTGTAGCACATGGATCTTTATTCCTAAAACATATTCACTAATGACTGACTGCTTGTTTATATTATTGTGTTAAGCCTTTTCCTCTTTGATGAAGCGTCTCTCATTCATTTTCGGAGGTGTCGGTTATTTTAAGGTTTTCAGCAGCTCATCCACACTCAGAAGTACTGTGGCCATGAGCAATAAGGATTTTCTTCTTAATAACCAAAGACAAAAGCAGCAAAACTCACTGACATCTGGCAGATCACCTGGTGAAACCAGGGGGGCATGCTCACAACTTGCCTTCTCTTTCCTCCCAAAGCATCCCTCCGCACCACCTCTGTAGCACTCAGCACCACCTGAGCGTCACATCTATCTAGAGTTCATTCACCACTTAAAGTGCAAACTTCCTGTCCCTCTCTATCTATTCTGTGCAGCTCTCACCCTCATCTATTCACCATATCACATAATTCCGCTACACAAATACACTACACACCACACAATTCCACAACTGACAATTCCAATTCAGACCACATAATTCCACTCCAAACCACATACATTCCCTCCACTCCAAACCAAAACACATAGATTAAAGGCATTGGCATTTGCAATGCCAATAGCTCTAACTCTTAAAAATGTGAGACCTATTGCATTGCAAATGCTTGTTTTACTTACTATTGAGGAGTCCAGTCGGAAGCATTATTTCTATGCTCTTTCCGCCAACCTTTTCACTTGCAGCCCCACCCCACTCTTTTATGGCTCTCCATCCCTCGCTCCCAGATGCTCCCCACCCCACCCCACCCCACTCTCTTTTGGCTCTCCATCCCTCGCTCCCAGATGCTCCCAGATGCTCCCCACCCTACTCTCTTTGGGCTCACCATCCCTCGCTCCCAGATACTCCCCACCCCACCCCACTCTCTTTGGCTCTCCATCCCTCACTCCCAGATGCTCCCCACCCCAGCACACTCTCCTATGGCTCTCCATCCCTCACTCCCAGATGTTCCCCAGCCCACCCCACTCTCTTATGGCTCTCCAACCCTCGCTCCCAGATGCTCCGCACCCCACCCACTCTCTTATGGCTCTCCATCCCTCGCTCCCAGATTCTCCCCACCCCACTCTCTTTGGCTCTCCATCCCTCACACCCAGATGCTCACCACCCCACCCCACTCTCTTTTGGCTCTCCTTCCCTTGCTTCCAGATGCTCCCAACCCCACTCTCTTATGGCTCTCCATCCCTCGCTCCCGGATCCTCCCCACCCAACCCCACCCCACTCTCTTTAGGCTCTCCATCCCTAGCTCCCAGATACTCCCCACCCCAACCCACTCTCTTTGGGCTATCCATCCCTCACTCCCAGTTGCTCTCTACCCCATTCTCTTTTGGCTCTCCATCCCTTGCTCCCAGATGCTTCCCACACCACCCCACTCTCTTTGGGCTCCCCATTCTTCGGTCACAGATGCTCCCCACCCCACCCCACTCTCTTTTGCCTCTCCATCCCTTGCACCCAGATGCTCCCCAGCCCACTCTCCTTTGGCTCTCCATCCCTCACTCCCAGATGTTCCCCACCCCATCCCATTCTCTTCTGGCTCTCCATCCCTCGCTCCCAGATGCTCCCCACCCCACCGTACTCTCTTTGGGCTCTCCATCCCTCGCTCCCAGATGCTTCCCACCCCACTCTCTTATGGCTCTCCATCCCTCGCTCTCTGATGCTCCACACCCTACCCCACTCTCATTGGGCTCTCCATTCCTCGCTCACAGATGCTCCCTGCCCCACCCCACTCTCTTTTAGCTCTCCATCCCTCGCTCCCAGATGCTCCCCACCCCACCCCACACTCTTATGGCTCTCCATTCCTCGCTCCCAGATTATCCCAGATGCTCCCACCCCACTCTCTTTTGGCTCTCCATCCCTCACTCCCAGATGCTCCCCCAACCCCACTATCTTATGGCTCTCCATCCTCGCTCAAAGGTGCTCCCCACCCCACCCTACTCTCTTTGGGCTCTCCATCCCTCGCTCCAAGATGCTCCCCATACCACCCCACCGCACTCTCTTATGGCTCTCCATCCCTCGCTCCCAGATCCTCTGAACCTCACCCTACTCTCTTATGGCTCTTCATCCCTCGCTCCCACATGCTCCCCAACCCAACCCACTCTCTTTGGGTTCTCAAGCCCTCGCTCCCAAATGCTTCCCACCCCACCTCACCGCACTCTCTTATGGCTCTCCATCCCTCGCTCCCAGATGCTCCCCACCTTACCCCACTCTCCTATGGCTCTCCATCCCTCACGCCCACATGCTCTCCACACCACCCCACCGCACTCTCTTATAGCTCTCCATCCCTCGCTCCCAGATGCTCCCCACCCCACCCTACTCTCTTTTGGCTTCCATCCTGCGCTCCCAGATGCTCCCCACCCCACTCTCTTTTGGCTCTCCATCCCTTGCTCCCAGATGCTCCCCCCTCCCCACTCTTTTTGGCCTTTCCATTCCTCGCTCACACATGCTCCCCACCCCAGCCCACTCTCTTTTGGCTCTCCATTCCTCGCTCCCAGATGCTCCCCACCCCACCCCACTCTCTTTTGGCTCTCCATCCCTTGTTCCCAGAAGCTCCCAGATGCTCCCCACACCACTGCACTCTCTTTCGGCTCTCCATCCCTCACTCCCAGATGCTCCCCACCGTACTCACTTATGTCTCTCCATCCCTCGCTCCCAGATGCTCCCCACCTCACCCCACAATCCTATGGCTCTCCATCCCTCGCGCCCACATGCTCTCGACACCACCCCACTGCACTCTCTTATGGCTCTCCATCCCTCGCTCCCAGATGCTCCCCACCCCACCCCACTCTCTTTTGGCTTCCATCCTGCGCTCCCAGATGCTCCCCACCCCACTCTCTTTTGGCTCTCCATTCCTCTCTCCCAGATGCTTCCCCCTCCCCACTCTTTTTGGCCTTTCCATTCCTCGCTCACACATGCTCCCCACCCCAGCCCACTCTCTTTTGGCTCTCCATTCCTCGCTCCCAGATGCTCCCCACCCCACCCCACCCCACTCTCTTTTGGCTCTCAATCCCTTGTTCCTAGAAGCTCCCAGATGCTCCCCACCATACCGCACTCTCTTTCGGCTCTCCATCCCTCACTCCCAGATGCTCCCCACCGTACTCACTTATGTCTCTCCATCCCTCACTCCCAGATGCTCCTCACCCCACCGCACTCTCTTATGGCTCTTCATCCCTCGCTCCCAGATGCTCCCCCCCAACCCCATTCTCTTATGGCCCTCCATCCCTGCTCCCAGATGCTCCCCACCCCACTCTCTTTGGGCTCTCCAACCCTCGTTCCCAGATGCCCCCCACACCACACCATCACACTCTCTTATTCCTCTCCATCTCTCGCTCCCAGATGCTCTCCACCCCACCCCACTCTCTTTTGGCTCTCCATCTATCGCTCCCAGATGCTCCCCACCCCACCACAATCTCTTTTGGCTCTCCATCCCTCGCTCCCAGATGCTCCCCACCCCACTCTCTTTGGGCTCTCCATCCCTTGGTCCCAGATGCTCCCACCCCACCCCACTCTCTTCTGGCTCTCCATCCCTCGCCTCCCAGATGCTCCCCACCCCATTCTCTTCTCGCTCTCCATCCCTCGCTCCTAGATGCTCCATACCCTACCGTACTCTCTCGATCTCCATCACTTGCTCCTAGTTGCTCCCCACCCACCCCACTCTCTTTTGGCTCTCCATCCCCGCTCCCAGATGCTCCCCACCCCACTCTCTTTTGGCACTCCATCCCTCGCTTCCAGATGCTCCCCCCACCCCACTCTCTTTGGGCTCTCCATCCCTCGCTCCCAGATGCTCCCCACCCCACTCTCTTTTGGCACTCCATCCCTCGCTCCCAGATGCTCCCCCCACCCTACTCTCTCATGGCTCTCCATCCCTCGCTCCCAGATGCTCTCCACCCCACTGCACTCTCTTATGGCTCTTCATCCCTCACTCCCAGAAGCTCCCCCCCAACCCCACTCTCTTATGGCTCTCCCTCCCTCGCTCCCAGATGCTCCCCACCCCACCCCACTCTCTTTGGGCTCTCCATCCCTCACTCTCAGATGCCCCCCACATCCCCCCATCGCACTCTCTTATGGCTCTCCATCTCTCGCTCCCAGATGCTCTCCACCCCACCCTACTCTCTTTTGGCTCGACATCCCTTGCTCCCAGATGCTCCCCACCCCACCATTCTCTCTTTGGGCTCTCCATCCCTCGCTCCAAGACTCTCCCAGATGCTCCCCACCCCACCCTCTTTTGGCTCTCCATCCCTTGCTCCTAGATGCTCCACACCCCCACCGCGCTCTCTTATGGTTCTCCATCCCTCGCTCCCAGATGCTCCCCACCCCACCCCACTCTCTTTGGGCTCTCTAACCCTCGCTTCCAGATGCTCCCCAGCCCACTCTCTTTGGGCTCTCCATCCCTCGCAGATGCTCCCCACCCCACTCTCTTCTGGCTCTCCATCCCTCGTTCCCAGATGCTCCCTACCCCCCCGCCCTCTCTTATGGCTCTCCATCCCTCACTCCCAGATGCTCCCCACCCCACGGCACTCTATTACGGCTTCTCCATCCTTCGCATCCAGATGCTCACCACCCCACCACCCTCTCTTATGGCTCTCCATCCCTCGCTCCCAGATGCTCCCCACCTCACTCTCTTATGGCTCTCCATCCCTCGCTCCCAGATGCTCCCCACCCCACTTTCTTATGGCTCTCCATCCCTCGCTCCCAGATGCTCCCTACCCCACCCCACTCTTTTTGGCTCTCCATCCCTCGCTCCCAGATGCTCCATCCCACTCTCTTATGGCTTTCCATCCCTCGCCCCCGGATGCTCCCCACCCCACTATCTTTGGGCTCTCCATCCCTCGCTCCCAGATGCTCTCGACACCACCCCACTGCACTCTCTTATGGCTCTCCATCCCTCGCTCCCAGATGCTCCCCACCCCACCCCACTCTCTTTTGGCTTCCATCCTGCGCTCCCAGATGCTCCCCACCCCACTCTCTTTTGGCTCTCCATCCCTCTCTCCCAGATGCTCCCCTCCCCACTCTTTTGGCCTTTCCATTCCTCGCTCACACATGCTCCCCACCCCAGCCCACTCTCTTTTGGCTCTCCATTCCTCGCTCCCAGATGCTCCCCACCCCACCCCACTCTCTTTTGGCTCTCCATCCCTTGTTCCCAGAAGCTCCCAGATGCTCCCACACCACTGCACTCTCTTTCGGCTCTCCATCCCTCACTCCCAGATGCTCCCCACCGTACTCACTTATGTCTCTCCATCCCTCGCTCCCAGATGCTCCCCACCTCACCCCACAATCCTATGGCTCTCCATCCCTCGCGCCCACATGCTCTCGACACCACCCCACTGCACTCTCTTATGGCTCTCCATCCCTCGCTCCCAGATGCTCCCCACCCCACCCCACTCTCTTTTGGCTTCCATCCTGCGCTCCCAGATGCTCCCCACCCCACTCTCTTTTGGCTCTCCATCCCTCTCTCCCAGATGCTTCCCCCTCCCCACTCTTTTTGGCCTTTCCATTCCTCGCTCACACATGCTCCCCACCCCAGCCCACTCTCTTTTGGCTCTCCATTCCTCGCTCCCAGATGCTCCCCACCCCACCCCACCCCACTCTCTTTTGGCTCTCAATCCCTTGTTCCTAGAAGCTCCCAGATGCTCCCCACCATACCGCACTCTCTTTCGGCTCTCCATCCCTCACTCCCAGATGCTCCCCACCGTACTCACTTATGTCTCTCCATCCCTCACTCCCAGATGCTCCTCACCCCACCGCACTCTCTTATGGCTCTTCATCCCTCGCTCCCAGATGCTCCCCCAACCCCATTCTCTTATGGCCCTCCATCCCTGCTCCCAGATGCTCCCCACCCCACTCTCTTTGGGCTCTCCAACCCTCGTTCCCAGATGCCCCCACACCACACCATCACACTCTCTTATTCCTCTCCATCTCTCGCTCCCAGATGCTCTCCACCCCACCCACTCTCTTTTGGCTCTCCATCTATCGCTCCCAGATGCTCCCCACCCCACCACAATCTCTTTTGGCTCTCCATCCCTCGCTCCCAGATGCTCCCCACCCCACTCTCTTTGGGCTCTCCATCCCTTGGTCCCAGATGCTCCCCACCCCACCCCACTCTCTTCTGGCTCTCCATCCCTCGCTCCCAGATGCTCCCCACCCCATTCTCTTCTCGCTCTCCATCCCTCGCTCCTAGATGCTCCATACCCTACCGTACTCTCTCGATCTCCATCACTTGCTCCTAGTTGCTCCCCACCCACCCCACTCTCTTTTGGCTCTCCATCCCCGCTCCCAGATGCTCCCCACCCCACTCTCTTTTGGCACTCCATCCCTCGCTTCCAGATGCTCCCGCCACCCCACTCTCTTTGGGCTCTCCATCCCTCGCTCCCAGATGCTCCCCACCCCACTCTCTTTTGGCACTCCATCCCTCGCTCCCAGATGCTCCCCCACCCTACTCTCTCATGGCTCTCCATCCCTCGCTCCCAGATGCTCTCCACCCCACTGCACTCTCTTATGGCTCTTCATCCCTCACTCCCAGAAGCTCCCCCAACCCCACTCTCTTATGGCTCTCCCTCCCTCGCTCCCAGATGCTCCCCACCCCACCCCACTCTCTTTGGGCTCTCCATCCCTCACTCTCAGATGCCCCCACATCCCCCATCGCACTCTCTTATGGCTCTCCATCTCTCGCTCCCAGATGCTCTCCACCCCACCCTACTCTCTTTTGGCTCGACATCCCTTGCTCCCAGATGCTCCCCACCCCACCATTCTCTCTTTGGGCTCTCCATCCCTCGCTCCAAGACTCTCCCAGATGCTCCCCACCCCACCCTCTTTTGGCTCTCCATCCCTTGCTCCTAGATGCTCCACACCCCCACCGCGCTCTCTTATGGTTCTCCATCCCTCGCTCCCAGATGCTCCCCACCCCACCCCACTCTCTTTGGGCTCTCTAACCCTCGCTTCCAGATGCTCCCCAGCCCACTCTCTTTGGGCTCTCCATCCCTCGCTCCCAGATGCTCCCCACCCCACTCTCTTCTGGCTCTCCATCCCTCGTTCCCAGATGCTCCCTACCCCCCCGCCCTCTCTTATGGCTCTCCATCCTCACTCCCAGATGCTCCCCACCCCACGGCACTCTATTACGGCTCTCCATCCTTCGCATCCAGATGCTCACCACCCCACCACCCTCTCTTATGGCTCTCCATCCCTCGCTCCCAGATGCTCCCCACCTCACTCTCTTATGGCTCTCCATCCCTCGCTCCCAGATGCTCCCCACCCCACTTTCTTATGGCTCTCCATCCCTCGCTCCCAGATGCTCCCTACCCCACCCCACTCTTTTTGGCTCTCCATCCCTCGCTCCCAGATGCTCCATCCCACTCTCTTATGGCTTTCCATCCCTCGCCCCCGGATGCTCCCCACCCCACTATCTTTGGGCTCTCCATCCCTCGCTCCCAGATGCTCTCGACACCACCCCACTGCACTCTCTTATGGCTCTCCATCCCTCGCTCCCAGATGCTCCCCACCCCACCCCACTCTCTTTTGGCTTCCATCCTGCGCTCCCAGATGCTCCCCACCCCACTCTCTTTGGCTCTCCATCCCTCTCTCCCAGATGCTCCCCCTCCCAACTCTTTTGGCCTTTCCATTCCTCGCTCACACATGCTCCCCACCCCAGCCCACTCTCTTTTGGCTCTCCATTCCTCGCTCCCAGATGCTCCCCACCCCACCCCACCCCACTCTCTTTTGGCTCTCAATCCCTTGTTCCTAGAAGCTCCCAGATGCTCCCCACCATACCGCACTCTCTTTCGGCTCTCCATCCCTCACTCCCAGATGCTCCCCACCGTACTCACTTATGTCTCTCCATCCCTCGCTCCCAGATGCTCCTCACCCCACCGCACTCTCTTATGGCTCTTCATCCCTCGCTCCCAGATGCTCCCCCAACCCCATTCTCTTATGGCCCTCCATCCCTGCTCCCAGATGCTCCCCACCCCACTCTCTTTGGGCTCTCCAACCCTCGTTCCCAGATGCCCCCACACCACACCATCACACTCTCTTATTCCTCTCCATCTCTCGCTCCCAGATGCTCTCCACCCCACCCTACTCTCTTTTGACTCGACATCCCTCACTCCCAGATGCTCCCCACCCCACCATACTCTCTTTGGGCTCTCCATCCCTCACTCCCAGATGCTCCCCACCCCACTTTCTTATGGCTCTCCATACCTTGCTCCCAGATGCTCCCCACCCTCCCCCACCCCACTCTCTTTTGGCTCTCCATCGATCGCTCCAAGATGCTCCCCACCCCACCACAATCTCTTTTGGCTCTCCATCCCTCGCTCCCAGATGCTCCCCACCCCACTCTCTTTGGGCTCTCCATCCCTTGGTCCCAGATGCTCCCCACCCCACCCCACTCTCTTCTGGCTCTCCATCCCTCGCTCCCAGATGCTCCATCCCACTCTCTTATGGCTTTCCATCCCTCGCTCCCAGATGCTCCCCACCCCACTCTCTTTTGGCACTCCATCCCTCGCTCCCAGATGCTCCCCCCACCCTACTCTCTCATGGCTCTCCATCCCTCGCTCCCAGATGCTCCCACCCCACTGCACTCTCTTATGGCTCTTCATCCCTCACTCCCAGAAGCTCCCCCCAACCCCACTCTCTTATGGCTCTCCTCCCTCGCTCCCAGATGCTCCCCACCCCACCCCACTCTCTTTGGGCTCTCCATCCCTCACTCTCAGATGCCCCCACATCCCCCATCGCACTCTCTTATGGCTCTCCATCTCTCGCTCCCAGATGCTCTCCACCCCACCCTACTCTCTTTTGGCTCGACATCCCTTGCTCCCAGATGCTCCCCACCCCACCATTCTCTCTTTGGGCTCTCCATCCCTCGCTCCAAGACTCTCCCAGATGCTCCCCACCCCACCCTCTTTTGGCTCTCCATCCCTTGCTCCTAGATGCTCCACACCCCCACCGCGCTCTCTTATGGTTCTCCATCCCTCGCTCCCAGATGCTCCCCACCCCACCCCACTCTCTTTGGGCTCTCTAACCCTCGCTTCCAGATGCTCCCCAGCCCACTCTCTTTGGGCTCTCCATCCCTCGCTCCCAGATGCTCCCCACCCCACTCTCTTCTGGCTCTCCATCCTCGTTCCCAGAAGCTCCCTACCCCCCGCCCTCTCTTATGGCTCTCCATCCCTCACTCCCAGATGCTCCCACCCCACGGCACTCTATTACGGCTCTCCATCCTTCGCATCCAGATGCTCACCACCCCACCACCCTCTCCATTCCTCGCTCACACATGCTCCCCACCCCAGCCCACTCTCTTTTGGCTCTCCATTCCTCGCTCCCAGATGCTCCCCACCCCACCCCACTCTCTTTTGGCTCTCCATCCCTTGTTCCCAGAAGCTCCCAGATGCTCCCCACACCACTGCACTCTCTTTCGGCTCTCCATCCCTCACTCCCAGATGCTCCCCACCGTACTCACTTATGTCTCTCCATCCCTCGCTCCCAGATGCTCCCCACCTCACCCCACAATCCTATGGCTCTCCATCCCTCGCGCCCACATGCTCTCGACACCACCCCACTGCACTCTCTTATGGCTCTCCATCCCTCGCTCCCAGATGCTCCCCACCTCACTCTCTTATGGCTCTCCATCCCTCGCTCCCAGATGCTCACCACCCCACCACCCTCTCTTATGGCTCTCCATCCCTCGCTCCCAGATGCTCCCCACCTCACTCTCTTATGGCTCTCCATCCCTCGCTCCCAGATGCTCCCCACCCCACTTTCTTATGGCTCTCCATCCTCGCTCCCAGATGCTCCCTACCCCACCCCACTCTTTTGGCTCTCCATCCCTCGCTCCCAGATGCTCCATCCCACTCTCTTATGGCTTTCCATCCCTCGCCCCCGGATGCTCCCCACCCCACTATCTTTGGGCTCTCCATCCCTCGCTCCCAGATGCTCTCGACACCACCCCACTGCACTCTCTTATGGCTCTCCATCCCTCGCTCCCAGATGCTCCCCACCCCACCCCACTCTCTTTTGGCTTCCATCCTGCGCTCCCAGATGCTCCCCACCCCACTCTCTTTTGGCTCTCCATCCCTCTCTCCCAGATGCTCCCCCCTCCCACTCTTTTGGCCTTTCCATTCCTCGCTCACACATGCTCCCCACCCCAGCCCACTCTCTTTTGGCTCTCCATTCCTCGCTCCCAGATGCTCCCCACCCCACCCACTCTCTTTTGGCTCTCCATCCCTTGTTCCCAGAAGCTCCCAGATGCTCCCCACACCACTGCACTCTCTTTCGGCTCTCCATCCCTCACTCCCAGATGCTCCCACCGTACTCACTTATGTCTCTCCATCCCTCGCTCCCAGATGCTCCCCACCTCACCCCACAATCCTATGGCTTCTCCATCCCTCGCGCCCACATGCTCTCGACACCACCCCACTGCACTCTCTTATGGCTCTCCATCCCTCGCTCCCAGATGCTCCCCACCCCACCCCACTCTCTTTGGCTTCCATCCTGCGCCTCCCAGATGCTCCCCACCCCACTCTCTTTGGCTCTCCATCCTCTCTCCCAGATGCTTCCCCCTCCACTCTTTTTGGCCTTTCCATTCCTCGCTCACACATGCTCCCCACCCCAGCCCACTCTCTTTTGGCTCTCCATTCCTCGCTCCCAGATGCTCCCCACCCCACCCCACCCCACTCTCTTTTGGCTCTCAATCCCTTGTTCCTAGAAGCTCCCAGATGCTCCCCACCATACCGCACTCTCTTTCGGCTCTCCATCCCTCACTCCCAGATGCTCCCCACCGTACTCACTTATGTCTCTCCATCCCTCACTCCCAGATGCTCCTCACCCCACCGCACTCTCTTATGGCTCTTCATCCTCGCGCTCCCAGATGCTCCCCCAACCCCATTCTCTTATGGCCCTCCATCCCTGCTCCCAGATGCTCCCCACCCACTCTCTTTGGGCTCTCCAACCCTCGTTCCCAGATGCCCCCCACACCACACCATCACACTCTCTTATTCCTCTCCATCTCTCGCTCCCAGATGCTCTCCACCCCACCCCACTCTCTTTTGGCTCTCCATCTATCGCTCCCAGATGCTCCCCACCCCACCACAATCTCTTTTGGCTCTCCATCCCTCGCTCCCAGATGCTCCCCACCCCACTCTCTTTGGGCTCTCCATCCCTTGGTCCCAGATGCTCCCCACCCCACCCCACTCTCTTCTGGCTCTCCATCCCTCGCTCCCAGATGCTCCCCACCCCATTCTCTTCTCGCTCTCCATCCTCGGCTCCTAGATGCTCCATACCCTACCGTACTCTCTCGATCTCCATCACTTGCTCCTAGTTGCTCCCCACCCACCCCACTCTCTTTGGCTCTCCATCCCCGCTCCCAGATGCTCCCCACCCCACTCTTTTGGCACTCCATCCCTCGCTTCCAGATGCTCCCGCCACCCCACTCTCTTTGGGCTCTCCATCCCTCGCTCCCAGATGCTCCCCACCCCACTCTCTTTTGGCACTCCATCCTCGCTCCCAGATGCTCCCCCCACCCTACTCTCTCATGGCTCTCCATCCCTCGCTCCCAGATGCTCTCCACCCCACTGCACTCTCTTATGGCTCTTCATCCCTCACTCCCAGAAGCTCCCCCAACCCCACTCTCTTATGGCTCTCCTCCTCGCTCCCAGATGCTCCCCACCCCACCCCACTCTCTTTGGGCTCTCCATCCCCTCACTCTCAGATGCCCCCACATCCCCCCCATCGCACTCTCTTATGGCTCTCCATCTCTCGCTCCCAGATGCTCTCCACCCCACCCTACTCTCTTTTGGCTCGACATCCCTTGCTCCCAGATGCTCCCCACCCCACCATTCTCTCTTGGGCTCTCCATCCCTCGCTCCAAGACTCTCCCAGATGCTCCCCACCCCACCCTCTTTTGGCTCTCCATCCCTTGCTCCTAGATGCTCCACACCCCCACCGCGCTCTCTTATGGTTCTCCATCCCTCGCTCCCAGATGCTCCCACCCCACCCCACTCTCTTTGGGCTCTCTAACCCTCGCTTCCAGATGCTCCCCAGCCCACTCTCTCTGGGCTCTCCATCCCTCGACTCCCAGATGCTCCCACCCCACTCTCTTCTGGCTCTCCATCCCTCGTTCCCAGATGCTCCCTACCCCCCGCCCTCTCTTATGGCTCTCCATCCCTCACTCCCAGATGCTCCCCACCCCACGGCACTCTATTACGGCTCTCCATCCTTCGCATCCAGATGCTCACCACCCCACCACCCTCTCTTATGGCTCTCCATCCCTCGCTCCCAGATGCTCCCCACCTCACTCTCTTATGGCTCTCCATCCCTCGCTCCCAGATGCTCCCCACCCCACTTTCTTATGGCTCTCCATCCCTCGCTCCCAGATGCTCCCTACCCCACCCCACTCTTTTGGCTCTCCATCCCTCGCTCCCAGATGCTCCATCCCACTCTCTTATGGCTTTCCATCCCTCGCCCCCGGATGCTCCCCACCCCACTATCTTTGGGCTCTCCATCCCTCGCTCCCAGATGCTCTCGACACCACCCCACTGCACTCTCTTATGGCTCTCCATCCCTCGCTCCCAGATGCTCCCCACCCCACCCCACTCTCTTTGGCTTCCATCCTGCGCTCCCAGATGCTCCCCACCCCACTCTCTTTGGCTCTCCATCCCTCTCTCCCAGATGCTCCCCTCCCAACTCTTTGGCCTTTCCATTCCTCGCTCACACATGCTCCCCACCCCAGCCCACTCTCTTTTGGCTCTCCATTCCTCGCTCCCAGATGCTCCCCACCCCACCCCACCCCACTCTCTTTGGCTCTCAATCCCTTGTTCCTAGAAGCTCCCAGATGCTCCCCACCATACCGCACTCTCTTTCGGCTCTCCATCCCTCACTCCCAGATGCTCCCCACCGTACTCACTTATGTCTCTCCATCCCTCGCTCCCAGATGCTCCTCACCCCACCGCACTCTCTTATGGCTCTTCATCCCTCGCTCCCAGATGCTCCCCCCCAACCCCATTCTCTTATGGCCCTCCATCCCTGCTCCCAGATGCTCCCCACCCCACTCTCTTTGGGCTCTCCAACCCTCGTTCCCAGATGCCCCCCACACCACACCATCACACTCTCTTATTCCTCTCCATCTCTCGCTCCCAGATGCTCTCCACCCCACCCTACTCTCTTTTGACTCGACATCCCTCACTCCCAGATGCTCCCCACCCCACCATACTCTCTTTGGGCTCTCCATCCCTCACTCCCAGATGCTCCCACCCCACTTTCTTATGGCTCTCCATACCTTGCTCCCAGATGCTCCCCACCCTCCCCCACCCCACTCTCTTTGGCTCTCCATCGATCGCTCCAAGATGCTCCCCACCCCACCACAATCTCTTTGGCTCTCCATCCCTCGCTCCCAGATGCTCCCCACCCCACTCTCTTTGGGCTCTCCATCCCTTGGTCCCAGATGCTCCCCACCCCACCCCACTCTTCTGGCTCTCCATCCTCGCCTCCCAGATGCTCCATCCCACTCTCTTATGGCTTTCCATCCCTCGCTCCCCAGATGCTCCCCACCCCACTCTCTTTTGGCACTCCATCCCTCGCCTCCCAGATGCTCCCCCACCCTACTCTCTCATGGCTCTCCATCCCTCGCTCCCAGATGCTCCCCACCCCACTGCACTCTCTTATGGCTCTTCATCCCTCACTCCCAGAAGCTCCCCCCCAACCCCACTCTCTTATGGCTCTCCCTCCTCGCTCCCAGATGCTCCCCACCCCACCCCACTCTCTTTGGGCTCTCCATCCCTCACTCTCAGATGCCCCCACATCCCCCATCGCACTCTCTTATGGCTCTCCATCTCTCGCTCCCAGATGCTCTCCACCCCACCCTACTCTCTTTTGGCTCGACATCCCTTGCTCCCAGATGCTCCCCACCCCACCATTCTCTCTTTGGGCTCTCCATCCCTCGCTCCAAGACTCTCCCAGATGCTCCCCACCCCACCCTCTTTTGGCTCTCCATCCCTTGCTCCTAGATGCTCCACACCCCCACCGCGCCTCTTATGGTTCTCCATCCTCGCTCCCAGATGCTCCCCACCCCACCCCACTCTCTTTGGGCTCTCTAACCCTCGCTTCCAGATGCTCCCCAGCCCACTCTCTTTGGGCTCTCCATCCCTCGCTCCCAGATGCTCCCCACCCCACTCTCTTCTGGCTCTCCATCCCTCGTTCCCAGAAGCTCCCTACCCCCGCCCTCTCTTATGGCTCTCCATCCCTCACTCCCAGATGCTCCCCACCCCACGGCACTCTATTACGGCTCTCTCCATCCTTCGCATCCAGATGCTCACCACCCCACCACCCTCTCCATTCCTCGCTCACACATGCTCCCCACCCCAGCCCACTCTCTTTGGCTCTCCATTCCTCGCTCCCAGATGCTCCCCACCCCACCCCACTCTCTTGGCTCTCCATCCCTTGTTCCCAGAAGCTCCCAGATGCTCCCCACACCACTGCACTCTCTTCGGCTCTCCATCCCTCACTCCCAGATGCTCCCACCGTACTCACTTATGTCTCTCCATCCCTCGCTCCCAGATGCTCCCACCTCACCCCACAATCCTATGGCTCTCCATCCCTCGCGCCCACATGCTCTCGACACCACCCCACTGCACCTCTTATGGCTCTCCATCCCTCGCTCCCAGATGCTCCCCACCCCACCCCACTCTCTTTTGGCTTCCATCCTGCGCTCCCAGATGCTCCCCACCCCACTCTCTTTTGGCTCTCCATCCCTCTCTCCCAGATGCTCCCCTCCCCACTCTTTTGGCCTTTCCATTCCTCGCTCACACATGCTCCCCACCCCAGCCCACTCTCTTCTGGCTCTCCATTCCTCGCTCCCAGATGCTCCCCACCCCACCCCACCCCACTCTCTTTTGGCTCTCAATCCCTTGTTCCCAGAAGCTCCCAGATGCTCCCCACCATACCGCACTCTCTTCGGCTCTCCATCCCTCACTCCCAGATGCTCCCCACCGTACTCACTTATGTCTCTCCATCCCTCGCTCCCAGATGCTCCTCACCCCACCGCACTCTCTTATGGCTCTTCATCCCTCGCTCCCAGATGCTCCCCCAACCCCATTTCTCTTATGGCCCTCCATCCCTGCTCCCAGATGCTCCCCACCCCACTCTCTTTGGGCTCTCAACCCTCGTTCCCAGATGCCCCCACACCACACCATCACACTCTCTTATTCCTCTCCATCTCTCGCTCCCAGATGCTCTCCACCCCACCCTACTCTCTTTGACTCGACATCCCTCACTCCCAGATGCTCCCACCCCACCATACTCTCTTTGGGCTCTCCATCCCTCACTCCCAGATGCTCCCCACCCCACTTTCTTATGGCTCTCCATACCTTGCTCCCAGATGCTCCCCACCCTCCCCCACCCACTCTCTTTGGCTCTCCATCGATCGCTCCAAGATGCTCCCCCACCCCACCACAATCTCTTTTGGCTCTCCATCCCTCGCTCCCAGATGCTCCCCACCCCACTCTCTTTGGGCTCTCCATCCCTTGGTCCCAGATGCTCCCCACCCCACCCCACTCTCTTCTGGCTCTCCATCCCTCGCTCCCAGATGCTCCCCACCCCATTCTCTTCTCGCTCTCCATCCCTCGCCTCCCAGATGCTCCCCACCCCACTCTCTTTGGGCTCTCCATCCCTTGGTCCCAGATGCTCCCTACCCCACCCCCACTCTTTTTGGCTCTCCATCCCTCGCTCCCAGATGCTCCATCCCACTCTCTTATGGCTTTCCATCCCTCGCTCCCAGATGCTCCCCACCCCACTCTTTTGGCACTCCATCCCTCGCTCCCAGATGCTCCCCCACCCTACTCTCTCATGGCTCTCCATCCTCGCTCCCAGATGCTCCCCACCCCACTGCACTCTCTTATGGCTCTCTCATCCCTCACTCCCAGAAGCTCCCCCCAACCCCACTCCTCTTATGGCTCTCCCTCCCTCGCTCCCAGATGCTCCCCACCCCACCCCACTCTCTTTGGGCTCTCCATCCCTCACTCTCAGATGCCCCCACATCCCCCCATCGCACCTCTCTTATGGCTCTCCATCTCTCGCTCCCAGATGCTCTCCACCCCACCCTACTCTCTTTTTGGCTCGACATCCCTTGCTCCCAGATGCTCCCCACCCCACCATTCTCTCTTTGGGCTCTCCATCCCTCGCTCCAAGACTCTCCCAGATGCTCCCCACCCCACCCTCTTTTGGCTCTCCATCCCTTGCTCCTAGATGCTCCACACCCCCACCGCGCTCTCTTATGGTTCTCCATCCCTCGCTCCCAGATGCTCCCCACCCCACCCCACTCTCTTTGGGCTCTCTAACCCTCGCTTCCAGATGCTCCCCAGCCCACTCTCTTTGGGCTCTCCATCCCTCGCTCCCAGATGCTCCCCACCCCACTCTCTTCTGGCTCTCCATCCCTCGTTCCCAGAAGCTCCCTACCCCCCCGCCCTCTCTTATGGCTCTCCATCCCTCACTCCCAGATGCTCCCCACCCCACGGCACTCTATTACGGCTCTCCATCCTTCGCATCCAGATGCTCACCACCCCACCACCCTCTCTTATGGCTCTCCATCCCTCGCTCCCAGATGCTCCCCACCTCACTCTCTTATGGCTCTCCATCCCTCGCTCCCAGATGCTCCCCACCCCACTTTCTTATGGCTCTCCATCCCTCGCTCCCAGATGCTCCCTACCCCACCCCACTCTTTTTTGGCTCTCCATCCCTCGCTCCCAGATGCTCCATCCCACTCTCTTATGGCTTTCCATCCCTCGCCCCCGGATGCTCCCCACCCCACTATCTTTGGGCTCTCCATCCCTCGCTCCCAGATGCTCTCACACCACTCTCTTTGGCCTCTCCATCCCTCGCTCCCAGATGCTCCACACCCCACCCCACTATTTTGGGCTCTCCATCCCTCACTCCCAGATGCTCCCCCCCAACCCCACTCTCTTCTGGCGCTCCATCCCTCGCTCCCAGATGCTCCCCACCCCACTCTTTTTGGGCTGTCCATCCCTCACTCCCAGATGCTCCCCACCACACCCCATTCTCTTCTGGCTCTCCACCCCTCGCTCCCAGATGCTCCCCACCCTACTCCACTCTTTTATGGCTCTCCATCCCTCGCTCCCAGATGCTCCCCACCCCACTATCTTTGGGATCTCCATCCCTCGCTCCTAGATGCTCCCCACCCCACTCTCCTATGGCTCTCCATCCCTCGCTCCCAGATGCTCCCCACCCCACTTTCTTTGGGCTCTCCATCCCTCGCTCCCAGATGCTCCACACCCCCACCGCACTCTCTTATGGCTCTCCATCCCTTGCTCCCAGATGCTCCCCACCCCACTCTCTTATGACTCTCCATCCCTCGCTCCCAGATGCTCCCCACCCCACTCTCTTCTGGCTCTCCATCCTCGCTCCCAGATGCTCTCCACTCCACCGCATTCTCTTGTGGCTCTCCATCCCTCGCTCCCAGATGCTCCCCACCCCACCGCACTCTCTTATGGCTCTCCATCTCTCGCTCCCAGATGCTCCCCACCCCACCCCACCCCACTCTCTTTTGGCTCTCTTTCCCTCGCTCCCAGATGCTCCCCACCCCACTCTCTTTGGGCTCTCCATCCCTCGCTCCCAGATGCTCCCCAACCCACCCCACTCTCTTTGGGCTCTCCATCCCTCGCTCCCAGATGCTCCCCAACCCACCGCACTCTCTTATGGCTCTCCATCCCTCGCTCCCAGATGCTACCCACCCCTGGCACTCCCTTACGGCTCTCCATCCCTCGCTCCCAGATGCCCCCCACCCCACTTTCTTATGGCTCTCCATCCCTCACTCCCAGATGCTCCTCACCCCACCGCACTCTCTTTGGGCTCTCTATCCCTCGCTCCCAGATGCTCCCCACCCCACTCTCTTATGGCTCTCCATCCCTCGCTCCCAAATGCTCCCCACCCCACTCTCTTATGGCTCTCCATCCCTCGCTCCCAGATGCTCCCCACCCCACTCTCTTATGGCTCTCCATCCCTCGCTCCCAGATGCTCCCCACCCCACTGTCTTATGGCTCTCCATCCCTCGCTCCCAGATGCTCCCCACCCCACTTACTTATGGCTCTCCATCCCTCGCTCCCAGATGCTCCCTACCCCACCCCACTCTTTTTTGGCTCTCCATCCCTCGCTCCCAGATGCTCCATCCCACTCTCTTATGGCTTTCCATCCCTCGCCCCGGATGCTCCCCACCCCACTATCTTTGGGCTCTCCATCCCTCGCTCCCAGATGCTCCCCACACCACTCTCTTTGGCCTCTCCATCCTTCGCTCCCAGATGCTCCCCACCCCACCCCACTATTTTGGGCTCTCCATCCCTCACTCCCAGATGCTCCCCCCCAACCCCACTCTCTTCTGGCGCTCCATCCCTCGCTCCCAGATGCTCCCCACCCCACTCTTTTTGGGCTGTCCATCCCTCACTCCCAGATGCTCCCCACCACACCCCATTCTCTTCTGGCTCTCCACCCCTCGCTCCCAGATGCTCCCCACCCTACTCCACTCTTTTATGGCTCTCCATCCCTCGCTCCCAGATGCTCCATCCCACTCTCTTATGGCTTTCCATCCCTCGCCCCGGATGCTCCCCACCCCACTATCTTTGGGCTCTCCATCCCTCGCTCCCAGATGCTCCCCACACCACTCTCTTTGGCCTCTCCATCCTTCGCTCCCCAGATGCTCCCCACCCCACCCCACTATTTTGGGCTCTCCATCCCTCACTCCCAGATGCTCCCCCCAACCCCACTCTCTTCTGGCGCTCCATCCCTCGCTCCCAGATGCTCCCCACCCCACTCTTTTGGGCTGTCCATCCCTCACTCCCAGATGCTCCCCACCACACCCCATTCTCTTTCTGGCTCTCCACCCTCGCTCCCAGATGCTCCCCACCCTACTCCACTCTTTTATGGCTCTCCATCCCTCGCTCCCAGATGCTCCCCACCCCACTATCTTTGGGATCTCCATCCCTCGCTCCTAGATGCTCCCCACCCCACTCTCCTATGGCTCTCCATCCCTCGCTCCCAGATGCTCCCCACCCCACTTTCTTTGGGCTCTCCATCCCTCGCTCCCAGATGCTTCACACCCCCACCGCACTCTCTTATGGCTCTCCATCCCTCGCTCCCAGATGCTCCCCACCCCACTCTCTTATGACTCTCCATCCCTCGCTCCCAGATGCTCCCCACCCCACTCTCTTCTGGCTCTCCATCCCTCGCTCCCAGATGCTCTCCACTCCACCGCACTCTCTTGTGGCTCTCCATCCCTCGCTCCCAGATGCTCCCCACCCCACCGCACTCTCTTATGGCTCTCCATCTCTCGCTCCCAGATGCTCCCCACCCCACCCCACCCCACCCCACTCTCTTTTGGCTCTCTTTCCCTCGCTCCCAGATGCTCCCCACCCCACTCTCTTTGGGCTCTCCATCCCTCACTCCCAGATGCTCCCCACCCCACCCCACTCTCTTTGGGCTCTCCATCCCTCGCTCCCAGTTGCTCCCCAACCCACCGCACTCTCTTATGGCTCTCCATCCCTCGCTCCCAGATGCTACCCACCCCTGGCACTGATAACGCCGATTCTTATCTAATTATCTATAAGAACCTTCAGGTCGCCAAGATCTTTTTACCTGTTGAATAGTGTAAAGGAGAGAATCTCATCTGGTTATATATCAGCATTCATTTTGTCTGAAAGGACCACTGACTCCGAATTCAAGTTTGAGAATTTATTATCGCCAAAAATAACTGAACGTGCAAGCACCTCAACACGAGGTTAAAGAAATAGATGGGCACTAATACAAATAATAATCTACGCAGAAATCTCATCCGACTCAGGATAAGGAGAATAGAAAGTTCTAGAAGGATCAACCAGACTATGATTGCTCCTATTTCTAAGTTGCTCTTCATTGGCCTAAACAAGCTTAAAATCAATTGCTGTCCCTACACTAACGCTAAGTGACATCCCTGCATAACGATTTTCCCAGACAAGAGTGAATAAAGGTGTCAGCTGTGAAGACTTCCTAAGAAGTGCAATCACATATTACCTAAGCTCAGTTCTGTCCTTCTCTCAGGTCTCCCCCTACCTCTTCTCTGGCCTCCTCCCTCAGGGCACTATCCCTAATACAAAACCCCAATACAATTGTACACGCCTTTGTCACGCCTCCTTGGCCAGGTCTTCTTTCTTGTGCTTTTCCACTGAAACGGTGACTTCATCCTGGACGGTTGCGTTGACCTTGAGTCCCAGAGCACCTTCTCCGCTGAAAGTATCATCCCTACATTCCATCTAACTCCCCGTACCATGCCTCCCCTCTCTCTAGCTTTTGAAAACAAAGAGTTAGTCTTACTAACGAGACATGTGTCCTTGCACCTGCAACAAAAGATACTTTCAACAGAAACCTTCTACTGTGCAAATTAAATCTACCGTTTGTGCCCAGAGAGCCTTACCAAGAGAAACTTTTCTCTGCCTACAAAATAAGCTAACATAAGAATAAACCAGGCCTTCCCTAAGCATATATGTAATCAGGCCTTTACATATAACTTTTAAACACACATCTTATGTTTCCCTATAAGCATTTTCATTATGATTCATATGCAAACACTGAATCACATGTGCAACTTTAATATGGTGCACGTTTAAACTACTACAATTACATTACACATACAAACTAATTTCCCTATGCATTAATTTCACACAATTTAATAAGCATTACATTACATCAATATCCTAGCACCATTATACTGCTGCGTTCACTTAATATTAGTGAACTATTCACTCTTACTAAACCTACATGAATAAACAACTGAATATATGCGATTATATATGTCTGAATACATATGGGTGCGGCCTATCAGTGATTATGATGCACCCCTACAATTCACAAGAACATTTCGCTCTATCAGTTCCCCCCTTTGATGACTCCTGTCATCACATCTCATTCTACTCCCTCGGAGAAGGAACCGACCTAAACAGAACTTGTTCCCATCTTCCCTGATCTGAAATTCTCCATGCTCTTGAGCCTTTGATACTGATTGTCCTGCAATCTTGCCAATCTCATGTCATTTTCCCTCAAAGCTCTCTTGACTCTGCCTGCTCGATACCACTTGTAGGCCTTGATCATAATCCACAAGCCAGCCACACAAACCACCAAAATAAGGAGTGGTCTCAGGAAGTACCCAAGGAATCCCTTTCCTAGGTTCGCAAACCAACCTCCCACTTGACCAAAACCCTTTCCGACCTTTCCCAGGCCCCTTCTTCGGTCAAATCCGCTATCTTTGTGTGGATCATAGTGATGTTACTTATATATTTCTCCAGGTCCTTGCTACGGTCTGGTATATAAGTGCAGCACTCTTGAACCTTCAGCATTTTACAGACTCCGCCCTCTTTTGCCAATAGGACATCCAAAGCAAGGCGATTCTGCAAAACCATTCCCTTATCGACAACATCTCTCCTTCCACCAACACCAACGACTTTGCTGTGTTCATCGAAAATTCATCACCACAGTCGCTAACCTCCGGATCGTCACATCATTCAAGACTACTCTAGACTAGGTATCATAGCTCCAAAGATATCCCCCACAACGATTCCTGCACTTGCAGCTCTTCTCGTTCTTGAATGCTCTCCACCCTCTAGAAGATTTAAATCCTCTGTATGAGTAAATCTTTGGAAATATTATTGATAAATAACATGTTCCATACCAATTTGCAGGCAACCTCACATAAGCATTCTTCCCACATACGTAATACACCGTGAGTATCACTTGTACAGGACCTTGGAGAAAATCTTTTGCTACATCTGCCATGGTGAAAACGTGATCACTAAGTACTCTGTCCCACTGGAACCTTTTCGTAGTAAGTCTGATAACGCCTATATACACAACTTACCCCTCTGCTCCTTATCTAACGCTATAGGACCATAGCTTCCCTGGTCTTGTATGCAACACGTTCTTCATCTGTCCAATCAGTCCTGTGATGTCCCATATCTCGGGATTCAGTCAGCTTTCTATACCTATCTTCAACCTGATCTACAAACTTTCTCTCTACATCCGACATCAAACAAGTCAGATTGTGTCTGTGTGCAAATGCTGTATCCAATTCCAAACTCGGTATGAAGTACTTCCTCAGTCTGTCCTCGGTCTTATAATAGTCATACTTATTCAAATGCTTGTAAGCTGGGACTTCAGGAAGCACTGCGTCGAAGTGGAAAAGAAATACTCGAACTGCTCTCTCTCATAAAACAAACTAAGCAAAAGACTACATGAAATACCATAAGTCAGTGGAAGATGATGATACCTAATACCCTCATCCACCGAAGTAGGCAACTGCATACACACATAACAATCTTTCGCATCCATCACGTCAACATACTCATACAACAACTTAGCATACGCATTAAGCTTAAAATCACCCTTAGACAAATCTACATGTAATCTACGACTTTCTTCTAATAACATAGCTCTATCAGCTGCCCTGTCTACCCCCTTCTGACTAGGTGTGATAGGTGTCGGTGTCCCTGTCACTGCCTCTACTTCTGGCTCGTGCAAACCAGTATATGAGACTACAACTACTATGATTATAGAAATTATCACACTACTTATAAGAATGCCTATAATCCACTTTGCTCTACGATTGGGATTTCCTGGCTCCATGATTTCGAAAGTTCTCAAAAGTCTTGGTTATTGCAAAGAACTCAGAAAAGTCTCTGTCCTTTATTTGTGACTTGCTCAACCAGCTCGAGCAACCATGAAATTTCCGGGCCTTCCCTTTCCGATCACAACTTATTTACACAGTCCAGAAAAAGACTTCCCTAGTTTTTCGTTCCTCTTCTTGTGTAAAGTCCCTAAGTTTATTCTTCTTCCACTCGGACCTAGGTTATCTTCTTCTTTTAGACCTTTATTTACAGTTCATAACTGATCCACAATGAGATCCTCATTGAGCAAGACCAGAACGTGATACAAAAGTTCAAGACGCAAAATCAGCACTTCATGTGAAAACGGCTCAACTCCAAACGGCGGGAATTCGAGTCGATGCAAAGCAAGTTTCGGACTTCACTCAGAAGCGGGGATTCGGAACCGTGAGTGTCAGTGTTCCTTCTATCTCGAGCCCTGGCATCCGCAGCACCACCTTCACCACCACATTCGGGCTCCGACAGACCACTTCCACTGACCTCAGTCTTCCCGTACTCACCACCCCCTGCATCAAACACAGTGTAAGTCCACTCAGGGGTAGAGTATCTGCGACAAGGCACTCTTGTTCTCTCTTGACCTTCGCCGATTGTCTTGTGCTTGGTCTTCGTCACTTGCTTCTGTTTCAGATACTTCCAGACACTGGAGCAAGGTCTCTCTCAGGTGCTAACCTCAGGTTCAGTCGCCTCTGTCTTTCAGGCCAACTTTCTGCACTTCTGTTCGTTCGTCTGCCTTCCCCTTCTATACCCAGTGCACTACTTCCTCTTTCTGCTGAATCTGACTCTTCTCCGCCCACTGCACCGTTTCTGTCCTCGGTGCCTGAGTCAGGGTTCGAACTGTGGAAACCCCCTTCAGCTTGCTCTAGTGCACCACCAGCTGTGTCAGCGACCCTTACAGCTTGACTTGTCCTCTCATGTGGCCCTGCCACATCCGCTGGGTTTTCATTTACGAGAGGAGCTGTTTCTTCCAAGGGTGCTGGAACTCTGCGGGTATGGGAAGCATGCACCCAGTTCGGCAATCCTCCACACTTTACTGCTGTGTTCGTGATCAGAATCACCTGATACGGGCCACGCCAACGGGCATCCAAACAACTCTTCCTCACGTGCTTCCGGACGCAGCACCCAGTCACCGGGACACAAGTCGTGGCACAGATCACTCGAGGCTGGAACCACAGCTGCTTGCACCTGCTGGGATACAGAACGGACCACATCAGAGAGTCCTTTACAGTAATCGAGAATCAAATCATCAGTGATGCTTATCAAGGCTGTAGCTGGTACTGCTGGCAATCTCATTGCCCTTCCCATTAGGATTTCGTAGGAGGACAACCCAGTCTTTCTGTCTGGGACACTTCGCATGCTCACTGAGCACCAGTGGCAAGGCGTCGGGCCATTTCAGGGATGTCGAAGAACACATTTTTGCCATCCGGGCTTTCAAAGTTCCATTAACTTGTTCCACCATCCCAGAAGCCTCTGGTCTGTAACTACAATGAAGTCTCTGGTCTATGTTCAATGCAGCACAAAGCAACTTCATGATTTCGCTATGGAAGTGCCCTCCTCTATCTGATTCCAAAGAGGTCGGGATCCCGAATCTAGGGATAAGCTCCCTCAACAGTAACTTAGCCACTGTGAGCGTGTCACACCTGCGTGTGGGGTAAGCCTCCACCCACCGTGAGAATACACATACTATCACTAGAATGTACCTCAAGCCATTGCACCTAGGCATCTCCACGAAATCCAACTGTAGTCTATTGAAGGGCCCTCCTGACCTTCCAATATGACTCAATGTAACTACAGTTTTCTTTCCGGCATTCATCTGTTGACACGTAACACACCTCTGACATACCGTCTCAGCCATTGCTCGGAACCGTGGGTTATACCACGTCTGTCTGAACACTCTCATCATTGCGTCTCTACCCAGGTGTGCCTGTCCATGTATCAATCTTGCCATCGGACTCAGCAATTCTTCCGGCAACACAGCTCTCCCCATCGTTAGATACCCACACATCCACGTCTCCTTTCTCACACCCAGCTTTGATCCATCCCTCTCTCTCCTGGTTAGAAACTTCATCCTGCAATCGCTTAAGCTCTTCCCAAGTGTCTGCCATGGTCAACATTATGCTGAGATCGGTTCCCTCTTGGCTCTCTTCTATCTCTCTTCCTGTGAATATGCATCCTTGTTCTGCGCAGAAGCGGGCTACCTCAGTCCGCGTAGTTATTACCCAAGGATACAAAGTCCTCCCCCTTCCCATGGGCTGAACACTTTACAACAGCAATTTCCTTAGGATGCTGTAATGCTTCTAACAATTGTCTTACATATTCTCCATTACGAATGGGTGAGCCAGATGATGTCAAAAATCCCTCTGAGACCATAACTGCCCGAAGTCATGCACCACGCCAAAGCCGTATTGGCTGTCTGTGCAAATCGTGATTCGACTCCGATCAGCGGCCAAACAGGCACGGGTCAAGGCAATGATCTCAGCTACCTGCGCGGAGCGTACTCCTTCTAGGCAAGCAGCGTCGACCACTCCTGAAATAGTACATACAGCAAACGCTGCTCTCAATTGCCCCACACTGTCTCTTAAGCATGAACCATCGACAAAGAAAATTTCATCTGGGTCAGCCAATGGCTCATCGACAATGTCAGGTCTCGGTTTGGTGCAAAGTTCGGTCACATCGAGACAATCATGGTCCGCACAACCTTCATCATCTGTATTCGGTGTAGGCATCAATGTTGCAGGGTTCAAGACAGAGCACCTTTTCAGAGTCACATTCTCTGCGGCAAGTATGACTTGCTCGTACCTCGTTAACCTATTGTTCGTTAGGTGCTGGGTCTTGGTCCTGGTGCATTAATAACTCAACCGAATGTGGCACTCTGTACAGTCAATGGATGTCCCATTACAATGCTTTCACATCTTTCCAATGCTGACACCTGTTGCAGCAACGGATCTTAGACATCCGGGCAACGCAGAAGCTACTGGATCTAAAGTAGCTGGAAAAGTGAGGCAACTGGTCTCACGGACACCCCCATGGTTCTGAGCCAACACTGCTAATGCACATCCTTCCCTCTCGTAACAAAACAATGAAAAGGTCTTGTTGTAATCAGGCATTCCCAATGCCGGAGCTCTGCACAAATCCTCTCAGTTTCAGGAATGATATCAAGCACTCCTCGTCCCATGGTAGCCGGATCACTCACATCCTTGTGCGTAAGCCTCTGCAGAGGCTTTGCTCTCAAGGAGAAACTAGGAATCCACTGTCGACAATAGCCAACCATTCCTAGAAACATCCTAACTTCTCTCTGTGTCGTAGGTACTGCCATGCTCATTATTGCCTCAATTCGATCTGGTGACACCTTCCTCTTGCCTTTTTTCCAATCTGTGTCCCAAGTACTGTACTTCTTTCAAACAGTACTGCAGCTTGTTAGGGACACCTTATGTCCGTTCTCTGCTAAGTGGTTCAACAATGCTACAGTGTCAATTCTGCAAGCATCTTCTGTTTCTGCGGCAATGAGCAAGTCATCTATGTATTGCACGAGAACTGAGTTCTGTGGCAACAAAAGACTCTCAAGGTTCTTCTCTTCAGGATCTGGTTAAAGATCGATGGGACTTTCTGTATACCCTTGAGGGATACAACACCATGTTAACACTCGATTTTTCTAGCCTGAACGCAAAAAGAAATTGGCTTTCCTCGTGGAGCGGTATTGAAAAGAAGGCTTGACACAAATCGAAGTAACCGTGAAACCACTCGGCTTCACATGGGATTTGGAATAGTATTACTGAAGGATTCGGTACCACTGGACAACAAGGGACAACTACTCGTGTTGACCTTTCGCAGGTCTTGCACCGATCCTGTACTTCGCTCGGTTTCTGTAGTCCCATTATTGGCGAATTACAGGGACTACCTCTGATCTCTTTTAAAATACCCTTCTCAATGAAAGTCTCGATTACAGGTTTTATTCCCGCAATCGTTTCTGTCGACAGGTTGTATTGAGGTGTTCTTGGAAATCAACATTCTGTTTCACCTCAATCCGCACTTTCGTTCAACTCCTCTGATTAGACCTATTTCTGCCTCCTGAAATCCCACACCACAGACGACACTGCGTCTCTCAGATCAGGTGGAAGTTCTTCCACCGTCACCATTGGAGTACAGATCTATACACAGATGCTGATTGGCAATCTTAAAGTCAGCATCGTCATCTCTCGTCTCTGGACCTCTACTCCATTGGGCGTACAATACAATCGTGCAGTTCAACTTGCACAACAGATCTCTTCCCAAAAGACAAACTGGACTCGTATCACACACTACAAACTGATGTCTCAGTTTGGAAAGAACCTATCTTTACTAGGATCGGTTTCTGTCAATAGGCTGCTCATCTTCTTGTTCGCTACTCCAACAACTCTGGATCGATTGTCCCGAGAGGGTAGGTTAGGGACTCACTGCAGATCTTACAGTAGACCGGGTAGCTCCAGTATCAACCAAAAGTGTTGCAGGATTGCCCTCAATCTCTGCCTCCACAAAAGGTCCTCTCTGGTCTCACCTCCAAGACCGCTCCAAGTGTGCAGTCTTCCTCCCCCTCAGGCACCGTCAGGATAAAGGGTCTAAGCTATCCTCATCGTAACTCTTCGAACAGGGGCATCTGTTGAGCACGTTCGTGTTCCTTGCGAAATCCTTGGAGCTTGGGGAATCTGAGCGTGAGAATTATAAGCCCCTTTCATCGTTCTAGAGCCTCGTTATTGTGTTAACTACTCCTCTTGCGCGGGTGCCTGAGCCCCCTCTTCCTCTTCCTGCAACTGATTAGCTGGGTTCAAAGGACACTCGCGTTTCCAATGTCCGACCTGGCTGACAAAGATGACATCGCAGTGGTCTTCTTCAGTGTGGCCACGTCCACTCCTGTCTTGGGGTCTACTGGTTTTCCTTTCCCTGTACCTGCCCATTCTGGTTTCCTGGAAATTTCCTTGCTTTCTTCCTAAGGCCCCTCCACTAGGCTGACTCTGTGCTGTCTGCATCTGGACAAGCATTAATTTGTCTTTTAGCTTTCGGTGTTTCGAATCCACCTCATCACTACAGTATCTCGCATACCGCAAAAATTTCATCTAGTGGCTTGTTCTGCCAGCAGATCAAATGGTGCTGTATCATGAGGCTGATTTCCACTCTCAGACCCGCTACAAACTTTGAGACAAACTGTCCCATATCCTTAGGGTCCAAAACATCTAACCCACTATACTGTTTAAAAACTTGCAGAAGTCTTTCATAATATTCATGCACACGTTTCCTTTGGGTTCCTGTACAGATCCGATCTAGCTTAACCCAATCTATATCCTGAGGTGAAATCTTCGACTTCAACCATGTAATCACCTGCTCATACTTTTTCATGACATCAGGTGATGGACCATTCTGTAACCGCCTCTCTTTTCGGTTCCAAGTCGGCCACTCAATAGCGACTTTACATGCTGTCCACAAATCTCCTGGTACCACTATGTCAAAACAAAGTGTTCAAATCAATCCACAATACTTTTGAAATCTTCACAAACCGCTCAACCTGCTTGTACCACTCCACCGGTTTTTCCCCTCAGCCGAGGAAAATCATTTGTAAATGCAGCCAAATCACTCTCTATTCCCACGGCACATGCACGTACCCTCCATTCTGTACTTCCCGTAAGAGGAAATTTCCAACCTCCGTCGCCCTCCTCCTGGCGGCGGCGTTCTCCTCTTCTGCTCTCTTTACTGGTTTCTTTTTGGACCACCTTTCTTCCCATTTGTCCAACAAAATCCATATTCTCATTCCTATGATCAGGTCTCTGGTGTGCGTCTTTAATCCTGTGATTCTTTTCTCCTCCAACTCCTGATCACTGTAATGCAATCCATGTGGTCCCCTGCAACGCTTTAGTTTTGTTCAGGTCCACCTCATATCTTTGGCCAATTCCTTCAATTTATCATGTGCCATTCTAGCTTTTCGAGTCACATCTTTTGCTACAAACAGCAGCTCATCTGATCCATAAATTTCTATCCTTTCCAAAGGCAGACCCCACTGATCATTTCGCTCTACCTCTGCTTTCAGCCTCACTCACGTCTAGCAACCTTGCCTGTACTGCACTCCTCAGTACGCCTCGGCAACCCGAGCCATCTCCGCTCATCACAGTCACTATTCTGTCCTTGTGACCTATTCCCTTCTATATTCCTGGAACCTGATCTGTCTTCCGAGACATTTTGTGCCCCTATCTCTTTGCATCCTATCCTCTTGGTTCGCTACTGTTGGTGTCCACTCCCTCAAAGCTGACTTAGATTCCCGTAAAGACCTCGGTCTTTCCGGTCTCTCTCTTCTCGCCCACATGAAGAGTCCGCAGTAGCCGGTAACGGCGTACTTGTCTCCATTGGTCTTGGGAAATGAACCACCCCTTACTCCAAACCCATTCCCACTCTCACTGTTTCCTTCTTCCTTCTCATCGGTACGGAGCTCCCTTCTCTCACTCTCGGTCTGGGTCATATACCGGTACTATAGGGCCAATGGTAACCGGTACTGTCAAGGAGTCCGGTAATCTTGTGTTCCGCAGGAGGCTGTGTTATCATAGACGCCGTTGCCCCCTCCGTTCCTGTGGAAATTCTTCCCACTACTCTCATGCTAGTCTGGTTCTGGCTCTCATCAACTATTGCCACTGCTGGGGTCGTCTTTCCTCTTCTGAATCTGGGTTGAAATGGTGGTGGCCTCTCTGCCAACATCCTATCCAACAAGCTGTCATCTAGATCACTGTCGTCCTCATCGATTCGTATTATTTTCCCATTTTGTACTAACAATGGGTACAACTTATCTCCTTCGATCGTGTCTGCTCTCCACCTTTTCTCCAAGGCATCCCACCTTGCATCTTGAAATGCCCTGACCGATTTCTTCACCCTTTCTTGGCATCTGTCCTTCTTCCTATCATACGCTGCCCTTATCCACGCATGTAGTGCCTCAAACTGTGTTGGTCTAGGTAGTGGTCGTAATGAAGCCATTACACTCTTGAGCTGGTACAGCACCCTCTAACCTGAAAGTACCATATCGAGGAACGACAATTCTCCTTCTGCTTCTGTCATTTTATGCCAATTCTCAAGCCAAATTATGGTATGCAATCCTACATTCTTTTGCCATATAATGTGCTGAGGTATCCTCGGGAGGAGCTCTCTCCCTCCCGAACAACCACATGTCTATCACCTCTACAAAGTTCCCTTAAAGCTTTAAAACATTTCATGATGAATCAACTTTGTATTTGCACTCAAAATGTCCGCTTTTACTTCCTGATTCCAATCCTCCAATCCCAGCGCGGTTCACACCAACCGCCCTATCGCGCAGCGGCTCTTGTCTGACGTCACTTTTCCTCCGCTCGCAGCAGTTCCCCTCCTTTCTAATTCACTTGTTCTCACCGCATCTATCCCAATCATACTCTGAAATAATGTCCGTCCTACCGAACAATTACCTCTCTGACCGTCGGTCTTACTAATGACTCGATCAGCCTCTTGAGCTTGTTGACCTCAATCTGGCAATCGTCTGTCCGCGAAACGACCGGACAATCGCTTTTAGCACACTCGATAGGATTCAATCATTCGATGTTCTGCACACAACAACCTACGACCTGCGTTGTGTATTCACATACTCACCATGTGTTCCCTATCTTCAGTGGGTCTGTCACATGACGCCTCGTGACCCCCACAACTCTGGTCAACGCTTCAACTCTGGGTGTATTCACACCACAATAACATCTCCCGGTCCACGCGCGCCACGGTCCGTTTCTCAATCACACAACTCCTCGCTCCAACTCCGCAAGACATCACACAACAGTAAAACACCGCAATCTATCAAACATCACTCTTTTCATACTCACTCTTACTACGAACTGCTACTTCCGCCGCACCGTCACTCGGTCAGTTTTCCACGACCTCCGACATCCTTCTCCCGCGGTCCTCTGGATCTGCGTCACTCGGGCTCTATGGGGCAACTTAGTCTCCTATCTTGCTCTAGATCTCCCCTTACCATCAAAGGTAACCATCCTACTCTGCTACCAACTGATAACGCCGATTCTTATCTAATTATCTATAAGAACCTCTCAGGTCGCCAAGATCTTTTACCTGTTGAATAGTGTAAAGGAGAGAATCTCATCTGGTTATATATCAGCATTCATTTTGTCTGAAAGGACCACTGACTCCGAATTCAAGTTTGAGAATTTATTATCGCTAAAAATAACTGAACGTAGCAAGCACCTCAACACGAGGTTAAAGAAATAGATGGGCACTAATACAAATAATAATCTACGCAGAAATCTCATCCGACTCAGGATAAGGAGAATAGAAAGTTCTAGAAGGATCAACCAGACTATGATTGCTCCTATTTCTAAGTTGCTCTTCATTGGCCCTAAACAAGCTTAAAATCAATTGCTGTCCCTACACTAACGCTAAGTGACATCCCTGCATAACGATTTTCCCAGACAAGAGTGAATAAAGGTGTCAGCTGTGAAGACTTCCTAAGAAGTGCAATCACATATTACCTAAGCTCAGTTCTGTCCTTCTCTCAGGTCTCCCTCACCTCTTCTCTGGCCTCTCCCTCAGGGCACTATCCCTAATACAAAACCCCAATACAATTGTACACGCCTTTGTCACGCCTCCTTGGCCAGGTCTTCTTTCTTGTAAGCTTTCCACTGAAACGGTGACTTCATCCTGGATGGTTGCGTTGACCTTGAGTCCCAGGCACCTTCTCCGCTGAAAGTATCATCCCTACATTCCATCTAACTCCCCGTACTCATGCCTCCCTCTCTCTAGCTTTTGAAAACAAAGAGTTAGTCTTACTAACGAGACATGTGTCCTTGCACCTGCAAACAAAAGATACTTTCAACAGAAACCTTCTACTGTGCAAATTAAATCTACCGTTTGTGCCCAGAGAGCCTTAATCAAGAGAAACTTTTCTCTGCCTACAAAATAAGCTAACATAAGAATAAACCAGGCCTTCCCTAAGCATATATGTAATCAGGCCTTTACATATAACTTTTAAACACACATCTTATGTTTCCCTTTATAAGTATTTTCATTATGATTCATATGCAAACATCTCGAATCACATGTGCAACCTTAATATGGTGCACGTTTAAACTACTACAATTACATTACACATACGAACTAATTTCCCTATGCATTAAGTTCACACAATTTAATAAGCATTACATTACATCAATATCCTAGCACCATTATACTGCTGCGTTCACTTAATATTAGTGAACTATTCACTCTTACTAAACCTACATGAATACACAACTGAATATATGCGAATATATGTCTGAATACATATGGGTGCGGCCTATCAGTGATTATGATGCACCCCTACAATTCACAAGAACATTTCGCTCTATCAGCACTCCCTTACGGCTCTCCATCCCTCGCTCCCAGATGCCCCCCACCCCACTTTCTTATGGCTCCCCATCCCTCGCCTCCCAAATGCTCCCCACCCCCACTCTCTTATGGCTCTCCATCCTCGCTCCCAGATACTCCCCACCCCACTCTCTTATGGCTGTCCATCCCTCGCTCCCAGATGCTCCCCACCCATACTTTCTTGTGACTGCCCCTTGCACCCTGTGTTATTTATTTTTTATTTGTTTTAATCTTTGAAGACAGTTAATTAAAATATGGCTGCCATGCATCACGATGTATGTGCATGTAGACGTTACAAAGCATGTGTGTTCAAGAGCCACAACTCACAGACTACCATGCATGCGCATGTTTACAATATGTCATATGCGTCATGACGTATGCATGCACGTTTGCAGTCCTCTAGTTGCAGGGTTCTTTTTAAATATAAAAAATCCACTGCTTGATTGCTGGACATGGATGTGGATCGTGGACTTGGCACAAAGAATTGGCAAAGCCAACAGCTCTGTCTTTCAGTGTGGACCCCCCCTGGGCTCTGCCGATGCGCATTCATTTCTATCAGCACCTGGCTGCATTTGCATTCCATTTTTTGTTATTAATAAAAATAAACTGGGCAACGTGCGAGTTGTGCCTGTGCGAGATCAGCGTGAGCAGTGCGCCCTTCAAAGTGCACATTAAAGCCAGACCCATTTGCATTGCCAGTGCTTGTTTTGTCTTATCCGCTTCCTGCGGTTCTGGGGAAACGCTGGAACGTGACTTTGGGATTTTGCATTACAGTTCTTCAGAGGTGGTTTATGGCATCGGCTGCATTTTATTTGTTTATGTAGATCGCGCTTCTTTTCCAGTTCAAAATATTTTATTGAGTTTTATAAATAAAACAAGAAAACATACAAAATTATCAGCAAAAATGTAGTGAACTGTCACAGTAGTGATATACATATGATATCTGATTGTGCACTAAGAAATGTATTGGAATTAATAACAACCTTGGAAAGTAATATAGATTATACACATATCCAGGGCTCCAGAGGGCGCTTCTTGTGCTCACAGCAGCTATTGATTGATTTGTTGGGCTTTGTCGTGGAAGTAACTTCCTGTTTTGAAGCCATGGCTGTGCAAAGCTTCTTCATCCAGAAAACCGTTCACTTCCGGGGCGGGAGTGGAAAGAGGAGGTTTTAAATAACACTTCACTTTTTCATATTTTACTAGGAAAAAATGCTGAGCTTGAAAAGGAAATGAAACATCAGTTATTTACAGCGCTTAGAAACATCAGAATAGAGTACTTTTTCTTTCAATAAAAACAAGCATTGGCAAAGCCAATAGAACATGATTTAATGTTTTAATACATGCATCCAGCATTTGCGGAGACCTGTATTGGAATGCATTGCGTTTACCAGTGCTTGGTGTGGCTTACTTCCACTCGCTCTTACGCTGCTCACTCGTCTCCCAAGTGAAAAGAGGAAGATGGCGTGGGAGGGGAAATGTGACAAGAAAAGACTGGATTGCGCCACTAGAAGCAACAAGAGTTCTTCCTCATTTTCTGAGAGTTCATTTTATATTTTCTTATATGTCAAAGTCTTCTGTCCCCGTAAATAGTTTCACGAGGTTTGGCCCGAGTCCGAGGAAGTTATTTCACTCTCTTTGAAAGCTTACAGCAGTGACAGCAGTGACAGCCAGCTGCAGCCATCAGGGCTCCGGGGTCATTCACCTGAGACAGGTGATCGGAGCCTCGCATCTTTAGGATCACTCGCCAGAGACACTGCAGAACCCTAAACCTCTATCTGAGGGGCTTTAGGAGGGACGCAGACGCCCCCAGCTAGACGGGACAGAGGTTCCATCAACCACAAGGGACAGAGCCGCTCCCAGCCAGGAGGGACAGAGGCACTCCCAGCCAGAAGAGACAGAGCCATTCCCAGCCAGAAGGGACAGAGCCACTCCAGCCAGAAGGGACAGAGCTTCCATCAACCACAAGGGACAGAGCCACTCCCATCCAGAAGGGGCAGAGCCACTCCAGCCAGAAGGGACAGAGCTTCCATCAACTACAAGGGGCAGAGCCACTCCCATCCAGAAGGGGCAGAGCCACTCCCATCCAGAAGGGGGAGAGCCATTCCCAGCCAGAAGGGGCAGAAGAAATCATAGCCAAAAGAGACAGAGCCGCTCCAAGCCAAAAGGGACAGAGCCACTCCAAGCCAAAAGGGACAGAGCCACTCCCAGCCAGAAGGGGCAGAAGAAATCATAGCCAAAAGGGACAGAGCCGCTCCAAGCTCAAAAGAGACAGAGCCATTCCCAGCCAGAAGGGACAGAGCCACTCCAGCCAGAAGGGACAGAGCTTCCATCATCCACAAGGGACAGAGCCACTCCCATCCAGAAGGGGCAGAGCCACTCCAGCCAGAAGGGACAGAGCTTCCATCAACTACAAGGGGCAGAGCCACTCCCATCCAGAAGGGGCAGAGCCACTCCCATCCAGAAGGGGAAGAAGAAATCATAGCCAAAAGGGACAGAGCCGCTCCAAGCCAAAAGGGACAGAGCCACTCCAAGCCAAAAGGGACAGAGCCACTCCCAGCCAGAAGGGGCAGAAGAAATCATAGCCAAAAGGGACAGAGCCGCTCCAAGCCAAAAGAGACAGAGCCATTCCCAGCCAGAAGGGACAGAGCCACTCCAGCCAGAAGGGACAGAGCTTCCATCAACCACAAGGGACAGAGCCACTCCCATCCAGAAGGGGCAGAGCCACTCCAGCCAGAAGGGACAGAGCTTCCATCAACTACAAGGGGCAGAGCCACTCCCATCCAGAAGGGGCAGAGCCACTCCCATCCAGAAGGGGCAGAAGAAATCATAGCCAAAAGGGACAGAGCCGCTCCAAGCCAAAAGGGACAGAGCCACTCCAAGCCAAAAGGGACAGAGCCACTCCCAGCCAGAAGGGGCAGAAGAAATCATAGCCAAAAGGGACAGAGCCGCTCCAAGCCAAAAGGGACAGAGCCACTCCAAGCCAAAAGGGACAGAGCCACTCCCAGCCAGAAGAGACACAGCCACTCCAGCCAGAAGGGACAGAGCTTTCATCAACTACAAGGGGCAGAGCCACTCCCAGCCAGGAGGGACAGAAGTGCTCATAGACAAAAAGGACAGAGCTGTTCCAAGCCAGAGGAGACAGAGCCGCTCCAAATAGAAGAGACAGAGCCGTTCCAAGCCAGGAGGGACAGAAGTGCTCATAGCCAAAAAGGGACAGAGCCACTTTCAGTCAGATGAGACAGAGCAACTCCAAGCCAGAAGAGACAGTTACTCCCATCCAGAAGGGACAGGAAACCTGGTAGGTGTGTGACAGACTCTATCTTCAATATATAATATTCTGACTCTCTTGTTTTTTAAATGTTCTGTGCTGGTCAAAATCTTCAGACCCGTCCCAATGCGGGCGTAGGTTAGTCAGTGAGATCCAGGGGTTATGAGATCTGAGATTCCCCAACCATTCCCTCCATTATTTTGGAAGTCCTTCAAATCCATCTGTTCCTTTTGTGTTGCACAGAAAGAGTTTGCTAAGAGCCAGTGGAAGACTGGTGAGTTGAAGAAGACAATTAGATGGGCAAAGGCAACTGTGGCACAAAGCAAATGTCTGGAGGGGGTGTGTGGCGTGACGTATGTCTGCAACCTCAAGGCTGTATTTATTTATTTTCTTTTAGATATTTGGTATATAGCATGGACCTAACTCCAAGGAGAAGTAGACAGCTTTTCAGGGATCATTTTAGTTTCAGCTGGACCATCTCAAGGCTGAGGTACCATCCATGAAACAAACAACAAAAACACAACCTGTGGGTGAGGTGGAGGCTAGCGACATCCCAGAAAACAGAGGGTGATTTGCAATCTACGTGTCCCATCCCTCAACTGTCAAACGATAGAAAACGGTGTCTTCCAATACATTACTTAAAAAAGTGAAAAAACGTGAGCGTAGCCATCATCATCATCATCAAAATAACTTTATTTCGCCTACCAAAATGGTGGCATAAAAGTATACTAAAAACAGTTACATTATAGCACAGTCATATAATTACAATTTTACATAACAAACCCAGTAATATAAAAACCAATTGATCTCATAATCTTATGCATAAGTCCATCCTTGAGTAAATATATCAAATAACAGATTAAAAAGTCAATCTTCTCTTCTTCAATGCCGACAGGAAAAAGGACGCCAGTGAAAAACATGTAAAAGGGTCAGACAATAGCTGTAAGTAAAAAGGGCCACACGACACTGTCTAAAATTCATTTTGCGTATAAGAGGGATAATAAACCTTTTTTCTTTGTTCCTGATAAAATTTATAAAAATAAAAAGTGAAGATTATTCTGAATAGATAAATCATCACATGTACAAAGAGGCAATTCAGAAAGTGCATACATTTTTGATGGAAAACCTAACATCAAAGGGATATAATTTAACCGAAATCTCACTAATATGAATCTATGTTGCTGGTTAGTGACAAAAGACAGATAAGTTGTATTAGAATCCAGTGACGTAATACTTGGAACAGCAGAAAATGTTCTAACAGTTGTCAGCCTAAAATTAGCGTTCTGCCTCCTTACTTGTAATCTAGACAGTAATTGGTATTTTAACTCTTTCTTTGAAACAGAGCAACATGACACAGGGTTAGTATACAATTCATGTAACCCAACTGCCTTAAGTATGGATTCTACATAGCATATCCATCTAATCCTACTAGCCCCATCTAACTTCTGGACATCATTTATTATATCTCTAGTCAGCGCAAGAGTGTCCTTACGCCAAATCGAATGCCACAATAAGACGGGTGAAATAGAGATTTTGTCACAGATATAAGGGACATCTAATTCAGTGTGACAAATAAAATTAGAACAGGATTTGGGTAAGGAAACTAATTTCTTCAAAAAGTATCCTCAATCATTTGTAGTTTCGAGCAATCTACAACACCCCACACTGCTGCTCCATATGTTGCAACAGATACACTTTTAGCCTGATAGACTTTCTTTATGGTTTCAATCGGTTTCGATCCAATCTTTTTACAAATTTACTAAGGGCCCCAATAGTCTTCTCCATCTGCAGACACCTATTTTCAATCATACACTTCCAATTACATTGTCCATTAAATACAATCCCCAAATAATTAAAAGAATCTACCACTTCCATTTTACCCCTTCAATATGAATATTGGGCTGTTTCCTCTGTTTAGCACCTGCCACTAACACAAAAGATTTGGAAAAATTAATTCTCATATCCAGATCGTTCATAAATTTAATATACTCCCTTACTATCCAGACGCAGTGCATTACCAGTGCGAGCTAAAATCACTGCGTCATCCGCATAAAGGAGTAGTGGTACCTGCATAGACTTAATGTAAGGGACATCTGGAGTAATACCAATTAGGGCAGATTCAACAGCATTGGTATACAATGAAAATAAAAAGGGGGCAAGGACGCACCCCTGGCGTACACCTCTTGCAATTTTAAAATGTCTCGTACACTCACCAATTTTCCCAAAACGAACAGAAGCTGAGGCCCCACTATACAAATCCTGGATAATACGTATGATCTGGGTCTCAACTCCCATTGCCTCCATGATCTGCCACAGCCTATGCTGTGCCACGCAGTCAAAGGCTGCTGACAGATCCATGAAGGCAAGATACAAGTGGCCATTTTTCACAGCCGTATACTTTGCTATTATCAGGTTCAAGTTCAGGCACTGATCCACCGTTCCTTTCCCTTTCCTAAAACCATATTGGGTAGGGATAATAATATTCTTCTCCATTGCCCAAACCTCGAGTCTATTTAAAAGGAGCCGTCCCATTAATTTTGCTGTGGAATCTATCAAAGATATCGGCCTGTAATTGATTGGCAATGTCCTATCTCCTTTTTATAAATTGGGACAATTACAGTCGTTTTCCACGACTGGGGTGCTCCAGTTTGAGAAATATTGTTAAAAACATTAGTTAGAAGCGGAGCCCATCTGAAGATAGAGGCTTGGAAGTCAGGACTGCCCTGGTGTCCAGAGAGCTGGGAAGTACAAACAGATGTATGTGAGGGAAATATATACTGGGTGTTAGACTTGGCATCTTTTGGCGTGTTTCCCCTGACTTTTGCTTTCTGACCTCCCGGTTTGACTCTGTTTTGCTGGTGTAATGATTCTGCGCACTTTCCTCACTGCGGTCCAGTGGGAAAGTGCAAGTGCTCCTGTATAAAATGTGTTATGGATTGGTGTTTCCATGATTGGCCTATTTGGTTTATGTGTCAGTCCCTTGTAAAGTGCACTGCGAGTGCCAGGGCCTATAGACCAAATGCTGTTGGTGGGCTGCAGCACTGGATTGTGCCACCCACGCAAACAGCCCGTAAAGTGTAACTCGGGCCTGCCATCGCAGAGCACTGTGCGCAGCCTGGGGCTGCCATGTCAACTTGGCAAGTGCACACACTTGCAAGTCCTAAACCTTCCCTTTGCTACATGTTAGTCACCCCTAAGGTAGGCCCAAGGTACCCCTGTGGGCAGGGTGCGGTGTATGCGAAAGGTAGGACATGCCCGGAGTGTGTGCGGCATGTCCTGATAGTGAATTACAGCCTAGTTCGTTTTTCACTATTGCAAGGCTACCTGTTCCCCTAGGCCAGAACGGGCAGTTTTGATTATTACAGCTTATAATCCTAACTGACCCCGGGAACATGGGAGAAATTCGAGTTTAGTATGCCTGGACTCAGAATGATAAAATGCAGCTTTTAGGGAAGTTGGTTTTAACATTCTGTGTTTGAAAATACCACTTTTAGAAAGTGGGTATTTTCTTGTCTAACCATCCGAGCCTGCCTCTGCGAGGTTGTGTATTCCTTGTCTGGAATGTGAGTGACAGGGGCTGGGGGATGCCAGGAGACAGGGTGAGTCAGCGCAGGGCTGAATAGCCAGATCGACCTGTAGATGGGTGGGAGGGGTCGCACCTGGGCCCTGAATAGGACAGTGCCTTCCCTCCACAATGCTGGCTCCACCTCCTGTGGTGCGTCTGATGTCCCTGGCCTGCTCACTGAAAGAAGGGACGGAGACTTGTCAACAAAGTGCTCCAGAACTGGTTTGGACTAGGCAAAGGCCTCTCTGCCTTCAGAGAACAAAGGAATTTGGGATATAAATATTGGGGCCCTGACCCCATGAATTTAGATCTCGCTGGAATCAAGGAACCTGCCAAGACGAAGAGCTGGAAGAGCTGCCAGGAGGAGTACTGCCCCTTTGCTGTGTTGTTGCTTTGTTGGGTTGGCCTGCAGTTGCTGCTTCTGTCTTGGGCAGTGAAAGGACTGGACTGAACTTTCTCCAAACTTGTGCTGAGTATCTCCAAGGGCCAGGAACCGAGCTGGCCTCCTGTTAAGAAGTCTCAGGGACTACAAAGACTTCACAAGCCTCTGGGTACCGCTTCTGGAACGCTGTTTCAGTCGCCACAGAGGAAGGAACTGCAACCGACTCCGTCAACCGAATCCATCCCTGGCCGGTGACCTGTTTGCACCGCAGACCGCATCGCCCCGCTTCGCATCGCAACCCTGGTCTCACCGTGGCGGCGTCCGACGCCGCCAACATCGAGCCGCTGCTTGCACCGTGACCTGTGGGCACCGCAGTTCGCATCGCATCGCTTCACTGGGCCAGCCGGACCAGACCGACACTGTCGCTGCAACTGGCTCAAGAGTCGAGACCGCACCGCATTTGGGGCACCGCTCGCACGCTCTGCGACGCACCGCTCCGACTCGCACCGCTGTCCGACGCCAGCTCCCGCGACTCCGGCTAGGTCGCCTGCATCGCAACCTGTCAGCACCGCATCGAGCATCGTCTCGCCCTGCATCGCACGCCTTGGACTCACCGACTCCGTCTGCACGACGCTCATCGAGCCGCTGCCTGCACCGCATCGAGGGACACCGCACCTTGCATCGCTCCGTCTTGCACCGCAACCGCGACGAACGCCGACCGGCTCGTACACTCCGTACCAGCCACAACGAGAAAGGTACTGTAACCGAGTCTGTTCACGACTCTGCTGGCCCGTATCGATGCGGTCGGCTGGAACTGTTAGACTCTGTGGTTTTCAGCATCACGGTAGGCTCGGACGGAGCTACCGACTCGTACTGAACTTTGCTTTTGTGCTATTCCTGCAAAGAAGAAGTTACCGTATCAAGCATTCATTCGTAAAGTATAGTATTGTGGATTTTGTCGTAATTGGTCTTGTCTTGAGTATATAAAATATTGGTTATTTTTCTAAACTGGTGTGGTGTCCGTTTGTAGTGCTTACACTGTATTACTGTTGGTTATGTGCAAATGCTTTACACACTGCCTCTGAATTAAGCCTAACTGCTCGTGCCAAGCTACCACGAGGGTGAGCAGGGTTACTTCACGAGTGTAACAACCCTTACCCTGACTAGGAAGAAGGGTCCCTACTTGGACAAAGGTGCAAGCCCTTGCCAACTAGAGATCCCATTTCTAACATTGGTTGTCAGCGGTGAGGATAGGACTTGTGTTTGCACTTGACTTACAGTGATTGGTGTGCACTACTACCATATCGCAGACCATTACGTACCACATACTGGTTCTTTTTCTTTTGGCCTATTTTTGATCTTGCCAGCTTTCAACTCACTACTTTTGTCATGCCTGAATCAATTGCATCATCCGTTGCATCTCTGGAAGTTATCTTTGAGGAGGACAGGTTGGAATCCTACGCCGTAAAGGAGTTACGAGCGATTTGTAAACTTGAAAGTCCAAATTAAAGGCCTCACAAGGAAGGAGGAGCTACAGAAGGCGCTGAGGGCCTGGGTAGCAGCCAGACATGCCAATGGGCAGCCTGGTGATCTCAGTGAGGAGGCGGAGGAGCCTATTTCCAGGGTGGATGTGCTTTTGGGTAGGGGGAACCCGCCAGGTCAGGCAGCAGCAGTCTGTCCCCAGAGGAGCTGGAGGACAGGCGGGAGAGCAAGGCAGTTCGAGCTGCAGAAGCTCAGGCTGGAGAGTGAGCGGGAGGAGAAGAGATTGGCCATAGAGGAGAGGAAGATGCTCTTAGAGCATGAGAGAGAACTGAAGGAGCTAGAACTTAGGAGTAAGTCAGGCTCAGATGGTGGCAGCAATTCGTCCAGAAAGGCAGACAGGATTGTGCACATTCCCAAGAACGTAGGCAAGGAGTTCAAGAAGGGGATGACATACAAAGGTGGTTTCAGGGTTATGAGGCAGCCATACACATGAATGGGGTCCCTGAGGAGAATTGGGGAGCAGGATTGTGGCCGCTTTTCCCGGAAGAAGCAAGGGATGCTCTGATAGCTTTGGGTAAGGGGTATCACCTCACCTATGCTGACATGAAGGATGCCCTTCTCACGAAGTATGGTCTTTCTCCTGAAAAGTACAGGGATCAGTTCAGGTCCAGTAAGAAGTCTGATGTCAACACTTGGTTGGAATGTGTGGATGTGTTCTGCAGGTCTCTGGATGGTTGGGTGAAGGGCAGTAGTGTAACAGATTTTCAGGGGCTCTACAACTTGATTGCATGGGAGCACTTGTCTAGTCTATGTTTTGCAGATCTGCGCCAGCACCTAGTTGATAGTAAGCTAACTGACCCCAGGAAGCTTGCTATGGAAGCGGACCGCTGGGTGAGTACCAGGGTCCACAAGAAAGCGTTTGGGGAGACTCAGCCAAAGGTGGGCAGGGTCCCCAGCAGAAAGGTGGGGGACAAGGGTAAAGCACAGGAGTTCTCTAAAGGGCCCCAAACTAGTACCCAGGGTAAAGGTTCCCAGCCCCCAGTGATAAGAAGAAAGGGGTCTCTACAGGAAGCCTGTTGAGACCGGCCCCACAAGTGTTATGCATGTGACCAGGTAGGTCACTTTCAGGGGGACCCCAAGTGCCCGAAGGGGACACAGCCGCCCACCGGTGGGCAGTCCAAAGTGTTGGCTAGTGTAGCGCTTGGGAGGAGGGGTGCCCACAGGAGGGTGGGGATCCCGCAGAAATGACCCTTGTCTCACTCGGGGACAGTGAGATGGTCCCAGGAAACCAGGTGCCCCTAACACAAAGAAATATAGCACCTGGGTGACCATTAATGGGAACAGGGTAGAGGCTCTCAGAGATACTGGAGCCAGTGTGACCTCAGTCCGGTGTCACCTGGTGTCTGAGAAGCAAGTAGTCCCAGGAGCATTCCACCAAGTAGTTGCTGTCGATCAACTCAGAGCGCCAGTGTGGTGGCGCAGGTTCCCTTTGAATGGGGGGTCTCAGGTCCCTTGAGGGTGGTTGTGAGCCCTACCATGCCTGTAGATTGTCTGCTAGGAAACGACCTGGAGCAGTCCTCATGGAAGGAGGTTGAGCTCAGGTCTCACTTGGAGATGCTTGGGTTGCCAGAGTGGGCATGCGTGTCTACTCGGTCAATGGCGGCCAGAAAGGGTGATCAAGAGGACTTGGAGCCTGAAACAGTGGCCCAAGTCCCTGCCAAGAGAAAGGGCAGGGGGCGGGAAACCGGCCCCCGAAGTTCCCACGGACCGGGAGGAGGCGGACCCTCGAGGGGACGCCCCGGTGCCTACAGGGAGCAGGTAGCCGAACTGGGAGACATCTCTGAGCTGACCCATTGGCAGCAAGAAGGGGGTCCCACCAGGGAGGAGTTCTGCAGGAGCAGAACGCAGTGCCCTACTCTGGAGGGTCTGCGGCGGCAGGCTGCAGACCAGGCAGCTGGTAATCAGTCCGGGTCACATCTGGATCTACTGGGAGAGTGGTCTCCTATACAGTGAGCCTAAGGGTGCTGAGCCTGGGTCAGCCCGTGTGCTGGTGGTACCCCAGCGCTTCAGGACCTTCCTACTGGGTCTGGCTCATGACGTGCCTTTGGCAGGACATTTGGGGCAGGACAAGACCTTTGACAGGCTTGTCACCCACTTCTTTTGGCCCCAAATGCGAAGGCAGTCAGATGCACACTGTAGATCTTGCCAAACTTGCCAGGCAAGTGGTAAGAGTGGGAGGAAGGTCAAAGCTCCTCTCCAACCTTTTTCCGGTTGTTGGAACACCCTTTGAAAGGGTAGGGATGGATATTGTGGGGCCACTGGATCCCAAGACAGCCATGGGCAACAGGTACATCCTGGTCTTGGTGGACCATGCCACCCGGTACCCGGAGGCAATCCCTCTCAGGACAACGACGGCGCCAGTGGTGGGCCGGGCGTTAATGGGGATCTTTTCCGTGTGGGATTCCCCAGAGAGGTGGTTTCTGATAGGGGGACCAATTTCATATCGAAGTATATGACATCCCTGTGGAAGGAGTGTGGTGTAACCTACAAGTTCACCACTCCTTACCACCCACAAGGAAACGGTCTGGTGGAGAGATTCAACCAGACCTTGAAAGGCATGATCAAGGGTCTAACAGAACCCATGAGGCGTAAGTGGGACGTCCTCTTGCCATGCCTGCTCTTTGCGTACAGGAAGGTGCAGCAGAAGTCTCTTGGGTACAGCCCCTTTGAGCTCCTGTATGGCCACCCTGTCAGAGGACCTCTGAGTTTGGTAAAGGAAGGCTGGGAGGCAGCTCCCAGGAAAACTCCCCAGGATGTATTTAGCTACATGCTGGCCTTTAGAAACCAAACTGCCCGCTTCAGGAAACTCGCTCAGGCGAACCTAGAGGCAAGCCAGGAAGAAATGAAGAGATGGTATGACCAGAATGCCACTCTGGTCGAATTTCAACCTGGGCAGAAAGTGTGGGTCATGGCCCCAGTGGCACCTTGTGCCTTGCAGGACAAGTGGACTGGGCCATATGAGGTAAAGGAGCGCAAAGTGACGTCACCTACCTGGTGGATTTGCAGGCTCCAAGGAACCCTTTGAGGGTCCTTCACGTGAATCGCCTCAAGCCCCACTTCGAGAGGTCCGGAGTGAGTATGCTCTTGGCGACAGATGATGGGGTGGAAGAGGAGAGTGAGCCTCTCCCTGACCTCCTGTCTACCAAGGAGCATGATGGGTCAGTAGAGGGTGTGATCCTCTCCCCTACTCTGACTCAGGAGCAGCAGGGGACTGTCGCCAGTTGTTGGGACAGTTCGCCCCACTGTTCTCTCTGACCCCCGGTGTTACTCACTGGTGTACCCATGACGTGGACACCGGTGACAGCCATCCTGTGAAGCACAAGATTTACAGGTTGACTGGACCGGGTCAGAGCCAGCATCAAGGAGGAGGTCTCTAAGATGTTGGCGTTAGGGGTGATTGAGCCCTCCCACAGTCCTTGGGCCAGCCCAGTGGTCTTGGTCCCAAAGGCTGCGGCGCCCGGTGCCACTCCAGAACTCCGGTTTTTGTGGACTACCGTGGGCTCAATGCCGTCACCAGGACTGACGCACACCCCATCCCCAGAGCTGATGAGCTCATTGATCGGTTGGGAGCTGCCCGGTTCCTCAGCACGTTTGATTTGACATCTGGGTACTGGCAGATTGCCTTAACCGATGGGGCCAAGGAGAGATCAGCATTCTCAACCCCAGAAGGTCATTACCAATTCCGGGTGATGCCCTTTGGGTTGAAGAATTCCCCTGCCACCTTTCAGAGGTTGGTCAATCAGGTGTTGGCTGGGCTGGAGGATTTCAGTGCCGCCTACCTGGATGACATTGCTGTGTTCAGTTCCAGCTGGGAAGAACATTTACAGCACCTTGAGAAAGTGTTGAGGGCTCTGCAAGGTGCAGGCCTCACGATCAAGGCCAGTAAGTGCCAGATCGGGCAGGGTTCTGTGGTGTACTTGGGGCACCAGGTAGGAAGCGGCCAGGTGGCGCCCTACAACCCAAGATTGACACCATTCTGGCTTGGGAACCCCCAAGACCCAGACAGAGGTGAGAGCCTTCTTAGGTCTCACCGGCTACTATAGGAGATTTGTTAAGGGCTATGGCACCATCGTTGCCCCCTTAACAGAGCTGACCTCTAAGAGGCAGCCCAGGAAAGTGATCTGGACTGAGTCCTGCCAGAAAGCTTTTGATGCCCTGAAGGCAGCCATGTGCACGGCGCCCGTGCTCAAGGCACCTGACTTCTCCAAAGAATTTGTCGTGCAGACTGACGCTTCAGAGCATGGTGTGGGAGCGGTGCTCTCACAACTGAACGAAGAGGGCCTGGATCAGCCTGTAGTCTTCCTTAGCCGGAGACTACTTCCCAGGGAACAGAGGTGGAGTGCCATAGAAAGGGAAGCTTTGCTGTGGTCTGGGCACTGAAGAAGTTGAGACCATACCTGTTTGGGACTCACTTCCGGGTTCAGACAGACCACAGGCCCCTCAGATGGTTGATGCAAATGAGGGGTGAGAATCCAAAACTGCTGAGGTGGTCCATCTCCCTACAGGGAATGGACTTTACGGTGGAACACCGTCCTGGTACAGAACACGCCAACGCAGATGGTCTGTCCAGGTTCTTCCGCCTTAGTGAAGAGAACTCCAATGGGGTTGGGTAGTTCTCCCTACTTTCAGCTGGAGGGACATGTGTTAGACTTGGCATCTTTTGGCGTGTTTCCCTGACTTTTTGCTTTCTGACCTCCCGGTTTTGACTCTGTTTTTGCTGGTGTAATGATTCTGCGCACTTTCCTCACTGCGGTCCAGTGGGAAAGTGCAAGTGCTCCCTGTATAAAATGTGTTATGGATTGGGGTTTCCATGATTGGCCTATTTGGTTTATGTGTCAGTCCCTTGTAAAGTGCACTGCGAGTGCCAGGGCCTATAGACCAAATGCTGTTGGTGGGCTGCAGCACTGGATTGTGCCACCCACGCAAACAGCCCGTAAAGTGTAACTCGGGCCTGCCATCGCAGAGCCTGTGCGCAGCCTGGGGCTGCCATGTCGACTCTGGCAAGTGCACACACTTGCAAGTCCCTAAACCTTCCCTTTGCTACATGTTAGTCACCCCTAAGGTAGGCCCAAGGTACCCCTGTGGGCAGGGTGCGGTGTATGCGAAAGGTAGGACATGCCCAGGTGTGTGCGGCATGTCCTGATAGTGAATTACAGCCTAGTTCGTTTTTCACTATTGCAAGGCTACCTGTTCCCCCTAGGCCAGAACGGGCAGTTTTGATTATTACAGCTTATAATCCTAACTGACCCCGGGAACATGGGAGAAATTCGAGTTTAGTATGCCTGGACTCAGAATGATAAAATGCAGCTTTTAGGGAAGTTGGTTTTAACATTCTGTGTTTGAAAATACCACTTTTAGAAAGTGGGTATTTTCTTGTCTAACCATCCGAGCCTGCCTCTGCGAGGTTGTGTATTCCTTGTCTGGAATGTGAGTGACAGGGGCTGGGGGATGCCAGGAGACAGGGTGAGTCAGCGCAGGGCTGAATAGCCAGATCGACCTGTAGATGGGTGGGAGGGGTCGCACCTGGGCCCTGAATAGGACAGTGCCTTCCCTCCACAACGCTGGCTCCACCTCCTGTGGTGCGTCTGATGTCCCTGGCCTGCTTGTAATAGTGAGCCTCAGCAAGGCCTACCAGTGCTTAGGGGTTCTCCCTTCTCTGCACAGAGTCCTCAGACACTTAGGAAGAAGTTGGCACAGAAACTGAAATATAAAAGACAGAGTTTATTAAACCTTATAAGGTGGAGCTAACATTCACACATCACCCTTCAGTAATGCATGAAGTAGCACACTGAATGGAAGGATCCTGGTCCTTTTATACCCACACAGGGGCTCAAATGAAGGCGGTACAAACACAAATGCTGGTTGTAGGTACATATAAGGTCATACAGAGAATGCACAGTCGACAGAGTGGGTGGAGCTAACAGTTTCTACTTTTAGTAGACACATCCTGACATTTATAAACTTGAAACAGCTGCAAGCTCAACTGAGCATGTGCAAAGCAAGAGGAACTAAAGTTAACTTGTCTCTAGGCAGATTTCAAGAGCAGTTGACAGGAAGGTAGGACAGAGCACATGGTGAGCACATGGTAGCACATGGCAGCCAAAATGGCTGCCAGAAATACAAAATGGATTCCACAAAGCGGACAATTTAGCCTCTAAATACAGGCTGTCTTCAGCCAATGCTTAACTTAAGTGCTGCCAAATTACAACAGACGACCCTTTCAGCATTGGCTGAAGACATTCGTTTATCTGGGGTAATCTAGATATTCATCCCGTACATCTATTAACATTATTTCGGCCACCTCTTTATTCAACATTTGTTGGGCCTTTGTTTCAGCAACGTTCCCTCTTCCCAGGTATACAAGCAGAGATGCAAATGGAGCAAAGCATTGGACCACATTGGATACATACACAGCATGTAAAAAGTATTAATCATTACACACAGGATAGTCAGTAGCTTCCAGCTCCAAGCAGAAACAAGAGTCCAAAATCATCTAGTCTAATTCTAAGTTTCAGGGCTCTGATGTATTTCAGTGACTATCTATTTCAATTAATAGCCAACAGCACATACTTAATAAAAACATTTTCAATAGACTTTTCCAGTATTTCTTTTGTGAGGGCTAAAATATCAATTTAATATATTTTTAGGAGGAGGGCAAAGTAATATTTGTCAACTGCTCAGGAAAACATTTTTCGTGTAGAATAAGCATTATATGCAAATATTAAAGAAGTCAGACAGATTATTACAAAAACCATCCTGGCTCCAAAGGACCAGGAGGACCACACAGGGCCATAGGAATTATGACAAGGAGCCGCAAAGGGCTGCTCCTCCTCAAAAATGGGACGACCAAAGGGGTACATTACCAACAAAAAAAAGAGTCCTTGGGAAATTTTAGCTGCTGTGGAACCAGCCAGAGGGGAGTCTTCTCCCTGTGTCCGTTTGAGCCTCACAGGCAGGCTCTTGTTGTTCCCACGGTGGAGCTGCACAACTCGCAACTCAAGAATCACGGCCCAGTTTGAGAAGAAAAAGTCTTTCAACGATCCTGTCCAGTGTCTCAAGCAGTGCACAAGTTCTCTTCACTTTAATCTAACAGGCACCAGAGGCACAGCACCTGTACCCTAAACTCAAGTCCTTCCCTAACTCCTATATTGCTCTGCTGGCGCACTGCTCTTTTGTTAGGGCCACAAATTGCATCCAGTGTGCCCAGGTATCTCTTGATCAACAAACAAAGGTGCAAACTTGCATTCACTTTGGGACCAGGATTAAGAGGCCTGATGCTAGGATCTCTGAAGCAACCCTTGTTTCAAAGGGGTCACCTCAAGCAAAGCCTCCTTGCCGTTCTGGTCGGTCTGTGACTCTCTCAGCTGGGCATCAAAAACTTGATCCATGATTTCTCCTTTCTGATTTGTGACCCCGTCTTTCGCCCAAGACAGTGGCAGGGGTACACAATTCACATCCCAGGGCTTCCGCCTTCACTGAGGTCCTAGTTGCCAGCAACGCCTATGCTGGTTACCTTCACTTTGGCTTCAAGCTGCAGTGGCGCTGACTTCCCAGGCTGGATCTGATGTCCGGGCCCCTCTGGCAATGGTTGTAAGGCAGCAAATATCTATTGGTGGACAGAACAAGAGGTCTTTAGACAAGGCACAGAAATAATCTATCAACAGAGAGGATAGTCTCAGAATACTTTCTTAGTCCTGGGGCACCCCATACATTAGCAAGGCACCCAAGAACCACTTCATCTATCTAAGAGTAGAAAACCCTGGACCTATTGGCAAGTATAAAAGGAACGTTTTGGTGAACTGACAAGAGTAATACATCACCCAATCCCAAACAGCCAAGGAAGTCTGTGTTCATTTACTAAATTCTGAGGAAAAGAGAAAAACAATACAGACATACTCCAAATACTTACATTGGTGTATTCCTATATTACTAATCTGAAGAACCCTCAAGAAAAGGAAATGTTCTACACTTTTACTCATAGATTTTACATTACTTATACAGGACTGCAGACACTTGTAAAATAATTTCTCTTACATGTTATGCTTAGGACCATGCTCTCATGTTATAGGCGCAGCAGGAAAATCTAAAACTGCTAATTTAACAGGGATTCTTATTGCAAAAAGAACTAAACTTCAACATAGTGGGTACATTTTCTTCAGCAGAACATGTTATGACAAACAAACTCCTATAAAACAATATTTTCCTTCAAAATGTTTGCTAAGGATCACATGAGCGTCTTTCCTGCATTGTACTTTTCACGATCTGGACTATGTAACATCATTTTCAAAAGGAAAAAACCCTATCTCCAGCTCTAATAAGGGCTGTCAGCTTATTGACAGAGACTAGCTAATAAAAAACTAGCAATGCCCTTGCAAAACTGTATAGAACATGAGAATAACATAAACAATAATAGTGTTGCCACCTGAGATTTTTGAACAGAAACCGCCACTATACAGTTCTCCTTAAAGATCAAATAAGGGAACATCAATCTGTTCTACTCATTCTTTCATACAGGATGGGCAGTAACATAGCTTAGATTGTATCATTTTATTAATGCTAACAATTTTAAAACAGTATTACAGAATAGCCAATAACTGTCACATGGCCATTTCCTAGACAGCTTTAGACAGACTCAAAAAAAGTGAGAAAAAGAAGAGAGAAAACATAATTTTGCCTACCCTTAATTTGTAGAGGAGCTAGCCTCCTTCCCCCATTTTGACAGTAGGAAAACCTGAAACAGGTTTTACTTCTGTCAACACTTTCAACCCCTATTTGTAGCAACTGGGCACAAACAAACTTGTAGGAGATATCTTAGAAAGTGGCTGTTCTCTGATTCAGCCTAACACAAGCAAATTGAGTTAACTTTAAACCAATTCCTACAGCAATTGTACTAGATTAACATGAGGGCGCATGAATGCAAACTAAAATCCATTTCCTCCTTATCTTAGCCCCTACACAGTATTCTTTAAACTAAAACCATTATTTTTATATACATGGCAGATCAATGCTCAACTGAGGATTGTTTTTCCTTCGTTTCATATGACTGCGCGTGTTTGCCAAAAATAGGAAGCAAAGCTTCTCTTCCTCTCTTTGCGCTATCATCTCGTCTTTCAAAAACCTTTCGGAGGTCGAAGTGTCCCAGCAAACATTACCCTTCACCCTGCTAAGTTGCTAAATGCAGAACTCCGACCTTTGACCCGTTCAGCAGCTGCTCATTTGTGTGTGCAAGGCTTGCCATGCGGTTTTGTAATGCAAAGCAACTCTGGAGAATCACAGCTAAAAGGCAGTCCTGTCCGATCCGTTTGCCAGTAATTTAAAGGTAGGATAATAACGTCTGCTGGTTTCTGTATACTTATTTTCATTTGTGTACAGTGTGTGGTGTGCAGTCTAGTAAGACAGAGGTCAGCTGTTTGTTCTATATTTGCATATGTACTAGCTCTAGCTTGAGAATCAGTTTGAAACCTGCCCTGAGTGGTAGAACTGCTTGTAAAATAGTGACTTTAGCTCAATTTCGACTTTGGTGGTAGGGGCACTTAAAAATGAATATCCTACAATATTTTTGCATAATAGGAACCCCAGAGTGTTCTCTAGATAGCCCAGGAAGGGAAATCAGAAATGTATAAGGTATACCCTTATAAAAAATGAGTTTTGTACGGCTGGGTAAAGTGACATTTCACATTTAAGTTCCCTTTTTCCGGTACAGCACTGCTTAAATTCAACTTTGATGCTAGGAATTCACAGTATGATGATTAGGCTTTATAAAGATGAAAAAACGAATTTAAAGCATTTGTTTTTAACAATATATTTTTTTCATATAATTAATTTTTTTTTCTTTAATCAAAACCAACCATTTTGATGATTCCACATTGGAAAAGCAAGCTTCATTCGTAGCCTATCATATTTAAACGCATTCATTCATAACCCTAAGCACAGAAGCCTTACTTGAAACATGAAAAGTCTGCGCCACTTTTAATGGACAGTTATCATTTAACATCAGAACCACAGATGTACTTATGTAAAAAGGCATTAAGAAAGGAAATCCCTACTTTCAATTTTGTTCTCTGTTATCTAAAATAATGAAACTGGTGTTTTGAAACTTTTAAAGTAAGGCAGGCCTGTATACCAGTTTTACACTGACTTAAAATTGTGCTGACTCAGCATTCCTGTCTGTGGCCGTGAGCAGGAATAGCCATATGCTATTTATGCAGCTGTTGTTTGTCAGCAGGCGTCGAATTTTCACGCCTTTCTCAGGAAAAAAACCCCTTTATTATTTGAAATACCCTGACAGAGTTAAATCCCCATTTGCTGTGTCAAACAGTTTCTTTTCAGTTAGTCAGTTTAAACACAGCTGTTGGAAAGCTTTTTTTCTCGGGTGCTGAAAGAAAGCATGTCACAGTCTATTTAAAAACTGAGGCATTTCAATGCAGTCAAATCTAACTTTCTATAATGTGTATTTAGTTCAGCATCGACCAAATTCACTCAGGTGATGTGCATGCCTTTTAATGTCTAATACAATGTATTTAAGGAAAATGCTGAAACATTGTGTATTTTAGTCTATTGATTACAAAACACACAATTTCGTTTTTCTTCCTCTGTATGAGGCCAATTTTAATCCTATTGAATACGAATTCTAATTTTATCTTTAGCATTGTGGCAATTTGCACACATGTATAGTGTCTTACTCTGTCAATTTAATAGTAACATGCAGCTGTTTAGTGTATGTTATATAATTCATTTCTGGATTTTTATTTAATATATAAGTAACTAAATGACAGTTTGCATAACAGAATGATGACAGCAAAAAAAATATAAACAAACTCATTGAGCTCATTCCAGACTTTTACAAAAGGGGGTCATATACTCAGAGCACACAATACAGCGCGCTTAAAGCTAGCCATTCTTACACAAAGAGCGCAATCGCTATTTACTCACACAAGTATCACCAATGTCAAACCACATAGACATTTAAACACACATTTAACCCACAAATCAACACTTAGGACTTTAAGACAGCTTACAAACTGTACGCAAAAACCAAACTATTTGTAAATACTAATTGTAAGTCATATTTACAAGAAGAGCTCTCAAAAGTAGCCCAAAAGACTGTTCCATGTTCAAGAAGCCAAAATACACCAAATTCGCCAGTTTTGGCTGGTAGAACACTCAAAAAGCGCTCTGCATATCACCACTTATGAATGTTACTAAGTGCGCAGATCCGGATCCGTTTTATGTACATATTTAAGTCCATGGGGTACTTAGTCACCAAGGAAGAAATATCTTTTTACTATACGTAAACCTATTTAGGTATCCCCTCTGAGGGAGTCAACTAAGTACTTACTAAATCCATATCGGTACCTCCAAAACAGCAACACTTTCTGCGAAGTGTACTGGAAACAGGCATGCCAAAAATAGTGCAGAATATGCAGTATTATAATCAAAGTAGCGCTTAAGGTACTCTTTGTACGTTGCGCTGTTCAAACAATTTCAAATAGAGAAAAATCTCCTCATTACCTGCCTATATGTATTGCAATGCATATATAATTACAAAACAAATTCCAAAATTGGCCAATCATACAAACAAAGCCACAGTAAGTGTTTACTAAAACTACCTTACCAATCAAAGGCATCAAACCAACAGCAAGTGCCGCAAAACGGCTCTTACCAATCAAATGGTGTCCAGGTTCCAACTGCCAAGTTCTCAAATTTACCAAATGGTCACTGCACGGCAAATCAACAGAAGAGATCTCAGTCAGGGACCGGCGCCGCCGGGATGGTCAGATCAGAAAGAAAGGAAAAACGCCATGGGTGCCAAGACTCAGGTCTCCTCAGGCAGCGATCGCGTCCAAAAGCGAGATTCCAAACCTTCGTCGCGACCAGTCCTTCGGGCATCCGAGTCTTTTGATGAGTCCCACGTTGGAAGCGCCAATTTGTAATAGTGAGCCTCAGCAAGGCCTACCAGTGCTTAGGGTTTTCCCTTCTCTGCACAGAGTCCTCAGACACTTAGGAAGAAGTTGGCACAGAAACTGAAATATAAAAGACAGAGTTTATTAAACCTTATAAGGTGGAGCTAACATTCACACATCACCCTTCAGTAATGCATGAAGTAGCACACTGAATGGAAGGATCCTGGTCCTTTTATACCCACACAGGGGCTCAAATGAAGGTGGTACAAACACAAATGCTGGTTGTAGGTACATATAAGGTCATACAGAGAATGCACAGTCGACAAGTGGGTGGAGCTAACAGTTTCTACTTTTAGTAGACACATCCTGACATTTATAAACTTGAAACAGCTGCAAGCTCAACTGAGCATGTGCAAAGCAAGAGGAACTAAAGTTAACTTGTCTCTAGGCAGATTTCAAGAGCAGTTGACAGGAAGGTAGGACAGAGCACACGGTGAGCACATGGTAGCACATGGCAGCCAAAATGGCTGCCAGAAATACAAAATGGATTCCACAAAGCGGACAATTTAGCCTCTAAATACAGGCTGTCTTCAGCCAATGCTTAACTTAAGTGCTGCCAAATTACAACATGCTCACTGAAAGAAGGGACGGAGACTTGTCAACAAAGTGCTCCAGAACTGGTTTGGACTAGGCAAAGGCCTCTCTGCCTTCAGAGAACAAAGGAATTTGGGATATAAATATTGGGGCCCTGACCCCATGAATTTAGATCTCGCTGGAATCAAGGAACCTGCCAAGACGAAGAGCTGGAAGAGCTGCCAGGAGGAGTACTGCCCCTTTGCTGTGTTGTTGCTTTGTTGGGTTGGCCTGCAGTTGCTGCTTCTGTCTTGGGCAGTGAAAGGACTGGACTGAACTTTCTCCAAACTTGTGCTGAGTATCTCCAAGGGCCAGGAACCGAGCTGGCCTCCTGTTAAGAAGTCTCAGGGACTACAAAGACTTCACAAGCCTCTGGGTACCGCTTCTGGAACGCTGTTTCAGTCGCCACAGAGGAAGGGAACTGCAACCGACTCCGTCAACCGAATCCATCCCTGGCCGGTGACCTGTTTGCACCGCAGACCGCATCGCCCCGCTTCGCATCGCAACCCTGGTCTCACCGTGGCGACGTCCGACGCCGCCAACATCGAGCCGCTGCTTGCACCGTGACCTGTGGGCACCGCGAGTTCGCATCGCATCGCTTCACTGGGCCAGCCGGACCAGACCGACACTGTCGCTGCAACTGGCTCAAGAGTCGAGACCGCACCGCATTTGGGGCACCGCTCGCACGTCTGCGACGCACCGCTCCGACTCGCACCGCTGTCCGACGCTCAGCTCCCGCATTCCGGCTAGGTCGCCTGCATCGCAACCTGTCAGCACCGCATCGAGCATCGTCTCGCCCTGCATCGCACGCCTTGGACTCACCGACTCCGTCTGCACGACGCTCATCGAGCCGCTGCCTGCACCGCATCGAGGGACACCGCACCTTGCATCGCTCTGTCTTGCACCGCAACCGCGACGAACACCGACCGGCTCGTACACTCCGTACCAGCCACAACGAGAAAGGTACTGTAACCGAGTCTGTTCACGACTCTGCTGGCCCGTATCGACGCGGTCGGCTGGAACTGTTAGACTCTGTGGTTTCCAGCATCACGGTAGGCTCGGACGGAGCTACCGACTGCATCGAACTTTGCTTTTGTGCTATTCCTGCAAAGAAGAAGTTACCGTATCAAGCATTCATTCGTAAAGTATAGTATTGTGGATTTTTGTCGTAATTGGTCTTGTCTTGAGTATATAAAATATTGGTTATTTTTCTAAACTGGTGTGGTGTCCGTTTGTAGTGCTTACACTGTATTACTGTTGGTTATGTGCAAATGCTTTACACACTGCCTCTGAATTAGCCTAACTGCTCGTGCCAAGCTACCACGAGGGTGAGCAGGGGTTACTTCACGAGTGTAACAACCCTTACCCTGACTAGGAAGAAGGGTCCCTACTTGGACAAAGGTGCAAGCCCTTGCCAACTAGAGATCCCATTTCTAACACTGGGACATTTACTACTCCCTGCTATAAAACATAGAAGTACAAGAGGGAGTGTTGCATACTTCTGTCCTGCTCATTTACTCCACATCCCATTCCTCCCTGAAACAATAAGGATCTTCTTTACCAGAGGACACTGGTGTCTGCTCTGTTCTCTGCTTTTTCATCCTGGCGATGATGGTTATGACATTGTCTATGAGCCTCCAAGTACTCGATCACAAACAGTGAAAACGTCTCTTAGGACCAAAGCATCGCTTTATGCCTTGAAAAGATGCTCTGGACCAGATCATGTAAGAGCCACCAGGACTTAGCACAGAGAGATGGAGGCTGCTGTAAATAAGGGCTTCCTACGTCCAGAGGGATATGGGCCTCTACAGTGATGAGCCCAAGGGAAACACAACACTGGTCCCACCAAACCCAACCCAGAGTCTCAATGTTCAACTCGACAATTCATTTATCAGTGGGGTGTGACACCCCAAACACCCTCCTGAAGCTAAACTTCTAGTCCCAATGTTATTTGTTTTTAGGTCGAGCCTAGTGCAGCCCGCATGCGCTGCTCTGCGAGGCTTCTTGTAAGTACTCTAAACTACTCTGTGTGGGTCAGACGCCCCCCACACATTCGATTGGCTTTTGCGTGTGTCTTTCAATAATGAAAGCAAGCAAATGGGTATAGGCGGGTGCATGTCATCTCTTTTGTAATGTTCACTCCCACAACGTTTTGCCTGCGGGAGCGAGCAGAGGCGCGCAGGGTGGCAGCTGCATTCCTCGTCCTCGTGGGTCACTCCCACTGCGTTTTGCCTGCGGGAGCGAGCGGACGTGCTTTTTTAGGACTTGTGCCCTGCTTCCCTTCCTAATTACGGGTAATAGGACTCTTAGTCTGCAGAATACGTTTGAAATATGAGGTTTTTTTCCCCCTTAAATAGGGCATTATATTACATGTATCTTGCCACATGTATCTCCTATCGCGAGATAACAGGCGTTCAATTGTAGAAGTGCATTGAATTCTTCTGTGTTCTTTCTTAAAATATTAAATGAGACTTTACAATGGTGCCCTCTAGCTATGTTGTTTTTGTAAAAGGATACCACCCATAAGACGGATAAGCATACAGGTGTCAACCAAGACAACCCTATTCCCCAAACTAACGAACACAGAGTTGGTATAATCTAATACACAAAATATTTTTACATCTGAGAGAGAAAAATCAAGAGTATATCCGAATAATGAGTTTAGAGAAAGAAAAACACAGACAGTCAACATCACAACTAAAGTGAACAGGAAAGATGCGAGAAGTAGCATTTATCCCGATAGCATGAGGCAAAGAGGAGTGAGATGTATGAGAGTGAACTACATATCCAGGGCACGAACGTACCTGGCATTATGCGCAATGGAAGGACCGCTCTCCTAAAGACACAAGAGAGGTCCAGCCTGGAATGGGGAGAAACCCTCATAATTCTCGGAAAGCCGGACATGAAATAAAGCGTATAGCATCCATGAGAAAGGTATGTGTGTGTGTGTGTGGGGGGGGGGGCGGGCATCGCAAAAAACAGTTGCGTCGAATTGGTGGGAGTTGCATTATGTAAAAAAAAATACAAGAAGGGACAGGGCACAACCCCACAATAAGGATTCCAAAGGGCTAAAGAAGGAATGCTCAGATAAGAGAAGCTAGGGGCAAGGAAAAAGAAGTAAAGGCAAAACACTGTTTAGCACCAGTACTATCGCCTGTCACCAGCTTGGTGGCACGGGTGGGTTCGGGGCCAATAATGTTATGTTATGTTATGTTATGTTATGTTATGTTCCATGGCTTCCCAGCGAAATGGCTTTTTCTTGTGTTCTATTTCACTAGATGAGCAGTGATAAGCAGATAGGAGACATTTATGGCAGCATGTGGAAAGGTAGTACCTCTCTGCATGTTTCTACACACTCTGAGCTACAGTGCTTTTTAATCTGAATTTATTGAACTGATTCTAATATCTTTTTAAATTTTCTTTAGAGCTTCTATTTTTATTCTTTATGTTTACAAACATCTCATCTCTGTCATACAAAGGAGCAACACACCAAGGATTTAAATAGTTTGTGGAAAGGGTGATGGTGTGACCAAGTATTATAAGGCATAAAGTACCCCTGCTGTACGTTATAAGGATATTACAAGTCAACTCTGAGTGCAGTGGCCTAACTCAGTCTGTGGTCTCATTCCTCTATAATGTCACAAACCTTTTCTGTGACTTGCAATATCCTTATAATGTACAACAGCTGTTATTTTAACCCGATCTACGGTATTTGGGAGCCTGGAATCTCTATATAAAAGCCTGTTGCTAATTTCCTTATTGAAGTCGAGTTGGGTTGTCTTCATGCACCTGTAGTAAAGAAATTGAGTTTCTAGCCCCAAGGGGTGCACAAATCTCCAAGTCCACACTGGTGGCGTTTGCCTCAGCGGCTCATATGCAAACGATCCTGACAGTGGCAGGGTCTGCTGACACCGCACAGCCTACTCTCCTTCTCTGTGGGACATACGTTTTAGCACATTTAACTTTTAATTGTTTCAAAATTTCACTTTCCTTACTTGTGCTCTTTAAGTACTGACTTACTTCGTCTTTTCTTTTGCCTCTTGTCCTGGTGTGCCACAGCTGCAGTGCCGATTGCGCGGAGGGCAGAGGTCACGCTGCTGACATCACTTCTGCCCTAGTCCTTACCCGGGGCGTGAGCACTCTAGTCTTTCCATTGCTCACCCTATTTAAACCTATGCATGAGCGGACGCGTGCAGCGGGCACGCCGCTGTCGTACCGAAGGCGCGCCTAAGGCAAGCTCGTCTGCGCCCGTCCGCCTCTGGCCAGGGCCAGGGGCCAGAAACCCTGGTTCTTCACAACTAGCTCTTAGAGCTTATACTTCATTGGCCCTTCGTAATATATGGCCCACACCTAATGCTCTATGTCAGGCTTTTAATCCGGATTGTCATCAATTTTACTGCACCTGTTGTCAGTTTGAATAGATTGCCAATCCTCTGCCTAAATCTGTTTTAGTTTCCTCTGATAAGGAGGTTACACTCCGGCCCATTGCTAATGGCCTAGCTGAACTTTCCCTGCCTAAAGATCTTAGGTGCTTTAGCTTAAATTGTCACTCTCTCCCGAAGAATCAGATACATTTATTCAACTTTCTTTGTGATACCGACCCTGAGTGGTCTTCTTAACAGAAGCGTGGCTCCGCGACGGCTCCTCACCCGATATAATTTCTGCTCTTCCTGCTAATTTTGCCCTCTTGGGGATAAACAGACCACACAGAATAGGAGGAGGCATTGCTATCATTTTCAAAAAGGACTACAAATGCAATATTAAGGACCTCCAAATCCCTAATTGTGAAACTTTACTCTTTTCCCTTCTCTTCTCTATGAAATGTACCCTCTCAGGGGCCCTTATTTACCGTCCCCCTGGGCCTTCCAGTAAGTGGTGCTCAGCTTTACCCGACTGTTTGGCTCCACACATTTTACAGGCAGCAAATTTTACTTTACTTGGTGACATCAACTTGCATCTCTGGGATCCCAAAAATAATTTAGCCTCAACCCTCATAAACGATTTGGGCTCACTTAATCTTTCCCTTCTTAATTCTGCCTCCACCCATATTGCGAGTCACCTCTTAGACCCCATCTTTTCCAATCTCTCCACCCTTTTCGTTGACCCTCCGCTCCAATTTAGCTGGACAGATCATTATGCAGTACCTTTTAATATCACAGTCCCTTTTTCTCCCCTTACTCATCCTGCACTGCAACTTACAAACAGGCCTTGGTCTAAACTGGATATGACTGAACTAAACAATCTACTTCTTAACACAATTGCTACCCTTAACTCCAAACCTGACGCTGATCAAATCGCTGTGCATCAATGGCTTAGGGAGGCTACTGACTCAATTCTGCCTCTAACATCTAAAACGCAATGCAGAATGCATCCTCCTGTCCCCTGGTTCAATGAAGCCCTCTGTTTTGAAAAAAAATGCTGTGAAACCCTTGAAAGGGGTTGGAGGAAGCACTATGCCCCCGAGGCAAAGGCAGAGTATGCAGCTGCTTTGAAAAAATATCATGCCTCCTGCAAATCTGCCCGGGCATTGTACTATACGGAGAAGATCACCAACGCCCAACACTGCCAAAAGACTCTGTTTAAAGTGGTGAATGAACTTCCGGCAGCTAGCACCTTTACACTGCCCCCCTCCCTTTCTCAACAACAGTGTGACGAGGTAGCAACCTTTTTTTTAAGTAAAGTAGAGTTAATCCACCAGCAATTAGAAGCAAACACTTCCATTCTAGTGAGTCTGCCAATCACTGCCACCCAAGCGCTTGGTCAACTGGACTTGAATCCCTCTGGCTGTAAGTCTGACGATAAGTCAGAAGAACCCCTGGAAATCAGGGTCTGGCCCTCTTTGGATTTAGCATTATTGCAATCTTTAATGGATACTATCAAGTCTGGATCCCAGCTAGATCCCCTTCCACATCAAAACTTAGACTGATTGATGATGCCGCCCTCACAGTAATTCTTGGTCTCCTTAATTCTTCCTTGAGCACGGGTGATGTACCCCAGAACTGAAAGCATGCCTTGGTGCTCCCTCTGCTCAAGAAGGATGACCTTGACCCTCTCTGTTGGTCAAACTTTCGGCCTATCTCCCTTCTCTCTGTTTTTTCTGGAAAAGCATGTCAATACTCAACTCTCTTCTTTTGCCACTACTTGTAATCTGCTTCACCCGTCTCAGTCCGGTTTTAGGGCAGGCCATAGTACCGAATCCGCCCAACTAGGAGTCACAGAACTCCTAAGCAAGAACTCGACTCTGGCGGTACGGCCACCCTTATCCTTCTGGATTTAAGTGCTGCTTTCGACACGGTCTTACATTCCATCCTTCTGGACAGATTGGAGGCGCTAGGCATTGTTGACCTGACCCTGAGGTGGATGTCTTCCTTCCTGAAAGATCGAACTTTTCAGGTCTCCTCAGCTAATAACACATCCAAGACCCTAACATTGACCACAGGGGTCCGCAGGGATCCATTTTGAGCCCCCTGCTTTTTAACATTTACCTTCGCCCTTTGATGGATGTGATTGAGAAGTCTGGTCTCACCTTGTTCTCTTATGCTGATGATTCCCAGATTATTTTCTCACTATCTGATGCTCATAACCAAGATCCTTCCCCACTCAGGCAAGGTTTGACTAATGTCACCCCCTGGATGAGCAGAAATGCTCTAAAGCTTAATGGCAATAAAACAGAAGTCACGATTCTGGGAAATAGTCCCGAACTCTGGGGAGTTAACCACTGGCCTGTCTCACTGGGGCCCTGACCCACACCGGTTAATAAGGTTAAGAATCTCATCTTCATTGTAGATGAGAACCTTTCCCTTAAGCCGCAGGTCTCCAAGCTCACAGCCTCCTGCTTTTCCATTTTCAAAAGAAAATCCTCTTGCTGATTCCTTTGAATACCCAGAGAACGGTGCTGCAGGCCCTGGTAACGTCCAGATTGGACTATGGGAATGTATTGTATCTGGGCACCGATAAATCCTTGATCCACCGCTTGCAGATCAGTCAGAACGCTGCTGCCCGCCTTCTTTCTCGGCTGCCTAGATATGCTTCAGTCTCTCCTCTGCTCCACAAACTACACTGGCTTAAGGTCGACAAGCACATTAAATTCAAGACCTTATGCTATATGTTTCAAGCTAGACACGGACTCACCCCTTTATACATCCAAGGTCTGGTGTCACCTTACGTGCCCACCCAATCGCTGAGATCAACCAACCTCTCATTGTTTACCACGCCCAGGTTTCGTCTGGCCCGCATGAAGGGGCGCTCTTTTTCCTACTTAGGCCCGAAACTCTGAAACTCCCTTCCTGTAGCTCTCAGGAACTGCCACTCTTTACTTACTTTCAGTAAGAACCTGAAGACTTTGCTCTTGCCACTCAACTGCCCTGGCTGAGCTTCGTGGTATCTGGCAAGTTGCCGTGCTATCTTTATTTCTGTTCTGCACCTCTGTTCGCTCTCTGCTTTAGCGCCGGGAGACCCTTTCGGGTAGCTGCGCGCTCTACAAGTTTCTTTTAATAATAAAAATAATAATAATCCTGTCCAAAGAGAAGAAGGTTGTTAACTCCTGGGGTTTCAGGCTCACTGTCTTTAAGGAACAGGTTATCCTGTGGTCCTCACAAAACAACAGATTGCACCAGTTGTGCCTAAGCAAGAGACTTACTCCATCTTAAAAAATGCATTAGGCTGCTCTTATCCAGCTCCCAGCGACCGAGAGTTGGTGTCATATGACCCTTCGAGGGCCGAGTGGAGCTTGTTGCCCTCAGCTCTAGCCCGTAGTTGCCCCGACTGAATTAATGAAAGTGCACAGCCATCCCTTGATGAGTCCCTGCTCCTTTCCCTATGTTCTTGGAACATTTGCGGCCTTGCTGCATGGGACGCCTCACTGCTGCTGGTCACACGGAGAGACTGCAAGTCCCAGGATTCTCTTGGCCCCAGAGGGAGGGGCTGCCGACCTCAATTTCGTGCTCTTAAGCATCAACCATGTCCCGCTGCACGGGACGCCTCACTGCTGCTGGTCACTTGGAGGGACTGCGAGTCCCCGGATTCTCCTTGCCCCAGAAGGAGGGGCTGCCGGCCTCAATTTCATGCTCTTAAGTGCCAATCATCTCCCCCTGCGTGGAACGCACGCTGGCCGCACCCGGGCAAAGCCTGGGCCAAGGGCGGGCCTGTCCTTGCCCGTCATTGCCAGGAAGAGGCAGGGCAGGGCCACCCCCCTTGCATTTGGTCTATCGGATCTTTTTGGTCGAGGCTGACTTCACCCTCAGGTACTGTGAATAGTGTACTATACTTCACCTCTTTGGAGTGAGCTGGGCTGCGTAGTACTCTACTGCTGCATAACATCTAATTGTCATTCTGAAGTCGGGAGCTCAAAAGTCTGCAAAGTGGTTCACGGGCTATCAGCTGATTCGTCTAGTAGACTACTTAGGACCAGGGGACATTAATTACTTCTAATTGTTGACTGTGACTGTGGTACCCTGTGCTGCCTTTTGGATCAAAGGTTAGGGTGACATCTTGGGGGGGTGGCGTCTCAGTGGCTAACACATCACTCGCTTAACTCATGTGGCAGGGTGAAAGATTTTTTAAGGCTTGCTCCTTACCCTAAATGTAAAAATTTTAACATGAAGAAAAAGAAAATCTACAGATTGTGGGGGGGAGGGGGATGGGGGAGAGGCATGCGTGAAATCCAACAAAGCCAAATTGCCTTGTACGCACACTGGGAGCAATTGCGTTCTGGATCGTATTGATGATTCATTGGTTGTGTGAGGACATTTTAATTCCCTTTGAGCCTGTTCCAACTTGTACTTCGGATGGGTCCTCATCTGGTCCTAAGCAAAAGTCCCAAAAGCGCATTCCCTCATGTTAGCAAGTTAAAACAACCTGCCCCAGCTGCTAAGGTTGTATCTATTGAGACTGAGCATCTATTCCCATTTAAGATCCATACTACCCTTGAACCTCAGGACACAGCAATATCCCTTAGTATTAGGTTTTTACCCCTCCAAGATTTAAGTTGTGCACAAGGGGGACGGAAAGAGCCGAAGGATCTTGAGGTTGATAGGAGGGGGGTGAGAGATGAGATATGAGGGGGAGACGCATGTACCGGAGTTGGAAGCTTCGCCACACTCAAAGGGCCCTATTTGATCCTTCCTCTTCTAGAACTATAATTGATCTGAGGACCAAATTAGCATGTTAAAATCAGCAATCAAAGAACTTACAGGTCAGGTTAACCAACTATTATCTAGAAGTATGAGCAATGTCCAGCCTTCTACCCAGTCCTGCTGCCACTGCGTTAATTCAATCTCTCTAATGCAGCCAGTCAGAGTCAAAACCCCGGCTCGAGCTGCTATTGTTAATACCAATATTACCGACACAGTCACTCACAACAATCTACCCGGGGCCCAAAGATCTCAGCATCAACAAACGAGGGGCCCATTTGTGCAACAGGGCTCTCCTTCTATCCCTGATCATCTTTCTAAACCTCATAGAGATGCTAATTCTTTCAATAATTTTTAGGGTCGACGGGAGCTCCCTCATTGCTTCCCAAATGTATTTACATCACTAATGTCCCTAAACTCTCGTCCCAATCAAGGTATGAAGAGGAAGATTCACTTATCAATAAAATCAGACATTGGATTCGTCATGTGAGGGGCTGTCGCTCATTTATAAGGGACGACATCTTGCGAGCCAAAAGGCTCTCCCGCCATAATAATCCTTTGGTCTGTATTGAACTGTGTCTAGCCGATGGGAATGTGGCCCATAGCTTGATAGCTTTGGAAGCAAGATTTAGTTCCCCTACACCCACAAGTATTCAATTAAAATACAGAGTACCGGAAAATACTTCAATAACCAATGTTCACTCTTCACTTATTCATTTAGGTCCAGACTCCAATTTAGCAGCTAACGATTGACTTAGATACCATAGTAACCATCCAGGTCCTAAGTCTCTATCCCCAAATCTCCAAAATACCCAGTTCCCATACACAGATAGAAGCATATCCATTAACAACCACTATACGATCCCCTCACCTAATGGTATTAGAAATCATAATGAGCGTCCTCTCACATATACACGGCTGACCAGAGAGGCCTTCACCACTATCCAAGCACAGCCTCATGTACAGTCAAGGAATACTATAACCATCCCTCAATCTAATTCTAGTAATAGCCAGGTAGAGCCTAGGATACTCCAACTAGTATCATGGACTGTGGCAGGGGTACGATCGAAAGTGGTCCTCCCCCATTGGATTCAATTTATTGAATCCTTTGACATTTGTATTTTGCAAGAGACCAGGAGAATATCACCCGTCCATGTTCCTGGCTATGTAACTTTTTTCTGTCCAGCATCCATCAACAAGCCAGGACGCCCAGCTGGGGGGTGATAAGTTGGGTCAGAATTGCACTATATTACACAATCCGTGAGGTTCCGTGCAATAGCCCAAACATCCTAGCTGTCCAACTCAAAGGCCCGAATGGTGACATGCTTGACATCTTTCATGTCTATGCTAGAGGAACTAGGGGGGAAAGGCGGTCAGCTCCGTTAGATGAGCTGGAGAAACCTTTGGACGAGAGGTCTACACTACCACCCCTGATTGTTGCTGGTGACTTCAATGTCACCTTTGAACCATTAGGGAGGGAGGACGTTTGTGGGACCAGTGAGGACAATGCGATGTGGCATGTTCCCCACTTTGATTTAGCACCTATTAAAAAATGGTCCCAAGCAGCGTTCCAACTTAAAGCTCTTAACTCTCTTGAGTTTGGTCTAAGGGCAGCTAATGGCCGCACTGAATCTTACAAAAATGGGTGCCAATACCTTTAATAGGATCAATAATAGCCGCATAGATTACTTTCTGGTGGACCTTTAGGCTATGGTCGAGAGTGATCAACATGGCCGTGGGTTCCACCACCGATAACGATCACAATCCCTTGGTAATACTATGGGGGGGGGGGCTCTCAGCTCCCCAAAGTCAGTTTTATTTACTAAGGAGCTACTTCCATCTAATGACAATCAACGTCTTAAATGGCCCCAGGTGTTACTGGATGAAGGTAAGCTCGACTCTATCCAACTGAACCTGCTGTCAAGTGCAGCAGAGATCTGAAGCTTAGCCCACCAACCAGGAGGGCTGGGCAGGATCTCAGAATACCATACTGGGTTCTTTGAGCAGATAGCCACACATTTTATTGAATCTACGCACCCCGTAAACCTGGCCGAAGTTTAGACCCCAGTCAGCTTGGTATAACAGGGAGTGTAGAGTCCTCAGATGACAACTAGCACGGTCAATTAGAGAGAATCGCCTGGCCCATGTCAGAGAACTGAGGAGGTTGTACAAGCTAGCACAAATGAGGGCCAAAAGGGAGTGGGACAAAGATCAATGGACGTTGATCAGGGAGGCCTGTGATTAGAAAGCGTCACAGAAATTCTGGCTCCTAGTTACTAGGGGGGATGCCCATAGGCCGCCATCTCCCTCTAATAACATCGCTATTATTGCATGGCATGACCACTTCTCTAGCTTGTACTCTGGTCCTGGTGCACCAGAAGCCGAAGATGCCCCCCATGGCTTTGACCTTGTTACAACTGTAGACTTTTTTTCTAAAATGGAAATTGAAACTGCCATTTACTCAATCGTAAAAGCTAAAGCTCCTGGACCTGATGACATCCCAGGTGATGTCTTTGCACACAATAGTGAGACCTGGTCAAACTACATTTTGGCTCTAGCCCACGCAATAGTCGAGGGGGCCCAAGTACCCTCCTCCTGGAAGGGTGCAGAGGTGATCCCTGTCTTCAAGAAAGGCGACCGCTCCTCACCCTGCAACTATAGACCCATCAGTCTCATAGACTATAATCAAAAGGTCTTTGCTTGCGCACTCCTCCTACAGCTGCAGGGTTGCATAAGCGAACACAACATCCTGTCCCCATACCAAGCTGGTTTTAGGCAAAAAACGAGCACCATTGACCAGGCGTTTCGCTTTTTCCTTCTCACTTGGAAGACTGTGGTCATCGGTCGCTTGAGCCTCTACGTAGACTTTATCGATTTGAAGAGTGCTTTTGATCTTGTCCCTAGGAACAAACTTTGTCATGTTTTAAACAATATGGTCATCCCTTTGGAGATCCTATCCCTCATCATTCGCCTTCATGAAGCAAATTATGCTAGGGTTCGCTGGTGCTGGTGAGGCCAGCTCACCGACCCAATTGAAGTCAATAGGGGGTACGACAGGGCTGTGTGCTGGCACCCATACTCTTTTCTCTCTTCGTGAACTGTGTTGTCCGGTTTCTTTTGAGGTCCCAGCGGATGCCCCAATGCTTTCAAAGTGGTAACCCTATTGTTTGCGGCCGACACTTTGTTATTATCAAAAACACCAGGTGGTCTCCAGTTGCTTTTAAACCGTTTTAAATCTTTCTGTGGTTCCCATGGTCTAGAGCTCAATACTACCAAGACGAAGCTTTTATTCCTTAATCCCCACAAGTCTTATAGAGGCAAACTAACACTAGGAGGGGTTCCCTTGGAGAGGGTGAGCACTTTCGACTACCTGGGTATCACTATCTCAGATGACATGTCTTGGAAGTCCCACGTAGTAAAGCAGACCCTTAGGCACAGGCAAAAAGTGGGACCTTGATCAAAGAACATAGTAGCTCTTTTACCAAACCGGTGGCAGCCCCACTCTTGATCTATGATGCAAAAGCTGTAGGCTCCACTCTCTATGGATCAGAATTGTGGGGCTCTGAACCGATGGATGCCCTTTTGAACTCTGAGAGCAAGTTCCTTAGGACCCTGGTTATGCTGCCACAGAGCACGCCACTTCACCCGTTAAGGCTGGACCTGGGTAGAGCCTCTATTTCTGAAAAGGCAAAACTACGTCCACTATTGTTTTGGCTGAGTATTAGGACTACTCCTGAGTTGCTCCTGTAGGCCTCAGCCCTTAAAGGAGTTGGCTCACTCGACCACCTTAGGAAGATAGGTTGGATCCATAGTGTTAAATGTTTGCTATGCACGATAGGACTAGAGAGCTATTGGGATGTTGAGGATCCATCATTGCTCCCCAGTAAAGAAGTAGTGAAGAAGCACTATTGGGATTGGGTAGCGCAGGCCCCGCTTATTAGCTCTTTGTTTAACCACGGAGTTCATGAATTTCAAAATGATTGGCTCATTTGATCCATACCTAGAATGTATTACTATCCGCCAGGACAGGAAACTCTATGTGCAGTTCAGGGTTGGTACTCTTACTTTGAACTCGTTCCCTAGCACCTGGAGGCAGCCTACTGCCACCTCCCAATTCTGTCCTAGTTGTACTGCTGCATTAGAGTCTATCGCCCATGTTTTTTTTGCCTGTCCTAAATACTCTTGCCCGAGAGGAAGATGGTTGAGGCCAATTTGCCAGCAACTGGGCACACATCGCCATGACAAAGCTCTTCGTATTTTAAGATCTGATTCTAGCTTGGCGATAGCCTGTTCTGTTGCTAAATATTTGGCAGAACTCTGCATATGTTGTTTTTATTCCAATTGTTTACGGTTTATGCTCAATTGGCAACAAGTAGTCGGCCTTGAATATCTATCATTTCTATAACTTAGACAGCATAGTGGGCCGTGTCATCTGTTTTTGGAATAGACAGATGCTTCAGCTGACTCAGATTTTTACTTTTCCCCATGTTTTACTGTCTTTTCTGATGAATTTTACTCTAAGTATCAATAGATACTTCTCCTTGGCTATTAATTGTATCATTATTGTTTTTTTTTAAGATTCTTTTTATTGATGACATCTTAAATTCGTTGCAGATACAGTTCAAAACAATACTGTGACCATACGGTGCAATTCTCACGTTACATTCTTCTGTGGGCCTATCTAAGTACATAATACCATTATAATTCTACGTCTAATGCAGGGTGTCTTGTTACCTGAGGGGGTTCACAAATGTTCTCTCTATATGTGTTCCATTTGCCCCATATAGTGGACCATTTTTTGGGACATCCTCGTGATTCATACACCGTCTTTTCCATTACCATGCACTAATCCATGTCAGTTTTCCAGACACTCATCGTAGGTGATTCGAGCCACAACTTAGCTATATTTCTCTTGGCCGCCATCAAGCCTAGGGCAACCCAAGTTTTCTCCTTTTCTACCAGATCAGTGGGATCCCCAATATTCAAAAGACACAATTTTATCTAGGGCTCTATTCGTTTGATCAGCACATTTGCCATACATTGGGCTACCCTTGTCCAATAACGCTGGATATATTTACATTCCCATACAGTATGGATAAAGGTTCCTTCCTGTCCGCATCCTCTACTACACCTGGGATCCTCCCTATAACCCATCTTGACTAAAGCAGTACTTGCTAAGTATATTCTATGTAGCACTATGAGCTGTACTAATCGTAGCCTTGACGAGGTTGCTTCTTCCTTGGAGGACGACAGCACCTCCTGCCATTCATCATCTTCTAGTGCCTCCGTGTCCTTCTCCCATTGTCTAGGAAGCTGCAGGAGAGGGTCGGGGCATGTTATTTACCAGTTTCTTACAAACCAATGAAATCGCTTTCTTGGGAATGAATTCTTCCAGAATCCTATCTTCAAGGGGGGAGGACTCGGGGAGCGACTGGCCTCGTGGGATGGCTGCTTGAAGTGTGTGTTGGATCTGTAAATATCTAAATTTTTCTGTCTCGGCCATTTCATGTTCTTTTTGCAACTGGGCAAAAGGAGTCACCCCACCTTTTCTCCACAGGTCACCCACATGGGAAATTCCGATCAAGTCCCAGGCCCCGAAGCCCTTTGAGCATCTCAGGTTGCCCAACTTATCCGCATCCCATAGGGGGGTTGCTTGCGTTATTTTCCCGCCCCAACCCATACTTTTATTCACTGTGTGCCACATTTGCACTGCATGCTGTGTAGGGCCTGGTAACTTTGTTTTGGCCGGATTTGTGTAGAGCACTCTAGAGTAATTCCCTTCCGGGAGAAGCCACCTATCCATTCTATAGCCGGGGTCATCATGGGTTCTATATATACATTGGTTGATGGGCGCTAACTGCGCCGCCCAGTAATATCTTTTGACGTCAGGGAGTCCTATGCCGCCGTCATACCATCCCCTTCTCAGCTTTCGAATTGCTATTCGCGCTGGTTTCCCCTCCCACATCAATTCTCTCTGCGCGCTCTCTATGTTTTTGAAGTACTTTGCGTGTATTGGGTCCGGAGAATTTTGCAGTATATATAGGAATCGTGGTAGTGCCATCATCTTGAATAGTGCAACGCGCCCCAGTAGGGACAGAGGGAGGAATCTCCAATGCTGAACATTGCTCTTGAGCCTTTGCAGAGCGGGGAGGAGGTTGTGTTCATAACATAAGGCTGGATCTTTGGTGATGTAAATGCCAAGGTATTTAAACCCTACTTTCACCTCTGTTATGACGTATCCTCTGGGCAACCTGGGAAAGTCTCCCCTTAATACATAGGTGACTGACTTGGACCAGTTTATTTTATAACCAGAGTATTTACCAAAATTCGTGAAAATGTGCAATACCCTATTAATAGAGGCTTTTGGTGATGCCAAATATAGTAGTCTATCGTCTGCATACAGGGAGATTCGGTCCTCCCAGTCCTCTGCCCATCGCAATCCCCTCATAACTGGGTCCTTTCTTATCCATGACACGAGGGGTTCCAGCAACAATGAAAAGAGTAGCGGTGAGAGGGGACATCCCTGTCTGGTTCCTCTCTCTAACGTGAACACGTTTGACTTGGTTTTGTTTACCACCACCTGCGCCAATGGCTCCTTATACAGGAGCCCCACCCAGCTGATAAAGTTGGGGCCGAAGCCCATTTTCTTCAAAACTGCAAACATATAGGGCCATTCGATAGTATTGAACGCCATGGTGGTGTCTAGTGACATCACCACTGCATCCTCTCTCAACGTTTCTATTCTTCCCATGACACCATGGAGGCGCCGGAGGTTAAGTGAGGTGTTTCTTGATGGCATAAAGCCAGACTGGTCTGGATGCACAAGCTTTGTGATTACCCCCAGTAGACGAGCGGCCAGCAATTTGGCCAAGATCTTAGCCTCCGCATTAATCAACGATATCGGCCTATAGGAAGCGCATTTGTCTTTGGGCCTGCCATTCTTATGTATGACCACTATTGTAGCTAGCCTCTGGTCCGCTGGGAGCATCCCTTTTTCTGGACTTTCGAGGAACATATTAGTGAGATATGGAGCTATCTTACTAGGTGCAAGCTTGTATAGTTCAATGGATAATCCGTTAGGACCCATTGCCTTCCCTGACTGCAATCATTGCATTGCATGCTCCACCTCTGACTGTGTGAGTTCTTCATCCAAGATAGAAAATTCATCTCCGGAGAGTGTGGGGAGGAACATATCAGAGAGCAGGGCATTTGCCTCCTCTTCTGTGGAGGAGGTGTGGGATTTATATATAGTTTGAAAATAATCGGCAAACCCCTATGCAATTTCCCATGGTTCTGTCAAGTGTTGCCCAGACTCCGTCCTAAGCTCAGCCACTAGTCTGTTGGACTGTTCTCTTCTGTCCAACCGTGCCAACAGCTTCCCTGCTTTGTCCCCTATTTCATGTATCCTACATTGTGTGGCTCTAGGTTGTGCCCGCGCCGCCTCTGTGGCCAAATCTCCATACTCTTTTATCGTTATCTCCAACCTGTGCTTGACGTCCACTTCACCCTCTCCCCGTACACTCTCCTCCAGTCGGAGTATTTTCTCTTCCAGTCCGACCAGCTGAGCGGCTTTCTCTTTGCGTGTCCCTGCTATCTGGGAGATTGCGTGGCCCCTAATTACTGTCTTGAAGGCCTCCCATAATGATTGCGTTGACTCACTTTGCCACCAGCAAAACGACTTGAGGAAGAATTGCGGGGAGGGCAGCACATCGCTCGTGTCTGTCTCCGTGCTGAAGGAACCCGCAGAGGGAAACCGAGCACCGAGGATTATCGCCAGGGAGAGCACTACACTCCCATCTCCCCTGCCAATGGCTGTCATTTCCTGTTTCTGCCCACCTCACCTCATAAGCGCGACACACTCCCGACTCGTGGTATTCACTTTGCCACCAGCAAAACGACCTGAGGAAGAATTGCGGGGAGGGCAGCACATCGCTCGTGTCTGTCTCCGTGCTAAAGGAACCCGCAGAGGGAAACCGAGCATCGAGGATTATCGCCAGGGAGAGCACTATAACTCCCATCTCCCCTGCCAACGGCTGTCATTTCCTGTTTTCGCCCTACTCACAAGCGCGATGCGCTCCCGTGGCGTGGGACGCGCCCGGGAAAAGCCCGGGCCAAGGGCGGGCCCGTCCACGCCCGTCGGAGCCCGGAGGAGGCTGGGCTGGGGCCCATCCTCTAATTCCTGACACCAAACACTCTCGCACAGGTGCAGGCTTTTGGTTTTATTCACCTTTTTCCCTTTCTTGCTTATTGGCTAGCAGTTTGCTATTTGCAGTTCATCCCCCATAGACTGTTGCAGACGGGCTAAGATGAGTAAAATGACTATGCGCAAGACCCTGAATGATCGCCCGGGAGGCCGAATTGTGGGGACTTTTGACTCTTTATTAACCAGAGCAACGTCTGTTTTGAATCATGAAATAGAACTGACACAGCGTCGTTTATCTCTGGAGCCCGTATTGCAGACAGGGGTCGCTCTGGGGGAAGTAATTGTGCTTACTGCCGACAGACAACCTCCCCCATTAATCCAGGAAGTAGAAATGACATCATCTACTGGTGGGGTTCCGGAGCAGCAAGATCCCGCTCCATTACCAAAAATATCCTCATCTAGGGCCATAGGGGTGAAGAAGCACCCGGGAGCCAGCACTGGGAATCCAGGCAAGAGGAAAAGAGGAGGTGGTCCGCAGAGTAATAAACCGGCAAAAACCCCCAGAGCAGCAAAAGTAAAGGGAAACGACGACCCAGTAGGGGAGTATGACGTACAAGGTGGAGAAAGCCTGATCGAAGTCCCCCTGTGTACTGCGAGTCCCATGCTAAATGAGGATATGTGGTTGAGATTTGAAACCCTGGTGGCCACTTTGTTAAACCCTATATTATTAAAATTAACCCGAATTGAAGAGAAGTTAGCAGACTTAGAAACTCAGGCCATAAGTAGTGTACACTTATTAAAGACATTACCCACTAGGCCGGAGTCAAATTCGGAAAAAGAGACCCAAATACAAGCACAGGCGAACAGAATGACCTTATCTACGAACTGCCCAAACACTGAGTCTGTGCCCATTGAAAGGGCTACCCCGTCACATCTCCACACCGTCAATTTTGATAACACAAATACCTACATGGCGATGAACTCTAACATAGCCGCCCAACGCCAGTACCCGACGCAACATCTGAGCGGAGCAGAGGAAGCAAGATCTCACCGGAGCCTCAACCCCGACATAGTATCTAGGGGTCAGGGTGGGTCACGGAAGGGGGTGGGCGGTTACTCTGGCAATCAAGGGACAGAAAGACTGGTCACTGGACATTGGGTGCCTGGACTGCAGTTTTTACACCTCCCCCCAGCGGCTGCACCTTTGGTATTAGTGCTAGGGGATGTACCAGGGTTGAAGGAGGGCCAACTGGAGTCTACAGATCAACTGATGACCAAAGCCTTACATTGGTTGACACAGAAACTGAGAGAGGTAGGGGTTTTTTGCAAGAGTCTTTCGAGCCGACTGATTATGGCAAGAAGGATATCTTGGATAGGCTCAGGAAAGAAAGAACTGGCAGGAGACTGCGTAGTCCTAAACTTTAAGGACGAAACTGTCGTCAGATATCTCTTACAGTCATTAAGGGGAGTTCCATTAAACAGATCTCAGATCATTGGGCTACCGCTAGGCTATTTTTATAGACCCCCCTTCTGGGCGCCGCCTAGGAATAACTGCCCCCTGTGGGAGGGACAGGCGTGGAAGGAACCAGAGGGCTATCTTGGGTCTCCAGATATAATCTTGGAAAGCAGATTTGCCCCCCTGTCTGACCTTGAGGCATGTGACTGACTGCATAAACCAAGCACCAACACTCCAGTAAATTGTGAAAGTTGCGTCACCCCAGCCCCTGTTATCAGAGAGTGCTCGCATTTACCCAATCCGCAAGGGCGGCTCACAAAAGATCTGTTTAAGATAGCATCGTGGAATGTAGCTGGTATCCCTTCTAAATTGGGAGACAAAAATTGGCTAAAAATTTGGCAATCCCATGATGTCTTATGCTTTCAGGAGACCTGGTCCACAGAACCAATATTTTTTAATGGTTACCGCTCATTCCAAACTCCAGCCACACCATCGGTATCAGGAAGGGCTAAAGGGGGTATCCTGATACTAATTCCAAATGATTTCCGTGGAAAGGTAATAAAGTTTATTCCTGCCAACACAAATTTTCACATTCTTATATTTGAGATAAAACAGGAAGGCATGTGGATCTTGATTGACATCTATAATAATAGGTTTTGGCCCAAATATTCACTCTATTGTCGGGGAGGTTGATAAGACTCTTGAACATATTATAGGAAACACTAGAAATGGGGCACCAAATATCATCTGGTTGGGGGATTTTAACATACACCCCTGTAAGTATAATACAGCCCCTGTGTGTGGGCTAGAGGATTCGGGGGGGAACCCCTTACATCACTTCACCCACAATGAATATGGCGATGCCTTAAATAGGATATTATCCTCTAGAAACATGGAAATGACCTATGATCCTGAACCTGTAACAGGCAACTTGATGGGCACTTTTCAGAGAAATGGGGCAGAGTCAATCATTGACTATATATATTACTCACTGCCCAAATTAGCCGAAGGGCCATTAGGTCCCAAAATAAATTTACAAGTCATAGCGACCATGCCATACTCTCACTGCAGCTAGAGGTATCCCCAGAAAATTATCCTTGCACACAAAATATTGGTACCCCTCTCGTGGCAAGAAGAAATGGAATACAACTAAAGTGGGCTCATACTGATAAACCCAAACTGACCTCGGCTATTGTACAAAGCACAAGGAGCAAGATATTATTATGTCTAGAACCAGACGCTGATCCAAGGGAAATGCTAATGGCCTTTTGTGGTATTTTAGAGAAAGTAAAAATGGCACTTACGCGCTCGAAAGGGTCAAAGCCAGAAGCTGGTAAAGGTTGGTTTAACTCTCCCTGTACCAAAACAAGGAAGGCACTGATGCACGCTTTAAAAACTAGCCCTAGAAATCAAGATCAAATAAAGGCACTAAGGGCTATGTATAAGTTAGCCCGCCGGAATAGAGAAAAGGATAGGAAGGAGGAAATTTGGGCAGATCTCGACCAGGCAACCAGAACAGGTAACAGTATTGAGTTCTGGAGGCTAGTGAATGCTCCACATCTTAAAAATACTAAGGACCCCTCTCTAGATAGTAACGCAGGTGAGGAAACCTGGGTAACCCACTTTGGCAATATCTTTGCCCCTAGTACTCCTCCACGAATACCACCACTGACCACAGAAGAGAGTATCTTTAGCCCCTTTTCCTTCACACTTATTGAAGTGAAGGAAGGCCTAAGCTCATGTATTCCAAGCAAAGCCCCTGGACCAGATGGAGTCCCAATTGATTTCTTCCAAGAAATACCAGATTTATAGGCCCCTTTGCTAATGAATGTCCTAAATACTATAGCCAGGGTAGGCCCCCCTCCCTCATGGTCCACAGGCATCATTGTCCCGATATACAAAAAAGGGGACAGGGCAAACCCAAAAAACTACAGACCCATCCCCCTGCTGGATACTACTTGAAATTGATGGGTCGGCTCCTCCTATCTAAATTAGAGGGTTGGGCGAAGGAGAATAATATTCTAATCCAGGCCCAGTATGGGTTCCAGCAGGGAAGGGCACTGTGGACCAGTGTTTGAATCTAGCAATGATTTTAGAAAAATATGTTAGAATAAAGGGAGGTAAAATCTACATGGCTTTCATGGATTTGTCGGTAGCGTTCGACTGCGTCGTCCATGAAAAGCTATGGAAGATTTTGGAGGAGATAGGTGTAGACCATGCCATAATACATTTTATAAGACAGATGTATACAAATGCTACGGCTATGGTCCGATACACTAAAAATGGTGACTGCACGCGTCCCTTTCAAATTGCTAGAGGAGTAAGGCAAGGCTGTGTCCTTGCCCCATTTCTCTTTTCTGTCTATACAAACGGCGTTGAAAACGCTCTTATTAAGGACACTTGTGATGTTCCTATATTTGGTCCCCAGCCTTTACCTATCCTCGCATATGCGGATGACGCGGTATTGATTGCTAGGACAGGACGCGGACTTCAAAGTCTGATAAATATTTATGCATCTTTTATGGACTCCCTAGATTTAAGGGTAAATCACGCCAAGTCCTTTGCAATCATAGCCGGGTCCAGGAAAAGATATAAAAGCCCCTATTTACATGTAGACAGAAAGAGAATGGAGGTGGTCGACACTTTTCCTTATCTGGGGGTTCTGTTTGACAAAGACTCATCCTGGTCAAAATTGGTGGAAGGCAGGAAGTTGGGCATGGAGAGAAGCCTCTCAGCTATAAAAACCTTTGCCCAAAAACTAGGTGTAAGACCTCTGATACCGCTAAAAAACATCTATCAGTCAAGGTTAAGGCGGCGGTAACCTATGGGGCAGGAGTATGGGGCCGCGTAGCAACAAATACTCTCCAATCCACCGAAAACAACTTTTTTAAGTCCTTGGTTGGCCTTCCATCCTCCTCATCAAATTATACCTTACATCAGGAATTGGGCCTCCCCTATATACAAGACGCAATTCAACTGGCTCCAATCCTTTTGTGGCACTCAATTTGGTGGAGGAAAACAGTGCCACTTACACAACTGATATTAAGGGATTGTTTGAGCATGGAAAACAGCAGAATGTTGCTGTGGCTTGGTTATGTGGAAACAGTTCTGAGGGAAATTGGCCTTCACGACCTATTTAAGGAACCCTCGACTTGTAGAAGGGTCTCAAAGAAAAAGGTCTCTAGTATGTTCATTTTAATGGCGGATTACAAGCGGAAGGAAAATCATAAAGAAAAACAAGCAGTTGTTACCTATCGCCAGAACCCGCCACTGACAGAGAGAGGGTTCTTTTATCTAGCCAATGTCACCATCCCACAGCACAGATTTATACTGTTGAGGTTCCGCATGAATATGATTCCTCTAATGTTAGGCTACCCGGTGAAAACTTATAATGATGCGGAGCTAAGTTTATGTCCATGTGACAGCCTCTCAAGACAAACTGAATTGCACATGATATTATTTTGTAGGTTCTACGAGAAAGAGAGGAATTACTATCTTAAGCCCTTTTACAGCAGAAGAACATTAGGCAATGCCGAGTTGCACTCTTCTTTTAAAATTGTTATCTGACCCCTAACATGCTTTTCATTAGCCTCGTTTCTCTGGGCATGCATGAGAAAAAGGAAGATGGGGGATGTCAGTATTCATGGGCGGACGACGAGTTAACCGGTCCTGTATACAAAAGTGTGGCTTATACTAGTTTGCGGTCAAATGGGTTTTTATTCTTTTATCTTTTATCTTTTTATTATCTTATATACATATATGTAATATGAAATATTTTATGATTATGAAACTGTTATCATGTATTTAGTCTGTGCTTTTATGATCTTTTTAAATTGATCGAATAAAGAAGAATTGAATTGATTGCGCTGACTCTACCGACCCCTCATTTTCCTGGAAGTATAATTCTATTTCTTTTATCAGTAAGGCTTTAATTGACTGGTTTTTCAAAAAACAGGGACTTATCGGTGCTATTCTTCCTGACTGTTGCCTTCCCGTCTCGACCAGGGCCCATATCGGGGAATGATCAGAGATGCCTCTTGCCAAGTGTCGCACCTCTCTGATTTGTCCCATCTATCCAGCTGGTACAATTATATAATCTAATCTGGAAAGAGACCGATGGGCACCTGAGTGATACGTGAATTGGGTATCTACTGGGTGAAGAGTGCGCCATGTGTCATCCAGTCCCATAGCGGCCATAAAGTCGCGAATTTGTGTTCTTGAGGACGGGACTTCCCTTGGCGGATGGCAGTCCATTTGTCCCGAGACTTTTGAGTTAAAGTCTTCGCCCATTAACAATAGTCCTATGGGGAGAGTAAGCAATAGGTCCCCCAAATCTTTAAAAGCCGACACCTGCAGGCCCGGGGGTATGTATAAGGATATAAGCATTAGGGTTTTACCCTCCCATGTTCCCGAGATTGCAGTGTATCTGCCCAGTTTTTCTGTCTATGTATGTTTGATCGACATTGGAAAATTCTTTCTGATCATTATGCCCACTCCCCTAGATCAGGTAGTGAATGCCGATTGTACCACTAATTTATAGCCCCATCTAGCGAGGGCACCACATGCATTTCCCATCAGGTGTGTCTCCTGAAGGAGCACCACGTCCGGTGAATGTCTCTTAATAAATTGGAGCACAATCCCTCTTTTTAGCTTATCCCCCATGCCGTTGACGTTCCACCACAGTACTTTGATATTCCTCTTCCCTATAGGACCCATCCTACTCTGTACCTGTGTGTGTTTGGTTTAATGGGAGGTTCTATATGTGTAGGTTTCTCTCTTGCCTCTGCTGTCGCTGCGCTAAAGTAATCTATGGGTATTAATCCCAGACGTGCCCCATTGGAAGTGTCAGTTGGTCTGATCCGCAATATGTTAGTGTTATCTAACCTAATAACTAAAACTAAGTGTAACCCCAAACCCCCCTCCCTGCATCCCTGCAATCTGGGCAAAATGGAGCCCCTATCCCCAACTATGCCCCATAAGAAGATTCTAACTAGAAAAGTGGGGGGGTTGCTCTCTCTATCCTCCCAACCGCCTTGACCTTGAGAACAGAAGGGACGAAGAAATTTCAGGGAAAAAATCCTTTCATACATTTACCAACAAAGAGTCCAGTAGTCACTTTACCCAGCTCAGCCAGGGGAGAAGGGGGGGAGGGGAGAGGGGAAGAGGAGAGAAGGGGAGTGGGGTGACTAGGATGCAGAAGAGGAAAGAAGGGGGGAAAGAAAGAAGGAAGGGGGAAGAGCTTCGAAGAGTTCCTTTCCTCATTTTCGCGTTCTATTATTAAAGTCCGCCCTCTTTTCGATCTGTGCCAGTAAAGTTCCTCATTGTTGTCATCTAGTCCTCTTTGTCGCCTTCTTGTTGTCGCCTGGGATGCATCTCTGTTGAGTCGAACTTCCTTGGCATTTGGTCTTTCCTTTGCTTGTTGCCGTTTCCGCTGACCATTCTCCATCCCTCAAGCCATTCCTGTGCCAATTCGGGAGTATCGAAAAACCAGTTCTTTCCCTCTGCTTCAACTCGCAATTTCACCGGGAACAGCATTGAATATTTAAGTCCCTTGTCCCTTAGTTGAGATTTGATGCCTTGAAAGGAGCGTCTCTATTTTTGCATATTCACAGTAAAGTCAGGGAAGAATGTCACAGTGTTATTTTCGATCTTGATATGTGTAGCCAGGCGGGCCGACTGTAAGACTATGTCACGATCTCTGAAGTTAAACAGTCGAGCCAAAATCGGCCTTGGGGGGGCCCCAGGTTATGGCCTACCACCCGGGACTCGATGCGCTCTTTCCACTGAAAAGAAGTTTGAAAGATTTTTCGGTTGGAGGCGCTTAGTGATTAGTTCTTCCACAAAGAGATCAGGTGTGGGACCCTCCACACGCTCAGGTACTCCGATTATTCGAACATTATTCCTTCGTGATCTCCCTTCATAATCGTCTGGTTTATTTTCCATCATCTTATTCGCTACTTGGAGATCTTTGAATTGCTGCTGCATTGTTTTTGAGCTGTGGCTGAGATCTGTCGTGACTGTTTCCATAGTTTTAACTTTTTCGCGCATTTTCTGTATATCCGCTCGAATTAGTGTTACCTCTGTTGTTATTGAGTCCATCCTACTTTCGAGCGATGCACGCACACCAGTGATGGCATCCATAATATCTTTTAGGGAGGGGTCCTCAGCTCCTTGTCCTGCTGCATTCTTTGTTTCGGCCTTCCCTGCCCCCTTCGTCTCTATGGTTTTCGAGGAGGCGTATTTGTCCATTTTGGTCTGGTGCATGTGTCTAGCCCCCCTACTTCCAGACATTGCTTAGTCGTACCACCAATGGGGAGGGAGGGTGCACCAAGGGAACCCCACCGCAAGGCCAGTCCCGCTTCCCCAGAGGGTATTATCCGCCCCTGACCGTGGGGTGCTGGTCACTGACCCCCACGCGGCCTGTCGGTGTTCTCCCTAGGGTTGAGGCCCAGCCCAACGGCCCGCCACCGCTGATCTTGAGGAACCCGAGAGCATTTTCCACTTGATTAGAAAATGTCCCAGAGTGATTTAGGCCTTTGTGGAGTGTGTAGCCACTCCCAGGTCTGTTACTTCCCCCGGTCCGATGCCTCCGACGCTGACCTTTGACGGGAATTTATGGTATCAGGTCCCTGCACCCTTTCCAATTGGCTATGTCCAGTGGGCTTGCACGAGTTACTTCTGAGCAGTGCTTACTTTTGCTGAGGAGGACACCTGGGTTCCACTGCGCACACTTGTAGCTTGGTGATGCAGATAGCGCCAATCGCGCTATGTTGGGAGCCGTATATTGCAGGGAGGCTGCCTGGCTCTTATCACTTTCGCCGGTGCCGGGGGTGGAGGGCGCGTCTCTCACCTCTGTGCAAATGCGAGTATCATCCGGCCCGATCGGCGATCCAGTCCGGCGGGCCCCAGCCCATGCTGCGCTGGTGTCTCCGACGCTATCACTGGGCTGCCCGGGCTCGCACCACACCACTCCAGGAGGCCGCTAGAGGACCCGCGCCCCCACCTCGATCACTGTGCCACCCGGCTGCGGCAGCGGTCGGTCGACTGTTGTTCATCTCCCCTGTCCGGACGCTCGGCCCTCACCTCCGTGATTATGCAGCACGGCTGCATGAGCTACGCCGTCCCGCTGCTCCTGCGGCCTTGTCGGCACCTCGGTTCCCGGGTCTGCACAGCATTCCGGAGACGATTTTCACGGGACACTGAAACACCGCTCGCCTCATGGTAGTCTGGTCTGTTCCCTTCTGCGATTTGGATGGTTAATTTGGTGGATATACGGCGGTGGGGGATTTTAGCTTGCGGAGCTCTTCACTCCGCTTCCATCTTCATCAGCTCGTAGCCACGTCCCCCTCTGTATCATGATTGTTGATTTTAATTACTTGCTTTTAAAATTGTTTTGTATTATACTTTTATGGTCTATGACTGAAATAAAGTTTATGATGATATGGTTTACCCAACCTTCATGATTTCTGGGTCGAATTCTGAATCATCGCCCTGAAAGAAAGATGTTACACCATTGATCACCCGATCACCTACATCCTGAGGTCCGCAAAACCAGCCTTTGAAGGGCAAAAATATGGCAGACTTAAAGGTGGTCTCTAACTGTTTATCTCCACAAATCTTCAGGTGATGATTGAACCCATAACCACACAAGAGAAATGGTTACAAGCAGTCAAACTGCTCAATTGGAGACCTCCTAGTCTGCTCCTGCTAATTAACACTCACATTAATCTTTGATCAAGGTAAAAAAGGTCCAAACCAAACCATCTTATATCAGGCTAATGTAGCCTGGGCAGGGACCATCCCTCATTGGACTGTATTGTAACGGGGCACTTTAATGTGAACCTTTTTCAAGATTATTATGAGGAAGCCCCAGAGTTGGTCCCTGAATGTGCGCGGAACATCACAAAACAAGGTAGTCCCAAGGGAATCCAACAAAACCAGTTGGGGGCACTTGTGGTTGTGCAGCTTAAAAACCTGGGCTTCAAAGTACTAAATGGAAGGTTTCCACAGGATGTCCCGCCCAACTGAACAAGTCTAGATGAAAAAACAGTCTTACCTTGATTACACCATAAACAACGTGCAAAGGCTCAATTTAGTTGAAAGATACTGCATAGCACCCCACTCCCAGAATGATCATCGTCCCCAAATTGTAAGAGTAAGCACCAGCTTGGAACAACATGTCTTGGCCTGCATTACTAGCAAGGGAGCCTTCACTGACAACCTCAGGCAACTCAAATGGATGGACAATTGCCATGGCAAAATCATGTGCGAATGCATAAGAACCCCTAGAGGGACTGCCACTGGAAATATTTCACCTACCGCTGAGTGGTCTAATTTCATTACTCTGCTACTCGCAAAATTCCCACTTACAAAGGCTGCCCCAGCACAGTCACCGAGCCAAACCAAACTATTCCCTCCCACCGCCATGATCTCAAGCTTAAAGAACGCTCAGGACACCGATCTGAGAGCGGCCCGCAAAAATCCTGGCAGAAAGATTTTGAATTAACTCAAGTTGGCGCAAAAACTTCTCAAGCAAGCTACATGGGCAGAGAGGACCAGACAAACAACCAGTTCTGGGCGACACTCTTGCAAGAGAGCAAAAAAAGCAACTCAAAGAATTTTGGGCTTTGGTAAATCGACAGGTGAATGGTCCAGGCAGAGCTGGCAGTGCCAAAATCTCTGAATCAGAATGGTCATCCTTTCCAGACACTTCACATATAGTGACTCTGCCAGCCTAAACTGCCCCACCATCCAGCCAGGGAGCGAGTCTTGCCCTACAATCAGAGGTTTTTACCCCTGCCACTTATCGAGGCTCTGATGGCCCCATCCCCTCCATCATTGACCTATCATCTTTGACCCTCCAGTTGAACCAGTTCCCGGCAAAGGCCAGATCAGACGGGGCCCCTGGGCCAAATGGCCTCCTTGGCCCAGCAAACTCACACCACTATTTGATTATTGCCTAACGAGCTCATTGATATGGGATTCTTGTTGCGGTGCAATTGTTCAACGCATTTTTAAAGATGGCTCTAAATCCGACCCCAGAAACTACCGATTGGCAGCACTTCTGGATGATGAATCCAAATTTTTAGCAAGCGTACTTCTGGAGGGCCTGCAACAATGGGTGGAGTTGAGGGGTTCATCCCGAAGAGTCAAACTGGGTTCGCTGAAAAATCTGGCACCTTCACAAATCTGTTAGCTATATCTTTGTTATCTGAAAGGGCGATAACATCTCGGACCTTGTGGCACTGCTGCTTTGTTGACTTTAGGGCAGCGTTTGACTGTGCTCCATGGAGGGGCGGCCTTCGGTCAAAGCTAAAGAACTCAGGCATTCCACTGAAACTCCTTGAGACAATGATACAAATGCACCCCCACATATGGATCCGCCTCAAATTGGGTGATGGAACCTGCGTATCCAGGACAATTGCATCCCCCAGGGGGTCAAGCAGGGGTTTGTGCTGGCACCCTGCTCTTTAACTTGTACGTTTATGCCCTGTCTAGTGACCTCGATAATATCAATAGTCATTCCCCAAGATTCGAGGAGAACACATAAGCAATTTGCTTTCTGTAGACGACCTAGCACTGATCAGCTGCACAAGAGTTGGGCTGCAGCGCCTGTTAGATGTGTTGCACTCCTGTTCTAATGCCAGCTGCCTGGATGTTAACCTAAGGAAAACTAAAATTGTAACACTGGGCAGAAACATCAGCAAGGCGGGAGGCTGGTACCTCAACAACAACAAGATCTTGAAGGAACGGACAGACAAATACCTTGATGTCACCATGAATGCAGGGTGCTGCTTTGTTCGGCACATGGATGTAGTGAAAACTAAAGCCCTGGCCTTACTGTCATCTTTCTCAAAACTGTCAGGTTCGCTGTAGGGTTGCGACCCTTGTCCCGACCCTAAAGGTAATGAGGGCAAAAATCATTCCATCACTGGCTTGTGGTAGTGAGATCGTACTGGGAAGAGACGGCAAGCTGTTAAATAAGCTGGTCACCAAGATCACAAGACTGCTCTTCAACTGCCGAGATCTGCCGCAGCTGTGCAGGTCTGACTGGAATTCGGCACTCTCGATCAGCGGATACAAGGGCAGGTGCATTCTTAAATCGCTGCCACAAAGTTTGGCTTCCTAGGAGAGGAAGCCTGGGGGCCCTACTGTGGGATGAAATTCTGTCCGGTGGCCCAAGACCACTCCATGTCCTGTACCTGAAAGATTGCTGCAGCATATAGAATGCCGGAGAACTCTGGGCACTGAACAGGAGTCAAAACGCCGTCAAGCAATGCATTAAAAAGCGAGTGCGCTCTCTCTCATGCCAGGCTGATATTGCTGTTCTAGCAAAGCGCAGACACGTGTGGGCTCTCATCAACTCCTACCAACCGGGCAATTTCAACCACACCTGGCCTGCACGTGCTCAAAATAAACAAGCATTGGCAAAGCCAATAGGTCTCGCCTTTGGGACCTTATAAGTGTTTAGTTATCCAGCACAATATCCTTGGTGCAACAACATCAAGTGTTGCATGGCTAAACACTTATAAGGTCCCAAAGGCGAGACCTATTGGCTATGCCAATGCTTGTTTTGAGTGAGTGGCTCGTGCAGGTATGCCACTGTGAGGTAGAGATGCTGCGAGTGCGTTTACAGGAGCCCCTGTGACATTGCGCCTCTTCAAAATGTATCTTGGGTCTGGTGTAATACTTCTAGCCCCTATTCCCATCTTCTCGCACCCAATGCATCCTTAAATGTCCCATGTACAGCCGGGGTTGACACTCCTATTACCCCTGCCCTCCAGTGACACTTTACCCATCACGGGTGGTGGACATGGTGGTGGAAGTGGTGGACGTGGTGGTGGATGTGGTGGTGGTGGTGGACATGGTGGTGGACGTGGTGGTGGACGTGGTGGTGGTGGACGTGGTGGTGGTGGACGTGGTGGTGGTGGACGTGGTGGTGGTGGACGTGGTGGTGGTAGTGGATGTGGTGGTGGTGGTGGAAGTGGTGGTGGAAGTGGTGGTGGTGGTGGACGTGGTGGTGGACGTGGTGGTGGACGTGGTGGTGGTGGATGCGGTGGTGGACGTGGTGGTGGTGGACGAGGTGGACGTGGTGGACATGGTGGTGGTGGAGGATGTGGTGGTGGTGGTGGTGGATGTGGTGGTGGTGGTGGACGTGGTGGTGGATGTGGTGGTGGTGGACGTGGTGGTGGTGGTGGTGGATGTGGTGGTGGTGGTGGTGGATGTGGTGGTGGTGGTGGACGTGGTGGTGGAGGTGGTGGTGGTGGACGTGGTGGTGGAGGTGGTGGATGTGGTGGTGGTGGACGTGGTGGTGGTGGACATGGTGGTGGTGGACGTGGTGGTGGTGGACGTGGTGGTGGACGTGGTGGTGGTGGTGGACGTGGTGGTGGTGGTGGTGGACATGGTGGTGGACGTGGTGGTGGACATGGTGGACGTGGTGGTGGACGTGGTGGTGGACGTGGTGGTGGTGGACATGGTGGTGGTGGACGTGGTGGTGGTGGACATGGTGGTGGTGGACGTGGTGGTGGATGTGGTGGTGGTGGTGGTGGACATGGTGGTGGATGTGGTGGTAGACGTGGTGGTGGTGGTGGACGTGGTGGTGGTGGTGGTGGACGTGGTGGTGGTGGTGGACGTGGTGGTGGTGGACGTGGTGGTGGTGGATGTGGTGGTGGTGGAGCTGGTGGTGGTGGAGGTGGACGTGGTGGTGGTGCTGGACGTGGTGGTGGTGCTGGACGTGGTGGTGGTGGTGGTGGTGGACGTGATGGTGATGGTGGTGGTGGATGTGGTGGTGGTGGTGGACGTGGTGGTGGTATTGGACATGGTGGACATGGTGGTGGACGTGGTGTATGTGGTGGTAGTGGTGGTGTACGTGGTGGTGGTGGTGGACGTGGTGGTGCTGGTGGACATGGTGGACGTGGTGGTGGACGTGTTGGTGCTGGTGGATGTGGTGGTGGACATGGTGGTGGTGGTGGACGTGGTGGTGGTGGACATGGTGGTGGTGGTGGTGGTGGACATGGTGGTGGTGGACGTGGTGGTGGTGGACATGGTGGTGGTGGTGGACATGGTGGTGGTGGACATGGTGGATGTGGTGGTGGTGGACGTGGTGGTGGACGTGGTGGTGGTGGTGGACATGGTGGTGGTGGACGTGGTTATGGTGGTGGTGGTGGTGGACGTGGTGGTGGTGGACGTGGTGGTGGTGGACGTGGTGGTGGACGTGGTGTGGTGGACGTGGTGGTGGTGGACATGGTGGTGGTGGTGGTAGACGTTATGGTGGACATGGTGGTGGTGGACGTGGTGGTGGATGTAGTGGATGTGGTGGTGGTGGACGTGGTGGTGGTGGTGGATGTGGTGGTGGTGGTGGACGTGGTGGTGGTCGTGGTGGTGGTGGATGTGGTGGACGTGGTGGTGGTGGTGGACATGGTGGTGGTGGTGGACATGGTGGTGGTGGACGTGGTGGTGGTGGTGGATGTGGTGGTGGATGTGGTGGTGGACGTGGTGGTGGATGTGGTGGTGGTGGACATGGTGGTGGAGGTATTGGTGGTGGATGTGGTGGTGGTGGATGTGGTGGACGTGGTGGTGGTGGTGGACGTGGTGGTGGACGTAGTGGTGGTGGACATGGTGGTGGTGGTGGACGTGGTGGTGGACGTGGTGGTGGACGTGGTGGCGGTGGTGGATATGGTGGTGGTGGATGTGGTGGTGGACGTGGTGGTGGTGGGGGACGTGGTGGTGGTGGACGTGGTGGTGGTGGTGGATGTGGTGGTGGTGGTGGACGTGGTGGTGGTGGATGTGGTGGACGTGGTGGTGGTGGTGGACGTGGTGGTGGTGGATGTGGTGGTGGACGTGGTGGTGGACGTGGTGGTGGTGGACGTGGTGGTGGTGGACGTGGTGGTGGTGGACGTGGTGGTGGTGGACGTGGTGGTGGTGGTGGACGTGGTGGTGGTGGACATGGTGGACGTGATGGTGGTGGTGGATGTGGTGGTGGTGGTGGACGTGGTGGTGGTATTGGACATGGTGGTGGTGGTGGACGTGGTGTATGTGGTGGTAGTGGTGGTGGTGGATGTGGTGGTGGTGGACGTGGTGGTGGTGGTGGACATGGTGGTGGTGGACGTGTTGGTGGTGGTAGACGTGGTGGTGGTCGTGGTGTTGGACGTGGTGGTGGTGGACGTGGTGGACGTGGTGGACGCTGTGGTGGTGGACATGGTGGACGTGGTGGTGGTGGTGGACGTGGTGGTGGACGTGGTGGTGGTGGTGGTGAACGTGGTGGTGGTGGACGTGGTGGTGGTGGACGTGGTGGTGGTGGTGGACGTGGTGGTGGTGGACGTGGTGGTGGTGGTGGATGACTATTGGGTAGGAGGGTGCTGGCAGAATGCAGAAGGAGAGGAGGATCTCGAAGGGGGCACATGGGAGAGCAGAAAGAGGCCGAATATTAGAAACAACAAGTGCGGTCGCGAAAGTGACAGCGACCGCGCTGGGTTAATTAGTAACCCGATACTGGAATGCAGCTAATTGATAACAGATGGTGCTGTGTGGCAGGCTGCGCGTAACCGCAAGCCCTAGGCCGTGGGCGGCTACAATTCCAGGCAAGGTGGGACATGCACCCGCCTGGGGCCAATTGCGTGCTGTCTTTCTTAGAAAGACGCATGCAAAGGCCAATAGGGGGAGATTAAAAAAAAGCACACACACGAGCATGTGTTTGGAATTTGAAAGCCCTAACTAAATGTCGTGGTGGTGGTGGTGGACGTGGTGGTGGTGGTGGACGAGGTGGTGGTGGTGGACGTGGTGGTGGTGGTGGACGTGGTAGTGGTGGACATGGTGGACGTGGTGGTGGTGGTGGACGTGGTGGTGGTGGTGGATGTGGTGGTGAAAATTTGAGACTATTGTATAAGACTAAACCATCTCCTAGACCCATGCAATTTGAAGCACTAGTGAATGGGAGCATTGTAGAAAGAAAAGCAGAAATATCAATGAAGGTAGAAGAACACCCTGAATAAATATGTTGAGGACCAGATGGGATGCACAACAAAAGGCTTGGAGAACTGACATAGCATAAGGAACTAGAATGTATCCTGTACTAGTTGCCGAGAAAGAGGTTGGAGGGAAGCAAAATGAAAAGAAAAAACACCTTGAAGAGATGAAAACACCAGCTCCAGATGGAGACAGTGGTGGTGAATTTGATGATGAATTTCTAAATGAATTATTGCTAAATCGTCCACCATCTTACAATGAGAGTCAGCCGCCAAATTAAAAAAATTAATTTCTTGGGGAAATTCCTGATACACCTTCTGTACCTATAGATCCAGTTCCACACACAACTTTCACACCAATGGTAGGTAATACCGAAATGCCAAATGCTACTAACCAGACTGTTCATAATGCGCTAGATGTGTTAACTGTTTCAGTAGCCATAGGTCCGGTAGTCCCTTTATATCAGTCTGGTAGTGGCGGAAGTCAGGTACACACTTTAGCTGTCCCTACTCGGATAAATGGCCCAACCACTACTCTTGTTGATTTGAGATTGAAGCAGTCTACACAGACACCATTGGTTCTGACTCCAGCTGATGTTTCTAACGGAACAATTGCTGGTTCAATTGTGCTTTCGACACAACTTAATTCTTCAATGGGGAGGTCGAGGCAAGCTCAACCTTTTTACTTACCTGAGAATTATGGGGCCGATTCACAGAACTAATCTGAGACAAAATCCTAAACGTACTACTTTTGGTATTCACAGAAGGCATTTAGTAGTATTAAAGTTAGGATTTCTAACTTTACTACTACTAAACTGAGACAAAATCCTAACTTTACGACTTTCGGTATTCACAAAAGGCATTTAGTAGGAGTAAAGTTAGGAGTCCTAACTTTACTACTACTAAATGCCTTCTGTGAATACCAAAATTAGTAAGTTTAGGATTTTGTCTCAGATTAGTTCTGTGAATCGGGTCCTATGTGTTAACTCCACGAGTAACTCAGAGTGCCATGGGAACAACTCTTCACATGGGATCCTGATGTGTCTCTTTTACATTATAAACCTATTGCAGGGAAGGAAGATTGTCATGGGGATTTGTTTCTGAATACTCCAAAAGAATATCAATCAGAAAAAGGGGGAAGGAGGAGGATTGGGCTAGGTTCACCCTCCTGTGTCATCAGAATACATCAAAAGAATCCGTAGGTGACGGATCAAAGAACCTAGCCAAGAAACAAGGGCGGGTTCATCAGTGGGGTGAAGGCCACCTCTACTGGTAGAAAAGAAAAATTATTTTCTTGTGTCCCCTCACTCACCCAGGGTTGCCCCTAGGTGACATGCTTCATCATTGGGGCCATCCCAAACATCTACTGATTGGGCGTGCTGCGACTTGCGGATTTACGTAGGAGCACTTACCTTGTGAGGCTATGTGTCGTGCAGTGTAGGGGGAGTGGTGTAAGTGATGTTTTAAAAAATTACCTAACTAGTGAGCTATTGTTTTATTCCTGCTCCTAGTTGGTAGGGATAAAAAGGGGTTAATAAAGGGAAATGTAACTGTTATGTAATTATAATCCCTTGTATTATGTCAACATGTTTCAAGGTATCCCCTAAACCTTTTCTTCAGGACAACAAAGGGACCAGCCCTTTGTGTACCACTCCGTGCCGGACCTATAATAAAGTGAAGTGAAAAATTATTAATGCACACCTATTGTGTGAGCATTGGGAAAAATATATACATACGGTTGCTTCTGAACACGTTTATTTTTTGGCAAAAGTGCGCCTCATGGTCTGTATGGGTGGAGGGGCCTGTAGAAACCTGTGCTCAGCAACCCTCCGTCAATACGACCTATTCAGTCCCAAGGCAGACCGCATCTTGATGTATATATTTTTCCCAATGCTCACACAATAGGTGTGCATTAATAATTTTTCACTTCACTTTATTATAGGTCCGGCACGGAGTGGTACACAAAGGGCTGGTCCCTTTGTTGTCCTGAAGAAAGGTTTAGAGATACCTGAAACATGTTGACATAATACAAGGGATTATAATTACATAACAGTTACATTTCCCTTTATTAACCCCCTTATCCCTGCCAACTAGGAGCAGGAATAAAACAATAGCTCACTAGTTAGGTAATTTTTAAAACATCACTTACACCACTCCCTACACTGCACGACACATAGCCTCACAAGGTAAGTGCTCCTACGTAAATACGCAAGTCGCAGCACGCCCAATCAGTAGATGTTTGGGATGGCCCCAATGATAAAGCATGTCACCTAGGGGCAACCCTGGGTGAGTGAGGGACACAAGAAAAGACATTTTTCTTTTCTACCAGTAGAGGTGGCCTTCACCCCAATTGGTGAACCCGCCCTTGTTTCTTGGCTAGGTTCTTTTGATCCGTCACCTACGGATTCTTTTTGATGTACTCCAAAAGAATAACCAGGTCCCACTTCTCAGGAAATTGATGATTGGCTTAGAAGTATTGATACTTCTGCAAATGGAAGGGTGCAGGAAATAATGGAGCAAATAAAACTAGATTATTTGTTGTCGTGAGACTTAAAGTGGAGTTGGAAGAAATGATTATAGGGACAATAAGCCCAGCCAAAATAGTTGCCTACCGGGATGATGAATTACTGTTCATCTGCCAAGATATTACCATATGTGCCCAGAGCACTCCTGAAAAATTGTCTGAATTGGCCCAGAAATACAGAGTGGATGTACAAAAATCAAAAACATTACAGAAACCCCACAGAGCAGATTTCAGCGATAAAGATATTGAAAACATGAGATCTTTAGGAATGAGATTTCAAATTAAGGAGTTGTTAGCTGTCCTTAGGAAATGGGGAGAGTAAGAAAAATGGGAAGGCAGATGGGCTAAGAAAAAGGATACAAACAGTCACGACGCAGATGCTACCAGCTTTCGAAAACGATGGGGGTGAGGAAATAAGGATGCTCCCTATGAGAGAGGTTCCTGGAGGAAGATACGTACACATTTCTTGGACTAGGCCTGACATATTGTCTTTTACAAATGAATTTCCGAAATTGAGAGAAAATGCCATTGAGTGTTAAACAGGTGCAGCGGTTTGTGAAGGTTTCAAAGATTTTGCTGAAGGATTTTGATACTTTGACTTTGTAGTCCCAGGTGATTTGTGGACTGAGTGTAAAATTGCTATTGATTGGCCTGAGACAGAACCAGCTAGACATCCTCGTACAGGTGCACCATCTGCTGAGGTGATGAAGAAATATAATCAAGCCATCACCTATTTGAAAGGAAAAAATTCCCCTAAGGAAATTGATTGGGCGAAAATAGGTCGGACATCCCAAGAATTGAAGGAAACAGTTCACGCCTACTATGAGAGATTGTTGCAGGCATTCAAGCACTACAGTGGAATAGAAAATGTGTCTGAGAAAGATATGGGACATTTCGTTTATGATTCATATATGGATTGAGACCGAAATTTAGCAACTAGATTCAGCAGCATTTGATTTGTGGCAAGGAAAGCCTCTAGATGAAATGGAAGAGATTGAAATTAAGCATAAGAGACTTAAGGAAATATTAATGGTGGCACAAATGAGGGCTGTTCAGAAGAACCAGAATGTATCAGGTATTGACCTTTTAATTGCATGCAGCTTCAGTTCAATGAAATGCCCATGTGTAATGGTCTGAAATATGTTCTTGTGATTGTTTGTATCGTCTCACGTTGGGCGGGAGCTTATCTTACAAGGCAAAATGATAGTCTAATTGTAGCAAAGCTATTTTTGAGGGAGTTGAGGGAGTTGATACAGTGTTTCAGATTTCCGACTTCTTTGTAGTCAGACCTAGAAACTCATTTTAATAATGAGGTCTTGAAGATGTAATGTGCAGCATTACAAATTGATCAAAAGCTCCATTGCACTTACCATCAGATGCTTCTTGATTAGTGGAGCAAATGAATGAGACACTGAAGTCCAGGCTGGCGAAAGTGTGTGATTCAACTTCTCTGTAATGACCTGATTCATTCCCTCTTGTATTTGTGAGTTTGAGAAGTACCCCAGACAGAAGAACGGGACTATCCCCGCACGAAGAAATTATGGGGAGGGTTATGAGACAGCCTGCAGTCCCTGTCAATGCCTTAGTGAATATCACAGATGACTTGGTGCTCGATTACTGTAAAGGACTGGCTGACGTGGTGCGTTCTGTGTCTCAGCAGGTTGGGGCAGCCGCAACGTCACTTCAAGAGGAGTAGTGCCATGACCTTAGTCCCGGTGATTGGGTCTTGGTGAAGAAGCATGTGCGCAAATCATGCTAGGAGCCTCATTGGCGTGGGCCGTTCCTGATGATTCTGGTAACCACAACTGCTGTTAAATGTGGTGGTCTCCTGAACTGGGTACACGCCGCACATACTCGCAGAATCCCATGTCCTCTTGAAGAGACAGCGCCTGTTTCGGATGTACCGGTGGTTGCAGAGAGACAACCGAGTCAGGTCAGTCAAGCTGTTGAGGGCACACAAGCTACTGCGATTCTGTGCACTAGTTTCGGGGGTGGCCCGAGAGAGTCAGCTCTTGTCGGTACTGAAGGGTCACAAGAGAAAGGGCTGCCTAGGCGAAATTTCGAGAGACTCATTTACAAGGCGATAAAGAAAACGCGAACTGTTCAATAAAGAGACTGTATTAAAAAGCCTTGTCAGAGAGCTTTTGAACTTTGCCTGTGCTGCAACGTTACCAAAACATCTAATCTAAATTTTATCAGAAGTTGCGAGGTCTGATTCCAAAGAAATGATGGATCCAAATGCGATATCATCGAAACGCAAATGTATATGTGCTTGTATACTTGCTATTTTTTCCATGGAGCTTGTAATACTTCTTATAATTTTGAATGTACCCCATCATCTGTATACGATAAAACTTGAGCCTACTTCTGTGCCTAGCATGCCTTCATCGAACCAAAACAGTCTAAGTGGTTCAGATGAGACACTGTTAGATGGAGATGTTTCCACTGGTGATTTTTCAATTAATGTATTTACTAAGCCTGGGCGTAGTTCGCGAAGTAGCGCTACGCGAAGCTACGCAAAGTGCAGTTCGCACTACGCAAGCTACGCGTAGCACTACGCGAACTGCGTAGTGCACTGTTCGCAATGATTGCACAGTGCCGGATGCTTGTCCGCACTGTGCAATCATTGAAAACGGCATCTTGCACAGTGCGAGCTGTCTTTTAATGCCGCTCGAGTAGATTTTTACTCGAGCGGCAGCTTCTCAACGCGGACTGGTAGTTTCTCATCGCGAGCGGTCGCGACCATACGCGACCACTCGCAATGAGAAACCTGACCTCCCGCGTTGAGAATCTCGCCGGGAGGTTTATTTTCCACGCTCGCGATCGGCAACTTGATGTTGCTGATCGCGAACGAGGAAAAGTCTTGCCGGGATGTCATTTTGCTTGCTCGCGGTCGCCAACTTGACGTTGAGGACCACGAGCAAGCAAAAAATGACCGCTGCACTACGCTACGCTACGCTACGCGTGTTTGCACTGTGCTACGTGCAATTCGCGTTGTGCGAAGTAGCGCAAACTTCGCAAACTACGCGAGCGTAGCGTAGTGCTTTGCCCATGGTTAGTATTTACAAAACTTTTCTATGAATACGTAGAGACTATGGATGCTTGTGATTGCTATGTGTGCATGCAGCTGCCTACATCATTTGCATTTTAGACAAAGTAGAAAAGTATTTTGTAGAATCAGTAGAAGATCAACGCCGAGAAATAATGAGCAAAGCTGCAAATTATACTAAAATCCAATCTTGGGCGCTTAAAGAACTTGAGTTCAAAGCAATGGGAAAGCAAGCTGCTATAACCCTCTGCAACCCGCCGATCCTCGGAATCAACAATGTGCAGGAACTGTGAAATGTTCGACAAAACTTTTCAACACATCTTTTGCAGCTGCCCATCCTCCTTGAGGACCGGAGAATACTACTAAAGTCACAATGAAATAAATTGGGCATGCATTACTGCCCTCAACCCTGATAACACCACTGTGAACATGTTGATGGCTAAGTTTGTGGCTCTAGCGGTTAATAAGCTGTGCCTGGGGCATCAGCGTGATGGGCGCCCCCTGTTGCTTGCGTGCAACATGTCATGAAGGCAAACCTTGTCATCTACCTACCTCAAGTGTAAGGAATCCCAGTGCATGCACTTGGTCACAGCGATGTTTATTTGTTTATTCGTCCACAGCTGAGTCTGGCATAATCTTTTTACTGCTATGGCATTGATTGCACTTTACACCTTGCTCCTACTAGCGATTGGAGCAGGTGTTTGCCCTAGCTGCACCAGGTGCTTGTTTCAGGCATGAGTATTAGGTTCTTGCGTCCATATCCTGCTGATAAAAGCGCTGTTCTTTTGTGACACAGCTGCAAGCACTATACAGGTTACCCCGCTAGCGTCACAGCTCTCCACAGCAAAGCGTCTTTAATGCCCTTGGTTTACGCTGCTTATTTACTCTTTGTTTAAGTTGAGCTTGTGCATGAACCCTTGCTGCTATCCTACACACTGCACTCTGCACTCTGCACTTTCAAGTAACCACACAATAAACATATTATTATTATTAAACCGATACAAAACCATAAATTCTTTGTCTCAGCTACCTGAAACTCGTCATAACTTAGCAACTCTTTTCTCAAGTTCTTTTGTGGGTCAATAAATGTACTTTATAACTGTGAAGGAATGTTCCCCAGGCTAACTCATGCAGGCAAAGTGTTGGATTCTTCCCTGTCATGCCTGTGTTATTATCAGTGGCGTAGCTAGGCACTCTGCCGCCCGTGGCGGTCCCTGCCTTTTGCAGCCGCCGCGCTGAGAGGAGGGTGAGGGGGGGGGGGGGGGGGATTGGGGTGCTGGCGATCATTTTTGCGGCCGCCGCCGCCCCCAAAACTCGTGCCGCCCGGGGCGCACCGCCCCCACCGCCCCCCCCCCCCTCCCTTGCTACGCCAGTGGTTATTATCATGGTAACTCACATGTAGCAATGCTTAGCAGGATGCATTATTTATTTCTGCTTGATTCTTTCTTTTGTATAAATGCAGGAGTCACAAATGAGGCCTTTTCTTATCAAACAGGAATTTGTGCTCACTCTAAAGAAAAGATTACTGGCACCAATAGAAACATACAATAAGAGCATTGGGGGCCAGATGTACGACGGTTTTTGCATGCGCAAACGGGTTTGCGAACCCGTTTGCGCATGCAAAAACCAATAGGGGTATGTACCATACCAAAATAGCGAGTCGCAATTTATTTGCGACTCGCTATTTTGGAATTGCGAGTCGCTATTAAGAAGGGGCGTTCCCTTCCTAATAGGGAGCACAACCCCATGTACAAATGTTATGCAGCCGCAATTGCGGTCGCAAAACACTCGCAAATTACCACCCTCTTCAAGAGGGTGGTAATGGGGTCGCAAAAGGGAAGGGGTCCCCAGGGGACCCCTTCCCCTTTGCAAATGCAGGGGAAAATATTTTTTAAGGGCAGGCAGTGGTCCCAGGGACCACTGCCTGCCCTTAAAAAATGAAACGAAAACGTTTCATTTTTTTTTAATGCATCCCATTTTCCTTTAAGGAAAACGGGCTTCATTTAAAAAAACAAAAAAGAACTGCTTTATTTAAAAGCAATACCAGACATGGTGGTCTGCTGAGTCCAGCAGGCCACCATACCTGGGAGGGCCTGCCATTCCCAATGGGGTCGCATTGCAAGAGGCTCATTAATATTCATGAGCCTCTCAATTTGCGACCCCATTGGGAATCACTAACAGTGTGTTACACACTGTTGTACATCCAAAATAGCGCCTCGCAAATTGCGAGTCGCAAAAAACTCACATTTGCCAGGCGCTATTTTGGCTGTCGTACATCTGGCCCCAGGGCCCTTATTCCAAATAGGTTGTACTTTTCCTGTTTGTGGCATGACGCATCTTTCAATAGGTGCGCCGTGCGCAAACAGGGAAAGTGTGCCCTATTACAGAGATCCCGTTGCAGGCGGGTGCGGTGAGTGACTGCACCTGCCTACCCAGGGATGTCCGGAAGGACCACGGGACCCCTTCCAGAGAGCTGCCATCAGGGGGCACATTGACACTGTGCCACCCTTCTTGACACACTCTCAGTGCTCCTCTGGGAAGCTTCTTTGCCCTTCTGCCCACGCCAATAATACAGCGTGGGCTCAGAGGCAAAGAGAGCTTCTCATTTATATGGGGCCACGCCCCATACAAATGAGGGCATGCCCTCTTGGGATCGGCTGACGCATCATGTGCACCAGCACTATCAGTATTACAAAAGGGGCCGCACAAGCATCTGTGGCCCTTTCTGTAATGTCAGAATGCCCCGGGGTTGCACAAAGTGGGTGCACATGCTAGTTGCACCTCCCGGGAAATAGCCGATCTACTGGGAAGAGATTGAGGGGAGCAAGTTTGGGGAACATTGGTGGAGGGGGGGTCAGCCTCACCATTCCCGATCCTACTTCCAAATCCCTGCCAGGTCTCCAGACATGTACTACAGGGACTCACCGTGAATGCGACAATAGTTCCACAGCTATAGGGACCGATGGCCAAAATGAGGAGGAGGCCGTATGCGGGTGTATCAGCTGAACTCAGGAAGACTCCCCAAATTTGTATGAATACCTCTAGAGTATCATCGATTTTATATGTGACTAGCTTGTGATCGGCAACTCTCTGGAGCTCAGTCACCCACTTATGGCAAGTGGGGATGGAGGGCTGTCACCAATGACGCAGGATGCATATCTGAGCTACAATTAGAGACGTAGCCAGTCGGTGGAGCCTGTGAGAGGTCAGGCCCGGGATTTCGGACCCATCATAGCCTACTGGGGGATGGGGGTATCATCACGAGCTGTAGCGGTGAAGAAATGCCCACATCTTTGCCCAGCAGCACTCTAGAGATGGAGAAGCCCAGCTGATAAGATACAGGTCTCGGTGGGTAGCATTCCGTTCATGGGGTCATGAGGTAAAAGCTCAGCCCTTCATAGTCTCCAAGGGAACCAATACCGGTCATTCAATAGCTTGAAGTACAAAAACTTTAGTCTTTACTCCCTAAAAACTCTGTCATGGTTGCAGAGTAGTGTCTCCCAGTCCTCCGGAGAATTGTCCTTTCCAACAAGCGTCTGCCAATGTAACAGAGTAGTGGTGATAATGGGGCCTGAGTGTACAGACTATAAGAGTGCCATATAGACCAGATGCCACTCCCCTATCTTGTCCTTAAGTTTGAAAATATTGAAGCACTGGGAAGGTTATGGGATCTGTGGGCGGTCCTTCCAACTGCATGCAGGGAGTGAGACAGCTGGCGATACCACCAGTGGTCCGCATCCTGCATGCCAAACTCCAGTTGTATGGCTGTGAACATTTGGAGGGACCCAATTGTTCCACTCGTTTTATGCCTATCCCATACCAGGGCGCCTAGTTGAGCGCCCGACCAGCTATCCCCAGCGCCTCTGCCACCTCCTGCTCTGTAAATGCCCCTGTTCGAAGAGCACGGCCTTCTTCATATAAAACCAGGAGGTGTAATGAGGTGAAGAAGGCATCTATTTGGCCAGGTAGAGTATTAATGTCAGGTGAGTAAAGGCTATTGTCATATGTGTGCCATCTCAGCATACCCAGAGCCCTTTCTGCTGCTGATGTAAAGAAGGAATTCAAGCATATTTTTGCTAGCTCCAATTGCTTCTGTAAAGCAGGGTTGGGGGTGGTCAAATATCACTCTATGAGGTCTCATATATCTGTTACTAACTGGCGGAGGTCCACGAGGGCCTATTGTTTCGCTATTGACTAGTCCCTTATCATCCCACCCCTTAGTGTCACCTTACCAACCTCCCAAAGCACTCTGAGGAAGTCCACTAGGCCTGGGCATTCATTAACATTTATTAACTGTATTGCAGCTTTAAATAAAACAAAGTTGCCTTTCGGGTCTTGATATATTTTGTAAACACGTAGAGGTCGATGCTCCTCTGTGATATGCTCTGTTAGGGGATCCTCCTGCTTATGACATGTTTATTGGTGTTATATTCTTTCCCTACCCACTCCTTTCTGAGTTTTTGTGTCTCTCAAACAGACAGCTCAGTTTCTTGCAGGAGGTCTATATCTGGTCTGAGTGGAGGTAGGGTAATACTTTCTTTCTCTTTATGTAATGCATTCAGCCCTTCACATTGAGGAAGAATATTGACAGATTATAAGGGGTGTTCACAAGAGGTGCTACTGATATCTCTGACCTCAGCTGGGAGGATATGACTGTCATATGATTTACTACAGGTCTATAAGGTCCCTTCATCCATGTGTAATGAGTATTGCACTAAAGTATGAGTGTTAATCAATCAATCACAGAATTTGTAAAGCGCACTACTTACCCGCGAGGGTCTCAAGGCGCTGGGGGAGAAAAAAAGGGGGGGGGGGTGCTGCTACTGGTCGAACAACCAGGTCTTGAGTAGCCTCCTGAAGGTCAGCAGGTCTTGGGTCTGTCGTAGGCTTAGTGGAAGGGTGTTCCAGGTCTTGGCGGCGAGGTGTGAGAAGGATCTGCCGCCGGTGGTGGTTCTTCGAATGCGAGGAACGGTGGCGAGGAGAGGTCGGCGGAGCGGAGTTGGCGGTTGGGGACGTAGAAGAGGAGTCGTCTGTTGAGGTAGGCTGGGCCAGTCTTGTGGAGTGCCTTGTGTGCGTGGATGAGGAGTTTGAAGGAGATTCTCCTGTCGACGGGGAGCCAGTGCAGGTTCCTCAGGTGGGGGGTGATGTGGCTGTGGCGTGGTACATCGAGGATCAGGCGTGCGGAGGCGTTTTGTATGCGTTGCAGTCGCTTGATGAGCTTGGCCGGGGCTCCCGCGTAGAGGGCGTTCCCATAGTCGAGTCTGCTGCTGACGAGGGCCTGGGTGACTGTTCTTCTCGTGTCTGTCGGGATCCACCTGTAGATCTTGCGAAGCATGCGGAGGGTGTTGAAGCAGGAGGATGAGACTGCGTTGACTTGCTTGGCTATGGAGAGCGTTGAGTCGAGGATGACTCCCAGGTTGCGTGCGTGGTCGGTGGGTGTCGGGGCTGCTCCCAGCGTCGTTGACCACCAGGAGTCGTCCCAGGCTGAGGGGTTGGAGCCGAGGATGAGGACCTCTGTCTTCTCCGTGTTCAGTTTTAGTCAGCTGATCTTCATCCATTCGGCGACGGCCTTCATCCCTTCATGGAGGTTGGATTTGGCGGCGAGGGGGTCCTTGGTGAGGGAGAGGATCAGTTGGGTGTCGTCGGCGTAGGAGATTATGTTGAGGTCGTGCTGTCTGGCGATGCGTGCGAGCGGGGCCATGTAGATGTTGAACAGTGTTGGGCTGAGGGACGATCCCTGGGGTACGCCGCAGATGATCTCGGAGGCTTCGGATCGGTGTTAAGTTGTTCAGTCAGTGGATAGGTGTGCTGGAAGGTGAATATAATGATGATCGGTTGGGAATCTTAGCAAAAGTGTAAGTTTTCTTTCTGTTGCTCAAGGCGGAAGGGAACTAAGGGGCATACTTACATTAAAGGAGTGGCGGAGCGCAGCTTCAGCCTCCTTGGCTTAACGCCGTGCTCCGCTACTTCTGAAACGCAGAAACAACAATTGATGGACAGAATGCAGAACAATGTCATACATTCACCCCAGTACAGAGATCTGGGCCTAAATCCATCGTTATTTTGCTCACCATGCCATTCCGGTTTGAACCCAGCCATATGCAAATCAGTCTTGACCCTGTGCCCAATGGGAACAGTCCAGCCCGAACTGCCAGGCCAGGTCCTCCCTGGACTGGAAACAAGCATCCTAGGACCGTTTTCGGGGTTTCACCCCTCTTCAGCCAGGATAGCTTGATTCCAGTGGCATGGAGAGCACGGGACCCACATCTGGGCATACCCGTCCCACTCGGGGTGACAAATGCAAAAACAACAATTGATGGACAGAATGCAGAACAATGTCATACATTCACCCCAGTACAGAGATCTGGGCCTAAATCCATCGTTTTTTTGCTCACCATGCCATTCCAGTTTGAACCCAGCCATATGCAAATAAGTCTTGACCCTGTGCCCAATGGGAACAGTCCAGCCCGAACTGCCAGGCCAGGCCAGGTCCTCCCTGGACTGGAAACAAGCATCCTAGGACCAGTTTCGGGGTTTCACCCCTTTTCAGCCAGGATAGCTTGATTCCAGTGGCATGGAGAGCACTGGACCCACGTCTGGGCATACCCGTCCCACTCGGGGTGACAAATGCAACTGGACTGTTCCCATGAGGCACAGGGTGAAGACTGATTTGCATATGGCCAGGTCTAAACTGGGGTGGCATGGTGAGCAAAAGAATGATGGATTTAACCCAGATCTCTTGACTGGGGGTGAATGTTTTGATTTGTTCTGCATTCCGTCCATCAATTGTGTGTCTTTTGCCTGTTCGGGCTGGACTGTTCCCATGAGGCACAGGGTGAAGACTGATTTGCATATGGCCAGGTCTAAACTGGGGTGGCATGGTGAGCAAAAGAATGATGGATTTAACCCAGATCTCTTGACTGGGGGTGAATGTTTTGATTTGTTCTGCATTCCGTCCATCAATTGTGTGTCTTTTGCCTTCTCGCCCTAAGTGCGCCAGGTATGCCCAGATGTGGGTCCTGGGCTCACTGTGCCACTGGAATCAAGCTATCCTGGCTGAAGAGGGGTGAAACCGGTCCTAGGATGCTTGTTTCTGGTCCAGGGAGGATGTGGCTTGGCAGTTCGGGCTGGACTGTTCCCATGAGGCACAGGGTGAAGACTGATTTGCATATGGCCAGGTCTAAACTGGGGTGGCATGGTGAGCAAAAGAATGATGGATTTAACCCAGATCTCTTGACTGGGGGTGAATGTTTTGATTTGTTCTGCATTCCGTCCATCAATTGTGTGTCTATTGCTTTCTCGCCCTAAGTGCGCCAGGTATGCCCAGACGTGGGTCCTGGGCTCACTGTGCCACTGGAATCAAGCTATCCTGGCTGAAGAGGGGTGAAACCCCGAAACCGGTCCTAGGATGCTTGTTTCTGGTCCAGGGAGGATCTGGCTTGGATTTATCATCGGTGGCTCGAACGAACGTAACCCTTTTTAAGTGATCATTAATAATAAGGTCTCTTTTATCAATTATAACACAACGGAGGATTATCTCCCAATTCGTTTTCCATCGAATCAAAACCGAATTTTTTTTTTTAGAAAACTCTGTCCTGAAGAAGGTGAAGGAGATACATCTCACCGAAACGCTGCCTCGACTTTTTTAGTTTTCTTGTGATGTATATCATAAACAATGTATTAGGAATATGATATGTTTTTAACCCATATTGTTTTAATTGTAATACATTTTTGATACTGTTATATTTGTTTGTTTATCTTGTTTATCTTTTTTAAGTTTTCTTCTTTTTTAAGTATTTTCATTTATAATTTTTTCATACTGCACAACCGTTATTACTATGTAAAATTACAGATTCAACACATGATCCAGAGATTTATATAAGCTGATTAGGGACTCACTTTGTTTTTTCAGTCTGACTACCCCGTCCCTTTTCCTAGTACTAGGGTTTCTCCCTCTCTTTCTTATTATTCTCCAAGATTTTGGCCAATTGTTGGTGTACTGGCACCTCTGGCGGATCACCTCCATCTTCCTTAAGTTAAGCACTGTATCTGGCGCTCTTCCTGTTCCGGGGGGGGGGTCCCGCTTGTTTTCCCCTAGGCTTCCCCATCACCAGTGCGGTCCGGTCTCTGGCCATGGATCTATTGCGCCCTTTTCTGGGTGGCCGGGGAGCCGCCGTCCACTCCTCAGCTCCACACCACTCCAGTGTACGGGCCGTATCTGCTTGACAACCGTCAGATTATTTTAGCGAGGGTCTCCCCATTGCTGGCTGCATGTCGCAGCAGCCCAGCCAACCAGCAGGTGTCCAAGTCTGCCACAAGAGCCTTGCACAAGCAGAACTCAGGTCAAGCCACTCTGCTCCCGCAGCAGGTCTTCACCGCAATAAGCAGTTTTCCCCCACAACGAACTGTAGCCGAGCCGTGCCCAGGCCTCAGGGTAGTCATCTGTCAAGGGACCCGTGGCCCATGCGGAAGTAAAGAATATCTGGGTGGTTGCCGATGAACATGATCAAGGATGCCCCAGTGTGGCTTCGCAATCCATGCAGAGAGCTGGTCAGCGGGCAATTAGTAGAACATGGAGAGCCCCGGCAACTGCGAACAGTAGCACCACAGTATGCCGCAACAGGTGTAGATATCTTCGCAGCCTACTACCAGAAAGTCCCACGGCCAGGCACCGCCAAGGCCGCTGCGTAGTAGACAACAATGTGGGGTAGTAGCAATCTGTGCAAAGACGCCTCTGGCTGCAGTCAAGTTCACGTGTCCCAATCTCCGAGAGCCTTCCCTCTCAAACGTCTGCCCAACGCTTAATGTGCCACCGTCTGTCATCTGTGGCAGCACCGCTCAGCTATGCCAAAATAAATCTTACCCCGGTCTTCCAACGATGGGGCCAGGTCGTCCCTCCGAACCGGCTAATAACACGCACCAGTCACCAGTGGCCCTTCCATCCACGGCCGCCTGCAGCAGAGCGTTGGCGCAGCCCAGCTCCGTCCAATAATGAACGGCTTTGTCTCGCCAGGCCTTCCAGCCAGCCAAGTACAACAGGGGGCTTTCACCTCCGCGGGCCCGGGTGTTTGCTCAGTGCATGTTACTCCCTGCCGTGGCTGCCATGTATCAGCCCGGGGGCAGGGGAGGACCCAGCGAACCCGTCCTCAGTAATGCCACCTCGCCGATTTCACTGGCCTCTGCTAGTCCTCTTCTCCGCCGCTGCACTGGGTGGTAAAATTTGCCGGTCCAATCAGCTACTCGCCAAGCCCCCGCGCCGCTACCGGGATTGTATTCCCATCCTCAAGCGCCTCTGCAGTCATGAGAAGCGGCGCAGGTAAAAGCAGCACTTTCCGACCGATATGCTACGGAGGCTGTCAGACTGTCCGCAGCGCGGGCTGCTCCCAGGGTCTTCCGCACCACTTGTGCAGGGGGCGTCTCTCACCGGGAGATCGAGCAAGCCGATCACAGGCTCCAACTCCTGCGCCACAGGGGTCTCCAGCTGGGCCCTAGCTCTTCGGCAGTGCGTCGGGTTCCAGAGTCATGGCCCGTCCCTTGCAGACAATATCCGGCTCTCATCTCAGGCTGCCACTCGTCCCGCCGCTCCGTCCTTGTTGTTGGCCGCCATCTTGCTATGGCCTCGCCAGCCCTGTGCTGTTCCGCTGCCGCACCCTGGTCATTTCTCGAGCCGCAAAGGACAGGATCGGGGTCCCCAACGCCTCCGGTGTGTCAGGCCCCTGGTGGCTCACCCCCGGGCACGCTGGAAATCAACAAAATTCAGGATAATAAGCCCGGCTGGCGGGGAGCTCTCAGCTCACACGTCCGCCATCGACGGCTCTTAAGCCACGCCCCCGGCAGCGTTAAGCCACATTAAGTGGCTTAACGCTGCCTTGTAAATAAGGAGAAGCCCTATCGCCACCACAACGTCGTGAAAAGGGACGTTGTGGTGGCGATAGAGGCTTTGAAATATGCCCCTAAGATTGCAATAGTGCTTTCCTAATGGTGTAATACAGTAAACAAAAATGGATAGATTGGGATGCTTGAATGAATCTCAGCTACTGGTATTTACTCAGGGCTGCATCTTAGATGATCATTTTTTTTTAGGCCACAATGCCACCCCATATTAGACCCAGCCATATGCAAATCAGCCATGAGCCTCCTCAGACAGGCACAATCTGGCACAAAATGCCAAGCCAGTTCCTCTCTGAACCAGAACACAAGCAATCCAGGACTCATCAGTAGGGTGCAGCTTGGTTCCAGTGATAAAGTTGGCACGGGACCCACATCTGGGCACAACTGTCACACTTACAGTGTTACACTGAAGTAAACTAAAAGTGATGGGTAGAAAGCTTGAATTAATTTCAGCCACTGGTAATTACCAGGGCCGCATCCTAGTCCATGTTTATTTTGCCTACACTGCCCCCTCAGATTAGGCCCAGTGGGCATTGTAGATGGTTGATGTTTATTCACATGTTTAGATTAAGCCCCCACAACCTTTGTATTGTTACCTGTTCCAATCTGTCCCTTTCATCTGATTGCTATTCTTGAAAAAGAGTGTCTTTGAGGCGGAAGACTGAATCTGTTTCATTTTGTCCGTTTGGTAAGACTAGGGGTGGGCAGTAAACACCGCTCCTCTGGCAGAGTTTGAGAAGTTTTGCCCACGTGTGGTGGAGTTACTTCTTGCACGTGGCTCACCAAAGTTAGGTTGGCGAGCAAGAAAATCATGCGCTGGACAGCCTCCTGGCGCGATTTCTCAACACGGGTGGTCGCGGCAGGTCACTACCTCTCACATTGAGAAAGCTGCCGCTCGCGTTGAGAAAGCTGCAGCTTGAATAGAAAATCTACTTGAGCGGCAGAAAGAATCAGCCCCCTCTGACGCGCCGTGTGGTACAGTTCGCACTGATTTTATGGTTGTGTGACGGAACCACGCATGCGATTACCACGCATGCCGGTTCCACGCTGTCTTAACCATGCAGGTCTTTACCATGCATATGCCTTTACACACATGCCTTTACACCGAAATATGCATTTTAAAGTCATGTATGGCAAAGACATATGTGTGGTTAAGACTTATCAGGTAAGTGTAACCCCATGACCCTGCCCTGAGACCTAAAACTAACCCGACCCCTGCGCTGTCTTGAGCCCTAAAAGTAACCTGCCCCCAAGCCCTAAAAAGTATCCAGATCCCTGCCCACTGCCCTGAGCTCTATAACAGCCCCCAAGCCCTCGCTTTGAGATCTAAAACTACCCCCTCCCTCCTGAAAACCAACCCCCCTGAGCCCCAAAACGTCCCTGTCCCCCTCAGCCCTAAAAACTATCGACCCTGCCCTAAGCCCTAAAAACGACCCAACCTCCCTGAGCCCTAAAAACTACCCAACCCCCCTCCCAAGCCCTAAAACTTTCCCCGACCCCCCAGCCCTGAAAACAACCCCGACACCCCCAGCCCTGAAAACTCCTCCCAACCCTTAAAAACTACGCCCTAAACCCCAGACCCACTTAACTCACGGCGTCCTCTCCCTATCCTTCCTGCTTCCGCCCATTCCAGCAGCTAGACCGCACACTGTCTTAACCACACATATGTGTGGTTAAGGCGAGTGTGGTAGTGCTTGCGGTATTGGAATATGCCTGGCTCTGCCTGTGGTGTTTCAACTATTTCCCTGATTTTTCAGCATGGGGCAAGCTCCTGATGCTAGAAATCAGCGTGAGCAGCGAGACCTACCGAACTCTGCCGCTCACAGAACTCTGTGAAATCTTGCAGAATTTTTAGGTAACTATGCGGAATTCCACAGAGTGAACCTCCATGAGTTCCACCCACCCCTAGGTAAGATCGATTCCGGTTTCATCAAGAGATTTCAGAAAGCTTTCCAGTTGGCTAGAAGGTTGTATCAAAATCCCAAATTCCTTAACCGGGGTCTAAACACCAAGAATGTTTGCATAATTGACCCATGTTGCAGGAAAATCCTAAATTTGATGGTTCGCATATAGAAATGGTGTTTGTTTCTTTGCATCTAAAATAAATTCCCTTGTCTGCTGATGTCTGAGAAAACAGGAAAACAGGCAGTTACTTTGCATGATTTTGCAATGGTCTCTGGCTGTCTGGTTTGCAGTCTGTGTGCAAATTGCAGTTCCATTGGAAGCTCACACTTCAAGTAGGCCATTTCTGGAATGAATCGGATTAGTAATGCCATCATGTCATTGTCTTGGAGATGTACTGGAATTCCCAAAAAACCAGAGTGTTTTTGCTGTGATTTTTGCCCACCAATTCAGTGATTTTTCTCTGCATATGCCAGTGGTCTTGCTCACAATCTGTGAATGTCATTACCTTCTGTTCCCCAACAGCAATTCTGTCTCTTACCCTGGTAGGCATAAGGGAAGGGTGTCTGTGTCTCATTTTATTGACTGAATATCTGGTGAAGTGTTGGTTTTGTTGTATTCCACCATTGCCAAGGATGATCGAACTCAGCCACGTCCTTCAGGCTATCTTCCAGGGAATTGTCATGTTGGGTACTTCTCTGTTCTGTGGCTGTTTTTGAAGGTTTCTCTGTTACCTCTTCAGTAAATTGGAGCTGCCTTGATAACTTGGACATGTCTCTCAGATGGATTGAGCCTTGTTTCAACTGTAATTCTTCTCTTCACTTATAGTGCAATGTTTATGCCCTCAGGGTCTCAGGATATGTAGCATAGGCCAGTAAACCCAAGATACTGAGAGGGAGTAGACACTGCTTCTGAGGAGGGGTCTTCATGGGAACTTTAGCAGAGGATCGCCATCTTCTCAGGTGCCTGGCTCTGCCCCCGCAATATCATTTAAATGTAAGCCAGGTGGTATTTTATTGTTAAAATACATGTTCACACCAATACTCCTCCCATTCACCTCATACATGCTTGGGATCTTGCTCCTTCATATGAAAGAGGTAGTATGGTTGCAGACATGAAGTATAAAAGCATAGTGGGAAATTGCACACAAATAGAAGTTAATAATGTTTTGCAAAACATATTAGAATCAGTTTTCTGTAAATTAAATTAAAAAGAGCTTTAGGTCAGAATGAGTAGTAATATGAAAGAAAGATTATTTTTTCCTGTGATGTACTATATGTGAAACATAAACATGTTACTATAAAAATCTTATTTATTCTGATTATTGTTTATTTTAGAAAAACGGATCATAATAATTAAATTTCAGGTCACACTTTCATTGTTTAAACTGCAGGTGCAATGACGGTCCCAGAAATGCCTTTGACGTTGGCCAATGGCTCTGGAAGCAGGAATTATGATGTTACAATAACATTTAGTAAATTATTACAGTTGAACAGCTGCATTATTTTCTAATTGTCGGTGACTAGAGATGTTACAACCAGACTGTAATAAGGAAATTAGAGACGGGTAGTTGCACTGGGATTGCAGGTTTCCATATATTATACTTTAATTTATTGTATTACTGTTAGGCCTGTCAGCCTTGGGGTGGTCTTCCTCCCGCCTTATTGCCTTCCTCCTCCACTATTTCTGACTTGATTTTTCTGGTATTGGGATGCTGCAAACTTTACTACTGCGTCCCAGTGCTAAAGTGCCTGTGCTCTCTCCTCTATACATGGTAATATTGGCGTATCTCTAATTGGCACATTTAATGTACTTTTAAGTCTTCAATAAAATGGCACTACATGTGCCCGGGCCTGTAAATTAAATGCTACTAGTGGGCCTGCAGCACTGATTCTGCTACCCACCTAAGTAGCCCTTTAAACATGTCTTAGGCCTGCCATTGCAGAGCCTGTGTTGAAATTTTAAACTGCCATTTCGGCATGGCAAAATAAACCATTTGCCAAACCCAATCCTTCCTTTTTAATACATATAAGTCACCCTCAAGGAAGGACCTGGACAGCCCAGAGGGCAGGGCACAATCTATGTAAAAAGTAAGACATATACTTTTAAGCTTTACATGTCTTGGTAGTGAAAAACTCTTACATGTGTTTCTTTCACTACTGCAAGGCCTATCTCTCCCATAGGATAACATGGGAGTTTCCTTATTACAATTTATAAGTGTAGTTTCCAAATTGGAAGAGATAACCAGTTCTTGTTTGTTGTCTCTGGAATCTAAATTAAAAATCCTAACTTATGATGCAGTCGGATTTTACATTACAATTCTGAAAATGCCACTTTTAGAAAGTTGCCATTTTCTTGCATTAGCTATTTGGTGCCTGCAGCCTGTCTCTGGTCACATGAGTAGGTGCAGTTGGGATTTGTTTATTCCTCCTGGACAGCCACACACAATGGGAGCTTAGGTGTGACTGGATGGGCGTCACTGGCAGGATGTGAGGGAGGAGCTGTGCACAGCCTCACTTACACCTGAATAGGCTGTGTCCTGTCTCCACACAAAGGGCCTAACGACTCTGCATTGTCACTTCATCTATCTTGGAACCAGGGCAGGGGAGGCAGGGAATTAATTGCACTTCAAAGCCAATGCCTAGAAGCTTCTATCATCTTACAGAACAAGGGCACCAAGCTAAAAAAGCTGTAACACAGACACCACCTGTTAGACCTGGCATCCTTGGCGCGGGTCTCCCTTCCATTTGTTATGATGCCTCCTATGTTACTGATCTGTTTTTGCTGGTTAGATGCTTTGGGCACTGTGCCACTGCTATTCAGTGCCACAGTGCAAGTGCTCCCTATGATAAATTGTGTTATGTATTAGTGACTCCATGATTGGATGATTGGTTTACTTGTCAGTCCCTAGTACAGTGCACTGAGTGTGCCCAGGGCTTGTAAATCCAATGCCGCTGGTGGGCTTGCAGCACTGGTTGTGCCACCCACAGAAGCGGCTTATAAAATGTGTCTCAGGCCTGCCATCGCAGAGCCTGTGTGCAGCCTAGGGCTGCCATGTCGACTTGGTGAGTGCACCCACTTACCAGTCCCTAAACCTTCCCTTTACTACATGTGGGTCACCCCTAAAGTAGGCCCTAGGGCAGGGTGCATTGTAAGTATAAGGTAGGACATGCCCTGGTGTGTGTGGCATGTCCTAATAGTGAATTACAGCCATTTTCGTTTTTCACTATTGCAAGGCTACCTGCTCCCCATAGGCCAGAATGGGCAGACTGACTATTACACCTTATAGTCAGGACTGACCCAGGGAACATGGTAGAAAAACGAATTTAGGGGCATATTATCAAGCGACAGCGATAATTATCGCTGGCCGCTGTTAGCGTGAGGAATCCTATCGCCGGCTATCGCTGGAAATTATCGCCATGCTAGCGCTGTATTAACAACGCTTAGCGCAAAGGCGATAATTTTCCAGTGATAGCGATGTTTTACATGGAACATCGCTGGTTTTCCAGCGATGTCCCATGGAAAACGGCGATATACTTGGTGATAGGGCCTGTGGTCTTAGCCACACAATCCACCCCCATGTTAGGTATGCCTTAGTCAGGAATTTAGCAGACGTTAAATTCCTGCGTTAAGGCATACTTAACGCTAATTTAAAATATCGCTAACCCACGTTGCTAATATGGCGATACCTGGGTTAGCGATATTTCCCCCTGTTGTTTTCACAGGCACGCCCCCTTTGCATCTCATTAGCGATGCGATGGGAGGCGTGCAGAAAACGGACGCTAAGTTAGGAATCACTCGCTAGCGTGTCCATGTTAATTCGGCGATAAAATTATCGCCGCTTTTCGTCCGAAAACGGACGCTAAAGCGGCGATAATTCATTAACGCCGCCTTGTTAATATGCCCCGTAGTATGCCTGAACTCAGAATGATAAAATACATCTTTTAGTGAAGTTGGTTTTAACATTCTGTGTTTGAAAATACCACTTTTAGAAAGTGGGTATTTTCTTGCCTAAACTTCCAAGCCTGCCTCTGCTAGGTTGTGTATTCCTTGTCTGGAGATTGAGTGACAGGGGCTGGGGGTGGCTACAGGAGACAGGGTGAGTCAGCACAGGGCTGAATAGAAAGATCTGCATCCAGAGTGGAGGGAGGAGTTGCACCTGGGTCTGAATAGGGCTGTGCCTGCCTTCCACAATGCTGGCTCCACCTCCTGCCGGGCGGCTGAGCACTCTGCCCCACATTCTGAAAGGAAAGAAGGAGTCAGAAAAACAAAGTGCTCCAGGACTGACCAGAACTGGTTTTGGGCTAGGCAGAGGCCTCTCTGCCTTCAGAGAACAAAGAAAAACTGTGTATAAAAAGGGGACCCAGACCCCTAGGAAATTAGATCACTTTGGGAAAACAAGAAGAAACCTTTGCTGAGGAGCGGAACCAAGAAGAAACTGAGGAGAAGACTATCCCTAAGCTAGAGGGATCTGCCTGCAGTGGTTGCCTGACTGCCAAAGGAAGGAGAAAGGACTTTGTGTGCACTTTTATTCAACTTGTGAAGGATCTCCACGGGCTTGAGAAAAGAGCTTGCCTCCTGCTGAAGTCTCAGGGACAACAGACTTCAACCACTAGCTCCCCAAGAATCCTTTGGAAGTGCCTGCTGCTGTTTTGGGCCTTCTGAAGGGACTGCTTGTCGCAAGGAGCTGGAAGTGCGACTCAAGAGGGAGAAGCGTGTCGCCATCGCAGCCGCTACCGTCGCATCACGGAGATGACGCAGCTGTAGCTGACGCATTGCACCGCATCTCGAGAAACGTCCCGCAACCCCGAAGAAGCGTGTCGCCGTCGCAGCCACTGCCGTCGCATCGTAGATGTCGCCGCTGTAGCTGTCGCATTGCACCGCATCATGAGAAGAGTCTCGCATCGAGGAAGAAGCGTGTCGCCATCGCAGCCGCTGCCGTCGCATTGTAGATGTCGCCGCTGTAGCTGACGCATTGCACCGCATCGAGAGAAGCGCCTCGCATCCACGGAGAAGCGTGCCGCCGTCGGAGCTGCTGCCGTCGCATCACGAAACAAGGGTGTCGCCGCTGCAGTTGTCGCATCGAGCAGAAGCGTCTCGCAACGTCGGAGAAGAGTGTCACTGCCAAAGCCGCTGTCGTTGCATCACGGAACAAGGGTGTCGCCGCTGCAGCTGACGCATCGAGTCGAGACTTCTCGCAACATCGGAGAAGCGGGCTGCATCAGGAAGAACTTGACGTCTTTATTTCTTTGCACCAGAACTTTGTCGCATTTCCATCGCTGCAACATTGCTAGTTGTGGAAGCGTCCCGCATCGTAAGGTACATTGACTTAAAGTGTCGCATCTTAAGAACTTCACTGAACTAAGCTAAAACTACCTTTTTAAGTACAGTATTGTGGATTTTTGTCGTTATGGTCTTGTGTTAAAACTATATAAAGAATACTTATTTTTGATATAAACCTTGTGTGGTGTCCATCTGTAGTGTTGTCACTGGGTTACTGTATGTGTTCACAAATGCTTTACACACTGCCTCTGAGATAAGCCTGTCTGCTCGTGCCAAGCTACCAAGGGGGTGAGCAGGGGTTATTTTAGGAGTGTACCCCTTTACCCTGACTAGAGGCGAGGGTCCCTATTTGTCACAAGTACCTACCTGTGCCAACTAGAGACCCCCAATTCTAACATTGGTGGTCAGCGGTGAGGATTCTGGACTTGCATTTGTGACTCATGTACAGTGATTGGTGAACACTACTAGTGAGTGCAGACCAAAACGCGACCACATACTTTTGGTAGATTTGTTTTTCTAGGACGTTCCATTTTTTGCCAAGTTCAGCCATCATGAAACCAGCATCCATAGCATCTGTTGATTTTGATTGGGAAGAGGAGAAACTAGAATGCTACAATGCGAAGCAGCTGAAGCACTTCTGCAAAAGATTTAATGTTGCAATTACCGGGCTCACCAGGAGGGAGGAGTTCTACAAGGCGCTGAGGGCCTGGGTAGAAGCAAGGAAAACCCCTGGGAATGAGGAAGGGGATAATGATGCAGATGTGCAGCTGGAAGGGCCATTGGGTCCAGGGGAAAGGAAGGCACCTTCCCCAGCAGGTAGCAGTGTTTCTGCCAAAGGTCTGTCCACAGAAGAGCTGGAGGACTGGGAGAGAAATAGGATGCATGAGTTAGAGCTGGCCAAAATGAATGGGCAATTGGAAATTAGGAAACTGGCCCTGGAAGAAAAGAGGATACAGCTTGAGCATGATAGAAGTTTGAGGGAGTTGGATTTGAAAGCTAATAGCTTAGAAATTACTCCCTCTGGTGGCAGCACACCGTCAATGCCTGTGGAATCTAGAGTGTATATTCCTAAGGATGTGGTCAGAGAGTTTTTTAAAAATGATGACATTGGGCAGTGGTTCAAGGCCTATGAGGTAGCCATGTCTTCCCACCGGGTCCCTGAGAAGGATTGGGGAGCGGGGTTGTGGGGACGGTTCCTTAGTGAGGGGTGGGACACACTGCTAGATTTGCCTTCTGATGTCCATAATTCATATCACCACATGAAGGATGCTTTAATGTCTAGGTATGGTTTAACTCCTGAATTGTATAGCAGAGGTTCAGGGGTTGCAAGAAGATAGAGAACAGTACCTGGGTGGAATATGTCACTTTTTTCTGCAGAGCATTGGATGGTTGGGTGAAGGGTAGCAAAGTTGATGATTTTCAGGGGCTCCTTGATTTGATTGCATGGGAGCACTTGTCAAGTAACTGTTTTCCAGAGCTACGCCAGCACCTGATAGATAGCAAGCTGACTATCCCTAGGAAGCTTGCTGAGGAGGCGGACCGCTGGGTCAGTACCAGGGTCCACAAGGGTCACGTGGGAGACTCAGCCAAGGGTGGGCAGGGTCCCCAGCAGAAGAGTGGGGGGGACAAGGGTAAACAGAGGGAGTTCCAAAGAAGGCCCCAAAGTAGTCCCCAAGGGAACCACAGGAAAGGTTCCCAGCCTCCCCCCCAGAAACCCTCAGGGGCCCCGACAGGTCCACCTGTTCAAAGGGGACCCCTGAGATGCTACAAATGTGGGGACCTGGGTCATATAGCGAGTGATCCCAGGTGCCGCCAGTTTGGAAAGACCGCACCCCCTGGTGCAGCCCCCCGGCAGATGGCTAGTGTAGCCATGGGGGAGGAGATGGAAGCCCAAGAGGGGTGGGGTCCCGCACAGATGTCCCTTGTCTCATTAGGAGACTGTGAGGTGGTCCCCAGGACCCCGCTGCCTGACAACACTAAGAAATACAGGCAGTGGGTGACCATCAATGGCCATAGGGTGGAGGCTCTTAGAGATACAGGAGCCAGTGTGACAGCTGTCAAGTGTCACCTGGTGTCTCAAGAGCAGGTTGTCCCCCATGCATTCTATCCAGTTGTTGCCGCTGACAACACAGAGAGTCACTGCAAAGTGGCTCAGGTTCCCTTTGAGTGGGGGGGTCTCTGGTACTCTTCAGGTAGCTGTGAGGCCCGCCATGCCTGTTGACTGTTTGTTAGGGAACGACTTGGAGAGCTCCCCTTGGGCGAAGGTGGAGCGAAGTGCTCATTTGGAGATGTTGGGTTTGCCTGACTGGGCGTGTGTGACCACCCGGTCCATGGCAGCAAGTAAAGGTGCTCAAGAGGACCTGGAGCCTGAGAGGGAGGCCCAGGTACCTGCCGTCACGAGAAGAGGCAGGGGCGTGGGAAACCGGCCCCCGAAGTTCCCACGGTCCAGGAGGAGGCAGACCTTGAGGGGGATGCCCTGGAGCCTACAGGGGAACAGGTAGCTGAATTGGGGGACCTGCCTGAGCTGACCCATTGGCAGCAAGAAGGAGGACCCTCCAGGGAAGAATTCTGCAAGGAGCAGAAAGAATGCCCTTATCTGGTGGGTCTGCGGCAACATGCTGCAGACCAGGCAACAGGTGATCAGTCTGGGTCACATTGGGTCTATTGGGAGAATGATCTCCTGTATACTGAGCCTAAGGTTGCTGAGCCTGGGTCAGCCCGTGTGCTGGTGGTACCCCAGTGCCTCAGAGCCTTCCTACTGGGGCTGGCTCATGATGTTCCATTGGCAGGACATTTGGGGCAGGACAAGACCTTTGAGAGGCTTGTCACCCACTTTTATTGGCCCCAAATGCGCAGGAGTTCAGACACTCACTGCAGGACATGTCAGACTTGCCAGGCAAGTGGAAAGAGTGGGAGGAAGCGCAAGGCTCCTCTCCAGCCATTCCCTGTAGTCAGCACCCCTTTGAACGGGTGGGTATTGACATTGTGGGCCACTGGACCCCAAGACAGCCATGGGCAACAGGTTCATCCTGGTCTTGGTGGACCATGCCACCCGGTACCCGGAAGCCATACCTCTGAGGACAGTGACGGCCCCCGTGGTGGGACGAGCACTGATGGGAATTTTCTCCCGAGTGGGATTCCCTAGCGAGGTAGTGTCTGACCGGGGGACCAACTTCATTTCCAAGTATATGAAGTCCCTGTGGCAGGAGTGTGGGGTAACCTACAAGTTTACCACTCCTTACCACCCCCAAGGAAATGGATTGGTTGAAAGGTTCAACCGAACCCTCAAAGGCATGATTATGGGTCTTGAGGAACCTATGAGGCGTAAGTGGGACGTCCTCTTACCATGCCTGCTCTTTGCTTACCGTGAGGTGCCACAGAAATCTCTAGGGTTCAGTCCCTTTGAGCTTCTCTATGGACACCCAGTAAGAGGACCTCTAAGTTTGGTCAAAGAAGGCTGGGAGCAATCTCCCAGGAAACCTCCCCAGGATGTATACAGTTACATGCTGGCCTTTAGGAACCAAACTAGGCGTTTCAGGCAACTTGCTGATGCGAATCTGGAAGCCAGCCAGGAGGAGATGAAGCGGTGGTACGACCAGAATGCCACTCTGGTAGAGCTTCAGCCTGGTCAGAAAGTGTGGGTCATGGCCCCAGTGGAGCCCTGCGCGCTCCAGGATAAGTGGACCGGACCCTTTGAGGTTGTAGAGCGCAAAAGTCCGGTTACCTACTTGGTGGACTTGCGGTCTCCCAGGAACCCCTTGAGGGTCCTGCATGTCAACCGCCTGAAGCCCCACTTGGAGAGGTCCCAAGTGGGCATGCTCTTAGCGACAGATGCTGGGATGGAGGAGGAGACCGAGCCTCTTCCTGACCTCCTGTCAGCAACAGAGCAAGATGGGTCAGTGGATGGTGTCAACCTCTCTTCCACCCTGACCCCTGAGCAACAGAATGACTGCCGCCAGTTGCTGGGACAGTTTTCTGATCTGTTCTCCCTGGTTCCCGGTGTCACAGATTGGTGCATCCATGATGTGGACACTGGGGACAGTACACCTGTGAAGCACAAATCTTACAGGGTGACTGACAGGGTGAGAGCTTGCATCAAGGAGGAGGTCTCCAAAATGCTTGCGTTAGGGGTGATTGAGTCCTCTAACAGTCCTTGGGCCAGCCCAGTGGTCTTGGTCCCAAAGGCTGCCGCACCGGGTGCCACACCAGAACTCCGGTTCTGTGTGGACTACCGAGGGCTCAATTCAGTCACCAGGACTGACGCGCACCCCATCCCCAGAGCTTATGAGCTCATAGATCGTCTAGGGGCTGCCCGGTACCTCAGAACGTTTGACTTGACGTCTGGGTACTGGCAGATCGCCTTGACTGATGGGGCAAGAGAGAGGTCAGCATTCTCCACACCAGATGGGCACTACCACTTCCGGGTGATGCCCTTTGGGATGAAGAATGCCCCTGCCACCTTCCAGAGGTTGGTCAACCAGGTGTTGGATGGACTGGACTCGTTCAGTGCCGCCTACCTGGATGACATCGCAGTGTTCAGCGCCAGTTGGGAAGAACATCTGCGCCACCTCTGGGAAGTGTTGATGGCGCTGCGGAGAGCAGGCCTCACGATCAAGGCGAGTAAGTGCCAGATCGGGCAGGGTTCCGTGGTGTACTTGGGACACCAAGTGGGGAGCGGCCAGGTGGCGCCCCTGCAACCCAAAATTGAAACCATCCTGAATTGGGAACCCCCCAAAACCCAGACAGAGGTGAGAGCCTTCTTAGGACTCACGGGTTACTACAGGAGGTTTGTCAAGGGGTATGGCAGCATTGTTGCGCCCTGACAGAGCTGACTTCCAAGAAGCAGCCCAGGAAAGTGATTTGGACTGACACCTGTCAGAAAGCTTTTGAGGCCCTGAAAACCGCCATGTGCACGGCGCCCGTGCTCCTGGCACCCAACTTCTCCAAAGAGTTCGTAGTACAAACAGACGCTTCAGAGCATGGTGTGGGGGCTGTTCTGTCACAGATGAATGAGGAGGGCCTAGATCAACCCGTAGCCTTCATCAGTAGGAGGTTACTACCACGGGAACAGAGGTGGAGTGCTATTGAGCGTGAGGCATTTGCTGTGGTCTGGGCACTGAAGAAGCTGAGACCATACCTGTTTGGGACTCACTTCCAGGTTCAGACAGACCACAGGCCGCTCAGATGGTTGATGCAGATGAGGGGTGAAAATCCAAAGCTGTTGAGGTGGCCCATTTCCCTACAGGGGATGGATTTCACGGTGGAACACCGCCCTGGTACAGAACACGCCAATGCTGATGGTCTGTCCAGATTTTTCCGACTTAGTGAAGAGAACTCCCCTGAGGTAGGGTAGTTCTCCCCAAATTTCAGCTGGAGGGGACACGTGTTAGACCTGGCATCCTTGGCGTGGGTCTCCCTTCCATTTGTTATGATGCCTCCTATGTTACTGATCTGTTTTTGCTGGTTAGATGCTTTGGGCACTGTGCCACTGCTATTCAGTGCCACAGTGCAAGTGCTCCCTATGATAAATTGTGTTATGTATTAGTGACTCCATGATTGGATGATTGGTTTACTTGTCAGTCCCTAGTACAGTGCACTGAGTGTGCCCAGGGCTTGTAAATCCAATGCCGCTGGTGGGCTTGCAGCACTGGTTGTGCCACCCACAGAAGCGGCTTATAAAATGTGTCTCAGGCCTGCCATCGCAGAGCCTGTGTGCAGCCTAGGGCTGCCATGTCGACTTGGTGAGTGCACCCACTTACCAGTCCCTAAACCTTCCCTTTACTACATGTGGGTCACCCCTAAAGTAGGCCCTAGGGCAGGGTGCATTGTAAGTATAAGGTAGGACATGCCCTGGTGTGTGTGGCATGTCCTAATAGTGAATTACAGCCATTTTCGTTTTTCACTATTGCAAGGCTACCTGCTCCCCATAGGCCAGAATGGGCAGTTTGATTATAACATCTTATAATCCTAACTGACCCAGGGAACATGGTAGAAATTCGAGTTTAGTATGCCTGAACTCAGAATGATAAAATACATCTTTTAGTGAAGTTGGTTTTAACATTCTGTGTTTGAAAATACCACTTTTAGAAAGTGGGTATTTTCTTGCCTAAACTTCCAAGCCTGCCTCTGCTAGGTTGTGTATTCTTTGTCTGGAGATTGAGTGACAGGGGCTGGGGGTGGCTACAGGAGACAGGGTGAGTCAGCACAGGGCTGAATAGAAAGATCTGCATCCAGAGTGGAGGGAGGAGTTACACCTGGGTCTGAATAGGGCTGTGCCTGCCTTCCACAATGCTGGCTCCACCTCCTGCCGGGCGGCTGAGCACTCTGCCCCACATTCTGAAAGGAAAGAAGGAGTCAGAAAAACAAAGTGCTCCAGGACTGACCAGAACTGGTTTTGGGCTAGGCAGAGGCCTCTCTGCCTTCAGAGAACAAAGAAAAACTGTGTATAAAAAGGGACCCAGACCCCTAGGAAATTAGATCACTTTGGGAAAACAAGAAGAAACCTTTGCTGAGGAGCGGAACCAAGAAGAAACTGAGGAGAAGACTATCCCTAAGCTAGAGGGATCTGCCTGCAGGGGTTGCCTGACTGCCAAAGGAAGGAGAAAAGTCTTTGTGTGCACTTTTATTCAACTTGCGAAGGATCTCCAAGGGCTTGAGAAAAGAGCTTGCCTCCTGCTGAAGTCTCAGGGACAACAGACTTCAACCACCAGCTCCCCAAGAATCCTTTGGAAGTGCCTGCTGCTGTTTTGGGCCTTCTGAAGGGACTGCGTGTCGCAAGGAGCTGGAAGCGCGACTCAAGAGGGAGAAGCGTGTCGCCGTCGCAGCCGCTGCCGTCGCATCGTAGATGTCGCCGCTGTAGCTGTCGCATTGCACCGCATCAAGAGAAGAGTCTCGCATCGAGGAAGAAGCGTGTCGCCGTCGCAGCCGCTGCCGTCGCATCGTAGATGTCGCCGCTGTAGCTGACGCATTGCACCGCATCGAGAGAAGCGCCTCGCATCCACGGAGAAGCGTGCCGCTGTCGGAGCTGCTGCCGTCGCATCACGAAACAAGGGTGTCGCCGCTGCAGTTGTCGCATCGAGCGGAAGCGTCTCGCAATGTCGGAGAAGAGTGTCGCTGCCAAAGCCGCTGTCGTCGCATCACGGAACAAGGGTGTCGCCGCTGCAGCTGACGCATCGAGTCGAGACTTCTCGCAACATCGGAGAAGCGGGCCGCATCAGGAAGAACTTGACGTCTTTATTTCTTTGCACCAGAACTTTGTCGCATTTCCATCGCTGCAACATTGCTTGTTGTGGAAGCGTCCCGCATCGTAAGGTACATTGACTTAAAGTGTCGCATCTTAAGAACTGCACTGAACTAAGCTAAAACTACCTTTTTAAGTACAGTATTGTGGATTTTTGTCGTTATGGTCTTGTGTTAAAACTATATAAAGAATACTTATTTTTGATATAAACCTTGTGTGGTGTCCATCTGTAGTGTTGTCACTGGATTACTGTATGTGTTCACAAATGCTTTACACACTGCCTCTGAGATAAGCCTGTCTGCTCGTGCCAAGCTACCAAGGGGGTGAGCAGGGGTTATTTTAGGAGTGTACCCCTTTACCCTGACTAGAGGCGAGGGTCCCTATTTGTCACAAGTACCTACCTGTGCCAACTAGAGACCCCCAATTCTAACACCACCACTTCAGTACACTTCTGGACCTGTGGATACAGGAAGAAGGACTACTGTGCTGCTGAAGGACTGCCACTGTGCTGGACTGCAATCTGCTGGACTCCTGACTTGCTGTGCTGACCTTCTGTCTGCTGCCCTCTTGCATGAATGAGAAGTACTGGACCTCCATCACTGTGAACCCAGTGTGACTTCAAGGGTTAGTTGGCTGGCCTCATGATCTGAAGCCGCAGGGACATAACAGGCTTCCAACAACCTTGCATCTGCACCTGGACTCTGCCATCTGTGAGTCTACCGTCCCACTTGGTGCCACCCCAGTCCTGGATCCTTGGAGTGAGCTTGTGGTGCTTTGCCAGCCTCTGTGGATCAAGTGGAACTGATGCATATCCTCTGCTGCATGGCGCAAACCCACGCAAAACTGATGCAATGCCGCTGCTGCGTGGATTGGAACTGTCGCAAAGACTCACATCGCCACCGCAGCCCACATCGCCTTCGGAAAAGCCACTGCGTGACGCATCACCCCTACTGCCAGTCACATCCCTGAAATTAGAGTTCACACTTAAGATGTAGTAAGGTAATTCCAATGTTATCCTATGGAGAGATAGGCCTTGCAGTAGAGAAAAACAAATGTGGGCGTTTTTCACTACCAGGGCATCTAAAACCTAAAAGTACGTCTTGTCTTTTAAACACATTGCACCCTGCCCAATGAGTTACCTAGGGCCTACTTTAGGGGTGTCTTATATGTATAAAAAGAGGTTTATCACATGCAGGCTCAGCAATGGCAGGCCTGAGCCATGGTTAGAGGGAAGAATTTTTAGTGCGGGGACACTCCGTTTGGAGTAACCAGGCGCTTTACAAACTTCTAATCTAATCTAATTAAGTGGGTGGCAGAATGGGTGCGGCAGATCCACTTGTAGCATTTAACTTTTTCAGCTTTGAAGGTGACCTCTTTTGGCAGGTTACGGGAACTTCAATGGGCAGTACCTGCGCTCCTAGTATGGCTAATTTGTATATGCACAGCTTTGAGAAGAAATACATATACTCAGTGACCAATCCTTTCCAACAAAGGTTGAAGATGTGGAGGCGATATATTGACGATATTCTGGTCATCTGGGAAGGTGACCAGAGCTCGTTGGATGCCTTTTCGAACTGGCTCAATACATGTGATGTAAATTTGAAATTTACAGGAGAGATGAGTACTACCAACATCTCATTTCTAGATCTTTCCCTCTATCCTAAAGATGGCAGGATCTTTACAGAACTATTCCAGAAGCCTATGGCGCGGAACTCATTGTTGAGCTATCAAAGCTTCCATCCACGTGCTCTCCTTAATAATCTCCCGGTGGGGCAATTCCTGAGACTGAGACGGAATTGTACAGAACTGGCACTATATAAAAAACATGCTGAAAATTTGAGTGCAGAATTATTGGCCAGAGAATACCCAGAACGGTTGATCAAGGAAGCTCTAAAAAGAGCGCGCAATAATAATAGAGAAGCGTTACTCGAGTCACATGATAAACTCAAAAGTGACAGGATGGTCTGTATGACAACTTTTAGTGACTTAACTGACAACATTAAGAAAGCCGTCATCAAAAGTTGGCACATATTGAACACGGGCAACCAGAGTTTGGAGAGACCATTATTTGCTTTGAAATGGAGTAGTAACTTACGAGATATGCTGGTGCATACCAGACCGAGAGTTAATCCAATACAAATTAGACAACAAACTCTTTGGGGAGCCCCACCAGTAAGAGGACACTTCCCATGTGGGTCATGTTCGGTATGCCCTTTCACTCAGCACACTACAGAAGTGGACATGTCTTTACATACACCATGGACATTGAACAATCATACAAATTGCAACACGAGTGGGGTGATTTACATGATTACTTGTCCCTGTGCATTGAAATACATTGGGATGACTACAAGAAAAGTTAAACATCGGATTGTAGAACCTCGCAGCGCATTTAGATGCAAGAAGTCTAACACTTGCATGACCAAACATTATATTGAAATGGCCCATTCTGAAAATAATTTGTCTTGGGTTGTGGTTGACAAACCTAAATATGATGTCAGTATGGGACCTCTAGAAAGAGTTCTCTTTAGACGTGAACAACGCTGGGTGTTTAGGACCAAGAGTCATGTGTTGGGGTTAAACGAGGATATTCCCTGGGGCTCCATATAAAGATGTTATGATCCCTTACATACTCCTTGTAAATCCCATCTCCCTTTTCATATCCCTTTATCACAGATATGAGCAGAATATACCAACTTAGTATTAACAGAATTAATGAAGTCGCCATATGACAGTTTTATTTTTGAATTATTGCACGAGTGTCCGTAATTGTTTGAACATTAATAAGCTATAGCTATCAAGTATAATCATTACAGGATTATATACGTGCAATATGAGGTTATAGGTAGTATGAAGATTCGTTATGACCAGGCTCGAAACGATGACGATATCAGGATTCTGATAGCAAACTACGCGAGGGATTGGAACTACAATTCCCATGAGTATTAGGGCCAAAGGACCGGAGGGTTCCTTCCGGCTTCTGCTTCCGGATTACTACAGTGACGTAGTACCAGGAAGGATTTTTTAACCGGGGATGCACAAACAGGGTTTCCCCCACGGCCTTGAGACACAGGAGGCAGGCTACGAATATAAAGGTACGACATTATGATAGATGGTATGCGTCCAGTAGCCAGAATCCATTGCTTGTGGGAAACAGATAAGAGTAAGAAGATGTAGCAAGTGAGAGGGGGTGTATGGATATCATGTGAGAAATGAAGGTATAACACTGACATAGGTACATGACTTATTATAATGTCATGCGGATGCCGGCATTGTTTGTTTGGATGCCGATTGGCATTATAATACTTGTCTGAGAGGGCGATACCAAAATAACGACATTAAGATATCTTACAAGATTGATAATTACTTCATTCCAGCCTACACAATAGACTAAATACAAATATGGATACAGAAAGGTTTTTTTGTCTATTGAACATAGTAAGAGGGCTAGCAATTGGTATGGTGGAGAGTATTACTGTATAGTAAACTGAAAAGTGTATATATACTAGAATGTTCATATAGAACTTCACATACGAATAGACAATGTGAATTTTGATATTAGGAAGCCAGAACTATAGAGTACTCTGAGAGATAGATTTTAGATTGTTTATTTATATTTTTTGTTATTTAATCACATCTCCCTTATCCTCTGATCTCAGAGACCTGCAGTCAAATGACCTGTTTGGAGGAGGAGGTACATTAACAGTACCGTCTTGGTGAGATTATAAAGTGCTTCATAGCACTTTAACATGATTTAAGCACGAGTGCTGTGATATGGGTTTTGCACTGGTGTTTAGAGGTGTGTTTTATCACTGTGGGTATATGTAATTCTACAATCATTTTATATTATATTGTTTTTTTACAGACGGTGGATGAGAAAGTAGCTAACACCACCGATGGATGCCATTTATTAAAGTATGGCTTTGTAATTTTACACATTTTCACAATGACAAGCAGAGTGACAGTAAGAAGGTCCTGACGAATGCCACGAACCTGATGGTCAATAGGAAGAAACATGTTGACCAAGATTTAAAAAGGGAAATATCTATATCCCCTTTTTCACTTCGCTTTTAATTCTAACTACTGGGGACCCTAGTAAATTTGTTTAGTCCATCAGTAAGTTAGTTTTAATTCACATTTATGTCTAAGTTTTTCACTCTGCCCCACACTCCCAGTATCATTGGATGATTAAAACACCTCACGCTCCTCTCCTGAGGGAGAGTTGTAGCCCACACTGTGCACCTTGCGGGCACAGTGTGCAAGAGGGAACCCAATGATGAAGCATGTCACCTGCTGGTGAGTGAGGGTTCTCGTCTTTACAAAATGAATTGTCTGATTCTTACACCCCACTTCACACACTTTTAGGTTAGTAGCTAAATCGTCCGGTTTCTGTTTGTGAGTTTAGCTGCTGGACTCTGGAGCAGCTTCTGGATTGGCTGAGAGCCTGAGAGGACTTGACAGCCACTCACGCAGAAGACGATGGTGAAGGCGCCAAACGCGGTCCCCGGCCCAGAAGCAGACAGCAGAGGCGGCGGACCCGGTCAGGTAAGTTTAAGCTTCTTTGTACTTTATTTTCAAACCCCAGCGGCCCGCCAACCCCGCACAAGACCTCCCCCTCCCCCCCGTGCGAGACCCCCCGCGAGTATTGCGAGCCGCGACTGTACATTTGGTCATAAAAATAAGTTTAAAAGCAAATGTATCTATGTGAATAGGGCCCAGAGTAGTACCTATTTCACCGTGCCACCTCACCTGCTATAAATCTTATGTTGGTAATATTAAAAATCAGGATTGTCTCAAGACATTCCTAAGCCAATAATATAACAATATAAGCCCATTATCTGTCAACGTCATATCTGCACGCCGAAGGACAGTGCGTGTGATAGAGCAGCAGTGCAACTAATATGATACCTTTAATCATTTCAAGATACTAGTATCTTCCAAGAAAATGATCTCTAAACGCCAGGTCTTTGACGAGTATAATATAAACAAGTTATGTCATGTGGGATGTTTTATTACCTCGCTGCGTTCTTTTATAACATATATCTTCGCTTATCACTAACGATAAAAGCGGAGTGTGTGTACAAGCAGGCGAGTTTACTGTCAAGAACTGATTTGTGTGAAATGGTTGCTGATATGCACCTATCAGCTGATGGATGAAGGCGGGTTCCTACAATCCCCTTTTCTTTCTGTTGATTCCACTGCTGCAGTCTCAAAACTGGAACCCCCATTTTGCCCTCAATGAATGGTGATTTCTTACAGGAAACTATGGGGCATATTATCAAGGGCCTATCGCCGCTTTAGCGGCACTTTTTTGCCGCTAAAGCGGCGATAATTTTATCTCACTATTAGCAAGCTGCAGCAAACGGGCCTTAGCGTGCGTTTTTGGGCGATAGCTGCCCATTTTTTATCTCAAAGCATGTTAGCGATATTTATCGCTAATTACATGCAAAGTAGGCGTTCCCGTGCAAAAAGGCACGCAAACACCACTACTCCATATTATCAAGGGGCTCCTTGAAATTCTGAAGAGCCAAAAAACTGGCTCTAACTGCAGTTAGAGCCAGTTACTTAAGACCAGAAAATAGCTGGTCTTAAAAATGGTGATAAAACTTGGGCCAATACCTCTGTAGGTTTTGGCGCTGGCCAGCGCTGCAAGCAATGTTGCAGCGCTGCGACAAAACTACAGTGCAGGAATGCGCACAATCAATAAGATAGTGCGCATACCTGTGCCCCAGTCATGAAAAGTGTTGCTGCGCTGCGACAAGACAGCGTTGCAACACTTCTCACTACGCCCTTCTTGCGACAGCATGGATGCGCTGTAATCACTGGACAGCGCTCCATGACGCAAGTAATAACATATACGTCAGGAATCCTGACGTATCTGCTGGCGCTAAAGTCAAGCATTGCGGCAGTCGTTTCACAACCATGACGCAACTCCAGCAATGCATGGGGCCAGCCTATCCCTGTGGCACTGCCTCACCCTCACGGCTGCCATTAGGCAGGCGGAAGGTACTGATGCAGTGCTGTTCAGGAGGGGTGCCCTAATGTCGGCGCTGTTGGAGATCCATCGGTGGTGGTTGCGCGCTACGGTGTCATCGTTTGGAAGCATTGGTGGAGTGTTGGTGCGGAGGGAGTTGACGAGATGTTCTTCGCTGGCCTTGATCCAGCTGCGAGGGGGTGCGATGATGGCGGTGGCGTCCGGTGGGCAAGGTGAAGACGTGATGTTACCAATGATGGTCGGTCCAGGAGAGTCTTGTGTTGTGGCTGAAGTTGAAGTACCCGCTGGCGGAGGTGATGTGTTCGACCGTGTGTCCTGCTATGTGGCCTGTTGAGGTGACTTGCTGCTTGCGTCTGATGTCGGTGACCCTCCCCAGGAGGGGGTGGTGCTCTGGTCACTGGGGTTGTCCAGGTGGAACTTGAGTACACCGAGTCGGATGTCGTTGGTGGATGGGAGACCCTGGGGTGCAATGAGGTCTACAATGGCATTGGAGAATGGGGGGCCAGGGCCTGGGGGGCCTGCACATGAGGGTGCTGCAGAGGATGTTCTTGGGCTTGGTCCGGATCTGGGAGTTGACGTGGTCCATGGTCACCCTTGGCACATTAGAGTGCATTGTCAGTCGGAGTGTTCCTCTGTAGGTGATGGCAATGCCTCCTCCTTGACGGTCGGGGTGCTCCTTGCGGGTTATACTGCAGCTGTCAGTGATGGTGAAGGCGATGTCCGGCATGGAGCAGAGGTTGGTCCTGGCAGGCGAGGTGGCGTCCAGGGTTGATGGTGAGGAGGGTGCTGGCGTTGTAGCGGTGGGGTGTCCAAGAGGAATGCTCCTTGCTGCTTAGCGCGGTCCAGGGGCAGACGGACGCAAACGGCATAGCCTATGGGTTGCCTTTGGCACGGGAGACGACCATTACAATGCAGGCAGTACATCGTTAACAACGCAACTCCGACAACGCGGATGCCTTAACATCGCATTTGATCAACGCATTGTGAGGTCAGTAATGGGGTAAATTAAGGTTTCTCATGTGTGTATGGGTTTTGGGGTAAAATTTGAAAATGTACGTTTTTTTGACGGTAAATTATGAAAAATGGGGTGTTTTTTGGGGTAAAATATGAAAAATGGGGTGAATTTCGGGTAAAATATGAAAAATTGGGTGTTTTGGGGTAAAATATGAAAAATGGGGTGAATTGTGAGGTAAAATATGAAAAATGGGGTGAATTGTGGGGTAAAATACGAAAAATGGGGTGTTTTTTGGGGTAAAATATGAAGAATGGGGTAAATTTCGGGGTAAAATAAGAAAAATGGGGTGTTTTTGGGGGTAAAATATGAAAAATGGGGTGAATTGTGGGGTAAAATATGAAAAATGGGGTGTTTTTTGGGGTAAAATATGAAAAATGGGGTGAATTGTGGGGTAAAATATGAAAAATTGGGTGAATTTTGAGGTTAAATATGAAAAATGGGGTGAATTTTTGGCTAAAAAATGAAAAATGGTGTGTGCATTTGTCTCAAATGTGATTTTTGTGTGTGTTTTGGGGACTCAAAAAAGGAATTCCAGGGTTCACGGTTGGGTTTGTGGTGCAAAGGTCAGTTTTGGGTTGCACTCACTGAAGTGGGAACAGTGATCTTTATGTCTCCGCTATGCAACACCCACTCTACTGTTGCAATGTGCCTAGTATCAGTATGCATTGGAATGGAATGCGAGGTGATGGCATGCGTCGCAACAACGTATGTGCCTTTGGCACACGAGTGGTACTCCTGCTGTACATGGGCGCACAGCGGCCAACATCGAGAAGTGTGGGGGGGCTGGACAGCTGTGAGGTGGGAAACGCCGGAAATAACACTGGATGGTGCGTGGACGCGGGGATGTGTGTGTGAGCGCGTGTTGTTAAAAATGTATTGAGGGAAGTCTTACCTCAAAGCCGTGTCCCGTGTCTTTGGAGCTCCTGCTCTCCTGCGTCTGCTTCCAGGAAAAGGAAGCAGGCAGCCAGGCTCCCTCCCCTGAGACAATCACAACGCTGCGATGCAGCGGTGGGATTGGTAATCGGCAACGGGACAGGTCATGCAGCCAGGGGCTGGAGGGGTGGCCATATTCTCCATGCAGGCTTTAATGTAGCCTGCATTGCGAACAGGGAAGTGCGCAAGACTGCTTTGGGTGGCCTGAGTGGGTCGACCAAACAGTCATTGCGCACTTGAGTGGGCATGCCAATCCACCCATGCCCTGCTCTGTGTTTGGAGCAGTCCTACCCACCCTCCCACCCCCTGAGGATACATAGCATGATTACATCAGTTAGTTATCCCTTGTTTTTAACTTTTGATGGGTTTTTTTTGGATTCTCGGAGCCCGCACTTCCCGCCGCTGCTGCTCCTGTGGCCCGCACCCCTGTCCTCGCCCATTGCCGCCCCCCAGCTGATCGTTCCTCCGCCCTCCCCTACTAAATGGCGGACGCTGCGCGGTTGAGCAGCGGACGTGCGCCGCTGGCGCGCAGAAGGCACGCCGAAGCCAAGCCCGTCTGTGCCCGTCCGCGACCCGACCGCAACCAGCGCCAGGAACCCTGAATCTCAGGCCCCCCACTGCTACAGCACAGCCACCCTCCACGCACTCAACCCTGGAAAAGTCAGAGACTGCCACCAGGCCTCACCAAACATGACCCACGGCCAGTTCTCCTGCCTCCACTGCCGCCAGACCTTAACCACCACCCTTGACTCCAACACAGCCAACGCCAGCACCGGTGACACCCTAAGATGCATCCTCCTCAACGTGCGCTCCGTGCACAAACACGCCGTGGATATCTGTAACCTACTCAACTCTCTCTCGCCCGACAACGACTTCTTCACAGAGACCTGGACCAACGCCTCCTCCACCCCCAACATCAACACCGCCATCCCGGACAGATACAAGATCCAGAGGAAGGACCGCCCCAACCACCCGGGAGGCGGCCTTGCCATCGCCCACAAGAGCACCCTCCGCCTCAACACCTCCAGCGAAACCTTCCCCTCTGCCGAACACCTGCACTTCCAGATCCAGACCAGCCACAACTCCACACTCCGAGGAACCCTCATCTACAGACCCCCCGGAAACCCTTCGCCACCACCATCACCGACTTCATCGCACCCCATGCCATCGCCTCAATGAACAACATACTCATTGGAGACCTGAACTTCCACCTCGACAACCCCAGCGACCCCAACTCCACCATCCTTCGTGACAACCTCGCCAACATCGGACTTAAACAACTCGTCACCACACAGACCCAGTGAGCAGGCACCACCCTCGACCCCATCTTTGCGGCAGGAAACAGCGTTCACTTCAGCCACACAACGCAACCGCCATGGACCAACCACCACTGCGTACACTTCGCCGTTGACAAACACAAGGCACCCAAACCAGCCCCACGCACACCACGGAGGAACTGGAGCAAGGTTACCGACGAGCAACTCAACTCCACCCTCAGCCGAGACAACCACACCTGGGCACCCGACACCAACGTCGCAGCCAGAGAACTCCACACTTGGATCTCCAACTGCGCATACAAGCTCGCCTCGCTATGCAACCCCAACAAACAGCACCCCAGGAAAGCCGCCTGGTTCACCACCGATCTCCAAGAAGTAAGACGCACCTGCAGACGCCTGGAGAAGAACTGGAGAAACACCAAGACACCCGAAATCTACACCACCTACAAGGACGCCATGACGCACTACCATAACCAAATCAGGACCACCAAGAGGGACTTCATCAACAACAAAATCCTCGACAACTCCACCAACTCCAAGCAACTCTTCAGTGTCATTCATGTATTCAACAACCCACGCAGCGAAGCCACAGACATCACCCCGTCCCAAGACCTCTGCAATAAGCGTGGAACCTACTTCCTCCTCAAGATCAAAAAACTCTACGACAACTTCTTAGAACATCCACCAGACGCCACAGCCGGCCTCCCACCCCCCAGACACACCAGCCAGCCCACCATCTCCACCTGGACGCCAGTTACAGCAGAAGACACCACCTCGACCGTGAAAGGCATCCACTCAGGGACCCCCCCGACCCCTGCCCTCCTCACATCTACCACAGAGCCGCGTCCGCCATCGCACACGAACTACAACGCACCATCAATACCACCTTCAAAACAGGCACCTACCCAGATGACTGGAAGCGTGCAGAAGTCTGGCCCCTGCTCAAAAAGCCCACAGCTGACCCCACCGGCCTCAAGAACTACCGGCCCATCTCGCTCCTCCCCTTCGCAGCCAAAGTTGCAGAGTAAACAGTCAACAGGGAACTGACACGATTCATTGAAGACAACGCCATCCTCGACCCGTCCCAATCCGGATTGCGAAGCAACCACAGCAACGAGGCCGCCCTGCTCGCCGCCACAGACGACATCCGCACCCTCCTGGACCAAGGCCACTCTGCAGCCCTCATCCTACTCGACCTTTCAGCGGCCTTCGACACCGTCTCCCAATGCACACTAGTCGCCAGACTACACGACGCCGGCATACAAGGAACAGCCATAGACTGGATCCGAACATTCCTCACCGGAAGAAGCCACAGGATCAGACTGCCACCCTTCCTCTCCGATCCCACGTAAATCATCAGCGGAGTCCCACAGGGGTCATCTCTGAGCCCAACCCTCTTCAACATCTACATGGCCCCCTCGCCGCCATCATCTGACAACACGGCCTCAACATTGTATCCTACGCTGATGACACCCAGCTCATCCTCTCCCTCACCAAAGACCCCACCACCGCCAGACTCAACTTCCAGAAAGGAATGCATGACTGCAGTCTGGATGACCAACAGCTGCCTGAAGCTCAACGCCGAAAAGACAGAAGACCTTGTCCTTGGAACCACCCCTTCAGCATGGGACAACACCTGGTGGCCGCCGCCCTCGGAAGCCCAACTACCCCCTCGGACCATGCCAAAAACCTCGGCATCGTACTCAACTTATCCCTCACCATGAACCAACAGGTCTACGCCGTCACCTCCAGCTGCTTCAACACCCCCTGCATCCTCCGCAAGACCTTCAAATGGATCCCCCCAGAGTCAAGGAAGACAGTCAACCATGCACTCATCACCAGCAGACTGGACTATGGAAACGCACTCTACGCCGGCATGTACAAGTCCCTACTCTGCAAACTCCAGACATTACAGAACACCTCCGCCAGACTCATCTTCGACATCCCCCGGCACGAACACATCAGCCAACACCTACATAGACTCCATTGGCTCCCCATGGAGAAAAGAGTCACCTTCAAAATCCTCACTCACTCCTACAAATGCCTACACAACAACGTAACCAAATACCTCAACAACAGAATCAACTTCCACGTACCCAAAAGAAACATCCGATCTTCCAAACTCGCACTGGCCAAAACCCCATGCATCCACAGAGCCAGAGCAGGCAGAAGATCCTTCTCCCACATTGCAGCCAAGACCTGGAACGAGCTACTGGCAGACATCAGACGTAACCCCTCCCTGAACACCTTCAGGAAGACCCTCAAGACCTGGCTCTTCGCCTAACAGATCTGCGCCCCCCCCCCCCTCAGCGCCTTGAGACCCTCACAGGTGAGTAGCGCGCTTACAATTCCCCTGATTGATTGATTGAGTTATCATCATGTGATGATTGTTCCTCTTCTGTACTGCTTGAGGCGGTGGGGCAACGCTCTTCCGCCATAGCGGAAGAGCCGCCACTGGGGGTGCATCATCTACGTGTGATAGGCCTGAGCGACTCGCCCCCTGGACGTCCTGCGTTACGCATCCCACCTTCTCCTTACCAGGACATTGAAACCTTTGCGGAATCCACTGCAATCTGTCAAAATCTGTGACTCAGCCAGCAGGAGCCTGAGCCAGGTGTGAATTCACTAGGCTGGGTACAGCAGTCGCCGCCTAGTTCGCTGGTGGTCCTCCCAATGCAGTTGATGCAGCAGGGCTTCCTTAGGCGTGAAGTTGCAGTGATAACGCCACACAAGTTCGGCATAGCACAGGGGCCTCAGCCTCCACAGCATACGGCCAGCCCAACATCATCCGGCCTGTGATGCAGGGAGACGGCAGCCACCGTTGGTAATCCCCTCCGTGCACCCCGGTGTAGTGGTGGATTGTAGTATGCGATGCGGACCTCACTACATTGGTGCGCAGGAGCGCCTCTACCATTAACTGCTCCAAGGTGCGCAAGGCGGACTTCTCACACAGGTCCGCAAACTGTCTCCATGCGACCTACCAGACTTCACCACCAGGTACGGGCGATCGTCGCGCATCAATGTCTCCCGCCACGGCTCATCGACTCCACAGCTCCTCCACATCCCACTCAAGGCTCCAGACGCAGGTCCAGCGAGGTATCCAGGCTCCAGACGCAGGTCCAACGAGGCATCCAGGCTCCAGACGCAGGTCCGGCGAGGCATCCAGGCTCCAGACGCAGGTCCAGCGAGGCATCCAGGCTCCAGACGCAGGTCCAGCGAGGCATCCAGGCTACAGACGCAGGTCCAGCGAGGCATCCAGGCTACAGACGCAGGTCCAGCGAGGCATCCAGGCTACAGACGCAGGTCCAGCGGGGCATCCAGGCTCTCATCCTGGTCATCCTGGATGTTGGGTGGCTTGAGGGGGTTGTTGATGTGTGCTGCACTTGGCCCTGGCTGCTCAAATCTGCATTGAACTTTTTTTTTGGACATCTTTTCTATGGGAGGTGGACTGATAGGCTATTTTTTCTAAGTCCACACTTGCTGCCTAGCGTGCATTTTTATATCGCTAAGGGCTTATCGCTAGATTCCGCCCGCTTTCGCCGGTTTTCCCATCGCGCTGATAATAGCAGAAGTTTTCTCCGCTGATCCCTGAAAATATCACCTGTTAGCGACGTGTTGGTAATACGTCGCTAACACGGCGATAAATATCAGGGAAAGAATGTGATAAAAACAACTCCCGATAACTGGCGCTGGCGATAGTTATTGCCAGGACTTGATAATATGCCCCATAGACTTCAAAATATTGAGTTACATGGTATCGTCCAGGTAAAAATTCATATGGGAGTGTAGATTTGCTATTCTATTTTACTCACAATATTGTCAAGCTAAGCATTGTTAGGGGAGTGGAGGTTTACTATTTTGAGTCAAGCAGAAGATCAAGCGAAGCATTCATGCAGGGTGTGGTCTTACTACTCTAATATTGGGGTGTAGATTTACTATTCTAATTTCCATGAATTATCGACAAGATAAGCATTCACGGTGTTGGGGAGTAGATTTACTATTCTGATACTGTCACAATATCTACTGATTAAACCTCCATCTGGGAGTGTGGAGTTACTGTTCTAATTCATGCACAATATCGTCAAGGGAAGCATTCACGGGGTCTGTGCATTTACTATTCAGATTTACTCACTGTATTGTCAGTATAAGCATTAATGGTGAGTGCCGTTTTTCTATTCTGATTTACTCACATTATCGACTAATTAAACATTCAGAGATGAGAGTGGATTTAATGTTCTAAGTCCATCTTTTCTTACCTTGCCGATACATTACGATACTGTAAGAGCAGATATCGTGGAGCTGATATTGGTACATGTCGAAATTTTCAAGTGGGTTTTAGGTACCACGCCTTGGTGGATTTGTAGTTAAATTGCCAGTTATGGCTGTGCATCTATAATTACCGACTTTGTAAAATGAACACATTTTCAGAGTCGTTTTCTTGCAGCATACTGACATTATGGTGAAAATGTGCATGTGTCTCAGGAGCTTAGAAGCGGCAGAGTGTGTGTGCACTGCTGGCACAGTGACATTCCTTGCACGGTGTGCCTGGAATAGAAATACATGAACACAGAAGAGGTGAGAGCTCTCTGGATGGAATGATAGGAGAAGAACCTTACACAAAGCTCAAAACGTTTGTGGTTTGTGGAAGCTACTGCTTGACACAGACAACAATCCTGATGTTATGTGTGAGAAACAAAGCTCCTCCCTTTTGATCTTTTTTTTTGTCTGCACATGAACTTCATGCTGAGGATAAGCAACGTTTCTAGATTTCCATTTCTTAGGAGAGGTATGCAGACATGTAAATGATCTGAGTTTTGTTATGTTCTGTATTCATCTGTCTTGTGCAATGTTGCAAACAGCCATATGTGGCCTCTTCGCTCTTCTGGACTTTGAGATCTGCAGTTGTTCTGGTCTGTCTGGGATGTGCATTGCTGAAAGTATCTGATCTGAAGGGGAAGTGGAGATGGTACTGTAAGCCGAAGAACCAGAGTCCCAAGGAGGTGACAAACTTAAGTTGGCATGCATGACTGTGAAAGATGTTCCATGTATTGTGTGTGTGCATATGCCATGTTCTTCCTGGACATGCTTTCATGCTTAAAGATAGGGGGGCATATTATCAAAGAATTATCGCCGCGTTAGCGGCACTTTTCCAGCCGCTAACGCGGCGATGGCAAGGTATCGCCTAAATACCTATCGCCATCGCTAAGGAGTTAGCGGGAGTTTTCTACGCCGTTCCCTGACACTATCGCCTGTTACCGACGTGTTGATAATATGTCGATAACAAGGCGATAATTATCAGGGAAAGGAGGCGATAAAAAAACTCCCGCTAACTAGCGCTGGCGATAGTTATCGCCAGGACTTGATAATATGCCCCAATATTTTTTATAATGTACATTCATTTTTTGGGGGGGCGGGTGGGGGTGGGGCGGGAGAGTGAGTTTTATATAGCGGGAACTCGACCAGACGGTATCGTAGCGTTTCACTGTAGCACCATTTGCCTTACAGACGGACTCATTCATTTTGTTAGGCATAGGAAGATTAGGTGATTTGCACAGGATGTTGAGCGTCCCTGCCGAGACTCGAACCTGCTTCCCTAGCTTTGAGGTCGACCGCTGAAGCCGTTAGGCCACATCCTCTCCCCTATGATAAGGACAGCTTTTTAATATACTGGCATCCTCATTAAATCTTGTTTTCTTGAGGCGGTAGAGCGGTAGTTTTTGCAAGACAGACTTCAGATGAATTAATTTCACACGCCTATTTCTTTAAATAAGAATGAGTGGCTTGTTCTTGGTAATGCCATCTCCCACTCTGTGCCCACAGAGATCATGCCCCTGACAAGAGAAGGAACTGGAGGAAGCGTCTGCCAATGCCCATGGTGCAGAGCAAGCGTATTTTCAGAGAGTCGTCTCCCTGCTCGCCATTACTTTTTATGGACATTACACGAGTGTGCTCATGCATGTCCGGCCGACGTGTGCCCTGCACCTCAGGAGCTCAGCGAACTTGGAGGCAAGACGAGGCTGCTCCTAGTTAAGCCTGCACTGTCACATCAAATGTTCCCACAAAGTGTCCAAAGATGTTCTTTATCAGCTGTCTGCTTGTTTACTAAGATCTTTCCAACGTAAGTATGTTTGGATAGCGTTATTAATGAGCGTAAAGCTGCACGCTCTATTTATAAGACTTATTCTTATAGCCTGTTTGCTTGCTCACATTTTACTCACAAAAGCTTATTTGTTGTGTGAGTCACGTCCCGATTGGACTTGCCTTTACAAACTCCCAGGGCAGGGAACGTGCATTATTTTTAGACCGTGTGTGTGCTGTGTACAAGATGGAGGCCAAGCTGCTGATATCCATTTTACACTTCCCAGTCTGCATCTAGATCAACCCTTCCTGTCTCCCTCTGTGAACCCTGTCTTCCTGCACATTCCTTTTGTCCAGTGCATGTTTCCTCTGTCCTGGCTGGATAGAACTCATACTTCCTTCATGTTACATGTGGAAGGAGTTTTGTCTAGTGGAACTTTTGACTCATGGAAAGGTAGCGCAGAAGGTTAATGTGCCTGCTGCAAGGAACAAAAGGATCTCTCTGACAAAAGCAGTGACTCACTGACCTATTTAGATCATGTGCATTTTGTGATCATCATCAGGTACATGTTCTTTGCAGCAGGCACATTAACCTGTTTTGTTACTTGCAGTTTGTAAGTTAAAATCCTAACATACAACAGTGAGCTATTAACTGTCATCTAAGAGCTGCATGCAAACTGCATTAATGTAATAACTGCACTTTCACAATTGCTTTATTAACCTTCCTGCTTTCTCAAATTTGCTTGAAAATGCACCATTTTTCCACTCTTTTTTCAAAATTTTCTCGGGGGGAGAACCCCCCCGAACTCCCTTTAGGTTGTTCGGGCTCGCTCGCTACAGTGCAGTATGACCAGCATTTTACGCCCTACCACTTTCAAATGTCACCATCCGCCACTGGTCCAGGGCCTGTAAATCAAATACTACTAGTGGGCCTGCAGCACTGGTTGTGCCACCCACACAAGTAGCCTTTCAAAAGTATCTCAGACCTGCCACTGCAGTGTCTGTGGGCATTCTCAACTGCCATGTCGACCTGGCAAGTGCACCCACTTGCCAAGCCCTAACCTTCCCTTTTCTTACATGTAAGGAACCCCTCAGGTAGGCCCAACGTACCCTTATGGGCAGGGTGCAGGGTATGTGAAAGGTAGGACATGTACTGGTGTGTTTTACATGTCTTGATAGTGAAATGCTGTGTATTTCGTTTTTAACTATTGAAGGCTGTCTGTCTCATAGGTTAACATAAGAGCTGCACTGTAACATCTTACAAGTGTAATTTTCCATTGGGACATGATAGAGAAATTGAGTTTAGGCTCTCTGAACTCAGAATTAAATAACACATATTTTAGTAAAGGTGGTTTTTCAATTGTGTGGCCATTTTCTTGTTTAACCATCCTGTGTGCCTCTGCCTGTTCATGTATTCAATGTCTAGTTTTGGAGTGACAGGAGCTGGGGATGTGCTTGACTCTAGACAGTTACAAGGGTTTTGAGGTGTGTTGTGCCTTTCCTGGGTAACTCATAACTAGGCTGAATAGACCTAGTCTGCATTTAGAGTAGTGGCAGGAATGTTCACTGGCACCTGAATAGGCTGTGTCTCCTTTGCACATTGCTGTCTTAACCTCCTGTAGGGAAGCTGGGCCATAGGGGACAGAACTGGACTGGACTGGGCTCAGAGACCCTTGCCACAAAGAGAAAAAGGGGTATAAGTTTTGGACCTTAACCCCCAGAGAATCAGATCACTTCTGGATTCACGAGGAACCTCTACCCAGGAGAAGAGCTGAGGAGCTGTAAGGAGGAGTACTGCCCCTTTGCTGTGTTGCTTTGCTGGGTTGGCCTGCAGTTGCTGCTTCTGCCAAAGGGAGGACACAGAATGGAACTTTGCTGTGAACATGCTTGAGAAGAATCTCCAAGGGCTTGAGTCTGCTGGCCTCCTGTTCTGAAGTCTCAGGGCCACAAATTCTTCACCTGCAACCCACTGTCCAGCACCTGGACTCCTCTGTGGACTCCTGTATTCGAAAGGGCGCTGTTGGAAACGGGGTAGCGTGGTGCAGAGCGGGCAGGCCAAACTCCGGAGGAATTGCGTAAAGCATCCGCGCAGCACACACAGGCAACACACCAGGCACACTACAAACGGAGACCACACCAGTTTAGGTGAAAAACAGCATATGTATTATGCCGAACTCAGCACCAATAATCACAGTGGTGTACACGGCGCCAACTGGCACCAGACAGTCATATACAAGGGGACTATTTACAGGGCAGTAACGAGCATAAACAACAGCCTATTCAGGCACATTCAGTTAATCAGAAAGCAGATGCAGGTAGGCACAAAACACTAGAGGTACAGAGGAACCTGTGTCAGCCTAGGCGTAACAACATCCAGCACAGTGGGTGCCCTAGTGCAAGTAGCATTCAACATAGGTACATTTAACTTAGAGCAAGTACTTCAGTGAGGCTCAATGCAGGTAGGTACATTCAATCCTGTAGTGACCTTTAAAGCAAGTAGGCCTTCAACCCTGTGGATAATGCAGAGGAGGTTAACACTGAGGCTCAATACTTTTAGGCCGATTCAATTCAGTATAGACCTGGCTACAGGAAAGCCATGAGCAGGGGAAACATTTCCTCATTAGATTAGCCTAAACCCCCTGAACAGTGGCCTAATCATCCGTGTGAGGGCCTCATTAGGGGCCTAAACAACACATCCTGCATAGCGTTGGACTTAAACCTGTGCATGAGGCAAGAACTGAAAAATCAGGAGCAGGGTGCTCATCATGCGTAACCATAGGAAGAAAACCGATTATGCCACCCAATCAGCAAGGTCCCCTGGTGCAGGTGAGTTCTAGACACCACGGCGTCGAGAGAGCCCCTCTCTGGGACTCTAGATCAACAATTAGGTGGCCCACACAGTTCTGGCCAGTGGGGGGTCCCCTCCTGGGACCCGAGGCTAGAAAAATGCCTCAACGTTGCAGCGACCCGCAACTGCGGCGTCGCTGTGTAGCCCCCGGGGCACTGTGGCCCTGTCCGTGGTGGAGCCCCACGGGGGCTTCCAAATTACTCAGGCTGCACGTTGCAGCTGCCCCCTGCCCCTGGGGCGGCACAGCTGGAAATGAAGTACAGGGGCCCTGGCAGGTCTGTGCCCTCGGGGCCCTCGTTGGGGCTTCTTAAATCAACTTCTGCCCCCAACGTGGCAGCGGCCCGCAGCTGCGGTGCCACTGTGTTCAAAAACACAAGTACGGGCGCTTTCTGCGGATCTGGGCCCTTGGGGCTTAGCCAGGGCCCCGGACAACATGCAGGCTCCTCCGTTGTCCAAGACCTTCCATGGTCTCGGGCGTCGCAACGGGAGGGGAGTGGACACCTTGCTTCCCCCTCTTCCGCTGCACTCACTCTACCCGGGCGATGCCCCTGCCTCGCAACAGCCAGAGCCCAGCCCCACTCACCACTCCTTGGGGCTCGGCCGGTGAATCCACCGCCGGTCTCGTCTCCCGTGGTCGCGGCTGCTCTTCACCCGGGCCTCCCTCGTGGGGCCCGGGACTTCAGCACGGAGCCCGCGAGACTCCTGACGGCACTCCTCCACTGGCGGAGACCCGGACCGGCGGGGTGGGCTCCCGCTCCGGTTTCCTCCACAACACGGGTCTCTCTTCACCTGGGCCTCCCCTCGTGGGGCCCGGGACTTCGTCACGGAGCCCGCAAGGCCCCCGACAGCTTCCTGTCTCTTCTCTGGCCCAGTCAGCGCGGGGTAGGCTCCTGCCTGGCTTCCTTCTCGCAGCTCCGCCCACCTCCAGGCAGTCCTCCGGCACTCGCGTCGCGTCGGCGGCGCCTCTTCTCTCCGGGCTGCGGCGGTGATCTTGTGCAGATGGAGAGCGCGGGGTGGGCTCCCGCTGCGCTCCTTGCTCCTTGGTGCCACGAGGCGGCACCCATGCGGGGTAGGCACCCGCTTCTTCCGTAGGCAGCAGGGTGGGCTCCTGCTGTCTTTCACAAGGCACAGCTTCTTCCGGCCAGACGCGGGGTGGGCTCCCGATGGCTTACAAAGCTCAGGGGGGATCCCCCACTCCGGGATCTCCTCGGCACACAGCTGTAGCTCCTTAGCAGCACGGCGCTTCTTCTCTCTAGCGCACAGGGGCTGCGGCAGTGACTTCTGGGCCCAATTTGAGTGCGCTATGCAGCGCTCCACCGGACAGCAGTTTCCTTCAGGGCAGCACCTCGTGGGCAGCAGGAGACTCCGGCAGGATAGCGCAGTGAAGGCACAGCGCTTTAAGGTCACAGCGCTTCTTCAGGCATGCAGCGCTTTCAGGATTCCGGGCACAGCGCTAGGGTGCAGGCATCAGCCCCTCTTCATGCCGGCAGGCAACAGGCAGCGCTCCCCAGGCGCTAGGTTCAGGTCGGTAGGAGAGCAATCAGCAATACTGGGTCAGATCAACGGGCAGTGGGTACTCATCGGAACAGGACCGCAGCTCCTAGAAGCAGTCATCCCCCATAACGTGGTACTCCTCCTGTCATGGCAGTCTATACTCCAGTAAGGAGCTCTCCCTGGCCCTGCGGACGGTGGAGTGGTGCAGATGGTCCCAGGGGCCAGCACACAGGCCCAATGTGGCGGTCTCCCTTGGCAGAGTGTCCCCTCTCCTTCAGTCCATGCTCTGCACTGAGCACATGGCAGCCCAGCCCCCCTATATGTACGCCCCTCACCCCACCTACCAGACAGGGCTGGCAGCTTCCAGAAGGTTCTCTGGGGAACCGGTGCTAACTGGTCTAGGGGGAGGAGTAGAGCACCCTGGGTGCGAAGTTTCCCTCCAAAAGCAGGGGGTGCTGGGAAACAAATCACTAGACTGCCAACCCACCTCAGTCAGGCGGCACAAGGGCAGGCAGGAATGGCGTCCATTTTAACAGTGACATTTTATCCAAGTGCACTTCTAAAATGGTGGAACTAACAGTGTGTACAACATTGTACAGCATTTATTATTTTCTGTTCAGACACACCATGTTTTATTGTTACACAAGCGAAAAAATTCAGGGCAAAAGGGCCAAGTCCAACAGGCGCCAATTCCAGTTCTTGAGAATTTTGTGGTTGCTGATAAAAAGAAAAAAAGAACAACTCCAATGCTGTCAGCAACGCCGTCAGTGACGCCACGGCCTGCACCGAGGCTGGGGGCACTGCTTGTGAAATGCATGACGCACCGCCCCACCTGCACTGCAGCTCCGACGCCCTTCGATGCCTACCGATGCTTGCAGTTATCGGACTTCCCGACGCCAGCACTCACACTGATGCTGTCATCGCCAGCGCCTGCATCCCATTATCACGGAGCCGATAACTGACGTGGGTGACTTCATGAACTATTTGACGTCACATTGTATCACCTCACCGGAACTGATGCCTCATCGCCGACGCCGCCTAACCTCCCCTGTCCTGGGCTCGATGCCTCGCCTCCTAACGGACCCAACGCCTCGCCTCCCCTGTCACAGAAAGGAGCGGGCTTCGCCTCGGAAAACAAGGTCTCACCTCCACGACACCGTGCATTGTCTGATAACTTCGTTTTCCAAGGTACTGTTGCTTGGGGGTCCGCATGACTCCATGGCCGGCCCGCACACCTTGTGGTCAATGCCGTTCTTTGGATTTGTGCCTGTCACAACGTCGTAATAGCCCCAGGTGGAGTTATTTGTTTCTACAGTTCTATTTTTGAAGTAACCATTCTAAAAGTAATATCTTGGTACATGTATGTTGGATTTTTGTCGTTTTGGTCTTGTTTAGTTTAGATAAAGATACTTTGGGGCATATGTACAAGGAGTTAACGCCGCATTAGTGGCACTTTTCTGACGGTTTTGCAGTGAGATTTTTATCGCCTTATGTACAAGCTGCCGCTAACCTCTGTTAGCAGCAGTTTACCGGCGAAAACGTCCATTATAAAGATCGCCACTTCTGTTAGCGATAATGACATGCAAGGAAGGATTTCCCGTGCAAAAACGGCCGCTAACCCCACTTAGCGATATTTACAAGGGGATTCCTTAAGTTTGGAGGATCAAAAAAACTGCCTCTAACTGCAGTTAGAGGCAGTTTTTTAAGACCAGAAAATAGCTGGTCTTAAAAATGGAGATAACCCTTGGGGCCTCATATCAGCAGGTTTTGTTGCTGGACCGCGCTGCAAGCAATGTTGCTGCGCTGCCCTGCGACAAAACTGCAGGACTGCGCACAATCAATAAGATAGTGCGCATTCCTGGGCCTCACTCATGAAAAGTGTTGCAGCGCTGCGACAAGACAGTGTTGCAACACTTTTCACTACCCCCTTCTTGCGATACCACAGATGCGCTGTATTTACTGGACAGCGCTCCATGACGCAAGTAATGACAGATACGTCTGGAATCCTGACGTATCTGTCTGCGCTAAAGTCACCCATTGCTGCAGTCACGTCACAACCATGACGCAACTCCAGCAATGCATGGGGCCATCCTATCCCTGTGGCACTGTGTCACCCATACGCCTGCCATCATGCATGCGTATGGTACTGACGCAGTGCCGTTCTTGAGGGGTGCCCGGGTGTCGGCGCAGTTGGAGATCCATCGGTGGCGGTTGCGCGCTGCGGTGTCATCATCTGTAAGCGTTGGTGGAGTGGTGGTGCTGAGGGAGTTGACGAGACGTACTTCGGTGGCCTTGATCCAGCTGCGAGGGGTGCGATGATGGCTGTTGTGTACGGTGGGCATGGTGAAGCCGTGATGTATACAATGATGGTCGGTCCAGGAGAGTCCGGTTGTGTGGCTGTAGTTGAAGGTCCCGATGGCAGAGGAGACGTGCTTGACCGTGTGTCCTGCTATGTGGCTTGCTGCGGTGACTAGCTGCTTGAGTCTGACGTTGGGGAGCTACCTCAGGAGGGGGTAGTGTTATGGTCACTGGGGTTGTCCAGGTGGAACTTGAGTTCGCCAAGTAGGATGTCGTCAGTGGATGGGAGAGCCTGGTGTGCAATGAGGTCTACAATGGTATCGGAGAATGGGTGTCCATGGCCCGGGGGGCCTGCAGATGAGGGTGCCGCAGAGCATGGGGTTGGGGTTGGTCCGGATCTGGAAGTTGAGGTGTTCCATGGTCACCGTTGGGTCATTAGAGTGCGTGGTCAGTCGGAGTGTGCTTCTGTAGGTGATGGCAATGCCTCCTCCAGGACGGTCGGGGTGGTCCTTGAGGGTTATTTCGTAGCCGTCAGTGATGGCGATGGCGATGTCCGGTCCGGAGCAGATGTTGGTCCTGGCAGGCTATGTGGCATCCAGGGTTGATGGGGAGGCGGGTGCTGGCGCCGTAGGGGTGGAGTGACCGAGAGGAAGTGTCCTTGGTGCTGAGCGCAGTCCAGGGGCAGATGGGCTTGCCTTTGGCACGGGAGACGTCCATTACAACGCAGGCATTACATCGTAATGCCTTTAGAACGCAAATCCAACAACGCAGGTGCCTTTACATCCCATTCCATTACAACGCATTGTGAGGTCAGTAATGGGGTATTTTTAATTTTTAGGGTGGGTATGGGTTTCGGGTGTCGGAGATGAAATGTGGGGTGTATTATGGGGTAAAATTTGAAATTTGGGGTGTGTTTTGGGGTCAATCATGAAAATTGGGGTGTGCATTTGGGTCAAATATGAAAATTGGGGTGTGCATTTGGGTCAAATATGATAATTGGGGTGTGCATTTGGGTCAAATATGAAAATAGGGGTGTGCATTTGGGTCGAATATGAAAATTGGGGTGTGCATTTGGGTCAAATATGAAAATTGGAGTGTGCATTTGGGTCAAATATGATTTTTAGGGTGTGTTTTGGGGGCTCAAAGATGAATTTTAGGGTTCAGTGTTTGCTTTGGGGTGCAAGGGTCAGTTTTAGGGTTGCACTCACTGAAGTGGGAATAGTAATGTTTACATCTCCGCAATCCAACACCTTCCCTACTGTTGCAATATGTCTAGTATTAGTATGCATTGTAATGGAATGCGATATAATGGTATGCGTCGTAACTCCATATATACCTTTGGCACACCAGTGGTACGCCCGCTGCGCATGGTCGCACAGCGGCTGCCATTGAGAAGTGCTGCGGGGGGGACTGGACAGCTGGGAGGTGGGAAACGCCGGAAAGAACACTGGATGGGGCGTGGACGCCGAGGTGTGTGTGTGAGCGGGTGTTGTAAATATTTAAATGAGAGAAATCTTACCTCGAGGCTGGGTCCCGTGTCTTCGTTGCTCCTGCTCTCCTGAGTCTGCTTCCAGGAACAGGAAGTAGGCAGCCAGGCTCCCTCTCCTAAGCCAATCACAACGCTGCAATGCGGCGTTGGGATTGGTCATTGGTGCCGGGACGAGTCGTTCAGCCGGGGGCTGGAGGTGTGGGCATGTTCTCCATGCAGGCTATAATGCCTGAGCGGGCCGACCAAACAGTCACTGCGCACTTGAGTGGGCATGCCACTCCGCCCCTGCCCTGCTCCGTGAGTGGTGCAGCCCTACCCACCCTGCCGCCCGCAAAGGAAACATGGCACGATAACATCAGGAAGTTATCATCATGTGATGATTGTTCCTCTTGTTGCACTGCTTGGAAGCAGTGGGGCGACGCTCTTCCGCTATTGCGGATGAGCCGACACTAGGGGTGCGTCATCTACTGGTGCAAGGCCTGGGCGACTCGACCCCCAGGCCTCCTCCGCTACGTGTCCCACCTTCTCCTTACCTGGACATTGACACCGTGACGCGATCCGCTAAACTCTCTCCAAATCTGTGACTCACCCAGCAGGAGCCTCAGCCAGGTGGGATTTCACAAGCGTGGGTACAGCAGTCGCCGCCAAGTCCGCTGGTGAACCTCCCGATGCAGTTGATGCAGCAGGGCCCCCTTAGGCGTGAACTTGCAACACAAGTTTGACGCAGCTCAGGGGCCTCACCCTCCACAGCGTCCGGCTAGCACAACCTCATCCGGCCTGTGATGCAGAGAGGTGCCGCCCACCGTTGGTAATCCTCTCTGTGCACCCCGGTGTAGTAGTGGATCGTAGTATGCGATGCAGACCTCCCTACATTGGTGTGCAGGAGCGCCTCTACCATTCACAGCTCCAAGGGGTGCAAGGTGGTCTTCTCACACAGGTCAGCAACGTGTCTCCATGAGACTGGCCAGATTTCACCACCAGGTACGGGCGATCGCCGTGCCTCAATGTCTACCGCCATGGCTCATCGACTCCACAGCTCCTCCGCATCCCACTCCAGGCTCCAGACGCAGGTCCAGCGAGGCATCCAGGCTCCAGACGCAGGTCCAGCGATGCATTGAGGCTCCAGACGCAGGTCCAGTGAGGCATCCAGGCTCCAGGCGCAGGTCCAGTGAGGCATCCAGGCTCCAGATGCAGGTCCAGCGAGGCATCCAGGCTCCAGACGCAGGTCCAGCGACGCATCCAGGCTCCAGGCGTAGGTCCAGCGAGGCACCCAGGCTCTCATCCTGGTCATCCTGGATGTTGGGTGGCTTGAGGGGGTTGTTGATGTGTGCTGCACTTGGCCCTGGCTGCTCCATTCTGCATGTCATTGTTTTTTTTGCCTACTTTCTATTCGAGGTCGACTGATAGGCTATTTTTTCCTTTAGAGGCAAAAAAAACTCACGTTGGGCTGAATAACGTGCGTTTTTTTGCCGCTAATGGGCCTTTCGTTGGTTTTCGCCCGCTAACGCCGGAATTCCTATCTCCATCACGCTAATGTTAGCGGCAGTTTTCACCGCTGATCCCTGAAGCTATCGCCATGTAGCAACGTCTTGTACATACGTCGCTAACAAGGCGATAGTTTTCAGCGGTACAGAGCGGTAAGAAAACTGCCGCTAACTAGCGTTAGCGGTAGTTTTCGCCAGTCCTTGTACATATGCCCCTTTATTTTTTTAACTGGTGTGGTGTGCATTTGTGGTGTTTTCACTGTGTTACTATGTGTTTGGGTACAAATACTTTACACATTGCCTTTGGGATAAGGCTACCTGCTCATGCCAAGCTACCACGGGGGTGAGCAGGGGTTATCTAAAGTGTGTAACTCCCTTATCCTGACTAGAAGCAATGGTCCCTACTTAGACAGGGTGCATACCTCTGCCATCTAGAGACCCCCATTTCTATCAATTTAGTTATACATTTATCCACCATTGATTGCCCAAATAACTTAACAAAAAAGAAACCAGAATATCCATCAGGAGGCAAAAAGAAATGATTTCTGCTACTTGGGTACTAAAGAATTAGAAAATACCTCCATTGTCTCATGACAGCACCCATTCAAAGTTACCTATCCAGACCTTTTAACGAATTTAAAGATGCGTCAGGTGCTATTAAAGTATAGAATAGGTTGTAATTCTTTAATTCCAGAGTTAGAATCACACATCTGATATATTATTGGCTACTGTAAATGTGGTTTAGATTTTAAATGTCGTAGAGCACATGTTTTTATTGGACTGCCTATCTTTAAAGCATCTGACAGCAAATATTTAAAAACTAATTTTACATAACCATCAAATTAGAACTGGGAGAGATGCTTGCAAACTGTTATTGGCGGGGACTCATTGCAAATAACTTGAGAAATGGGAAGGCTTTTAATTGATAATGCTGAAAAGGAGTTTTAATGCATATTCAATGTATTTAATGCTCAGTACTTCATATTGTATTTTGCTGTGTTTGATAGACTATGGCTTAAGTAAACTCACTTTCCGGTCACAGTATTTCTTTCTCCTCCGCACAGTATTTACAGCTGATTAGAGACCTCCTTGTACTCTGATGCCAAGTGACCTTTAAAGGACGGAAAGTTATAAATAAATCCAACATTATGTTATCACGTGGGCTTTGGATACAGGGATACATCCTAACAGGTAAGACAGATTTTCTGATGGAAACGTTTACAAAGGTTTGGAGTCCATGAAACATGTATTATGAATGTTGAGTTTCTTTGAATCATTCTCTCTGCAGAGGCTGGGTCAACCTGATATATGTGAACAGGGTCGTTAATTCACTAAAATGTCAAGTGTAGAGGAAGTGACTGTAGGAGAGTAGGATCTGCCTCTTATGGGTACCCCCACTTTTTGCTGGTGTATCACTGTTTTTCGACTTTAGTCTGGCTGGGGCCCTGCCATCCAGGACCCCAGCCTAGCTGCTTCCTCTCTAAATTGATTCCCTGTACTTTAGGTACACCACAGATTGGATTCTGGAGTGCCCTTATAAGTCCCTAGTATATGGTATACTATGTACCCAGGGCATAGGTACCCCAGAGGCCTACCAGGGGCTGAAGCATGTATTGTGACACCCCTGGAAGGCCCTCCAAAATGACACCACAGGACTGCTTCTGCAGCCTGAGTGAGGTGGTGCATGCACCCCTTACAGAGATTTAGGTTCACTATATCTCACCATACACTACACATAGAAACCTATCAGTCACCCCTATGGCAGGCCTTATCAATCCTGAAGGCAGGGTGCTTGGTTATATGTGAGAGGGTGCCCATGCATGAGCAGAGCCCCTCTGCAGCCCTCGGAATCTCCTATCCGGGGTTGTCTGTGGTGCAGCCTGACCATATACTCTTAAGTGCATTATATCTAAACGGTAAATGCTAACTTTGGGATGGCTACACGGAAACATGTCGTGTTTGGTGTCAAACACCTTGGAATCATACCCCCACACCAGTTCCTGGTGTGGGAGTATGATCCCACCCTTCTAGAGGGAGAGACATGACAGCACCGGTATACCCGGTACCAACTAAACAGAGCCTGGCATCACAAAATGGATGCTGCAGCCACAGACACGAGTCTGGCCTCCTGCTGCTGACTGAAGCTCCGGCAGGGGAGGCCTGGACAATAGGTGTCCTGTCTCAGGGAGGTGTTACCACCTCCCAGACAGGCCTTAGTGGACTAGGGCTGGGTGGTGCACTCTCTGAGTGCTTTGAAGTCCTGCACTGGGGGCACATTTGGTGTCCTCGTGCATACCCCAGTTCAAACCGGTTGCAGGGGTTGCCAGCCCCTGCTCTGGCGCAAAAGTGGACAAAGGAAATGGGTGTAGCCACCCCTCTTTCCAAACCCTCCCATAGGTGGGTCCCCAGAGTTAGTCCAACCCCTTTTCTTAGTATAAGTAAAGGAACCCTGGCAACAGGACTTTAGATATCCCTGGACGAAACTCTGAAGCTGAATCCTGGACCTTCGACGCTCTACATCAAGATTAGAGGACTGAAAAATCTCCCTTGGGGTCAAGGAGTGACTCCCCTGCTTGGCAGGCACCAACGAAGCATCTGTCCGGTCTGCATCACTGAAGCTCCTGCCGGACGCCGAAGTCTTTGCATCACCAGAGGTAGATTTCCAGACTTCCCTGAGCCCACAGCAAAGCTGAGGCCCGTAGCTGTCATGGGTAACGTGGAACCGTGACCCCTGGACACGAGCACATTTGCAAGTGCATCAACTTCCTGACATCTCTCGAAGCTGTGCTTTGGGTTCCAAGTAGCCCTAGCCCCGAGCACCAACTGCAGTGAAGATCACTGGCCTACACTTCACGAGTGTCCCGTGGGCCAGCTCCAAGTGCGACCGCTTGAGGCTCCTTCGCGATCTCTAGTCCATTGGCTAGTGGGTCCCCACGAAGGCAACTCTTCAATTGCTTGGGCTTTTCTGGTTGCTCCAGAAGTGCCCTGACTTACCCTTGCTGGGTGAGTCCCTCAGACCTTGCTGGTCTGCACCGCAGCCTTTTCTTCACTTCCCCATGACTTGCCGTTGCCAAGGCTTGTTGGGTCCAATCCGGTCGCCGACACCGCAGCACTCGACAGACTTCGTGGGACAGCTCGAATCCAGCTCCTGGTCATCGTCGACGCCTCTTGGACCTCATGGCTGAAGAGTCAAGGCACCCGTCAACTCACCTGAAGCACCCGACATCTGAGGGCATTCGACTATCGTGCCCCTGGTACTGGCTAGTGACCCAGACTCTGTCCCCTCTGCTTTCAGGTCTTCCTTTTCCTTGATCCAGGCTTGGATCACTCCGGACACTCTTCTTCTTCACGGCAGCAGCACTTTTCCAGAGGTCGCCATTGAAAACGACGACGATTCCCGACACCTTTTAACACGTATGCACCCGGCTTCCCTGGGTGAGGTAACTCGAGTATTTCGGTACTCACATGGGTGTGGGCTCTAGAAACTCTTAAGTTTTAAGGGGTTAACTGGAAGTCCTCTCCAAAGTGTCATTTTTCTTTAAAAATCCAACCGCGACTTTCCCCATAGAAGTCAACGGCGGCTCACGGCTGTGTTCTCACACTGCACGAGTCCCCCGTGGGTCCCCTGTGTCACTACCTTGGGTGGTTCCTTGGGGTCCAAGCACTTCTACAGGCTCTAGGCCTTGTGTCTAGTTCAGTCGTGGTTCTTATACCACTATTTTAGTATATGGTTTGGTACGCCCCTAGGGCTCAAACGTGTATTGTGCTAAATACTGCTGATATTTGACTTGTAACTTATGTACTTCGAACTCTAGCCTCATAAAGAGACTAGAGGGGTGTGTTTAAGACTAAATACATATATTTTATATATATACCTGGTGTGGTCCTCTTTCATTTGGTCACTCAAGAGATTATAGACTGGTAAAACAAGCTGCTTTACATTCCTCTAGGACTTAGCCTGAAGGCTGCTCTCCATTGCTACCACTAGGATAGCTTTCTATAAAGGTTGTCTTTAACCTATCACCTATAAGGGGTTGTTTGGACTGGTGCAAGGTGCCCACTATAACTAGTGGACAGCATATGCCAGGCCAACTTCTCACAGTGACATTTTGTGTCCTTTGAAATCAATCAAATCTCAAGAAATTAGATTAAATGACCTTTGAATCAAAATAAATGGAATGTTCACGTCAGAGACACACCCATCACCACGCCTGGTGCAAACATAATGTAGCACAAGAGGGCGTATAGCAAATCTGGCTCAGGCAGTCTATTAAAAATCACGCCTTAACTGCTGGACCTACACCCCTCCCCCCGTGCGGATCCCTTTTTTGGCTATTTGGGGCAGTTTGTGCTTAGACCTCTATAACCATTTATCCAGATATAGTATCCACGCCAAATTTGCATCCTTTTTTCCAACAGCCTGAGGATTCTAGAGGTAGCCAGGGTTTGTGGATTCCCCTGAAGGATACAGAGAAAATAGCCAAATATAACTGCATTTTGAGTTTTGGGGGAAAAATAGGAAAGAAAATGCCCTGGATAAAAACGTAAACAGCATTAATGAATGGTTTGCTGTGCTACAGTCACCATCCTCCCAGGTTTCAGGATCATGCAGAGCGGAATCAAAAAACTTACATTTTTACCACAGATTTGGCATTTTTAGGTCGAGCCTGAGCCAGTGCGCATGCGCTGCTCTGGTGATCTGCTGTAGTGAGTATGGAAGAGAAGCCCCGCCCACTCTCCGCCCATATTTTTCATTGGCCTGTGCCTTTATCCTTTGTAAATGTTGTCTTCGGATTCGTAAATAGGCTTGTTAGTCCCTCCTTAGTGTACTGCCTTCTCTTCATTTGTACCCTTTCATGGCTACTGGCCCCTTTACTTCGGTTGCTACACGGGACCTGTTATTTTGTCTGTAAGCACTATTTACTTTATTCTTCGTGCAGGCCTGACATGCGCTGCTTCAGCTGTCCCAGCCAGTGTAGCCACCACCCCCTTCCTTTCCGTGTGCTTCGAGGCTCGGGCAGCCACTCACTGGAGCTGTGCAACGCAGGAAGAGGCTAGAGTGCAGGGTGTCTCCCAGACGAGCGCACGCCCCATCCCGTTATCATCATTCACAGTGTCATGGCTCATTCCCTTCCTCAGCATGCATTATAGCACATAGCTTCCCCTGGTGACTGGGCTTGGCTTGTTTTTTTAACTTCCACTTTCATCTTCTGATATATTGCCATACAAGCTTTACCTCAGAAGCAAGTTTGATATTGCTAAAAGCCAAGGAAGCATCACCTGGTTTTTCGATATTATTATTTGAAAAACCAAAATACCAAACATTTCGAGTGTTCCTGGAAATCACTGAAAGTTTGCAATTCTCTTGGTCTCTTTTCTGCCCCCTTTTCCCTCCTTCCGAGTACTTCCGAAGTTGTCTGGAGATTGCCGTGAGTATGTCAGCTGGACTGCTGGGGGCGGCCGCAGTGCCATGTTGGATGCTCTGCTCCTTCAGTGTGAAATACCCCTGAGTGCCCTCCCAACTGGAACCGGCACCCATGACCCCGGGGAGGGGGTGAGTCCCGGACCCGTCAGAGCCAACTCCCTTCTGGACACCAACTACATCCTGTGCCCCTGTTGCCAGGGAGACCCCCTTATCCCCTTACCTAACATTGGTGGCGGCACGGGGGAGGCTGGACCTGTGAGCGGGGCGCACCAGCTCCCCCCTCGTGTGCCTCCCCCCGCCCCGGGGAGGGGCAGTCCTCATGTCCGCAATGAGTTTACCACAGAAGCCGGCTTTGAAGGCGGGAGCCGGGCCTGGGCTACGTGCAACAGCAGCATTGCCCCCCCCAGCACTAGGACGGCGCGCCTCCACCTGTGGCCCTGCTGGGGCTGAGAGCCCTGCCTGGAGGACAGTATCCTTCACTTAGATGGGTGGGTGTCAGTAGCCTGCACCGGTGGTCCAGCTTAGTAGACAAGGCAGTAAAGTATTTAGGCATGAACATGGGGTCATTATCTATCACTGTGGGAGGAGGGGTAGCATTTTTTATTGAGGGTTATTATCCTGCCCAGAAGGTGGGAGGGAATGGGCTGTAGCCTATAGAAAGAGGTGCACTGAGGAAGGGTTATTTGGTACTGAGGGACTGTGAGAGCTCTCCACTGAGGTAATGGTGGTAGTAGTATCCCCGGAAGTGTGCGGTGGTGCTGTTACCTATGTGAAGGATAGCAACCTGTACTGAGAGGCGTCAAGAGACCTTGAATAATGTGGCAAGGTGTTTGACGTGAAAGAAGGAGCAGTATGTCCCTGAGAGATATGTTGTGATTGGGCCTTTGAGCTTAATCCACAAGCTCAAGCCCTTTTGAATTTTAGCATCCCCCCTCTTGAGACTTTGCGGTGCCCACCAACACAGGAACCGGCAGCAGAGCACCGCACTGACGTCGCTGTGGGTACTGGCTAGTTAAATACTACTGCAACTTAAAGCGACATTTGCCATTCATGCTGCTGTAGAGTGAGTTGAGCCATTTATTAGCCTGACAGGTGTGTCTAGGGATTGTGGGAGAGTTCACTCCACCCTGTTACCAAAGAGAACCTTGGGGCATTATTCACAAGTGAGGTTGTAGGTTCCCCCTGGTTGGCAGCCTGAGCTAGGCCCTCCATCATGCCAATTCCAGCCTCCTTCACTCATCTGTAGATTTCAGAACATGATGCTTTTAGAGGCAAGCAAGTCGCTCTTGTAGTGCTTCAATAAATTGATGGCGAACATCCAAGTGGCTGTTTAGGTCGAGCTTTTGCGGCAGCGCGCATGCGCTGCTCGCTCTGCAAGGCATGCAGTAGTAGAGTATGGGAGACAAGCTGCCCTCACTCTCCGCCCATAATTTTCATTGGCTTCTGTCTTTGTCCTTCATAAATTCTGTCTTCTGATTGATTATGAGGCTTGTTAGTCCCGCCTTATTATTACCAGTCGTCATTTGTACCCTCCCATGGCTATTGGCCTCTTTACTTCGAGTGTTACACTGTACGGTATGTGATAGTTAGAGCACTATTTTTTTCCCCTATCCGCACTCCCTTTGTCCTTGCCTTCTCCTCCCTCCCCCTCACTCCCGTTGTCCATGCCTTCTCGCTCCCCTCCCGCCCGCACTCCCGTTGCCTGTGCCTTTTTCCCCTCCCCCGCACTCCTGTTGTCTGTGCCTTCTCGCACCCCCGCCACCCCCGCGCCCCCACTCCCGCTGTCCGTGCCTTCTCGCCCTCTGCCCCCCCGCCCGCCCGCACTCCCGTTTGCAATGCAATAGCTCTCGTGTAAATGCGAGTCCTATAGAATTGTAAATGTTTGTTGCTGATTGTAGTAATCGTGCTCTTGCACAGAGCCTGTTTAAAAGTCTGCGGGTGCTTTTCATAGCTCCGGCACTTGCACCTTCTTCTCAGCCGTATGCTGTAGCGGAGCACTTGGGAGTGAACTGACCCTTGTTTAGTTAGTTGCACCTTTATCGTAAATCAGCGCAGCACCCGCTTTAAGGACGCAGCGCTTGATGTCTCAGCAAGGGGCCGGTTCGGGAGACCGTGCCCCTTTCTATTTGTTGTACGCATGTTAACAATGAGCACAGCATGTTTATCTTGATAAGCACGGTGCGCGCTTCATGGACAGCGCGCTTCATGTTTCAGCTCACTTGTTATATTAGCCGATTATCAGCGTGGCAGTCGCGCTTCATCTTTCAGCATCTCTTCCAGTTGGCTTCTTAGAAATTCCCCTTCAGTGTGCCCGCCCCAAACCTCCCACTCCCAAGGTTCCCTCTGGTTCGTCACATGCGAGGTTCATCTCATCGCTGCCTTCCTTATGTGACGCCCACCACCACTCCAGGTTTGTGGAACTCTGGATTCACTGCAGAGACTTGGAATGCAGATTTACTGTTAGAAATACACCAGCCTTGAAATATTGCTGTGATGTTTGGCTGGTGACAAATGGAGCATTCATCTTCAAAGCTCGGAAGGCGTGACTTTTAGCCTAATCTTACTATAGACAATGCAGGGACAGTGCTGTGCTCATTCGCATTGTAGATTTAGAAATGTTTCTGTGTGGCCTGATGCTTCCTCGAATATGGCCATAGAGAGCTAAGACAGTTCTCTTTTATCCTTTTCCACCTCTCTATCGTTTCAAAGATCTGATTCACACTGTCAGGCAGAGCAGCAGTCTGTACCAGCCTCGTTTCCTTCCAAGTTGTGACATCATGCAGGGACACCAACCTTGGGTGGTTGGCTCACAGGAGGAGAACATCGTGGAGGCGGCTGCGGCAATGGGGGTAATGGTGCCTCAGCACCGCTTTTTTGCTGTCATTGCTGCAAGGGAGAGGTCAGCCTGAAGCTGCCGGTAAGAACACGTGGGGGAGGGATACTTACAATAGTCTTAGTTAGAGCGCTCTACCTTTAGTGTGTTTAGTCACTGCCCACTTCCATCCTGTCAATCAGTTTCTTATAAGGTGATAGGGTGGAAACACTCGAGAGTGAAGAGTGTGAGACACGTTTGGCTATCAGCACTGCAGGGTTTGGTCTGTAGACAAAAAGGTAGATCTCATGACAGACTGACAACCCTGAAGAGTCAGTAGGGCTGCTACAGAGTCAGTATCATTCCACTAACTCTATACCAGCCCTTTTTACCTCTCAGGTGTCAGGGTCGTTCAGTTGTACATAATGTTTTCTTGGTTATATATAAGGTAAGAAAAATGCTTAGAACACTTCTTTATAACAACTTTTCAACATGCTGCACAGCAGCCACAATGCTCTACAACAGGGCTTAAAGACATTGACAAAACCACAAGCTGTGGCTAAACACTTATAAGGTCCCAAAGGTGAGACCTATTGGCTATGCCAATGCTTGTTTTTCATTGGGGCCGATCTTGCTTTTGCAATGTACATGCCTGGAGTCGAACATGTGGGACTCTGCACGTAGACCCGAATAACTAAAACAGGCTGTAAGTGCTGGGCTACTTTAAGTCTTCTACTCACGAGTTCGGATGTGGCAAATGTAACGTGTGACAAGTCTTTGTAAGTGATAGAAAGGGTAAATCAAGTGCTGTGTTTGAGGTGCATGGAGAGAACAGTGGCCGTAATATCATTTGGTGCCTCTAGTCAAGATTGAGGTACATCGCCCAAGCTCACATTTAAACAAGCATTTGCAATGCAATCGGTCTCGCCTTTGGGACCTTATAAGATTTTAGCTATGTAGACAAAGAAAACAATGAGTATAAATTCTATATTTTAGAATGCCAATGGATGCCATAACTGGTTTAGTGCGATTATGAAAATCTAGTCTTAGATATCACTCAGCCTCAAACACCATGATGCTATTAAAACGAGCACAGAGAAGCAGTACATCTTTCAATTGGCCTTAGTAATGAGGCTGATATTTTGTTGTCCCAAATTTGTTTTTTGACCATTCTGAGACCTGTAGTTTCACACATTTCCAATTGCAAGCATGGGCCTACAAGTCCCAGCATGCTATGTATTCTTAAATAAGAACAGGAGCGCCAGGACCCCTGGATCCCACCGATGCAACACCACTCGACGGACCTACGACGCCGCCACCCTCACCGCACTCAATGCCGACCGGAACCCTGCCTGCTACCGAGCCTCCCCGAGACGCACCCACGGACCCTTCACCTGCCAAGCCTGCCGATTCACCTGCCCCCGGACCTGCACCACCCCCGCCAAGTCGAGCACCAGCAGCAACCACCTGAAATGCATCCTGTTGAACACCCGCTCCGTCCACAGGCACGCCGTGGAACTCTGGGACCTGCTCGACGCAACAGCACCGGACGTCGCCTTCCTCACCGAAACCTGGATGAACGCCTCCTCAGAGCCCGACATCGCCATAGCCATCCCGGACGGATACAAGATCACCCGGAAGGACCGCGTCAACCAGACGGGAGGAGGCATCGCCATCGTACACAAGAACACCATCCGCATCTCGACTAACTCCGACGAGACCTTCACCGCCGCCGAGCACTTACACTTCCAGATACACACTGACCCCAAGACCACCCTCCGAGGCACCCTCATCTACAGACCCCCGGGACCACGCACACTATTCAGCGAAGACATCGCAGACTTCATCAGCCCGCACGCCATGCCCTCCGCCGACTACATCCTCCTAGGGGACCTCAACTTCCACCTGGAGAACAACAACGACAGAAACACCACCGCCCTGCTGGACAACCTCGCCAACCTCGGACTCAAGCAACTGGTGAACACGCCCACCCACTACGCCGGCCACACGCTTGACCCCGTCTTCTCTTCCAGCAAGCACATCTCCTTCAGCCACGCCACCGGACTCCACTGGACCGACCACAGCTGCGTCCACTTCAGCTTCAGAAAGACTGCGACCCACCACCACCCGCAACAGGTTCCCCGCCGGAGCTAGAGCAAGATCACCGCCGAGCAGCTCACCGCCTCCCTCAGCCAGAACACACCCACCAACACAACGGACCCAAACGAAGCAGCCAGCAACCTCGCCAAGTGGCTGACCGCCTGCGCCGACGACCTCGCACCACTAAAAACCCTCCCAGCAGACCCGGAAGCAAGAAAACCCCTTGGTTCACCAACGAACTCAAGGAATCCAAGAAGAACTGCCGCACTCTCGAGAAAGCCTGGCGACTCGACCAGACCACAGACAACAGGACCGCCCTCAAGCACGCCACCCGCAAACACCACCAGCTGATCCGTGCCACCAAGAAGTCGGCACTCAAAGAACGACTGGACAACAACGCCCATGACAGCAAGGAACTTTTCAGCATCGTCAAAGAGTTCTCCAACCCCAGCGCCGGAAACAACATCACCCCCTCGCAAGACCTCTGCAACTCACTCGCCGCGTTCTTCCACCGCAAGATCACCGACATACATAACAGCTTCGACGCACAGACCACGCACCCTACCGCCGAACCAACGCCCGCCACCACCACCCTCTGCAACTGGACCCCGATCAGCACCGAAGACACCACCCGCACGATGAACTCCATCCACTCCGGATCACCAACCGACCCCTGCCCACACCACGTCTTCAACAAAGCCGACGCCACCATCGCACCCCATCTCCGGGACATCATCAACTCCTCCTTCCACACCGCCACCTTCCCGGAGAGCTGGAAGCACGCCGAGCTTACCGCCCTCCTGAAGAAACCAACGGCGGACCCCACCGACCTCAAGAACTACCGTCCCATCTCGCTCCTTCCGTTTCCGGCCAAAGTCATCGAGAAGACCGTCAACAGACAGCTTGCCGCCTTCCTCGAGACGAATGGATCCCTCGACCCCTCGCAGTCCGGGTTTCGGGCCAACCACAGCACCGAGACCGCCCTAATCGCAGCCACCGACGACATCAGAACCCTAACCGACAACGGGGAAACAGCAGCCCTCATCCTCTTGGACCTCTCTGCGGCGTTCGACACCGTCTGCCACCGCACCCTAGTGAAGCGCCTCAGCAACATCGGAATCCGAGAGAAAGCACTGGAATGGATCATCTCGTTCCTCGCCGGAAGAACCCAGAGAGTCCGCCTCCCCCGTTCAGATCCGAGGCCACCGAAGTCATCTGCGGCGTTCCACAAGGATCTTCACTCAGTCCTACCCTCTTCAACGTCTACATGAGCCCCCTCGCAGCCATCGCACGCCAACACAACCTCAACATCATCTCCTACGCCGACGACACCCAGCTGATCCTCTCCCTCACCAACGACCCCACCACCGCCAGAGCCAACCTACACGACGGGATGAGAGACGTCGCCGACTGGATGAGGAACAGCCGCCTTAAACTGAACTCAGACAAGACGGAAGTCCTCATCCTGGGTTCATCACCCTCCGCCTGGGACGACTCTTGGTGGCCCCCGGCCCTGGGCACCGCGCCCAAGCCAACGGACCACGCACGCAACCTGGGCTTCATCCTGGACTCCTCCTTGTCGATGACCAGACAAGTCAACGCCGTCTCATCTTCGTGCTTCAACACCCTGCGCATGCTCCGCAAGATCTTCAGATGGATCCCCACTGAAACCAGGAAGACCGTCACCCAGGCACTCGTCACCAGCCGACTGGACTATGGGAACACCCTCTACGCCGGAACCACAGCCAAACTTCAAAAAAGACTCCAGCGCATCCAGAATGCCTCCGCACGACTCATCCTGGACATCCCCCGACACAGCCACATCACCGGACACCTGAAAGACCTGCACTGGCTCCCCGTCAGCAAAAGAATCACGTTCAGACTCCTCACCCACGCACACAAGGCCCTCCACGACCTGGGCCCCAAGTACCTCAACGACCGCATGACCTTCTACACGCCCACCCGCCAGCTACGATCAACCAGCCACGCCCTCGCCACCGTACCACGCATCCGCAGAGCCACCGCCGGAGGAAGATCCTTCTCCTACCTGGCAGCCAAGACCTGGAACTCCCTCCCCACTCACCTTCGGCGAACCCAGGACCATTTCTCCTTCAGGAAGCAGCTCAAGACCTGGCTGTTCGAGCAGTAACTCCCCCCTCCCCCAGCGCCTTGAGACCCTCCCGGGTGAGTAGCGCGCTCTATAAATGCATTGATTGATTGATTGATTGACTGGGAGTTACTATTATGACATTTGGCAATTGTCTGCAAAGTGCTTTCCAAAAATAAAGGGGAGTATTAAATCTTATTTGAAGCCTCTTTTGGGAAGTGATTTTTCTTACGTTGCCATGGGTGAAAAGTCAAGCAAAGTGAAGAAATGTAAGCTGTTTAATAAATAAACTAGCTTTGAACACTCCTTGTTAGGCTGCAGGCCATATGACACCATTCACAAATAGAGGGCCAATGTGACTGTCTTGGGGGCATGGGCGCTATTATATCATTTATACCAGGGTCATTGGAATTATGTGGCAGGGGAGCATCAATATATGCAGCTGGGTTGACTACATTTTACAGAAAGAAACGCCAAATTATGCGACATAATACAGTACATTGTTTTTATAGTATTACTTCATTATTTTGTCATTTTTACACATAGTAATACTGTCTAGGCAAATATTTCACCTCATTAGTGCCAGTTTTACAACCAAATACAGAAATAAATAGATGAAAGATGACCAGTTAACCTTTGGGAATGGCCTTCCAGTGTACGCGAACATGTTACCACAGTTTTAGGAACTTTTCATCCGTTTGAGCTAGAATCAATTTTTTTTTTATTTTAATTTTTAGATTATGCAGCAGATGATGGATTATGTGGCAAATGCAGCAAATCCATAGTTATGTGAAAACAGCCATGGCCGCAGAATCGCGTAATTCCAGTGGACCTGTTTATGTCCCAGGGTCCTGTCATGTTCTAATACAACGTCGTGAGACATATATGGTAGTCCAAGAAACAGTGAAGAGGTACCAAAAGCACTCTTACCGAAGGTCCTTAACTTTCTTTTTCCAGGTACTAACTACACTACACACAGCCCCTCTTATGCCAACTATCTAGTGATTTCACTCATGAATCAGGTTTCAGGGAGAAGCAGTGGGAGAGCTTATTTGTAAAGGCAAATAAAGAAACAACCACTGAAACTTATTGCAGAAAAAGGCCCTGTCTGTATTCGTCCATGAACCACATAGATCTCATGCATGCCTTCGTCAAGGGAATTCGGCACAGAACCAAGACCCGGGCAGAGGCACTCTTAAGCGACTTAACTGTGGAGAATGGCCCTATATGGAGACACTTTTCTGTAGGAACATGTCGGAAACATTCATCTGACTGGCAAACATGTACGCACGCTTCCTTCTCAGCTCGCCTATATCATCTCAGGGCTCCGGCGACAAACGTACTAAAACATATTCCACAGGACAACAGCTGTGCCTAAAAAAACTCGAGGTCAATGAATGATTAGGCCCTGCAAAATGCACGAGCAAACCTCTCAGACGCGCCCAGGCTGTCTACAATTATTTCAAATGTGGGTGCTGGTTCTGGGACCCCCACCGCTTTCGATATTTGAGTTTAGATGCCTGTTTCGAACACCAAACTGCCTTTTTCCCAGTTTTTGTGCTGCAAAAAAACACAGGCTTCAGATGAGTCATAACATGTACAGATGTTACTCTGCTCTTTGTGTCTGAAGTGGCAAGATTGCGCAACAGACTAATGCAACGCCGCACCAGGGGTACTAAGCGCTATATAAACGTGCCCGCATGCATGTATGACACATTTGTGCTAGCTGCACACGCATGACTGTGCCTATTTGGCTTACACACAGGAAACTTGGCTACGAAGCTCAGCAAATATCGCCAACTGACCCAACAGATCCAGAGACTCTGCGCCGCCACCGCTGCTTTCCCCACCTCCTGCTTGGGAGTCTCGCTGCGACCTGCTGGTCCACTGGGCACCAACAATGCGCCCCACCGGCCCTACTCACCGGACTGTGTTGCGGAGGGAACTGGGGGCAGGCAGCGATCAGCAGCACGGAGCCCGCGAGGCTCTGGTCCTTCTTCTGGAATCCTGCGAGGCTCCGATCCCCCTCTCCGGCGTCAGAACAATTGGGGGGGCTCGGTCTTCCTCTGGCCGGTGTGCGGGGCTCTCCTCGGTGCACGGGAGCCCCACACACACTCAGGCGCGAGACGCCTGACTTCCGCTCTTCGTGCTTCCTTTTCGGGCCCCGCCTACAACCAGGCACGGGCACCTGACTTCCCGGTTGCGCTGCTTTCTCCGGCTCCGAAGTGCAGGGTAGGCTCCCGCCTTTAACTGAGCACAACTGCGGGGTGGGCTCCCACCTCAAGGAACACAAAATGCGGGGTGGGCTCCCGCTCAACCACAATGCGGGGTGGGCTCCCACTCACAGAGTGGCACAAACTCTGGGCGTGCTTGTAAATGACTGCGCACTACTTTAAAACAAGCATTTGCAATGCAATACGACTCACATTTACGCAAGACGTATTGCATTACAAATGGGAGTGCGGGCGTTTAAGAAGGCACGAACGGGAGTGGAGGGGGTGATTGGGGGGCGAGAAGTGACGAACTGCAGGAGGGGGCGGGGGGGGACATAGGGCAGAAAATAGTGTTGGAGTAAAGCGGCCAATAGCCAGGGAAGGATACAAATGACAACATGGCCGTCAGGAGGAGGGACTAACAAGCCTAAAACCAAGCAGAAGGCAGCATTTAGGATGTAAGCCAATCAAAAAGATGGGCGGAGAGTGGGCGGAGCTTCTAGAAAGCTTCCACGCTATAGTATATACTGCATGTCTCAACGAGACAGCGCAAGCGCTGCCTAGGCGAGACCTAAAAATAGGAGGTGGAGCTGTAGATCGGAATTGATGCTTAGGCAGAATTGTTTCACTCTAAACAGTGAATAGAAGGGTGCGCTGCATTGCGAGAGTGAGGTGCATTGGCTGAAATGTGCATGGCTCAGCAATAGTTAGGACGTGCACGAGTCAAGACTGAGTTTCATTGGGCCCGTTATTTCTACTGGAATAATAGCAAGTTGATGGAGGAGAGGGCAGGATGGCCGTTTACAGAATGAATTATATTGATTGAAACGAGCGCTGCTGAGGGTCCGGTGCTAGGCGCATCCTTCAGTGGATGTGGGTACCAGTCCCAGTAAATTAGGTGCGATCGACAGGATTAGCGTACACTGACATAACCATGCCTTCCAACCTATGTTTTACGTCAGCACTTATGAAAATGCAATGCACGGTGTGTGCTCCTGTTACTGGAGTAGCATGTGATGCTGCAGAACGAGTGTGAGGCATGGTTAAAACTTTATTTATAACACACTAGTGTTAGTCTTTCTTTGCTAATTTTTTCAGACGCCTGTCGTTTGGCTGGTTGTGTTTTATTCAAAACGTATGTGGTGGAAATGAACCTCCAGCGCCTCCGTCGATAAGCCCCACTATTGCGTCTTTCAGATTCCACCAGTGGCCGTGCTGTGGGCCCCATCACTTTGAGTCACAGGAATGGGAAGGGTTTGTAACGGAAACGAAAGATAAGCAGTGCAGCCGTTGCGCTGTGTCATGTGTACACAGGGTTGTATCACGAGGTTTCCTGCATCCTACTATACGTTCACTTTTAGGCATTGTAAACTGCTCACTTGCGGGATGCTGGCCTTCTTACAATCTACTTCAGTTGTAAATGCGAAAGCCTTTTTCTGATAACTTCTTCTGACTATTGCAACACTCCTGTCTTAAAATCAAACATTGTTTGCAGTTTTGTGTATTTTAATTTGGGTTTTCTGCGCCTAAGTGTGTTCACTGTAGGAGTCGGATTCCTGCACCGGGGAGGAGTGGGAGTCGGATGTAATTTCTGTTGGTTGGGTTTCCTGCACTGCTAGGTGTGTGGTCTCTTACAATGCGGATTGAGTAGAGAATTTTAGGTTAGAGGCGTGAACTACAGAGCCTGGGATACCTGCATCAAGGAAAGATTTTTCTAGTGCAGAGTGTAAGGTTCTCTTAAACTAGTGTGCAAGAGGGTCATTTTATCTTGGTTTGTGTAGGATATTATGTTTTAAAGTATTTGTTAGTTTTGTTGTATCCTGTGAATAACTAGTTTTTTGCTGTTATCATTCGTACTTCAGAATATGCACACTCCAAACACAGCAGGGCAAATTTAATAAAACATAAGTCACATCAAACACAGGCTTACACTCATCATAGAGTGAGTAACACCATGTATAAACAAACTGAGCACTGGGTGTGCGGCGGTGTGTGACTGCTTCAAGGATTCACCCTATCACCAAGATAGAGTGAATCATGCATTTTCATTCAATTTTTGTTGACACAGTGCTTTAAATGAAATATAGAAGTGCACATACCCACTATTCAGTGTACCCGGTTCCTCCTGAGAAGTGCCGGTACTCTCCCGTTAAATGTATTGCAGCAGTTCTGAGAAGTGCAGGGACTCTCACTTCCAAATTAAAAAAGTCAGGTACTTCGTAACGGACAGTACCTGCCCATTTAAAGCCCCGCCCAGCGCTCAACCATCACATGACACAACAGAGTTGTAGGAATGGCGCAGGACTTAGTATTCGTTTCAGATCAATATTTGATGCCTCCTATATAGTCTGTGAGGAAATCAGGCAGCATACGCTGCAAAGAGTAACACATGTCTCAAATTTAACATAGAAATGATGACAAATGAAATAGCTGATCGTGTTGATGGTTATATGTTGCAGGTTACTGAGAATATTTGAATTTTGGTATGAATATTTAAATATCAGGTACTTTCCGTAGAGTAGTACAGTGCATATGATCTTTAGAGGCTGGAACATAAAAATCTGTATTTGAAGGTAAAAAGAGGCAGCATGCTCTTGTGACACTGTTAGATATACAGTAGGTTTTTTAGGTTGAGCCTGGGCAGCACATGCGCTGCTCTACGAGGCATGCTGCATTTGAGTATGGAAGAGAAGCCCCACCCACTCTCCGCCCATATTTTTCATTGTGTTGCCTCTTTGTCCTTCGTAAATGCTGGCTTCTGATTCAGTAATTGGCTTGTTAGTCCCTCCTTAGTACGGCCTTGTTTTCATTTGTAACCTCCCATGGCTACTGGCCCCTTTACTTCTGTTGTTACACAGTACATCTTATGTAGTCTGTAAGCACTACTTTCTTTAATGAGTTTTTAGGTCGAGCCTAGCGCAGCGCGCATGCGTTGCCCTAGGAGAGGGCCTCTTGGAATCACTCCAGACTTTCGCTAAACTCGTGCGTGTGGCTTTTTATTTTCCACACATTCTATTGGCCTTTGCGTGTGGCTTTCAAAAATGAAAGCACGCAATTGGCCAAAGGCGGGAGCATGTCCCACCTCTTCTTAAAATGTTCACTCCCATGGCCTTTTGCTCTCGGGAGCGAGCAGCGGCAGGCAGGCTGGCAGCTGCATTCCTCCTGGGTCACGTGCTTTCGCTTTTGCTTGTTATCTGAGCAGTGACCTCTGCATGCTTGTCATTTAATTGGGGAGTATTGAGGCTGGTAAAGCAATTTATTGCATTTCCGAACGCGCTCAGCAGCTGGTTTTTCTCCTGCCCCCCAATCACCCCCTCCCACTGTCAAGTACTTGTTTAGAATTGCTTTTTCACTATAAAATGGAACCGGCAGGGCTCGGTGAGAAGAGCATTTCCTCCCACACCATGAACAGGCTGGCCCACCTCCACATAGCGGCTGCTCCACATGTTTAAATAAATTGTGTACTCGAGCACAGAAGACCCTCCCAACAAAGGAGGGCGCCTTACAAATGCAAAAAGTGGACAAGGGGCAGAAAGGAATTACGTGCTTATCAGCTTGAAAGCTATAATCTGTTTAAAAAGCGAATGGAAAAGATTTTTCAGATTACAACAAAGGACACCACCGGAATACAAGCCATCTGCTATATTACCATGCAGGTATATATACACTACTCTATCCCAGCTTTAACGAGGCGCACTGAACTAATCCCCTCCAAATGGCCCACTCTGAGGCTTACTGAGCCACAATAGAGGTCTGCGCTGGAGGGCACTTGAATCCCGCCATAAATGATGATGATGATGAACGTTTTGAAATGTTTTTCAGCCCCTCTGTTAACCAAAGCCCCATGCGCTCTCTCTCTCTTTCTGTCGCTGTATTCTCTCACACTCTCTCGCTCGCCCTCTCTCTCTCTCTCTCGCTGGTCTCTCTCCCTGCCGCTCTCACTCACTCTCTCTCTAGTCTCTCCCTTGTCTCTATCTAGTCTCTCTCTCTCGCTCTCTCTCTCTCAGGTCTCCCGCTCTGTCTCACTCTCTTTGTAGTCGCTCTCTAATCCCCCCTCTCGCTCCATGCCTTCTTCTCTCTGTTTCTTCCTCCCTCTCTCTTAATCTCTTTTCTCTTTTTTTCTCCTCTAGCTCTCTTTAACCTTTTCTCTTCTTATCTCGCTCCCGTCTTCCTCTGCACACTCTTCTTTCTTTCTTCCTTTTCGGCCTCTTCTCGTTTTTCAATCAATTGTTGCTATGTCTCACTCTCTTTTATTCTCACCTTCCCCTCTCTCTTTTTTTCTCATTCCCCCGTCTGTCTCCTCTCTTCCTTGCTCAACCATTCTCTGTCCTCTCCCCTTTTCTTCCCTCTCTTGCTCCATGCCTACCTCGCTCTCTTCTCTTTTCTCTCTTCAATGTCTTTTGCTCTCTTTCCTTTCCCATTCATTCTAAGTCACATACAGGTATGAGTACCTAATTACAGAGCCAGCGTTTCAAGGCAAGTGACATCTGTATGTCAAACTATTCTGTGTTTTCAGTCCGTTTTCTGGTGATGTTTACTACTTTCTCTCAGTTTTTATATAGCCTGAACTCAACCGGAAGGATTTGGAGCGCTTTACAAGATCAACACTTATATTATACAAGGGCACGTTAACTTTGCTTTAGGCGCGGGGAGATTAAGTGACTTGCCCAGGATCACAGGGTGTTAAACCAACGTCGGGACTCCAACCCGGTTCCAAAAGCGGCAGCTGTAGCCCTTAAGCCAGATCTCATCCCCACCCTTTTCCTGTTAAGCTCTCAATTTGCACACTATTCTCCCCCTTTCACCTGCACGCTTCACCCATCCCAAAGCACTTAATCGCCACTAACTAAACACTTATTAGGTCCCAAAGGCGAGACCTATTGGCTATGCCAATGCTTGTTCCTACTGCAGGCACCACATGCTTTCCTGCAACATTCAGCGCACGATGCGTGCTTTCATTTTACAAGCAGCCCGTCAATTGATTAATATATGCACGTGCGCCGCGCATGATCATGTCACCCGCTTAATTTAATATGCACGGATGCCGCGCATGATGTTGTAATTTTTTCTCCACCAACCTCCCTCCCGCCCATCTCCACAGCTATCGGCTGAGCCTGCCTCGCCTCTGGACTCCTGTGCACATGGGGAAAGGAGAAGGTGGGTGCTAGTGACTTTGTTGCAGATTTGTAGGCTGGGTAGTAAGGCTGCTCAGCGGGTTATGTGCCTGCTACGGAGATCTGCCCAATGCACAGCCTTCCATCCTTCCAAAGAATGTTAATAATTGTGACCTCCATTATTGAAGCGCCTGTTCTTTGAAATGAGTGTGCCACTTTTCACGAACCACCAGACAAATGGTTCAGAGGTATTTGGAGGCAACCAGCTTCATTTACAGCCTGAAGCATTTACAAGGTCTTCTTTACAATCACCCTGCATGGCTTTGGCAGAGGTTCTGCAAGCAGATTGAATGCGAGATTTAATTGCTGTAAAGCCAATTAGACATTCAGGTTAGTGTACTTTTGGTTCTACCTTTGTAGCCAACACATTTATTTTGTTTTTCAGATATCAGAGATGGGTTGGTAGACCCCCTGTGGTTTGACAGATGATTTTCCCCTGCAGACTCAAACATTTAACCCATCTCCCTTGTCATCATCATCATCATAAAACTTTATTCGGTCGTTAAGACCATCAAAGTGCATAGGCGTACAGAAGTATAGTAGTTAGAACAAGATTTTCATACTGAAAATTGTAAGCCAAAATAGATGACATTATTTATACAGTGACAAAATGTATTAAAACCCGAGCCATTAAAATCTAAAAAACAAATTAAAAGGAACTAGCTTCCAAGATGATAAAACCAAACAAGCTAAAAACACATAGAAAGTACATAAAGTGCTAGTGAATAATTAGCAGAAATACAATATTGCACAGTCTTCTGTAATTTAAACATGAGGCATATAGTAACATGATCACAAAACATCAAGTGTAGACTGGATACTTTGTGAGGAATGATACTTAATCTAATGGTATACTCAGTTCATTTTAGCATCTTCCTCCTAATGAACCAAAACCTCCCCAGGAATTTGGCCATTGCACATACTATTTGTGGCCTTGTATCTGTCCTGAGGATACGTAGGGCCTCTAAATGACTACGGGTTCCTAGTTGTCTACAAGCAGGGGCTAACCATTTAGATCTTGGATTTTTATACAGAGGGCATATAAAGAGAATGTGCTTAGTCGTCTCCTCTATCTCGGGGCAACATGGACAGTTGGATGATTTAACTTGGGAGCCCCTATTCCACGACACAGTAAAGGAGTTTAAGGGAAGACATCCAAATCTAAATTGGATAAATAACTTCCTCTCTTGCGGGACAGTGATGAAGTCCATATAGGGCTCGTACACACCAACCATCTTAAACTCCATAAATTCTGTCGTGAGTCGACCTCCTTTCACTTGTGTGACTGTTCTCTCTGCCACCCATTTCCAATAGTAGGACTTGACCCACTCTCTACTAGGCAGTAAGCTAGAGTCCTTTTCTTCCCAAAGGTTTCCCAGGCCTATTTCCAAAAGCAATTTTTTGATGTTACAGAACCAACCAATTTTTTTAAAACGATCCAACTTAAGAACCACCTCAGTAGCAATCGCATAATGAACAAGCTCAGGTGTTTTTTTAATGCGGAGCCAAAAGAGCAGAGGTCGAAGTCTCGCTTTATCCATTATTGTAGTTCTGCCCAAATCTAGTCGCAAGGGAGTGAGCGGGGTACTCTGGGGGATTGAGCAAAGTGATCTTAGGAATTTGTTCTCCCTTGTCATTGTTCCGGCCTTGCATTTCATAATGTCCTATCTTTATTTGACTATTAAAAACAAAAAGCATGGCCGTTTTAGAGCACTGTTTCCCTTCCCTGCTTCCCGGTGGAACCACTACTGGCCAACCAGCAGCAAAAAATTTGCTGCATGGCTAAATACTTATAAGGCCCCAAAGGTGAGACCGATTGCATTGCAAATGCTTGTTCAAAGAGGTAGTCAATTTTTCCTATTTTCTATGCTTTCAACCAGCGGCGGCTCCTCGGCTATGGCTGAGGAGCGTTGTCCCCCTGCCCCCGCCCGCCTGTTTGCAGAGGCAAATGAAAAATATAATGATCATCATTTTATTTTTTGCCCTGTAGCTGAATCTTGCGGGGTGGGGCCACAACACTGCACCAGGGGGAGCAGGAGTGGTGGGCACTGCTGTCAGTCTGCATGAATGTTTGGCCGGCCATCTTAGGCTGGCCAAACCATCATTGGCACTGACCTCTCTCCAACTCACTTTTTTGCTGGGTGGAGAGACCAGCAGGCACAGGCTCCCAGCTCCCGATAGAGCGCAAAACAAGCCTGCTCCGCCCTATCCCGACACTGCTCTCATGGGTATCAGAGCAGCATCTGGATTGGCCGTAGGGGAGTCTGGGAGCTTCAGCCTGTGCAAGACACACAAATGATGGATGGAATGCGGAACAAATCAAACATTCACCCCGAGTTAAAAGATCTGGGTTAAATCCATTGTTTTTTTGCTCACCATGCCAAACCAGTTTAGACCCAGCCATGTGCAAACCAGTCTTGACCTTGCTCCTCATGGGAACAATCCAGCCCGAATTGCCAAGCCAGGTCCTCCCTTGACCAGAAACAAGCATCCTTGGACCAGTTTCGGGTATCACCCCTCATTAGCCTGGTTAGCTTGAATCTAGTGGCACAGTAAGCCAGGCTAATGAGGGGTGATACCCACGTCTGGGCATACCCGGTGCACTTAGGGCAAGAAAGCAAAAGACACACAAATGATGGACGGAAGGCATAACAAATCAAACATTCACCCCGAGTTAAAAGATCTGGGTTAAATCCATTGTTTTTTTGCTCACCACGCCACCCCAGTTTAGACCCAGCCATATCCAAATCAGTCTTGACCCTGCTCCTCATGGGAACAGTCCAGCCCGAATTGCCTAGCCAGGTCCTCCCTAGACCTGAAACATGCATCCTAGGACCGATTTCGGGGTATCACCCCTCATCAGCCAGGCTAGCTTGAATCCAGAGGCACAGTGAGCCCGGAACCCATGTCTGGGCATACCCGGTGCACTTAGGGCGAGAAAGCAAAAGACACACAAAGCATCAGCTTCAGCCTGTGCCCAGAGGAGCAGAAGAGCAGTGAGCAGAGCGTCAAGCAGAAGACTGGAAGGTACGTTTTTAAAAATTGTTTATTTTGTGACAGCCCCCCGCTGCCACACCACATTTCCCTGACACCAGTGCTACTGCTTTCAACCTACTTGCAGTTTGTGGTGGAAACCAGTGTGACACCCGTGGATGATCCAGGAAAGTTATATATTTCTGAAAAGTGGCCCCAAATCCAAATCCAGCAAGGGGTCATATATTTAGATCCCTCAAAGTTTTCCCAAAGAAACTAACTGTTGAATTAAAGAAATATTGAAAATGAGCAGGAAAAACACAACCAATTGTGACAATGTTTTCATTTGTAACTTTTTATCACAATGGCCGATTTACAAAAGCAACGTACCATAATGAGTGCTCACCTCTTTTGGTTGTGGATATATGTGGGGTTTGTAGATTTCTACAAGAACCTGAGGTATACAGAGCCAACAACAGAGCTGCATCCGCCAATGATATAGAGGAATTAATATGGTAAAAAGGGTATCAAGAAAACCTATGTATTTCTGAAATGGGCATAAGATATGGAATTTAGGAGCAGGGGTTATTTATACACATCCACGACAGCTTCAACACCCAGACAGCCCCAACTAAGATCGATGCACCAGACCCGCCGCACACCATCGACCACGACCCCCTGCCAGCCTGGGCCAGCGTGAACATTGAGGACACCATCAAGACCATGAGCACAATACACTCCGGCTCCCCGTCAGACCCTTTCCCGCACCACATCTTCAACAAAGCCAGCAGCTCCATCGCACCCCACCTGTGCAACATCATCAATCTCTCCTTCGAGACCGCGACCTTCCCAGAGAGCTGGAAACACGCAGAGATCAACGCCCTACTCAAAAACCCAAGGCGGACCCGAGAGACCTCAAGAACTTCCGGCCCATCTCCCTGCTTCCGTTCCCAGCCAAGGTCATCGAGAAGATCGTCAACAAACAGCTAACCCGATACCTCGAAGAAAACAGCATCCTGGACCCATCCCAATCGGGGTTCCGCAGCAACCACAGCACTGAGACTGCCCTCATCGCCGCCACCGACGACATCAGGATCCTGCTGGACAACGGTGAGACCGCAGCCCTCATCCTGCTGGACCTCTCCGCCGCCTTCGACACTGTCTGCCACCGCACTCTACGCGCACGCCTCCACGACGCAGGGATCCGAGACAAGGCCCTGGAATGGGCCACCTCCTTCCTCACCGGCAGAACCCAGAGAGTCCGCCTCCCACCATTCCGATCCGAAGCCTCCGAGATCATCTGCGGCGTACCCCAGGGATCGTCCCTCAGCCCAACACTTTTCAACATCTACATGGCCCCGCTCGCACGCATCGCCAGACAGCACGACCTCACCATAATCTCCTACGCCGACGACACTCAACTGATCCTCTCCCTCACCAAGGACCCCCTCGCCTCCAAATCCAACCTCCATGAAGGAATGAAGGCCGTCGCCGATTGGATGAAGATCAGCCGACTAAAGCTGAACACGGAGAAGACAGAGGTCCTCATCCTCGGCTCCTACCCCTCAGCCTGGGACGACTCCTGGTGGCCAACGACGCTGGGAGCAGCCCCGACACCCACCGACCACGCACGCAACCTGGGAGTCATCCTCGACTCAACGCTCTCCATGGCCAGGCAAGTCAACGCAGTCTCATCCTCCTGCTTCAACACCCTCCGCATGCTTCGCAAGATCTACAGGTGGATCCCGACAGACACAAGAAGAACAGTCACCCAGGCCCTCGTCAGTAGCAGACTTGACTATGGGAACGCCCTCTACGCAGGAGCCCCGGCCAAGCTCATCAAGCGACTGCAACGCATACAAAACGCCTCCGCACGCCTGATCCTCGATGTACCACGCCACAGCCACATCACCCCCACCTGAGGAACCTGCACTGGCTCCCCGTCGACAGGAGAATCTCCTTCAAACTCCTCATCCACGCACACAAGGCACTCCACAAGACTGGCCTAGCCTACCTCAACAGACGACTCCTCTTCTACGTCCCCAACCGCCAACTCCGCTCCGCCGACCTCTCCTCGCCCTCGCATTCGAAGAACTACCACCGGCGGCAGATCCTTCTCCCACCTCGCCGCCAAGACCTGGAACACCCTTCCACTAAGCCTACGACAGACCCAAGACCTGCTGACCTTCAGGAGGCTACTCAAGACCTGGTTGTTCGACCAGTAGCAGCACCCCCCCCCTTTTTTTCTCCCCAGCGCCTTGAGACCCTCGCGGGTAAGTAGCGCGCTTTACAAATTCTGTGATTGATTGATACATCTCTGAATTTGTGGGTACCCGTACGAGCATATGATTTAGAGGGTATTTTTTCAAAATGTCTTCTTTCTTTCACACTGGCTTACATTTGGAACGCACAAATGCAGTGAAATCCAACTGGTAATAAGAAATATCATACTATTCTATGCTCCCACATGTCTTCTGACAAAAATAGTACCTCGCTTGTGCGGGTAGGCCTAGTGCCTGCGACAGGAAACGGCCCAAAACGCACCATGGATACATCAAATTTTTCCACTCAAAACTGACCATTTTTTGCAAAGCAGGTAGCTATGGATTCAGGGCCCTAGCTCAGCCGGTGCCCAGGGAAACCTAGCAAACCTGTACATTTTTTAAATCTAGACACCCAGGTGAATTCAGGGTCAAGTGACATGCGTGGCTCTCACCAGGTTGTTTTACCCAGAATCCCTGGCAAACCTCAAACTTTGACCAAAAAAAACCCCATGTTCCTTACATTTCTGTAATGGAAATTTCTGGAATCTGTGGGGAGCCACAAACTTCCTTTCACCCAGCATTCCTCTAAGTCTTCCAATAAACATGGCACCTCACTTCTGTAGGTAGGCCTAGAGCCCGTGACAGGAAATGGCTCAAAACGCAAAATGGATACATCACATTTTTCCACTCTAAACGGACTCGTTTTTTGCAAAGTGGTAGCGGTGGATTTTGGGCCCTAACTCAGGGAGCACCTAGTCATACCTAGCAAACCTCCACATTTTTTAAACACTAGACGTATGAGGAAATCCAGGGTGGGGTGACTTGTGTGACTCTTGCCAGGTTGTTATACATAGAACCCTTTGCAAACCTCAAACTTTGATTGAAAAAACACATTTTCCTCACACTGCTGTGATGGAAAGTTCAGGGAATCTGTGGGGAGCCACAAACATCCTTCCACCCAGTATTCTCCTAGGTCTTCTGATAAAAATGGCTTCCACCTTTCCCAGGTACGCATTTCAAGCATCAAAGCGACACCTGTTTGCCACCTCTGAATCAAAGGTGGAGAGTAAGTTGAGTTCTGCACGCATCCATTACTTAACATCTTGTAGGCAATCCCTGATGCAGGGTGACCCTGAGGCTTTCCATTACATCTCTATGCAGTGTTTAGCCAGGACCAGAGCCAGGTCCACAAAACCCCACAGGTATTTAGGGTCAGATGTATCAAAATGTCACTCAACACAGAGAAGCAAGACACCTTGACACACTGGCGATAGAGAGCAGTCTTGGAGGACCAACCAGGCCTATCTGCAGATGCTCCTGCAATGGTAGCTCTCCAGCAAATGATAGAAGCTGCATTCAAGCTGAATTTAGAACACGAATAAGGTCTGTGCCTCAAAGGTCTAGAGGTTAGAGTATCAACAGATTTCCTCGAACGATCCAGATGAAAAAGATAGAAGGTGTCATTTTGTGCAAGGATCAGAGCTCTTAAGAGACAACTTGGGGTTTCCCCGGCTTCAGGTGGGGAGACGGAGGACTTCTTTACTCACTACCAGCATCTGGAGTTAGAGTCTCTGCCATTTGAAAGTGCTTTACGACAAGTACACTCATGTGGGTGGAAATGTTTGAAAAGTTACCCTGTCTGAGATTTCTATCAAAACAGTACTCTTTGGAGAGCTTTTCTGAAGAATTTCCTACAACCACAAAGGTAGACAACTTAATAGCTGGATTATCTTCACAGGGTACGGTTGTTTTTAAGATGCCCTACCCACTGACCAGGTGGATATGAAAGTGGAAGGAGCAGTAAAGAGAGCTTACACGGCAGCTAATGTTTGTCAGAGCCAATACGTACACAACGTAAACTGTTCAGTCCCTGCTGAGGATTTTCAAACACTGAAGGATCAAATGCAGGAGAAGAAGGTTAGCTCTGTTAGCCGACGGTTGCTCTGGAATCACAATTAAAAAAAACGAACTTATGGGGAAGTCAGATTTTAAATTGCAATTCTGAAAATGCCACTTTTAGAAAGTTGGCATTTTCTTGCCTTAACCATTTTGTGCCTGTAGCCTGTCTCTGGTCACATGAGTGGGTGTAGCTGACAGTTGAGCTTTGTGTATTCCTCCTAGACAGACACACACAATAGGGAGCTTAGGTGTGCCTAGATGGGCCATCACTGGCAGGATGGGAGGTCGGAGCTGGACACAGCCCCACATACACCTGAATAGGCTGTGTCCTGCCTCCACTCAAAGGGCTTAATGTCCCCTGTAGTTAGTCTGGAGCCGGGGCAGGGAAGGCAAGAAGCCTGAGGACTTCAAAGGGAAACCTCTAGTAGCTTCTCCACCACTTCAAAGGCACAACTGGGTATAAAACCTGGACCGCAGACACCACCACTTCAGTACACTTTGGACCTGTGGATACTCTGCCAGGAAGCACTTTGTGCTGCTACAAGGACTGCCACTCTGCTGGCCACCTGCTCTAAAGGAATTGCGTTCCTGCTGTGTGACCTACTGCCTTCTGCTTTCTTGCCTGGGGAAGAAGAACTGGACCTGCAACTTCATCTGGAACCCAGGACCCCAGAGTGACTCCAGGGGTTAGTCTGCTGACCTCCTGATCTAAGCCTTAGGGGCATAAAAGGCTCCCCAACCAGCTCCTGGACCCAGCTGCAGCACGTTCCTGATCCCCAGGTGGTGCCTCTCTAGTCCTGGACCCTAAGTGTGGTTCAGTGCCCTTAAAATCGAGCTTTTGCCCTTTTTTTTTTTACAGCAAATCGGTCAGTTCACACTGAGATCACACCGCTTGCACCAAAAATCAGCATGAGCTACCACCAGCCTGTCTCTTTGCACTGCAGCAACGACCATTTGCGGGGGGACCGCCAGTGTGAAACACCAGCTTGCCCGTCTGTGACACCCAGCCTGCTCTTCGCACCATTCTGACATCCACCGGTGACACTCTCTTTAGTCCTCGTGACCCTCTCCAATGCGAACGGGACTCTTGCCACAAAACTTGAGAAGGTAAGACTTCAGAGGGACTAATCTGCTACTGTATCCAACCCACGCTCCATCGCAGTTGACCTGAACTTTTGACTTTGGCCCGGTCAAGCACGACTAGATTCGCCGTAAACGCTTTCTGCTTTTTGGTGTTATTTGACACTTTATTCATTAAAAATTCATAACTCCGGTTCTACTAATTGGATTCTTGTTGTTCTAATCTTGTTTTATTGATTACATTTTGCTCTGTTTCTTAGGTCTCGCCTAGGCATGCGGTGTCTCTTCAAGACATGCTGTATTCAGGATATGGGCAATAAGCAACACCCATCTTTCTAATTGGCTCCTTTTACTGTACTTTGTAAGTGGCTGATTTTTATTGTGATGAGAATAAAACAAAAGGCAGGGGACCACAAACAGATGTCACACCCACACTATTATATCCCAGAAGGTTATTTGAGAAATTTATATAGGACTGTGTGCACTCCCTGTAGACACCCTCTGCCTAAAAATTGCCAACCTAAGTTAGGCAAAAACAGATGAACATGACAAACAGAGGTGCACCACATTTACAATGTTTATGTTGGTTCAAAGAATATCCACCAAGCTGGATAAGTCATTAAACGTCTTCTCTTTATTGTTGCTTGATAAGTAGGTGCCAAAAAAACAGCCAACGCGTTTTGTCCACGTGAAAGTAGACTTCTTCAGTGCTGTAACATGATAAATATATACAAACATATAAAACATAGACAAAAACAATAAAAATCATCTGAGCATAATAGATAACTGAAACAGAATACATGTGAACAAAAACCCACATGTCAAAAGAGATATACAACAACATAATGAAAGTAAAATCAACATGCATATTAACATTATGCGACATACAAAACAAAACGCAGAGTAATGTGATTTAAAAAAAGACACCCATTTATAGGTTAAAAACACACACATGGGCAATGCGACCCCCTACTGGTTACTATGCCACCGTATTCATATGATGTTTCATATTACTAAGACAGCACATATAATGTGTTTAATACAGTAGAGAGTCAGATTTGATCCATTGATTAAAAAGCATTCACCCGTAGTGTCACTGTGTGAGTGTGTCTGCCGATTGTGACATAGTGAGGAACAAGTGGATAAGAAATCCCCCAGGAGTTAAAAGAGGTGGAGTTACTAACAGTGTGTACATACCACAGATTATTTTTGGGCTAGAATCTATTCCTCATCCATAAATAGAGATAATGAGTCCATTCATCAATAACTTCAGGAATAGAATTAAAAATTCCTGAAAGGGTCCATCTAATAAGAAAAGGAAGGAAAGAAAACACACAAGGCTAAGTGTAATACTTAAATCCCGTACCTTCCCTAAATGGAAAGGTCGAGGTTAGAGAATAAAAATATATGGTAAGAAGAGCAAGTCTATAGGGAAATAATTTCATAAAAATACATACCAAAAGAGACAGAAATACATAAGTAATCAAAAAATACACAATGTCTCCTTCATCATGGACATCATCGGATCTGCATATTCTACAGTCTGAATGGGTGTATAAGAAAAGAGGGGGAAGGTCCGCCCCTCGTCCAGCACCTGTGGGTGTAGAAAGAGAAAGCTATCTCTACTGATCACAGGAAGGATAAATGAGGGAAGTCCGACAAAAATGGTTAAATGTGGTTCTATAAGTGTATAGCACCGAAGGAGTATGCAGTTCCTGTAGGGTGGGGAAAGAAGAGAAGGAGGCCAGGTTGGTCAACACCCTTACTCAGTAGTGGAGTGTGGGTGTCTCCCAATTTGGGAAGTGGGACCCTCACACACCCATTTGGGTGTCATGCTTCATCATAGGGCTTGCTCCTCGTCAGGCCGGCGGTGCAATGCCTGACGTGCACCCTATGAGGGGCTCTTTGTCGGAGATCTTTTTCCCAAGCCGTATAGGTGAGGTGTGTGTGAAGGGCCTAGTGGTGTAGATGTGATGTGAGGGGAAATAAAATGAGGCGAGGTGGTGCTCCAAAATGAATTTTAATCTGCGAGCCCACTCGTCTCAATTAAAACCAGAATAGGGATACCGCCGACTATAATGGTCGGAGGTGTCTATATGTGTGTAGTCATGGTCAACGTGTTTCTTGCCTTATGTGTGTAAATCACTCTGCAATTCTTCAGGACCTATCTTGATGCACTATCTACACGGGTGGTTGGTTATGGAAAATGAACCAATCACTCTGATGACCTTTCAATGAGGTACCTTAATAATACAAGCCATGGGACCAACCTAATGAGATTCAAAACAGAGAGAGAAAAACAATGGTACATGAATAAGGTATGCACATACAGTAATAATGCCTCCAAAATGAAATTTAAAACATGCCACAACCACATGCACAAGTGGTTAGTGCAACTCAAGAGGTGCATGGCCAGACAAACATAATAAGCAGATTTGTGGCACACGTGACATATATAAAACATACTGGTGTCATTGTTGGTAATCAACCACCGTAGGAAATGACGTGATCGAACTCACCCAATTCAGGTTCAAGTCACGCCTCATCAATAGTTAGGCAGAGCAGCAATCGTTACAAAAGTTAACGTCATGCTGGTTTTGAGGAGAGAAAGGGGGAAGATAAAAACACAATAAGTATAAGCAAAGATGGAAGGTTGCCGAAGGATGTGCATCCTGTAAAAGTGGTATAGCTCTCTGGTGCCAAAGGGGGGGGGGGGAGGGAGAAGGGGGAAGAACAGCGGGGACCGCTCACTTACAGTTTTCCTGGAAAACAGGTGCCGGGAACCTACCCCTCGGTCTGCCTCGTTGGGAGGAAGCGAGGTGTGTGAAGCTGGTAGGTTTAAGTAGCAGGGAAACAACCCGGAAGTGAAGGTCGAGGGACAAGCCGCGGCCATCTTTGAAGGGGGTCGAAGCTACAAGCTCCCAGTCAAAACGGTGGCGGCCATCTTAGAACGTGGAATGCATGTGGCATCCACAGGTCGATAAATATACTGCAGCCATCTTTGAAGGAGGTAGAAGCTTAAAGCTATTGATTAAAGTTATGGCGGCCATCTTATGATGTGGAATGCGCATAGCATCCAGAAGGTGGGTACTATATTGGATGGGTCATGCGTGCGCGTGTATGCGCTAGAGAGTGCCCACCCTCATGGGACATCTTGAGGCCAACGCCATTGGCAATGTAAAAAGGGGTGAAGGAAGTACCCAATTGACCGACATTAATGGTCTGCAGGCCGAAGTAAGACAATCATAATGGGACACACAGGTCACGCAGTGGAGTGATTTTAAGTGGCTGAAGTCCCGGCATTGGGATGTAAACACTGACACCTCTACATGTGATAAATCCCGACGGGATGTCATGATAGTTATCACATGTAAAAGGTGAAGGGGGGAGTCCACATGGCCATGGTGACAGTGACTGTATGAAGCCAGGCTTGGTTATTATGGCAAAGTAGATCGTGTCCAAGGGGTACCAAGTCCCCGCTGGTGATGGCTAGTATCTGCAGTTAGTGACATCAGCTGCATGCAGTGGGCATCAAGAGCGCAGATAGTGGGGGGGAGGAGGAGGCTCTAATTATTTACCTACCCCCACGGAATATCCTCATTGAGCCCATCTCTGTCGCAGGATAGTCTGAAAATCCAGCATTACTCTCTCCTGAAGAGGCCTTGTTTGCTAAGGTTGCGTTGGGCCTCAATCACTGTCCACCTTAAACTATCAGGTGCGTGTCCCTTCTCTGTGAAATGTTGACAGAGTTTGGTAGTTAGTCTGTTGCAACGTATGTTGCTTCGGTGCTCCTTAATCCTGACCTTCACTGCCCTGGTTGTCATGCCAATGTACCTCTGTTTACAAGGGCAGGTAATGGTGTAAATACAATTGTTGGTGTTGCAATTGGTGTGAGTCCTTTGGACCCATGTAAAATTGGGCGATAGCTGTAGTTCTTTGGTTCTCTCAGTAAGAGAGCACACAGAACACGAGCCACACGCTGAGTGACCTGTGACTGGAGGTTGACCCCATAAAGTTGGTTGGTTATTGTGGCATGGACCAGGGCGGGGACGTGTGTTGACCAAAAGGTCCTTCAAGTTGCTGGTACGTTTGAACGTAAACCTGGGAGGGGCCAGTGCCAGGTTCCCTGTCTGTAGGATACCCCAGTTCTTTCCAATGATTTGTTTAACCCTGTTTGAATGTGGGGTGAATGTCGTCACACAGTCAGTATGTCCTCCTCAGTTTTGGGTATTTTCTCGAGTAAGACCTCCATGTTATTGTTCCTGGCCCTCTTCCTGGCAGTGTTAATGCTATGTACCGGGTAATACCTTTGTATTAGGTTGTATGTGAGTTGTGATGCCACATCGTCATAATCCCTGGTGGTGCTGCAATTACGCCTAAGGCGCAGGAACTGCCCAAACGGAAGGTTGTCCCTAAGAGCCTTTGGATGATGGCTCCCATACAGTCACAAACTGTTACGGTCAGTTGTTTTTTTGTGGACCGTGGTGTGTAATCTACCCTCCGTCAGTGTTATCTCTAAGCCCAGAAATGGAATACGAGTGTCAGAGATGGTGTTTGTGAAGCGTAAGTATGGGTTGAGAGTGTTCACCCACCTACAGAACTCGTTACATGTCTGTACATCCCCCTTCCAGAATACCAAGATGTCGTCTATGTACCTTCGCCATAGGAGTATGTTCTGGGAGAATGGGTTGGAGATGTCAAAAATGCACCTTGCCTCAAAGGCAGCCATATACAGGCAGGCCAGGCTGGGTGCGAAGGTGCTCCCCATCGATGTGCCCTGTGTTTGGTGATACAGTTGCCTTTTGAATTGAAAGAAATTTTGGGTCAGTGCTAAAGAGGCACACTCCATAAAGAAGCTGATCGGTGTGGGAGAGACCCAATCAACTGACCGCAGTGCTGTTTCCACAACCTCACGTGTAGCCCCCTGTGGAATGTTTGTATATAGGGACTCCACATCGAGTGTCACTAGTAGTTGGATCTCCTGGTCAGTGTCATTGGTATTGATAAGTCTCAGGACGTCCCTGGTGTCCTGCAAGAATGATGGGGTCTTCTGGACCACTGGTTGGAGGAAGTGGTCGCAGAACCTGGAGAGGGGTTCGAGTAAAGAATCAATCCCGGAGACAATTGGCCATCCGGGTGGGGGAATTCGATTTTTATGGATCTTAGGGAGTATGTAGAAGTAAGGGACCTTAGGGTCTTCCTTGACCAGGAAGTCCGCCTCTTTCTTGCTGATCCATCCCTCAGTCTCAGCAGTATACACCATGGAGGTGATACGAGTGGTTAAAACCCCCGTCGGGTCTTGATCAATGGGGGTAAAATACTGGCGATTGGATAGTTGCGCCAAGCACTCCCTATCGTAATCGTCAGTGGATAAGATCACGATGGCCCCGCCCTTGTCTGCTGGTTTGATCGTGATAGAGGTGTCATTAGCAAGGGTGTTAACTGCTGTTGTTTCAACATAGGAGAGATTGTAGAAAGGTAGTTTCTTATTCCCCCTGGTTGCCTCCTTCAGGACCGCCTGCTCAAAAGTGAGGATCTCGTGGGGGATTTGACCGGCATGAGGAGTGAATTTAGAAGGGTTATGTAAACCCGAGTCCTCCCGTGACTGTTCCGGTTTGCCCTGGAGGAACGCTCTTAAGCGTATCTTCCTAAAGAACTGGTGCAACTCACAGGACTGTTTGGGGGTAGGGACAAACCCAAGTCCTTTTTCCAGGACTTTAGTCTCCGTTGTTGTCAGGGGCCTGGGGGATAGGTTCACTATTAGTTTAGTTTGCCTGTATGGCTCTGGGTCTGTACCGGTTGTTGAGGTGGGACCTGCCATTGCACCCTCTTGTCGCCTCTTCTTCGTCCTCTTCCTCTGCCCCAACCTCTGTCTAAAGAAGTAGGAGGAATCTGAGGTTGTGGGTAGAATTGTTGTGGTCCATGTGGGAGCATGGAGTATTGCCAATAGTGGGGGCCTGGAGGGCCTTGGAACTGTGGTCCCTCGTAACCGAGGAACGGGATTTGAGGATTGCGTCTGATCCCGCCACTCCCCCAACTGTCAGTACTGGAGTTGCTGTTAGATGAGCCTCGTCTGCGAGAGACCTGACTCTCGTCTGATGAAATGTCTCTCCCTGGTGGGGATTAATCGTCCTTGAGGTAAGGGTACACTTTCTCTTTCTCAAATTTTTTTATGTCCTTTTGCAATTTTGTGATTTTCTGTTTCATTAGAAACTCCTTGTGATCGGTTATGTCATTGTTGATCTCTGCCAGTTTATTTTGTTATGCCGTGATCTGGATACTGGTCTTTAATGCTCCCTCTGCGATTTGGATTCTCAATAGTAGGGCATCCGCCAGGCGTTTGGTGGTGTTGATTATCAGAATCAGCCAGTCCCTGGTGCATTTCCAGGCAACCAAGGACCATTCTTTTTTTAAAGTTGCATCCGCTAGGAACAGCCTGGGGAAGTTGCTCACTAGTAGTCCGTTGGGGGCAATGTTTGCTCTCAAATACTCAGTCATGATGGCACCATGAAGGGTGATCTTGACCCACTCTTTTTTCATAGCTGTGAGTGACAGCCAGTCACCTCCCTGGGTACCCGAGGCACCACTATCTGTTCCTAATAAAGAGGGTGTCCGAAGAATTTCTGCCACCATGTCATCTCCAAAGCTCAGGCCTTGGTTGTTTTCCATTGTGAGGGGGTCTCTCAAGGGCAAAGGGGTCCCAAGAGGAGGGAGAGTCGGAAGACTTCTCCTATGGGGGAAAGGGAATCCCACGCTTTTTCACCTCGCTCAGGTACTCAATACAAATGAGGGAGAAGGGGAGCATATAGGTCCAGCATACAGGCCCCTATAAATACAATGTAGCACCGAAGGAGTATGCAGTTCCTGTAGGGTAGGGAAGGAAGAGAAGGAGGCTAAGTGTATATACAAGTGACCGTGGTCAAGTGTTGAGTAGCGTGTCACAAGCAAAGATATTCTAGCAACGGGGCATACTCAGATCCATGTTACACTTTTGTATTATGGCAATCATACGAAATAAGCGCCCGGTAGCGAGCGAAAAAATGCAGCCACTGAGTAGTGACCAATTGACATGCAGCAGTGTTTAGAAATGTGTGCAGTGGTCAGGTATATGTGAGAATGTAAACCCCAGAGAGGCAAGACCCGGTTCCCATCAGAAAATGCACACAAGTGAATACCACCTCCAACAACGGACCCAAATACATTCTTTGGGCATCCAAATTGGGAACAGAAAGCAAGGAAATTTATTTAAAAAGGAGATTATGTGTGCGTGAAAAAATTTAGTTAAAGAGAAACTGAGGAATGCCCTCTTTATATATGCAGTAGCGCGCATGTGGAACGAAATCCCTGCAGCAGGACTAGATGTTACTCTTCTTATGTTGAGATGGTAAATTGTGCAAAATAGAAAAGAAACATGCCCCTTTAGATGTTTCAAAAACGGGGAATGTGAATTCAAGAGTACTTGCTACAGTTGGTGCAGATCCCCAGAGACTGTAACACTCCGCCCGGTCCCTGCGTAAAAGTAAGCGTGATGGAAAGAGCCGCACCAAACTGTTTCCGGGTCATAAAGACCTCCCAAGGCGCATGTCTATGACGTAAAGGTCAAACAAAGGCGGCACTAATCAAAGGCCAAAAGGAGGTCTCGGCCTTGTAAAAAGTGTCGGCCATCTTAGAACAGTGCAAAACTGCAACAGCATTCTGGCAAAAACAAACAATTAAAGAAACAAGCATTTACAATGCAATAGGTCTCGCAATTGCGAGTTTTTGAGCTATTGGCATTGTAAATGGCAATGCCTTTTATAAAAAATGAAAAGGCATTGTCATTTACAATACCAAAAGCAACACCTTTTGCATTGCAGAGCGGGGTGTCCGTGAAGCGGGCGCGCGCTCATTAGAGTAAAAAAAAAAAAAAAAAAAAGAGCGCAGTGTCCCTGAAGCGGGCGCCGCGCTCATTACTAAAGTTAACAAGAAGGAGCCCTGCCCAGCTGCCTCCTGCCACCAAGCACCTTCGATCCCGCAGCTCTACTCATTTAAATTAAAGAAAAGCAGCAATCTGATTTTGGGCGAGCTTCGGCGGCCCGTCCTGTGGGTGCATGTGGCACATTGTGAAGGTTGCAAATTTACCAAAAAAAACAGCTGCCATTGTGAGAATAGCGTGTAGCACAGCGCCAGAGCTGCCGACTTTGAGCTGGGGATTTAGGGTTCGAACCTTGGTGTCGGCTCAACGACCTGCGATTATTTCCAAATTATGTAATTGCACAGCTCTTCTAATTTATATTAAAGAAAAGCAGCGATCCCGCAGCTCCACTCATTTAAATTAAAGAAAAGCAGCAATCTGATTTTGGGCGTGCTACAGCGGCCCGTCCTGTGGGTGTGTGTGGCACATTATGAAAGTTGCAAAGTTACAAAAAAAAACGGCTGCCATTGCTAAAGCTGGCCTCCCCCTAGTTGTCTTTAGATTGATTAACCAAAGAGTTCTCCCAAAGGGCTTATGTGAGCAATACAGTAAGAACACGGTTAAATGGTCCAGTCCTTATGGGCGGTAACAAATGGAGACAAGGCGGTACCAAGGAGGGACTAACAAAGCCTCATAATGAATCGGAAGCTAGCGTTTACGGATGACAATGAAAAAAGCCAATTAAAAATATGGACGGATAGTGGGCGGGGCTTCAAAGCCATACTCCACTACTGCATGCCTCGCAGAGCGAGCAGTGCATGCGCGCTGCCACTAGGCTCGACCTAAAAATAAATACCATAAAACCGGGTGTGAGAAGTTGGCCTGGCATATGCTGTCCACTAATTAAAGTGGGCACCTTGCACCAGTCCAAACGACCCTTATTGATGATTAGGTTAAAGACAACCTTTATTGAAAGCTATCCGAGTGGTAGCTATGGAGAGCAGCCTTCAGGCTAAGTCTTGAAGGAATGTGAAGCAGCTTGTTTTACCAGTATATAACCTCCTGAATGACCAAATGAAAGGAGAACCACACCAGGTATATATAAAATATATGTATTTATTACTAAACACTCTCTACTAACCTCTTTATGAGATTAGAGAACAAAGCACACAATATTAAATCACTAGAACGACAGTAAATAGCACAATACACAGTGGGCTCCAGGGGAGACCAAACCATATACTAAGAAAGTGGTATAAGAACCACGACTTGACTAGACACAGTGCCTAGAGCACGTAGAATCGCTGGGACACCAAGGAACCACCCAAAGTAGTGACATAGGGGACCCACGGAGGACGGGTGCAGTGTGTGAACACAGACGCGAGCTCCGTACAACTCTATGGGAAAGTCGCGGTTGGAAATTTACAGATTAAGGACACTTCGGAGTAGACTTTAAGCAAACCCAGCTAAACATAGAAGGTTCTAAGGCCAGCACCCTTGAGAGTACCGAGGTACCCGTGTTACCTATCCCAGAGGAGCTGGGTGCATAGGGGTCAAGTGATGTCGGAAACCTTCGTCGTTTTCAATGGCGTGTTGCGGAAACGTGCTGCTGCCGGGAAGATGAAAAGTGTCCGGTGTGATCCAAGCCAGGATCGGAGCTGAGAAGAACCTGAAAGCAGAGGGGACAAATTCTGGGTCACTTCACGAGACCAGGAGCGGAGCAATCGAATGCCCACCGATGTCGGGTGTTTCAGGTGAGAAGAGGTGAAGCTTGACTCCGCAGCCACGGGGACCAGGAGATGTCTGCGATGACCAAAGTCCGGATTCGAGCTGTCCCACAAAGGATGTCGAGGGCTGGGGGGTCAGTGTCCGGATTGAACACCAACAAGCCTTGCCCACTGCAACCCACGCGGTCAGAGGAAAGATGCTTCTGTGAGGACCAGCAAGGTTCTGGGGACTCTCCAAGCTATGGAGAGTCAGGGCACGTCTGGAGCAACCAGGTAAGCCCACTGACAGTTAAATTTACCTTCACAGGGACCCACAGGCCAACGGACCAGGGATCGCGAAGGGACCTCGAGCTGAATCACCAAATGCCAGCCCACGGAACACTCGTGGAGTGTAGGCCGGAAATCTTCGGTGGAATTACTGCTCGGGGTTAGGACTACAAGTAGCCCAAAGCACAGCCTCAGGGGTCGCCAAAAGCATGTGCTGCTGCAAGTGTACATGGTGCCCAGGGGTTCGGGTTGCACGGTCACCACGACAGATACGGGCCTCAGAATTGCTGAGAGCGCAGATCGACCTCAGAGACCACAGGAACCCACCTCCTGTATTGAAGAAATTTTCGGAGTCCTTCAGGAGCTTCGTAGATGCAAACCGGTCAGATGCGTTTTAGGTGCCTGCTCAGCAGGGGAGTAACTCCTTTACTCCAAGGGAGATTCTTCAGTCATCCAGCGTTGTGAAGATCGTCGAAGTACCTGGGGGCATATTAACAAGCACAAGCGATAATTCTCGCTAAACGCGCTTAGCGCGTTTTACATTATCGCCGTCTATCGCTGGTTTAGTTCGCCGTGTTAGCGGCATATCATCAATGCCTTTCACTGAGGCGATGTAAAATACAGCGATAGACAGCGATAATCTGCATTAGCGAGGGAAATCCGGAGATAATGTACCTGCGCTACAGAAAAGCTTGCTGATAGTGGAGTGTGGATTTAACTTGACAATCCACCTCCCATTGTGTAGATAGCTAAGTCAGGTTTCAATCAGGTGTTAGAATCCTGCGATAACCGCGGTTAGCGCAGCTTTTCCTATCGTTTCGCGGGTCCGTGGCAGCATTGTAAATAGTGCGAAGTTGGGTTTCTGAATGTTTGCATGTAGGTTTGGTGGGGAACGCCCACTTTGCATGTCATTAGCGATATATTTCGCTGACATGCAAAGTGAAAAAAACCCGGCTGTTATCACAAGGAAACTCGCGCTAACGCTTGTTAGCGAGTCCTTGTTAATAATGCGATAATAAAATCGCCGCTTTTTCGGCGCTATGTGCCGAAAAAGCGGCGATAGTTCTCTTGATAATATGCCCCCTGGTTTCTGTAGCAGAGTTTAGTCCAGGTAAAATCTAAAGTCCTGTAGCTAGGGGTTCCATCTTTATACCCAAGGAAGGGGTGTGACTAACTCTGGGGACCCACCTACGGGAGGGTCAGGACAGAGGGGTGGCTACACCCATGACCTTTGTCCAGTTTCGCGCCAGAGCAGGAGCAAATGGCTCCTGCAACCGGTTTGAGCTGGACTATGCACAGGGACACCAAATGTGCCCCCAGTGCAGACATCAAAGCACTCTGAGAGTGCACCCTCCCAACCCCAATACACTAAAGCCTGTCTGGTCTGGGAGGTGGTCACACCTCCCTGTGACAGGAAACCTATTGTCAAGCCTTCCCCTGCCGGAGTTTCGTCCAGCAGCAGGAGGGCAGACTCGTGTCTGTGGCTGGCAGCATCCATTTTGTGGTGCCAGGGTCAAGAAAGCTGGTACCGGGTGTACCGGTGTTGTCATATTTCTCCCTCTAGGAGGGTGGGATCATACCTCCCACACCAGTTACTGGTGGGGAGGTATGATTCCAAGGTGTTTGACACCAAACACGACATGTTTCCATGCAGCCGTTTTAAAGTTAGCATTAACCGCTAGGTTATAATGCACTTAAGTATATATGGTTGGCTGCATCACAGACAACCCCGGAGAATAGGTTCCGAAGGCTGCAGAGGGGCTCTGCTCATGCATGGGCACCCTCTCACAAAAAACCCAGCACCCTGCCTTCAGGATTGATAAGGCCTGCCATAGGGGTGACTGATAGGTTTAAATGTGCAGTGATTAGGATAGATATAGTGAACCTATATCTAAGTAAGGGGTGCATGCACCACGATACACAGGCTGCTGTAGCAGACCTGTTGTGTCATTTTAAATGGTCTCTCAGGGGTGGCATAATACATGCTGCAGCCCCTGGGAGGCCTCTGGGGTTAACCCTGGGCGTAGTTCGCGTAGTAGAGCTACGCGAAGTGCACTTCGCACTACGCGAGCTACGCATAGCACTACGCGAACTGCGTAGTGCGGTAGGAAATGCTGTTCGCAATGATTGCACAGTGCCGGATGCTTGTCCGCACTGTGCAATCATTGCAAACGGCATCTTGCACAGTGCAAGCGGTCGTTTTCTGCCGCTCGAGTAGATTTGTACTCGAGCAGCAGTTTTCTCAACGCGGACTGGTAGTTTCTCATCGCGAGCGGTCGCGATCATACGCGACCACTCGCAATGAGAAACCTGAACTCCCGCTTTGAGAATCTCGCCGGGAGGTTTATTTTCCACGCTCGCGATCGGCAACTTGATGTTGCTGATCGCGAACGAGGAAAAGTCTCGCCGGGATGTCATTTTGCTCGCTCGCGGTCGCCAACTTGACGTTGAGGACCGCGAGCAAGCAAAAAATGCCCGCTACGCGTTTTTGCACTGTGCTACGTGCAATTCGCGTAGCGCGTAGTTGCGCAAACTACGCAAACTACGCGAGCGTAGCGTAGTTTTCCGCCCAGGCCTATCTGGGGTACCTATGCCCTGGATACATAGTATACCATATACTAGGGACTTATAAGTGTACCCAAGAATCCAAACTGGAGTGTACCTAAAGTACATGCACAACCAATTTAGGGAGTATGCAGATAAACTGTGGTCCTGATTAGCAGGATCCCAGTCAGACTAGTCAAAAACCAGCAAGACACCAGAAAGAAAATGGGGGTAACCATGCAGTCAGATTCCACCTTCCTACATACCCCCCCCCAAACGAAAGGAGATAAGGCTAACCTTGTCCAGTTGAGCCTTTATTGACTAAGTGGCCATATAAGGAAGATCCTGCACTAGCATGGATACCCCCTGTCTTATGGTCCACTAAGCAGTCCCTACCCCTAAGGGTATGGGATGGTCTCCAAAAGTTGGGATTTCTACTTGTAGGGTGTTTTGGCAAAGTAAAAGGCTGGTGGGGTGTCTGAGTAGAGAAGGGAGGCCCTAATAAAGTTGGTCTCAGCTTCCTCAGAGCACTGGTCACCATGGAGGCCTTTCTTTCCATGACTGAGTTGTATCTGGCCCTAAGGGTCAACCTCTGGCTGCCTACAGCTGGGGGTTGGGTCCCTTTGGTTGGAACACTGGGGGGACATGGTAGGTTTGGAACCACTTGGTCCCAGGTTTGCCTTTGCCCAACAGAGTCCAGCTGGGAGTGGTCCCTATTCAATGATAAAAGGGGTCCCTCAGTGTGTTGAGGAATTTTCATCTGGCTAGGGCTACTAGACTGGGTGCCCCTAATCTGTTGATGGGGGGGTTCCTCTGGGCAGTTGGCCTTTAGGGGTCCACTGACCTCCCTGACCTCTACAGCCCTAGGCTGATTGAGGTAGAGTAGAGAGGGGCAGGTTACCTGCTCCAGACTGGGTACCACCTTGGAAGGGTCCCCTGCCATTAGGGGTGTTGCCAGGCCAGGCCTGACCACCTCTGGGGCAGTTCCTTCACTAGGGGTAGGATCAGTTCCCTGAGGAAGCTGACCCTTACCTATAGTCTGGGGGAAGAAGACTCTTCTTCAACCCTTCTGCTCTCTTGTGGAATAGAGTGGGCCATTCTTTCAGGCTCCACCTCTCCAAAATGTTCCTGGAATTGGGCTGAGGCCCTAAGAGCCCCACCAACTTTCTCAGGGAGGCCTAACATTCTTAAATGGGCCTGGTATTCAACTTCATCCCAGGCTGAAATTTCTAGATCATTGCCCAACAGGCAATCTACAGGCAAGTTTGGGGACACTGCCACTCTCTTTGGGCCAGTGACCCCTCCCCAGCTGAGATTGACTATGGCCATGGGATGATCTGTTCTAATACCATCAATGTTGGTCACCTGGTACTTAAACTTAGGTAAAAGCTGTTGAAGGGGGACTAGCTTCCCTGTCACCATGGTGACACTAGCCCCTGTGTCCCTAAAGGCTACAGCTTTCTGACCATTTATTAGTGGCTCCTGTCTGTACTTGCCCAAAGAATTAGGACTGACGGTAAAAGTGGCAAATCCCATGCCACCATCACAGAATAAGGAGGCCTGTGAGGAGGACCTTGATAAGCTGGGGTCCACCTCAGTTTCCCATACCAACCCACCCAACTTTTTGGGTGCATTACTACCACCTGGGGGATTACTACTTGTAGTACCAGCAGGAGTGGTAGTATTGCTGGGAGGAACATTTTCCTTATTGCTGGCCTTAGGGCAACTGGGGTCATTTTTCCAGTGACCAGGCTTCTTCCATATATGGCAATAAGGTTTCTTTTCAGGGGAGGAAGGCGTTTGGGACCCACCCTCAGAAGAGGACTTTTGGGGCCCTGTAGTGGATTTATCTTTTGATTTATCCCCACCTTTCTCTTGGTTTTTGGAAGAATCTTTCTTCTGGTCACCACCCTGGTTCTTTGGCTTTACCCTGGTTCTGACCCATTTGTCTGCCTTCTTTCCCAATTCTTGGGGAGAGGTCAGATCAGAGTCCACCAGGTACTGGTGTAAAAGTTGGTTTTGACAATTATTAAGGATCTGCTCCCTCATAATCAAATTGTACAATCCTAAAAAGTCATGCACCTTGCTGCCATGTATCCAACCTTCCAGAGCCTTAGTAGCACAATCTACAAAGTCAACCCAGTCCTGAGTCTGTGCCTTTTGGGTGTCTCTGAACTTTATCCTGTATTGTTCAGTGTTAAAGCCAAACCCATCAATCAGAGCACTCTTCAGGACTTTGTAATTATCAGCATCCTCTTCTCTTACAGTGAGGAGCTTGTCTCTACCTTTGTCTGCAAAGGAGAGCCACAAGATTGCTGCCCACTGCTCCTGAGGGACCCTCTGTACCTTACAGGCCCTCTCCAGTGCAGTTATCCATTTGTGGATGTCATCCCCACTCTGGTAGGGAGGGACAATCTTGTTCAGGTTCCTATGGTAATGAGTATGTTCTCTACCTCTAGGGACACTGTTGCTGCCACCTTGGGGCTCTAGACCCAACTTCTGAGAAGCTTTCTGAAGCTCCAGGGATTCCCTATCTAAGGCCAATTGCTCTCTCTTGATTCTGAGCTTAGCTCTCTCAAACTCAAGCAGTTGGCACTTCTTCTCATAAGAGGACTCCCTTTTATGAGAAGCAGAGGTCCTATGAGAAACAGAGCTCCCTACAGAAGTACCAGAATGATTAGACTCCTGAGAAGGAGATCTTGATCTTCTTGGTAAACGGTTAACCCTTCCAGGTGGGGTAAAAAGAGGGCCATTGAGGCCTTCTCCCTCAACTCCAGGAAGAATTGGATTGTCCAGGTTAGAATCATCTTGATCCTCCTGGCCAGGGTTAGAGTCCACATCAAAGAAGTGTTCACTTCCTGGTCTGTCCTCACCTCCTGTCCCACCCACTCTTTCTACTTCATCAGACCCTGGGGTCTTTCTGAGGTCATCTAAGAGCAACATCTCTATGAGACGTTGGGTGCTTGCACTTCTCCCTGTCCTCAGCTTCCTAGATGTACACATATTTCTCAATTCCTGAAATGAGAGATGATCATATCTAGTTGGCAGAGAGCCACTGGCTTCTCCTTTAGAAGACATACTAGAGTTATGTGGTGTAGGCACCTACCTAACCTAGTGGGAACTGAGACTCTCTTGAGTTGGAGAAAGGGTGTGCTAGACCCTTGGCTACCCAACTCTAAGTTCAGTAGAACTTACTTTATTCTAGTCTTTATTTATATGTACCTAAGTACCTTTAGTGGTTTTCAGTTAGTCACTCAATGAGATTATCTGGTAAAACAATAGCAAGCTTGAATCCAACCGCTGCACACCAATGTGAGAAGTTGGCCTGGCATATGCTGTCCACTAATTAAAGTGGGCACCTTGCACCAGTCCAAACGACCCTTATTGATGATTAGGTTAAAGACAACCTTTATTGAAAGCTATCCTAGTGGTAGCTATGGAGAGCAGCCTTCAGGCTAAGTCTTGAAGGAATGTGAGGCAGCTAGTTTTACCAGTATATAACCTCCTGAATGACCAAATGAAAGGAGAACCACACCAGGTATATATAAAATATATGTATTTATTACTAAACACTTTCTACTAACCTCTTTATGAGATTAGAGAACAAATCACACAATATTAAATCACTAGAACGACAGTAAATAGCACAATACACAGTGGGCTCCAGGGGGAGACCAAACCATATACTAAGAAAGTGGTATAAGAACCACGACTTGACTAGACACAGTGCCTAGAGCACGTAGAATCGCTGGGACCCCAAGGAACCACCCAAAGTAGTGACACAGGGGACCCACGGAGGACGGGTGCAGTGTGTGAACACAGACGCGAGCTCCGTACAACTCTATGAGAAAGTCGCGGTTGGAAATTTACAGATTAAGGACACTTCAGAGCGGACTTTAAGCAAACCCAGCTAAACATAGAAGGTTCTAAGGCCAGCACCCTTGAGAGTACCGAGGTACCCGTGTTATCTATCCCAGAGGAGCCGGGTGCATAGGGGTCAAGGGATGTCGGAAACCTTCGTCGTTTTCAATGGCGTGTTGCGGAAAAGTGCTGCTGCCGGGAAGATGAAAAGTGTCCGGTGTGATCCAAGCCTGGATCGGAGCTGAGAAGAACCTGAAAGCAGAGGGGACAAAGTCTGGGTCACTTCAATCAAATCGAATGCCCACCGATGTCATGTGTTTCAGGTGAGAAGAGGTGAAGCTTGACTCCGCAGCCACGGGGACCAGGAGACGTCTGCGATGACCAAAGTCCGGATTCGAGCTGTCCCACAAAGGATGTCGAGGGCTGGGGGGTCAGTGTCCGGACTGAACACTGCAACCCATGCGGTCAGAGGAAAGATGCTTCTGTGAGGACCAGCAAGGTCCTGGGGACTCTCCAAGCTATGGAGAGTCAGGGCACGTCTGGAGCAACCAGGTAAGCCCACTGACAGTTAAATTTGCCTTCACAGGGACCCACAGGCCAACGGACCAGGGATCGCAAAGGGACCTCGAGCTGAATCACCAAATGCCAGCCCACGGAACACTCGTGGAGTGTAGGCTGGAAATCTTCGGTGGAATTACTGCTCGGGGTCAGGACTACAAGTAGCCCAAAGCACAGCCTCAGGGGTTGCCAAAAAGCATGTGCTGCTGCAAGTGTACACGGTGCCCAGGGGTTCTGGTTGCACGGTCACCACGAGGGATACGGGCCTCAGAATTGATGAGAGCGCAGATCGACCTCAGAGACCACGGGAACCCACCTCCTGTATTGCAGAAATCTTCTGAGTCCTTCAGGAGTTTCGTAGATGCAAACCGGTCAGATGCGTTTTAGGTGCCTGCTCAGCAAGGGAGTAACTCCTTTACTCCAAGGGAGATTCTTCAGTCATCCAGCGTTGTGCAGATCGTCGAAGTACTTGGTTTCTGTAGCACAGTTTAGTCCAGGTAAAATCTAAAGTCCTGTAGCCAGGGGTTCCTACTTTATACCCAAGGAAGGGGTGTGACTAATTCTGGGGACCCACCTATGGGGGGGTCAGGACAGAGGGGTGGCTACACCCATGTCCTTTGTCCAGTTTCGCGCCAGAGCAGGAGCAAATGGCTCCTGCAACCGGTTTGAGCTGGACTATGCACAGGGACACCAAATGTGCCCCCAGTGCAGACATCAAAGCACTCTGAGAGTGCACCCACCCAGCCCCAATACACTAAAGCCTATCTGGGAGGTGGTCACACCTCCCTGTGACAGGAAACCTATTGTCAAGCCTTCCCCTGCCGGAGTTTCGTCCAGCAGCAGGAGGGCAGACTCATGTCTGTGGCTGGCAGCATCCATTTTGTGGTGCCAGGGTCAAGAAAGCTAGTACCGGGTGTACCGGTGTTGTCATATTTCTCCCTCTAGGAGGGTGGGATCATACCTCCCACACCAGTTACTGGTGGGGAGGTATGATTCCAAGGTGTTTGACACCAAATACGACATGTTTCCATGCAGCCGTTTTAAAGTTAGCATTTACCGCTAGGTTATAATGCACTTAAGTATATATGGTTGGCTGCATCACAGACAACCCCGGAGAATAGGTTCCGAAGGCTGCAGAGGGGCTCTGCTCATGCATGGGCACCCTCTCACATAAAACCCAGCACCCTGCCTTCAGGATTGATAAGGCCTGCCATAGGGGTGACTGATAGGTTTATATGTGCAGTGATTAGGATAGATATAGTGAACATATATCTATGTAAGGTGTGCATGCACCACCTTACACAGGCTGCTGTAGCAGACCTGTTGTGTCATTTTAAATGGTCTTTCAGGGGTGGCATAATACATTCTGCAGCCCCTGGGAGGCCTCTGGGGTACCTATGCCATGGTACATAGTATACCATATACTAGGGACTTATAAGGGTACCCCAGAATCCAATCTGGAGTGTACCTAAAGTACATGCACAACCAATTTAGGGAGTAAGCAGATAAACTGAGGTCCTGATTAGCAGGATCCCAGTCGAACTAGTCAAAAACCAGCAAAACACCAGAAAAAAATGGGGGTAACCATGCAGTCAGATTCCACCTTCCTACACCGGGAGCCCTAATTATAATGTCAAACACAGGAAAAAACAAGTACATTTATGTGTAGGTCAATGGGTACATGTGAAGAGAGCAAGGAAGGTTGCCAAAGGCGAGAGTAAATTCAGTGAACCAAGAATTCACACAGGTGAGAAACAACATTGCTGCGTTAGATAATGGTGAAGTATGGCACATGAGTCGACTTGAGTTAGCAGGTAGTGGTGGTAGGAGTGAGAAAGAAATTGGTAAACCACACAGTGATTACTGGTGGTTAGGTGTGAGTGAGCCAAGCTCAAAAGTGCACGAGGAAAGTGGTTTAAACGAGGTTAGAGAGCTTAACATGCATAAAGAGAATTTTACAGAATTAAACAGATATAGGGATTAAGATGAATGTGAACAGACCCAGGATGGTCCTCACTGTTCATCGGAACTTGAGGAAGGGTTGTAAGGAAACCAAGGAAGTTTGACAAATTTATGTGTGATTAACTACCCGTGTATTTATTCCTCGTGAAAGTATTTGTTAGAGAATATTTGATGAATTTGTGTGCAAGTAATTACCTATGTATTTATTTCTGTTGCATGTATTTATTAACATTGGTAAGGCTATGTTAAAGAGGTTAGTCATAGTATGTTAAAAAAAGAAAAGGGAATTATGTAGTATATATATATTGCAATTGGAAGTAATTATGCAAATGTGCAGTAGTATTCTGTGTATAATGTATTAGGTCGTAGACAAGTACTCTTAGTTATAAGTATGTGTACATGGAATGTTAATGCATTCTTCTGCTGGGAGCTGATTGTGTTGTCATGATTCAGAGGGGTTGATAATAAAGAAGACTTATATACCTCGAAAATAGTGTCCTGGATAATTTATGGAACTACTACATCAATGCTAGTAACTTCCCACGTGGCTTACAGGTGGAATGTTTAAATTCTGTGTTTGAAAGCTGAAGAACAGAAGTGGACTGGCGGTGGGCGTGCGTTGCCTTTGCTGCCCTGGGTGGAGAATAAACGTAATTTAACTGGCATCTGTCGTCCTGTGATGACTGAAGCAACATGCACAATGCTACTAGAAAGCCACGGCTGACTAAATGCGTTAAATCACTCATTGGGCCACTGAGGTCCAGTCAGCGCCGATATTGTGTTCCTTTATATCCTATAGCTGACTATCAAATATTCGCTTTTTTATTTCACAAATAGCTGAAATCTATTTTTTGGTTTCTCATTTTATGTCCATGACAGCTCGTGTGGGCACCGTGACGTACCCTCTTGTTTACCTTGTCACTCATTGAGTGGTGTGGCGTCTGAATCCTCATTGGTTCGTGTCCTCCTTAAGCGTCAAGTTTCTTATTGGGTAGTGTAATGACCAAGCAATACGCCAATATCCAATAGGTTTCAGCCATGGGCTTCGTCCAGTAAGCTCCAATTTGAGGGGTGCAAGGAAGCGGAGCAGAAAAACATACCCCTCCCTTGCTGGATATTTGGCATATCTCAAACACTACACCATAGGTTATGTGGGCGCAACCATTGGTGCAACCAGTGGGCGGTAGCTATAATCACTTTTAACAGGAGTCTGACCGGGACCTCGCAAGGCAAGCAATATCATATAACAAGCATTTGCAATGCAATAGGACTCGCATTTACGCGAGATCTATTGCATAGCATCACGGACAACGGGAGGGGGGAAGCACGGACAACGGGAGTGCGGGCGGGGGAGGGGGGAGAAGGGGGCGAGAAGGCACGGACAAAGTAGTGCTCACAGTCTAAATAACACGTACCCTACCGTGTAACACTCGAAGTAAAGGGGCCAGTAGCCATGGGAGGGTACAAATGACGTCAAGGCCATAATAAGGAGGGACTAACAAGCCTCATAATCAATCAGAAGGCAGCATTTACGAAAGACAATGACACTAGCCAATTAAAAACATGGGGGGAGAGTGGGAGGAGCTTCCACTGCATACTCCATTACTGCATGCCTCGCAGAGCGAGCAGCGCATGCGCGCTGCCGCTATAGGCTCGACCTAAAAATGAAGGTTTAGGACAGGCAAAAGGTTTATTTTGCCAGGTCGAAATTACAGTTTAAACTCAACACAGAGGCTGCAATGGCAGGCCTGAGACATGCTTAAATGGCTACTTGAGTGGATGGCACAATTAATGCTGCAGGCCCAATAGTAGCTTTTAATTTACAAGCCCTTACTAGGGATTTACAAGTAAATTAAATGTGGCAATGGGACGTAAGCCACCAATGTTACGATGTTTTAGGGAGTGAGCACATGTACTTTCTTTGGTCCTATGGCCACTAAAAATGGAAGATCAGGAAAAATTGGAGGAGTAAGGTAAATGGTGTGGGGAAGACCACCTTCAGGCTGACAGGTTTAACAGAAAGGTTGACTGAACAAGTTTCAAGATTGCAGTATCCTCCGAGTGCAAAGGTTTGGCAGCAGTCGCGGCCGGCATGACTCGCGGGTGGGGGTCGCATGGGGCAGAGGTTTAATTTAAAATAAAAATTAACTTACCTTTGCCGGCCCGGTCCCACGTCGTTGGTCCCACGTCGTCAACAGGAAGCAGCCGCAGGCAGCCTCCCTCCCCTTCCCTAAGCCAATCACAACGCTGCAATGGCAGCGTTGCGATTGGTCGGGACGGCGCCCAGCCAGGCGCCTATGGGGAGGCCATTTTCTCCATGTAGGCTACATGGAGAAAATGGCAGAGTGCGCATGCCTGGTTTGGTCGGCCCCAGAGGGCCGACCAAACAGTCAGCGCCCACAACAGTGGGCAAGCCACTCCTTCCCTGCCCTCGAGCAGGAACGACCGCCCGCCCCCAACCAAACCCTTCTGCTTTCTCACATTATAATACCATTTTATGTTTCTGCTTCTCACACTGCAAGAAAGTAGTGTGACGACGCTCCTCCACCCACATGGAGGAGCAGCTCCTGTTTGGCAGGAGGGTCAGGGAAAGTTTGTCTCTGTGACACAGACGAACCATGGTCATTCCCGGTTTCTCCATTTCTTGTGTTTATATTGTGCTTTGATGGACAATTGAAGCACTAAGGGACATATTTATGAAATGTGTGGCGGAGGGCAGTCTAGAAAGTCACCTTGCTGCGCTGCCCTGCCTCACAATGAAAGGGCAGGAATGCGCAGTATTTATCCAATACGATGCATTCATGTCCTTTCCCCTTGCACTGGCACCATTTTGGCAGCCTAGCGCCGATGCAGGCACCCTTGCACCATGGTGCAAGTGCCTCTGTGTTGTAGGCAGGAATGTTTTGTGCAGGAAGGAGCACCTTCCTGCACAAAAATAATCCTGAGAGGCTTTCTCCTCTTTCTATGTGTGCTGCAGAACGCAGCTCACATAAAAAGAGAAAAAACAAGGAGAAATAAGCATAATTCTCCTCATTATGCCTCTCCTGGGGGGGCGTGTCTTTTTGGCACATTCCGAGGCATTTTGCAGCACACACAGAATGAGGAAAACGCCTCCATGGATGGAACAATCCTGTCAACAATACAGACACCCTTGTGCAAGGGTGTCTGTGTTGGGGCTAGGCACCAAATTGTATGCCGGTGCAGTCAGAAAGGACAGAAATGCACGGTATCTCGTAAATATGGTGCATTCCTGCACTTTCAAATTGACATAGGGCTGGGCAGCAAAATGACTTGCGGCACTGCCCAAGCCAATTTTTTGCAAATGAGGGGCCAGATTTTAAAAAAATACCATGCAACGCAGCGTAACACCCAAAAAAGCTGCGCTGTGCTGCGTTGCATGACGGGGAGGGAGCAGGAGAGCGCCTTATCTAAAGAGATATGGTTCTCTCCTCCCCTCTCCCTACCGCTGGCGCTGATTTCAGCTGCCAAGCACCATGCACACACCTTAGTGCCACAGCGCTAGGGTGTGTGCTTGAATCTAGCATAGGGTTTTGTAGAGGAGGGGTACCCTTCCTGTACAAAATACCATGCCTAGACAAGTTTAAAAGCTTTTCCCACTTTGTATGTGTGCAGCACAGTGCAGTACACATGTAAAGTCAGAAAAGAAAAGAGAAATAAAAACGTTCTCCTGTTAGCGCATCCTTTGAAGTGGTGTTAACTTTTGGCGCTAAACACTGTCTAAAAATGTTTGTAGATAGGGTTTTGCGTCAAAAGGCAAGGATAGTTGCATGGAAACGCCCATGTACCACCCATGTAACTCCTCCTTAGCGCTAAGTAACACAAAGCAGTGCTTCGTGCTGCTTTGCACTACTTTTAGGGTACTTTCCAATACAAAACAAGTTTTGAGCTGGAAAATAAATTTAAAAAAAACATTTTGTGCTGGTTAGCGTCACTTTTGTGACGCTAACCCTGCACAAATTTTTTGAAAATCTACCCCGAGGCCCCTATGCCTTGGCCAATGGAGAGGGCAGGGGTGTGGTTCCTGGTAGAGGTGTTAAAACAATCACAACTGTGTGGATGCAGTTTTTGGTTGCTGAGTTTTATGTGTGGATGTTCTGTGGGTGTTTTGTTGCTCTTCTGTTTCCCTGTCCTCTCGCGCCCGCTTGGTCTGTTTGGAACTGGATCGAGACGCAGCAGTTCCGCCTCTTGTTTACGCCAATCACGCCTTGGAAAAGGTTAACTTTGAGCAATTAATGACCCTTCCTACACAGCGGGCACCCCCTTCACACTTTTGTGAGCTCCAGGCTGCTCAGGCGGAATTGTTCAGCTGTCACAAAAAACACAACCTTACCTTTACAGCGTAGCACACCGTGGCAGGCCTTTTCTTTTCCTAAGAGCTGGTTAAACATTTCTACTTTCAGCGAGTTCAAAGACAATCAAATGCGAGAAATTCAATGAAATCCCCGTCTAGGGACATTAGTGCCGCATGACGCGCGCGCCGTCCCATGTGCTAATGGCATGCATGCTGCTCACAGTAGAGTTTTAGGAGGTACAAATGTTCAGTGTACGGTAAGTGTTTTGGAAATGAGAAATTAAAATCCACTCACCCTTGGTGACATAGTTCAGAGGCGGCCTGGGGTTTGCTTGGGTTTAATGGACAGCTCTTGTGAACTCTGTCTCTGCCAAATGTGACTTTTCAGCGATGCAGTCTCAGAGTGCCACATCAGTGTTGATAGTTTATCTGCAGGGTCTGAGTCCTTCTGAAAACACAACTTCGGGAAGAGCCTGGTTAACATTGTTATTAAAATACCCGCGTTCTCCTACCCCTTTGTGGAAATTCCAACAGGACAGTTAAGAAGCATTTGCTATGCAATCGGTCTCGCCTTTGGGACCTTATATGTATTTAGCTATGCAGCACATTAGCCTGGGTGCTGAAACATCTACTGTTCTTTAACATGGAGGGAAAGTAAGCACCAAACTGCGTGACACGCCAGGTATGGGAATAGGTGGAGAGAAATATTACCTTTCAGCTGGAAATGGTATAATCCAAAGCTCTGTTTTTAATATAAAATCAAGGCCTTCAGTGGTCATATCACTGAAAAAACAAGATTTGAAAAAAATATTATTGTCTACGGGTGCTCGTGGAAGACAATTTCTATGGACTGGAATCTAGAGAATGCTAAAGTGATTCTGGTATTTTACTGACCTCTGCTGGTCGATTTCTATCAAGAAAGTTAAATAGAGGCAGTTGCCGGAAAAATAGAAAAAAGAAAGTCCCTCAGCAGAAAGCAATTCTGGTATTTTACTGACCTCTGCTGGTCGTTTTCTATCAAGACAGTTAAATAGAGGCAGTTGAACAGAAAAAAAAGTCCCTAAGCAGAAGCAGACAAGTCCTAGGGCTGATCTCCAGAGCCCACAAAGTACATACACATGCTCGACCTAAATATATAAAAGTGTGAGGTAGTTCCGTGGGTTGGTGTATGTATGCTCATCTTTAAATCGCCGAAGTAATTATAAGTTGATTGCAGTTGGCATATACAACTACTACAGAGGGAGACGATATTATTTACTAAGTGGCATAAATATAAGTGTTTTAACTTAATTTTTGTAGTGTCTACAATCGAACAGCGGACCACTTCTAAAGTTGCTGCAGCAAAAAAAGGACCTAAAACAGGAGTAAATTGCCCCAGCCCCGAGCTAGAGTAAGCCCTCAATCACAAACCGCCAACCAGGGTGCTACAACACTCTTCCATAGAAAATATTAGTTGTAGGGACTTAAAATAACACCCCATAGAAATAATGTTAAATTAAATTAATTTAAAATAGTTAATAATATAAAGAAATTGTTGGAGCCGGCAGTGTCTGGTTGGCTGAAGGGATGTCCCTAGCCAGGGAGAACTACTGCACCCATCAGGACAGAGGTGGTCTGAGGGAGCTGTGTGTGGTCTACAGCAGGGATATTGTGTATCTATGGAGGTGCATCGGTGGAGCTGTGTGGTGGGTGCATCGGTGGAGCTGTGTGGTGGGCACCACACCTGAAACAGCAGCTGTGCCTCAGGACAGAGGTGGTCTGAGGGAGCTGTGTGTGGTCTACAGCAGGGATATTGTGTATCTAGGGAGGTGCATCGGTGGAGCTGTGTGGTGGGCGCCACTCCTGAAACAGCAGCTGTGCCTCAGGGCAGAGGTGGTCTGAGGGAGCTGTGTGTGATCTACAGCAGGTATATCGTATATCTAGGGAGGTGCATCGGTGGAGCTGTGCGGTGGGTGCACCAGTGGAGCTGTATGGTGGGCGCCACTCCTGAAACAGCAGCTGTGCCTCAGGACAGAGGTGATCTGGAGGAGCTGTGTGTGGTCTATAGCAGGGACATTGTATATCTACGGGGGTGCATCGGTGAAGCACTGTGGTGGGTGCATCAGTGGAGTTCTGTGGTGGGTGCCACTCCTGAAACAGCAGCTGTGCCTCAGGGCAGAGGTGGGCTGAGGGAGCTGTGTGTGGTCTGTAGCAGGGGATATTGTGTATCTAGGGAGGTGCATCGGTGGAGTTGTATGGTGGGCGCCACTCCTGAAACATCAGCTGTGCCTCAGGGCAGAGGTGATCTGGAGGAGCTGTGTGTGGTCTATAGCAGGGACATTGTATATCTAGGGGGGTGCATCGATGGAGTTCTGTGGTGGGTGCATCAGTGGAGCTCTGTGGTGGGTGCATCAGTGGATTCTGTGGTGGGCGCCACTCCTGAAACAATTACTGTGCCTCAGGGCAGAGGTGGTCTGAAGGAGCTGTGTGTGGTGTGTTGGCGTTATGAAAGCAGGTGGGGGCCTTGCAGAACTGGAAGCGGTGGAGCTGGTAGGACTGTGTGGTGGGCGGGTCCCAGAGCTGGAATTGCCCTTAAGTCAGGACTGAGGTGCACTGACTGAGTTGAGTGCCATCTTCACGGTAGAGCAGAGTCCATCACGTTTGAAGAGGATTTTGAAAGATGTGTGGTTTCCGCCGACTGACGGTGGGGCGGGAACCCAGCGCTTTTATCAGATCTTCCAGCTGCTTCAAAGCACCAGCAGAGAAGCAGGGAGTCAAACCACTCACAAACACTGTCTCTGCCCAAAATTGGGCATGAAAAACAATGGACGCCGCAAAAGTCCCTTCTGAGATCCGAGTATCCGGAGACACTTAGCAGGCCACAGTGATGCCACCCTGCCCCTATGCCTCCCACCCTCCGCCTGGCATTTGTTTCCGGGGAGGGCACGGAGCCTGTCCATTCTGGGGCACTGGGTTTGCGAGATGGGGTGAAGGGTTGGCGGACTGGCATCTTTGTACAGACCCTTCCCCTCAGGGCTCTGGTTTCAGTGGATCCACTCTGGGTGGATTCACCCCTTAGTTGGCAAAGCTGTGCGGTTTCTTTAATCGAAATGCAACAAGTGGGAGATTCTAAGCCATGCACCGCAATCCCGTCCGAGAGGCACGAGAATCCCCCCCTCTCACCATGAATGGAGGATGCCCTCCAAGCACTACAGTGCCTCTCAGGCAATATAGAGACGCGTATCATACAATGAATAGATGCACTGCTTAAAGCAGCTGCGCACTCAATGCTACCAGACAGGTATATCCAAAAACCATCAACTCCGTGCCAGGTTTACATAAACAAGTATTTGCAAAGCAACAGGACTCGCATTTACGCGAGACTTATTGCATTGCAAACGGGGAGTGCGGGCGGGGGGTGAAAAGGCACCCACAGCGGGAGTGCGGGCGGGGGAGGAGGAAAAAATATAGTGCACTAAATATCACGTACCTTACAGTCTAACACTCGAAGTAAAGGGGCCAGTAGCCATGGAAGGATACAAATGATGACATGGCATAATAGGGCAGGACTAACAAGCCTCATAATCAATCAGAAGACAGAATTTACGAAAGACAATGATACAAGCCAATTAAAAACATGGGCGGGGAGTGGGCGGAGCTTCCACGGATCTCCCACTCCATACTAGATAACTGCATACCTCGCAAAGCGAGCAGCGCATGCGTGCTGCCGCTATAGGCTCGACCTAAAAATGAAAAGCAAGAAGCAAAATAAGAATAATTACAGACAAAAAAAAAGAATAACAAGAAAGTACCAAAAAACAGAGAACGCGAAATGGACTGCTAATACAATGATCAGTGAGTATCCACTGTAAAACGGAGTAGTCACGGCGGCCTCTGATATCGAATATGTAGAAATAGAAGTTTCTCTTGGTTATCGTCACACAGTCATACACAAGTCATTCTACTCCACTATGTAGGAAAACATTCAAAAAAGCCCATAAATCAATTATAAATTCAACACCAAACAAATATGATTCTAAAATATGTACCTTTAATTTAAAAAAAAAAAAGAAAAGTTTTTTTGTAGTTAAAATGGATAAAAACAAAATACATGTGTACAAATATTTTTCCAAATTCCTCACAAAACAAAAAAAGAAAGAAAAATTATTTTCATTCAATGTAGACAAGAGACAAAACAGGTGACAACAATGAAAATCATCATAACATGAGTTAATCTGATTGAATCAAATCCATAAAAGTCTATCCATCCATAGGTAATTAGACTCAAATGTTCCTCGAATTTAACAATAAAAAACAAGGCGTTGACGCGTTTCGGTGGACTTAAAAATTTTACACCACCTTCTTCAGGACTTTGTATTTCTATTGTATCTCTTGTGATAGGCACATAATAAAAATGCCTTGATATTCAGCTGTTTCAATTAGGTCGATAGATTCCCAGAATTTTTCAAAATAAAGGAATATTGTATCTTCCAATCAATACAAGGAAGAGAGGCTTTCTCAAGTATCAATCGTAAATACGAGATGGATGATCAAGTTGCTCAACGGCAACAACAACGGGTGGGCTTATTAAGGTCACCAGTGTATTGTCCGTGGTAATCCTCCCAATATATAATGGGCGTTGGATGAACGGGTCAATAATCCTCTGTTTCATTAAAATTCGGGAATAATTTCTTAAAACATAGTGCATAGTCCTTTTTCTCCAACAGAGTAATATCCCACTGTTGTGAGGCGTTTCTTTCAAAAATAGAAAAGACTCCGCGAGGTGATTCCGTTCGTTCCGCTCCAAAATAGGAAAGCCTCTGATATCCACAAAAAACAAAATTTAGTAGAAGTAAGTGATCATCTAAGTGACAAAAAAAAGCCCCGATAGGTAAAAGGAATCAGAAATAAAAGTCAACAAAAGGCTGAAAAAAGGAAAGGAACAAGTAACCAGAATATGGAACCAATGTCTTTGGGTCCGTTGGTGGGGGTGGTATTCACTAGTGTGCATTTTCTGATGGGAACCGGGTATCGCCTATCTGGGGCAGCTTTTCATTGGTTGATATAGTCACTACTCCCTCCTTTTTTTCTTTTTTAACCTCCCATGAAGACTTCCCCTCTTACATGTGGTGTTACACATAATGGTATTTATTACTGTCTCTTGACTGTGGGTAAATGTTTGATTCATGCAGCATTTGGTCCATCATTTGTTACCGCAGCACTTTTTGTCCTAAGTAGGATGGGTATGCCCAGACGTGGGTCCCTTGCTCGCTGTGCCACTGAATTCAAGCTAGCCTGGCTGATGAGCGGTGTTACCCCAAAACCGGACCCAGGATGCTTGCTTCTGGTCCAGGGAGGACCGGGCTTGGCAGTTCAGGCTGAACTGTTCCCATTGGGCGCAGAGTAAAGACTGATTTGCATATGGCGGGTCCAAACTGGGGTGGCGTAGTGAACAAAAGAACAATGGATTTAACTCAGATCTCTTGACTGGGGGAGAATGTTTGATTCATTCAGCATTCCGTCCATCATTTGTTGCCGCAGCACATTTATTACCGTCTGAGCACTCTTTTTTGTTTATCCGTTTTCAGGCTCAGGAACTCAATCCTGACGCTTGCTCCCTCTTCTCGTTATTTTCCTCGTAATTATGAACAGCTGCTCTTTCTATTTGCTAACACTCGCATGTACTGCGTTCTCTTTAAATAAAGTGGCAGTGCCGGTTTTTTTATTTGTAATTTTAAAACACAAAGGGGTATATTCACAAGAACGTGCGATAACTACCGCAAGAGTAGCGTAACGCAACTTTCAATATCGCGGGAAAATAACCCTGTGTCAACGTGGAATTCACAACAAGGCGGTAGCATGCGATAGTCACCAGATAACGCATCAAATGTCAGCGTGAAAATCAACGCCACGCCCAAAAAATGCGAAACGCGAACACGAGAAATCATGCGATGAGGCCAATCGCGGTGCAAAAAGTAGCGAAAAGCAGCCACAGGCCTGCAAATCCCACGCGTCTCGCGGGAAATTGCACCATAAACACCACAGAAACAACACACCAGAAACAAGCCAAAGCACGTAGCAACATCGATGCACCCTGACCCAGCGCAGAGGTCAACGTGAACCCCACAACCCCCACAGACCACCAGCAAGGAACAAGGGGTCAGGGAAGGCCAAGGAGAAAAGGGAGAGGAAGACGGGGTGCAGACCGCAGGAAAACAAGACCAGAGCCACGGAGGCACAGAACACTACCAGCAACTGACCCACAAGCAGACCACCTGAAATACAGTCGGAGTGCCCAGGAGGCCAATCCAGGAGACCAAGAGGCGCCGCCAGGACGTGACAACCTAAACCAGGCACAAACCCGCTGCCAACAGGAAGGCAGCAACAGCGACAGGAGGTGGCAGTCCAGCGCCACAGGAGGAGCTGGAGGAAACCCAGGCCACAGTCATCAGTGTGGAGACGGTGCAAGGAGGTGGGAGTACGGACACAGCTCGACAGGACCCGACACAACAACAACAGGGTGAGGATCCAACAGGGACTGGGGGAACGGGGGTGATGGGCACAATGGCACACATGCACAACTAGGTGTAGCACACTGCACACCCACAATTACCCAGGGACATGTCCTCCATCCCCGTGGCACACTGCAGCACACACACATAGCAATCACAGCACATACCATGACAATGTGGCACAAAGTGCAACACCCACACTGCAGAACAGGGGACACAACTGGGTCCGCCCAGGCACAGAAACAGAACAATCACATTGGACAGAGCAGGGAACTGTGAGATGCATATCTACGGCTACAACCCCACAGCAGCCATGTAGGCCAAATGTCCACTGTCCCAACTCAAATAGCCACCACCGCCCAAACAGTCACAATGTACATTGTCACACAGTCTGCATGTCGACAAGAACAAGGCGCCAACACAATGGCAACATGCACCTCCCCTTCACAATGCAGAGGGACAAACAACACCTCCAGCAGGTCAGAACAGACAACCCATCAGTGATGCCGGAGACAAACACCACACCTTCGACACTGACGCCCTACAACAGCCCATGGACATCCCACACAACCCACCACCAGGACCAGGGCAGACAAGCTACTCAGAGGAGAACCCAGCCCCTGCAACAGACCACACAGCATGAAGCACCCGCAATCACGGCTGGCTCACAACACTTCACCGACCCACACATGGCACCCCAATGCCAGGTGTCAGAACGCCAAAAGGAGATGGCCCAACAGGTGCGGGTGTTGCCAAACCCATGGAATGCGAACTAGAACACATACGTGGGTGTCCAATACCCTTCAGGGACCACCTACACCCCACAAAGGAGACCCACACCGCCATAGAGACACATGCAGATGCACATACCCAGTACAGAACCACGCCCAGGGGCACGCACATATCAGTCACACACCCACGTTGGCTCTGCGTACGACGGCACAGTCCACTCCCCTTACGAATTGAGTGGGTGACGACAAAGCTACATGTCCAGGTTCTAGCCCGCTGCCTGCGGTGACATGTCTGCGACCGCTGTACACAGCACAATGTAATGTCGTAGGGCCCAGGGCCCCCATGCATACAACAAGACCACAGGGACAAATACACATATCATGTTGAACTGGCTACGGGCACGTGCGCCCGGCCCCTTTATTGGCAGGGCCACATGTACAGTGATGCCTGTGCTGGATGTGTGTGAGGTGAGTATAAGCCAGCCCGCACAGAGTGCTTGGTGCTGGCAACAACCTGAACAGTGGACACCAGTGTAATGGAAACAGAAAACACCAGCATAACAGAGTCAACTGCAGAGCAACATGGAGGGATCCGGAGTAAGGACAGAGGTCACTCAATATTCAGTCAAGAGGTTCCGTGAGTTGCAGTGCACTGAGGTAGGGGCACTAGAGAAGAGAGCGCTCATGTGAAGAAATTGCTAGGATTGTGTCCCTTCGGGTTAGTCCTGATGCAGATGCAGTGGGGTGTGTTACACCTGCATCAACTTCCTCATCAATGTCCCAGGTATCCCACACTGCCTGAGGTGACAGTTGCGTCTGATGCAGATGCAGTGGGGTGTGTTACACCTGCATCAACTTCCTCATCAATGTCCCAGGTATCCCACACTGCCTGAGGTGACAGTTGCGTCCGCAGTCCACAGCGCAATACCCAGTAATAGATCCGGGTGTGTAGCTTGACTACCACCACCAGTCTGCATTCCTGCCTTGGGGCTGTTGCCTCCTGCCCTCCCATTGTCTGTGCCTTCTCCCGTCCGCACACTTGACACATCTTCCTCATCATTGTCCCAGGTCTTCCCCACTGCATGAGGTGACATTGCTGCGCAACCTCACAACAGCACAAAACTCGATCAGTAACGAACAATGGCTTGCGGTGCACTGAGTCACTGGCACCTGGAGTGCTGAGCAGGGTATCAGGCCGATGATGGCATCCACGACAGGTCTGAGCAACTCCGTAGGTCTGTCAGGACCACCGTTTCGACTCTGGCAGTTGGCGGTTGGAGGTGGTCCTTGCCGTGGTGGCGAGTGCTGGGCCGGTCAAGACTCAATGCTATGTGTGGGCCCTGGTGGCCCGCAGTTGAGGCCGGAGGATGCGGACAGCGCAGGGCCACAGACACATGGCGTTGATGACCCCAAGACCATCGCTACAGATGCCATTCAGTGTCTCAGAAGAAGGGGTCCCAGGCCTGAGCAGCACAGAGTTAGTGGCCCGGATGCACTGCGGCCGGCACAGGCACCCAGCCACGGGATGGTGACTTGCGGTGCAGTCAGATGGGCTATGCGACCTGAGCGGGTCCCCATCAATGTCCGAGGTGTATGTTGCAGAGTGTTGCGGGGGACAGTGGAAGGTGTCCTCCAGGGCATGATGCGGAAGGTCTGAAGTTATCTGGAAGCAGCAAATGGAGGAGTGGAAAGCACAACCCGCGTTTTCACCAATAATTCGGTATCAGCTACATGAGGATGAAAACTAGCCCCTATTCCATAGACACAAACGCCACCAATGTACGACCAGTGAGTGTCCATGAATGTCGGGGAACACACTTAGTGGCACAGGTGCTGAGAGGGGATGCAGTCTGTGATGATGCCGGTACACAGATGTGAACTCCAACATTGCCAAATCAAGACTCTGTGACCTACTGGACCGCAGTGTAGGCCGGAGGCAGCGGACAGCAGTGGCCCACAGCCACGTGTCGTTGGCTCGCGAGGCACAGAGTTAGTGACACAGTGGCAGTTGTCGGTAGTGTTAAATCACCTCCGGAACGATGATCCTGTTCCCTCCGGACTGCAATGTGTCATCCTCTTACGCCTCTCCGTGCGTGCGATGAAATGTATTCTGCCTTTTGAATTACCGATGTTCAGTTCCAAATCTGTGATCCCACTCGTGCGCAGCGTAGGCCGAGGGCAGTAGTCCGCGTAGGCCCACAGACACGTGTGGTTGTGATGCCATGCACAGACTTGTTGCCACCACATCGAAGGGTGTATAGTGAATTGTTCTCTGCCTTAACTAATGTTCACTGCCATAGTGTAATCAAGACTCAGTTCCAAATGTGTGACCTACCTGACCGTGGTGTAGGCCTGAGGCAGCGGTCAGCACGGCCCATTCACCTAGTGTCGCCGGCATAGGTTGGATGGCCCCACCGGCCTGCGTTGTTCAGGTTCAGTGGCCGGCTGGCGTTGAACAGGGTTAGTGGCACCACCTGTAGCCGGCTGGCGTTGAACAGGGTTAGTGGCACCACGTGTAGCCGGCTGGCATTGGACAGGGTTAGTGGCACCACATTGTAGCCGGCTGGCGTTGAACAGGGTTAGTGGCACCACATGTAGCCGGCTGGCGTTGAACAGGGTTAGTGGCACCACGTGTAGCCGGCTGGCGTTGAACAGGGTTAGTGGCACCACGTGTCGCAAGATGCCCATATGGAACTATGCCTCACTGATCGGGGGGGTCTGGTGCTGTGGCCGCTGGCCCGGATTTGGGGTCACTGCCATTCATGACTCAGGACACAGTTTTACATATGGGACCTACTGGTCCGAAGAGTAGGTCGTAGGCGGCAGTAGAGTACGTCAACGAGAAAGGACTGAAGTGGGCCTGTGTCGTGGAGGCCGTGGTGGTCTGAGCTGACTGCCAAGGTCGCGGGACTCGGGCTTGGAGCTTGCGCCGGCACGTGGTGGGCCCTCCTTGACACACGCCGGTGTCGGCAGGTGATCAGTGTGGCCTGGCTGCGCAGGGGCAGGCCTGACGGGGTCGTGGTCCAGCGTGCCGGGGTCCGGCAGGCGCACTGCATCGCAGGCAACTCCGCTCACGAGGACGGTGTCGGCCTCTTGGTGGGGTGGGAGGCGCAGCCCTGGTAGAGACGTGGGGCTTTCTGGGAGAGGACCACGGCCAGGCCTACGTGCTTTTTATTCACACCCCTACGCTGGCGTAGCCTACGCCGGGCCATCCCACTCCAGTGACGCTTAGGGGGTGGCGTCACAGGCAACATTTCCACGAGGTCCCCCACTGGCTGGGGTGACATGGTTGCGTCCACTGCGCTCCATACACCAGAGGTGTATGTCGCCATGGATATGGGTGTGTTCTGCATACTGCGGTCTGTCCAGCACATCTCTGCCACTCTTGGCATTGTGTGCTTTCCCGATCATGGTTCTACTGCATCCTTCACACATGCCTGGTTGCCACCTCTCCCCACATTCAGCTATTATGTGGCTGAGGTGCCATGCCGTTGATGGCTCATGTTCAGGGCTTGCACAGGTTACCATTGTAAGTTGTTCTGTCGTGTCTGGTGGGTGGTCATGTTGTTGTGCATGTTGGTTGTGATTTTGTGACGTGTGCCTTGCCAGAGTTGTGAGTTGCATTGGTTGTGGAGTTGAGGTGTGTGGGGTGTTCATTTCGGACTTGCCAAGGGGGTGTGCATTTCCCTTGTTGCCATCCTGGGAACGCTGGATGATGATGGACTGTCGGAGGATGTAGGTATCATGCACACTGGCTGTGTATTTGAAGGCGACATTGTTGGAGGTTCCACAGTGTTCTGTTGTTGCCTGCACATTGATGTGAGATGTGTGCTTCCTGTTGAGGTGATTGTGTACTGTGTCACCAGGGGGCACAGGTAGTACATGTGTGCTGTGGATTGCCCCCAACACGTGCGTGCATCCTGCTATGGCGTATGGTCCTTGCTTGGTCTCCAGCAGATCCTGTGCATGCGGCCCGGACACCCAAGAGGGCCACAACACCCACCGCCACCACCCCAGGACCCCAACCCACACCCGGAACACCCCCCCCCCGGACCACCACAGACGCAGCGCAGACAAAGACTCAGACCCAACATCTGACAATGTCACCGTCAACTACAGGCTGAAAGGGACAACCATCCTACGCATCCTGACCATCATCACCTAACAGGCCTACGGCACCAACACAGCGGACAACCAACATCCCACCCCACACAAAGCTGCTGGCTTGGCTGCACCTGTGGCCCCTGGTACCCCCCAAACAACACCCGCCAGAGTCGGAGGAGTCACACAGCCAGCCACATCTAAGTCCCCCACACCTGTCCTGGACATCACCATCACCTTGGTACCCCAGTCCCCATACGTCCAACACAACGCACAGGATCCGCTGGAGACCAAGCAAGGACCATACGCCATAGCAGGATGCACGCACGTGTTGGGGGCAATCCACAGCACACATGTACTACCTGTGCCCCCTGGTGACACAGCACACAATCACCTCAACAGGAAGCACACGTCTCACATCAATGTGCAGGCAACAACAGAACACCGTGGAACCTCCAACAATGTCGCCTTCAAATACACAGCCAGTGTGCATGATACCTACATCCTCCGACAGTCTATCATCAACCAGCGTTCCCAGGATGGCAACAAGGGAAATGCACACCCCCTTGGCAAGTTCGAAATGGACACCCCACACACCTCAACTCCACAACCATGCAACTCACAACTCTGGCAATGCACACGTCACAAAATCATAACCAACATGCACAACAACATGACCACCCACCAGACACGACAGAACAACTTACAATGGTAACCTGGGCAAGCCCTCAACATGAGCCATCAACGGCATGGCCCCTCAGCCACATAATAGCCGAATGTGGGGAGAGGTGGCAACCAGGCATGTGTGAAGGATGCAGTAGAACCATGATCGGGAAAGCACACAATGCCAAGAGTGGCGGAGATGTGCTGGACAGACCGCAGTATGCAGAACACACCCATATCCATGGCGACATACACTTCTGGCGTATGGAGTGCAGTGGACAGTGGACGCAACCATGTCACCCCAGCCAGTAGGGGACCTCGCGGAAATGTTGCCTGTGACGCCACCCCCTAAGCGTCACCGGAGTGGGATGGCCCGGCGTAGGCCAAGCAAGCGTAGGGGTGTGAATAAAAAGCATGTAGGCCAGGGCGTGGTCCTCTCCCGGAAAGCCCCACGTCTCTGCCAGGGCTGCGCCTCCCACCCCGCCACGAGGCCGATGCCGTCCTCGTGAGCGGAGTTGCCTGCAATGCAGTGCGCCTGCCGGACCCCGGCACGCTGGACCACGAACCCGTCAGGCCTGCCCCCTGCGTAGCCAGGCCACACTGATCACCTGCCGACACCGGCGTGTGTCAAGGAGGACCCACCACGTGCCGGCGCAAGCTCCAAGCCTGAATCCCGCGACCTTGGCAGTCAGCTCAGACCACCACGGCCTCCACGACATAGGCCCGCTTCAGTCCTTTCTCGTTGACGTACTCTACTGCCGCCTACGGCCCACTCTTCGGACCAGTAGGTCCCATATGTGAAACTGTGTCCTGAGTCATGAATGGCAGTGACCCCAAATCCGGGCCAGCGGCCACAGCACCAGACCCCCCCGATCAGTGAGGCATAGTTCCATATGGGCATCTTGCGACACATGGTGCCACTAACCCTGTTCAATGCCAGCCGGCTACATGTGGTGCCACTAACCCTGTTCAATGCCAGCCGGCTACACGTGGTGCCACTAACCCTGTTCAATGCCAGCCGGCTACACGTGGTGCCACTAACCCTGTTCAACGCCAGCCGGCTACACGTGGTGCCACTAACCCTGTTCAACGCCTGCCAGCTACACGTGGTGCCACTAACCCTGTTCAACGCCAGCCGGCTACACGTGGTGCCACTGAACCTGAACAACGCAGGCCGGTGGGGCCATCCAACCTATGCCGGCGACACTAGGTGAATGGGCCGTGCTGACCGCTGCCTCAGGCCTACACCACGGTCAGGTAGGTTGTAGTGTAGTTCCTATTTCCCTAATAGGCTCTGCGCATTGGAATAATATACCCTATAGATTTGACATAGGACTGAGGTCAGTATGTCCTTATCGAGTATATTAAACTTAATTACTTTGTACCAGCTAACTCAGAGGCCACTAGAAACTCCTTGTAAACAAGAAGGGAGTAGTTTCTGGTAACCGCATAAACATGACAACTTTGTTTCCCTTTAGAATCGGAACACTCTCAGAATCGTGGAAACAATAGATAACAGTTTCACTCAGCTAGTCATGCATGCTTAGTTTCTTCAGAGTTACACAGAAAGAATAGACGGGCGTTTCAATAAAAGGATTTATTGAACAGTCTTGTTTCTCGTGTAAGAGATATGAGCTGTTACAATCGTAAGACAGTATGCAAGATATATTATGTACAGCGTAAGCAGTAGGAAGAAATAATACTGCGCTAGTATTATCTTTTAGCCAGGACACATATATTCATATACATAAATAACATAAGCTAAAAATGCGAGTACTCACAAGATGCTTCTCTAACTAGTTCTACCCCAGTGTACCTAACCTAAGTGTAGTGCAAGGTAAGAAGTAGGTGATGTATTCTATAGTATGGTATGCTATAGTATGGTATGCTAAGAGTCTAGCATGCCAAGCGTCTAGTATGACAAGAATCCAGTATGCCAAGAGTCCAGTATGCCAAGAGTCTAGTATGCCAAGAGTCTAGTATGCCAAGATTCTCTCTAGGTTCTAGTCAGCTCCATACCTTGAGAATGAGAGAGGTGGGAATCTCTTTCCGGGTCTCGAACTCTAACACCCCGCGAAGGGAGTCAGAACACTGGAAGCTGGATTCTCTGCGAGCAGGGATGACAGCGTCTCTTGTCAGTGCGTCAGGCCGGGATACGGGCTCCTCTAAAGTCGAGGTCTCCTCCTACTTGCTTGGGCAAGGGAAGGTATATTTATACCTGGTAGGTGCCTTGGAATGTTAGCATTGACGTAAAGTCGGGCAGAGGAAGACGTCAGGAATGAACCCTTAAGGAATAGCGGTTCATGCATAATAAATGAGTTCTTGGAGAAATCAATAATCCTGTGCTAGGGAAACTCCCAAGAGCTTAAGGGTCTGGTTTCTAAGAACTCCTTGTGACGTTGGGGTGGACGGATGTAGGTGACCATGCCTGTATTTGGATAGCATGGCTAATGCCTAAATAAGGACTGGAATCTTATGCCTATATAAGGGCAATGCAAATTGTGCCTATATAAGGACATGTATCAGGAAAACCTATATACGGACATCTAAAGCGGAATACAACAAGGTCAAACATTTGGAACTGAGTCTTGATTACACCATGGCAGTGAACATTATTTAAGGCAGAGAACAATTCACTATACACCCTTCGATGTGCTGGCAACAAGTCTGTACATGGCATCACAACCACATGTGTCTCTGGGCCTACGCGGACTACTGCCCTCGGCCTACGCTGCGCACGAGTGGGATCACAGATTTGGAACTGAACATCGGTAATTCAAAAGGCAGAATACATTTAATCGCACGCACGGAGAGGCGTAAGAGGATGACGCATTGCATTCCGGAGGGAACAGGATCATCGTTACGGAGGTGATTGAACACTACCGACAACTGCCACTGTGTCACTAAGTCTGTGCCTCGCGAGCCAATGACACGTGGGTGTGGGCCACTGCTGACCGCTGCCTCCGGCCTTAACTGCGGACCACCAGGGCCCACACATAGCATCGAGTCTTGACCGGCCCGGACGTCGCATCACCGGAGGAGGCACACGCCACCACGGCAAGGACCACCTCCAACCGCCAACTGCCAGAGTCGAAACGGTGGTCCTGACAGACCTACAGAGTTGCTCAGACCTGTTGTGGATGCCATCATCGGCCTGATACCCTGCTCAGCACTCCAGGTGCCAGTGACTCAATACACCGCAAGCCATTGTCCGTTACTGATCGAGTTTTGTGCTGTTGTGAGGTTGCGCAGCAATGTCACCTCATGCAGTGGGGAAGACCTGGGACAATGATGAGGAAGATGTGTCAAGTGTGTGGACGGGAGAAGGCACAGACAATGGGAGGGCAGGAGGCAACAGCCCCAAGGCAGGAATGCAGACTGGTGGTGGTAGTCAAGCTACACACCCGGATCTATTACTGGGTATTGTGCTGTGGACTGCGGACACAACTGTCATCTCAGGCAGTGTGGGTGACCTGGGACGTTGATGAGGAAGTTGGTGCAGGTGTAACACACCCCACTGCATCTGCATCAGGACTAACCCGAAGGGACACAATCCTAGCAATTTCTTCACATGAGCGCGCTCTTCTCTAGTGCCCCTACCTCAGTGCACTGCAACTCACGGAACCTCCTGACTGAATATTGGGTGACCTCTGTCCTTACTCCGGACCCTCCATGTTGCTCTGCAGTTGACTCTGTTACGCTGGTGTTTTCTGTTTCCATTACACTGGTGTCCACTGTTCAGGTTGTTGCCAGCACCAAGCACTCTGTGCGGGCTGGCTTATACTCTCCCCACACACATCCAGCACAGGCGTCACTGTACATGTGGCCCTGCCAATAAAGGGGCCGGGCGCACGTGCCCGTAGCCAGTTCAACATGATATGTGCATGTGTCCCTGCGGTCTTGTTGTATGCATGGGGGCCCTGGGCCCTACAACATTACATTGTGCTGTGTACAGCGGACGCAGACATGTCTCCGCAGGCAGCGGGCTAGAACCTGGACATGTAGCTTTGTCTACACCCACTCAATTCGTAAGGGGAGTGGACTGTGCTGTCATACGCAGAGCCAACGTGGGTGTGTGACTGATATGTGCGTGCCCCTAGGCGTGGTTCTGTACCAGGTATGTGCATCTGCATGTGTCTCTATGGCAGTGTGGGTCTCCTTTGTGGGGTGTAGGTGGTCCCTGAAGGGTATTGGACATCCACGTATGTGTTCTAGTTCGCATTCCATGGGTTTGGCAACACCCGCACCTGTTGGGCCACCTCCTTTTGGAGTTCTGACACCTGGCATTGGGGTGCCATGTGTGGGTCGGTGAAGTGTTGTGAGCCAGCCGTGATTGCGGGTGCTTCATGCTGTGTGGTCTGTTGCAGGGGCTGGGTTCTCCTCTGAGTAGCTTGTCTGCCCTGGTCCTGGTGGTGGGTTGTGTGGGATGTCCATGGGCTGTTGTAGGGCGTCGGTGTCGAAGGTGTGGTGTTTGTCTCCGGCATCACTGATGGGTTGTCTGTTCTGACCTGCTGAGGTGTTGTTTGTCCCTCTGCATTGTGAAGGGGAGGTGCATGTTGGCATTGTGTTGGCGCCTTGTTCTTGTCGACATGCAGACTGTGTGACAATGTACATTGTGACTGTTTGGGCGGTGGTGGCTATTTGAGTTGGGACAGTAGACATTTGGCGTACATGGCTGCTGTGGGGTTGTAGCCGTAGATATGCATCTCACAGTTCCCTGCTCTGTCCAATGTGATTGTTCTGTTTCTGCGCCTGGGCGGACCCAGTTGTGTCTCCTGTTCTGCAGTGTGGGTGTTGCACTTTGTGCCACATTTTCATGGTATGTGCTGTGATTGCTATGTGTGTGTGCTGCAGTGTGCCACGGGGATGGGGGACATGTCCCTGGGTAATTGTGGGTGTGCAGTGTGCTACACCTAGTTGTGCATGTGTGCCATTGTGCCCATCACCCCCGTCCCCCCAGTCCCTGTTGGATCCTCACCCTGTTGTTGTTGTGTCGGGTCCTGTCGAGCTGTGTCCGTACTCCCACCTCCTTGCACCGTCTCCACACTGATGACCACCTCCTGTCGCCGTTGCTGCCTTCCTGTTGGCAGCGGGTTTGTGCCTGGTTTAGATTGTCACGTCCTGGTGGCGCCTCTTGGCCTCCTGGATTGGCCTCCTGGGCACTCCGACTGCATTCCAGGTGGTCTGCTTGTGGGTCAGTTGCTGGTAGTGTTCTGTGCCTCCGTGGCGCTGGTCTTGTTTTCCTGGGGTCTGCACCCCGTCTTCCTCTCCCTTTTCTCCTTGGCCTTCCCCGACCCCGTTGTTCCTTGCTGGTGGTCTGTGGGGGTTGTGGGGTTCGCGTTGACCTCTGCGCTGGGTCAGGGTGCGTAGATGTTGCTACGTGCTTTGGCTTGTTTCTGGTGTGTTGTTTCTGTGGTTTTTACGGTGCAATCTCCCGCCAGACGCGTGGGATTTGCAGGCCTGTGGCTGCTTTTCGCTACTTTTTGTACCGCGATTGGCCTCATCGCATGATTTCTCGCGTTTCGCATTTTTTGGGCGTGGCGTTGATTTTCACGCTGACATTTGACGCGTTATCTGGTGACTATCGCATGCTACCGCCTTGTTGTGAATTCCACGTTGACACAGGGTTATTTTCCCGCGATAGGCTGCGATATTGAAAGTTGCGTTATCGCACGTTCTTGTGAATACACCCCCAAGTCTTTATTAAAGGCGCCACTTTCACTTTAAGCTTGCCTTTCTTTTTCATAATCGGCACTCCTTGCAGAGCTGAGCACCGCCCTTTAACACACGCGACTTTACTTCTGCACGTTGCTGTGCAACTCCTCCCTTGTTAATTGCTTCGCTTTCTGAGCAGCTGCTCTTCGCTCCCTATCCTGGGCTGCAGCTGCCTCCTCCCTATGCTCTCCCCCGCCCCATTGATGCTTCAGAACGATGTGACGAGGAAGCTGGTAATTTGTTTTTATCGACTCTATTCCCGTTGGTTAAGATCAGCATGGTGCCCGCCTCGTTATGTGGTAATTGATTACTTATGCTCTACTTTTTGCGTAATATCGTTCTATTACTTGTTGATACCTTTTTTGCTGCTTAAATGAAATGTCTAACAATCGGAGATTGCCGTTGCAAATTATATATCCTTTTCTTTTTAAGTCGGTGTCATTTTCAACTGTGTTTTCCGTTTTATGCATGCGGCATATGAAATGTGTCTCTTTGAGCGCATGCTCATTTGCTTCATATCTTCCGCCTGCTTCAATAGATTTTGTGTTCTGTGTAGGATAACGGCGGTGAGCCAGTTGCTTTGTTTACCCAGTGTTAGTGATGAGACAGATCCAGCTTTAATGCGGCGCGACCGCAGCTGTGTGAGCACTGCTCGTACAACCTCTGCTTGCCACTATTTGCCCTCCATCCCCTTTCCTTCCTCTCCCTTTAAATAGGTCAAATGATCACTTCACTGCTAATAGAGAAAGAAATAACTGAAAATCATTGGCATTTGCAACGCCAATAGCTCTAACTTTCACTTATGTGAGACCTATTGCATTGCAAATGCTTATCTAACTTGGTGTGGGATCCTTTTTGTGTGGTGGTTTCACTGCTTTACTAGTTGAAGTGCTGCACAAATACTTTACACATTGCCCCTGTTAATCCTGAGTGCTCAGTGTCAAGCTACCAGGGGGTTGAGCACAGGTTATTATGGGGTTTGCTTGTGCCTTACCCTGACAACGGTTGTGGTTGCTGCTTGACCAGGGCTTGCACCCCAGTCAACCAGTAACCCAATTTATCACAGGCTCACCATGTAAGGACTGCCGAGGAGGTAATGACCCAGTTACTGTCATGTAGGTCCTAAAAATACATAGGATCTGCGCGTTTGGGCAACTTAAACTAAGGGCTTGGTGCCAAGACTGGTTCCGGGCACCCCCAAAGGATATGTTAGCCTATAGACCAGCTATCTCACAGTGCCACCATAAGCCCCCTAACCTTACCAAGGAGCGAATAGTTTCTGGCAACAATCGAACATGACAACCCTTGATATAGGATCTGCGCGTTTGGGCAACTTAAACTAAGGGCTTGGTGCCAAGACTGGTTCCGGGCACCCCAAAGGATATGTTAGCCTATAGACCAGCTAGCTCACAGTGCCACCATAAGCCCCCTAACCTTACCAAGGAGCGAATAGTTTCTGGCAACAATCGAACATGACAACCCTTGATCCTCCAGGGATCGTGGACACAGTACAGTACTTTTCGCTCAGTCACTCGTGCTCACTTAGTCTCAGAGAGATACACAGAATAAACGGTGGAGACGTTTTCAATAAGCATTTATTGAACCAGCGTCATTCTAGTATAGAACATGTTTGGTGCGACTGGTGAACCTGTGACGCACTGAGCACTGAAGCGCCGAATGCTGAGTGCCAAGGCAGCACTCCTCTGTCCTTTGCCCCCTGAGCCCCTCAAGACCCCTGAGTCCCCCCCACAACCGAACCGAGAGTGCGCCCGCCACAGACCACAACGACACCGAGTCTGGTTGCGGTCTCTTTTCTGGTGAGGTCGCACAGAGCGAGTCCTGCCGCGATAGTCACGGCCGCGGAGAGTGCGCCGCAGGAGATCCATGGAGGTGGCCCGGTTAGTTCCGGGTGCGGCCTGCGGCCACCTGGCTGGCCCCACTCGCACCTCAGTCCTCGGGGGATGAGGGAGTTCTTGGACAAGCCTCAGCTTCCATCGACCATTTCATCAACTGCCCCCTTTGACGAACTGACCCCCTGCTCGCCGGCTCTGGTACCCAGCATTGTCCAGCACCATGAGGAAAATCCTTCAGCTTCAAGGATTTATGTGGGGTTGGCAAATTACAGTGACACCACCTGTCACCGGCCCAGCCCTCATCACCCCCAGTAGGGGGGATAGCAGTGAGTGCCAAGACCCGGATCTGGGGTAAGTGTATTTGCAAAAAAGCAATAAAGCGCACTTCTGGCAGCTGTAGTAATCTGACCTGGTTGGCGGCCTGGTAGTCGTCCCTTGCAACTGATTTGCCTTGGGCTCTGTTCTTTGCCTCAACCTCAGCCCAAATCTGGTCACTGCCAAATCGGACTACCACTAAAAGTTTGGCCGCCAAGTTGCGCGCAATATGGACCACAGTTTTTACCATTGCTGTCTCACTAAGCCTGCTGCTAAATCGAGGGAGATCAAGACTCAACAATTTGCCTCAGCATTAAGCAGCTACTTGACGGCCTCAAACCTAGGACCACTCTACCAATATTTGGAACCTTTGCAGTAAATCTTTTAAGCTACAAGCAGGCCAGCGGCCCTATACCAATCAAGCAAGGAAGGGAAACTCCTCACAATTCAACAAGCCAACAAATAAATCTCACATAAATAAATAAATAAATAAATAAATAAGTAAATCCATATACTACAGATACAGAATGTAGAAAATCATGCAAACAAGAAACTCTGTCCAGGCTCAGTATCAAGTACATTACCGCCCACATAAAACAGCAAAGAGGCAAAAAAACAAAATGCTATACCCTCAAGGGGGAGGGCGTGTAAAACAAGGGCTGGCTTCCACGGTGGGTCAACAGCAATTGGGAATTTAAGCAAAAATAATTAAACTAATAATGATAACAAGAAAATCTCCAACAGCAGCGGAGACATAAGAACCTACCTACGTCCAATAACCCGGAAGGGACAAAAAGCTAATGAACCTCGTGGAGACAGAGCTGACGTTAATCCCAACAAATATGAGGAAGCCCAAGAAAGACCACTGCCAAGTGTCCCACTATCCCCAGAAATAATCATCGCAGAGAAATGATTGAATGCATCAACGGCTGATCAAGGCCCACCAGAGCATAAAGGCCCAAAAATTGACCTGCCGATTCCATAAAAGTAGTACAACTCAAAGAGGGAAATAGTTCCCCCAATAAGGAGGAAATAGGACCAATTGTGGCCAAACCTGGAATCTCCGACAGCCCCAGAACGATGGCGGCAGCAATTATATCATCAGGCAACCCAATCAACGCCAAACAGTGCCCCTCCGCCCAATCCAAAGAGCAAGTCAACATGCCTGCAGACCAGCAAAAAGGTAACAAAGGCAACAAATTCAATAAGCGACAATTTAGAGACGCATAGTCTAAATTACGAGAGAAACACGAATACTACTCCAGCATCATCTTCTAAGCCCAACTACAATCAATCCGCCAACAGTAACAGCAATATTAGAAATCCAGAGGAACTACAACAGCCCAACTGACAACCTAGCACTACAATCCCAATGACAAGAGATGACGTCCCTTTATTGCCAGTAGATAGTACTGGAGAAAACAGTAATCCTCAAATCTTCAACCAGAGGCATCTGCCACTGAACCCGTAAACCGACGCTCTCTAGCCAGCCGGAGCCCAAACCTTTCGAATTCATGCTTCTTTACTCACAACAATGAGTCCACGAAATCCGGATCTCCTCCAGCTGAAGAGGTCCCTTATGCACCGATACTTAAAATTGAGAACCACCTTACAGTGATCAATAACGCTCTGATCTCAATGGCAAATGCGGCCCTTATGCATGCCGACAAGCTTGATACTCAAATAAACATACTTCAGACAGTAGCCGGCTTAATATCGGGCCTGGACTTTAAGCTCGAACGACTAAACTCCCTGAATCATAGAGCTCAGACAAGAGCAGAGCTAAACATTAAACAGGACGGATGTGGATGCATCCCTATACTACTAGGAAAAGCTGCCTGAAATAATGAGTCCCTAGTTAACGACCTCAAGAGAGAGGTAGCCAGATGGCCGCAAAAAACAAACCCCACTCCTCAGCAAAACTCAAACTTAAACTCAAACTCAAATTATGTTTCACAACTAAATTTAAACACAGAAATCCATGAGCTCCCTGGGAACACGGGTGAACAAACAAATAGAATTAGGGGAAGAGAAATACCAATAACTCATATAAACCTAGAGATAAGGACCGACGGTAATCAGGAGAAGCTAGAGAAACCTCAGGAAATTAACTGGACCGGAGAGAGTGACACTAAATAAATATCAAGAATCAAGGCACAGGACCCAAAATCTGACTCAAAACCTGAAAGAAGAATGCCCCTCCATCTAACTTCAAGCACAGAAATAACAACCAGCCCGAAAACAACACCTATGGAAGCTCAGCATCTATCCAGAAAAAACAAGAAAAAAATTAAGAATATTAAACAAATTGAACAAGGGCAAACATAATAAGGAAGGGCCCCTTTCGCACTGGCTCCTGGGTGAAGTGAAGGAAAGTACTGTGGATATTGTTCCCCCCCTAAAATTAAATCTAAATTATAGAGCATCAGGAACAGAGCAACTTGGTAGAATTCAAAGCGATACCACAAGTGCCTATGATCCCAAATGAACCACAGGACATCTGGCCGTAAAGCAGGTCATGAAAGAACAAGAGCCATGGCCAATAATGGATGAAAATGTACAACGCTCACTAGTCGAAGACATATGGCATAAGCGAAATGAAATCTTTGAACTTAACACTGATGACCACCCTCAAATCGGGGTTTCTGAGGGTAAAACACCCAAATCTGAAAGGATCGCTCAAAAGCTAATAGGAGACTCTACAACTTTGCCCCTCCAGTTATCAGGGATTGAAGTGGACAACCAAAATAAAAACAATACTCACCAAGGAAAACCCAAACCGAATACAATAAAAGCACACGACCCCAAGCCAAAAATAGTCCCCAAAGAGATTTCCACCCAAGGAAAACAAAGAGCCTTGACGATCACAAACAAAAACGACAGGGAAATAAAACCCAGTAGAACGAGAAATGATGACCCACCATTCCCATACCGTAGAACCAGGAGTGACGACCTCCTACAGGAAGCCCAGACTGGTCATCCTTGGGAAGAATTTATCACCCGGAGGATTCAAACTACAAACGACATGGAGGACTTGGACGATTTGGAAGCAAGCCCCCACAAAAAACATCTATTTGGGATCAATATGAAAACCCAGAAAATCTAAAGATAATGTTATATCCCGAGTATATTTTGGTAGGGAAGTGGGACATCTCAACAGAGTAAACATCCTGAAGCTCTGCTCAAACATGCCGGGCTTAGTAAAAATAAAAACCTCAGACATTGACAGCATGGCTTTCCTTGCCCCAGAGCTCGGCGACATAAATGAGACAACAGAAGTAACTTTCTCCAACCAGGCCATGGCAAGTGCCCCAAGGGAAAACAAAAATCTATTGGATGACTGGCAGATTCAGATCAGAAACCCGGTAATAATAAAATATCCAGCGATCCTGAAAAAAGGAGCTGTCACAGTGCAGCAGGCAAAACAAGAAAAAAAAAACACAAGAGAGATAGAATAGTAAGAACAAAACAAAACCTGCAACCGGCTCCATCCTGCACAGCACCAAAGATGGCCCGAGAACCCGAGAGCCAGGGTTAATGCAAATTACAATGGACCCAGAAGGGGGCAAACAACAATGCCTGGCTAAGGGGAAGCATACCAAAGATTGGTCCTGGCTACCATGGGCTCTAAACCCCTGTCCCTAACATCCTGGGGCTCCTCTTTAATAAGAATAACCTTGCCTCTAACGCTCCGTCCATCATCCCCTTTGGTATCGCTTTATTCATTTCAGGCCACCAGTACATCTCTTTTAATGTTAATATTGTTTCAGAGATACCCAGATGTGACAGACCCTCCCCCAGATGTGCTTCATAAATCAAAGCTGCTCTACGTTCCATGTTTGGAATTACCCTATCCCCCACTCCAGGGATTCGAGCAAAAGGAACGTTGTTTGCATCAATTACATTAGAGTACTTGAGTGGAAATTTCTTTGGTAGCGCTGCACTACTGCCTTTGCTTAAAGCATTGACAGCCAACAATATCTCACTGTCTATTCTCGTTTTTGAACGAGTGATCGCAGCTACGGAAGCCGTCTGAACAGCCCCCTTTGCGGCTTCATCAGCCAATGAATTCCCTGCAACGTGAACGCCATCACGTTGATGACTCAGCGTGTGTATCACGTGAGCTTTTGGTAGTTCGTTTCTTAACTGAACTACTTGTTCCCAAAGTGTTTTATGCTTTATTGTGCCACCCTTTGCATCTTTGAACCCGTTTTGAAGCCAACTCTGTATATATTCATTATATGACTGAACACAGTAAAAAGAATCGCACACTATAAGTGTGGGGAATTCGCAATCTGTATTTTCAAGTGCCAGTTGGAATGCTTGTAGTTCAGCTCGCTGAGCTGTACAATCTCCTAGAGATTGAGTTTTAGTGACCATTGGTCTGAAGTTACCATCGCGCATGCGACCTTTAACGATTGCGCACGCTGCACTGTAAGCTTGCTTACTCCCTGTAGCGGGTTGTGCTGATCCATCAGTATAAATTATAAATTCGTAATGATCGAGAGGCAAAATTTCAGTGGGCAGAGGACATTCATGCTCATATTGCAGGAATGCTTGTGTTTTTAAATCAAGATCAAAAACATATTCAACATCTGTTGCAGCAAGAGAATTAACCCATTGTATCCATCTAGGATGTAAAGCTTTTGCATTTGGAATGCTCGCTTTTGTAACCGCCTCTAAGGCTGGTACTGGAGTTACGACAATAATGCGTTTCCCTTGAGCTAGAGCTCTTTCTTTTGTTACAGCGGTTTGCACTGCTGTCAGTATTTTTTCTGTTGAAGTGAAGCGCATTTCTGCTTGTGTATACAAATGTGATTTGTATGCTATTGATACTTTTTCACCCTCATTAAATGTTAAATAGGTGAATCCGCATTGACCCGAAATTATTCGGATCACTAAATTGCGTTTATTTACGCGTGTTTGTAAGTGATTTGTTGCTAACATGTTAGCTTGGAGTGAACGCAGGATTTCTGTGTGTTCTTGTGTCCAATGTTTTGTTGAAAAATCAGGTTTGATTAATTCGTAGAGAGGTTTAACCCTTTCTGCGTAATTTAGAATGTATGTTCTTCCAAAATTTAGGAAACCCAAGATGGATTGTAAATTTTTCAGCGTTTTTGGAGGTTAGAGCAGCGTGCACTTTTCTAAAAAGTTAGCTGCCAGGCTCTTGCCTTCACTTTAAAGCTCATATCCTAGGAAAAGGACATTGAGATGGGCAATTCTGGATTTTTTAAAGTTGAATTTATAGCCCTCAGAGGCGAAGCCCAATATAATGGTACTCACCCTGTTCAAGTGCCTATCTATGTCATCGTCTGTCAGATAGATGTCATCGACATATGACAATGCCTCATTATCATAAATTTGTAGTAACTCTGTTACCCTTGCTGAGAATAACCCCGGGCTGTTTTTGAACCTTTGTGGGAGTCTACAAAATTGATGCTGGGTCCCCATTATTGAGAAAGCTGTTAAGTACCTGCTGTCAGGTGCTATGTTTTGACAAAAGAAACCATTTGAAATGTCCAATGTGGTTTTATATTTTTTGCGCACAATGTTATTCATTAATGCTGTACTATGAAAATTTTGCACTGCAAATGTTTTGGAACAAGTGTTCAAGTGTCTGTAATCCAAAACTAGACGATATGTATTGTCTGGTTTGGATACAGGAAACAAAGGATTGTTCATTGAGGAGGTGCATGTTTCAATCACCCCTTGGTATTCAAGTTGATCTAAGATCTCCCTGACCTGTTTTTTAGCTTCTTGCTTTATTGGGTACTGCCTTTGTGCAGTAGGTTGATTTTTTTAGCTGTATTTTGTGGTGAGGTGAGTCCTCATCCCATCCTACATGATTTTTGTATAATGCTGGGGCCTGGGCAACTGCCCATTTCCTAGCATAAGTATATTTTAGGTGAATTGGAATATGGTTGGAGAAGGCTGGCATAATGATGTCCTCGCCATGTGGGCACTCCCTGACAAAGTTTGGTGGCCAGTCCTTTCCTGCTAGAAGTATATCATAACCCCTTGAAAGTTTCTCCCAAAAGAGTGCTTTCACTTTTCTTGGTATGTCTCCCTCCATTCGGAGTGTTATTTCATATAACTTTTGTGGAGTACTAACCCTGGTGTCTACAGTCTCTACTGTGATGTACTCATTCAAGTCCACTATCTCCAGCAGTTCCTTCAGGTTCTGGCGAGCTATTGTTACTTCTGCTGCACTGTCCAGCATTGTCTGAGCCCATTCTCCGTTCTTGAGCTGTGTTCTCAGTACTCTCGGCATGTCCGATCTGCAGACCTGCTACTTTCTTTTTTGTGAATTGAGGTTTTGATTTATTTTTCTGAACGTAATTATCGTCTTTGGATTTCACACGTTCTTCTTTGTGACCTGACCGTCCTCTTCTTTCTGATGTCTGTGACGATATCTGAAAGGTACGAGAGGAACGTGTATCAGTATCTTGATACCGGTCAGGTTTTCTTAAATTATCCCTATTCCTGAGGTTATACCTCCTTTCAGAGGGCTCCTTTTGAGGAGACCTACCTCGGGATTGAGAACGTTTCTCGTTTGAATTTGGTTTATTAGTTTCCCACTTCTTTTTAGAAGATGTAGGATTTTGTTTAATAGAGTCCTTCTCAGGACTTTCAGATAGTTTTGGCTTCAAAGGTTTTCCACCCAAACTATCTCTGCCTAATTCTGCATAAGATTGTTCTATTATTCTGGGTAGTTCGTGTTGATGTCCTGTAACACCAAATTCCCTTAAGCGTTGGCGGATCGCCACTGATGCTGCCTCTCCTTTAATATTAGATAATATTATTGTTGAGACCTGGTCGAAGTTTTTCAGTAATTTCATACCTAAATTCAGAGCAGGTTCTGCCCCGTATTCTTTATGAATTTGTTTCAGGACATCTGGTATTACTGCAATTGACGGAACACCTTGTGTTTTAGTATAGATGGCAGCAAAGACTGTGCCCCAAGTGGTGCAGTCTTCCAGTTGTGGTATGATCCCCATTGGTAAACAGATTGTTAGTATTCTGTGTTTCTCAAAAGGGCTAGTATTTGGAAATACTGCTTCGATTTGAGTAATTTTTTGAGCTATCCAGAATGGAACTTGTTCACGTTTTGTGGGCATTTTACCCATGACTGCGTGTAAAGTCTGCGGAGTGATTTTTAGTGTATACCCCTGTTGAGGTGTTTGATTTGGAATGGTCATTGGTGGTTGGACTGTGAAAGTCCGCATGACATATTGGACTAATTGTCTGTAAATTTTTATTAACTCTTGTAGTTGAGTAAGTAATTCATCATCTGACATTTCTTCGATGTCAGGATGAGGTGTGTAGCCGGCTAGAATCGGCCATGTTGCTCTTGGTCTACCTAGTGGACCGAGCCTGGTAATGTTTTTATGATGTTTTAGGGCGCCTTTAAACCAGAGATTATGCTCCTGGTATGTGAGTGGAATTTCAATATCCTCGAAAGGAATATATTCCTCTGGTGGTTCATCTTCTTTAAAGAAGTGAAACATTTTTGTTACTGGATTTGATTCTGGGAATACTATCCATGAATAGAATACCTCTGTCTGAAAGGATTTGTGTGCCTCTATCACAAAAACTGCTCTACCACCTCTTGGTGTTAGGCCGTGTTTTATAAGTTTTAGAGTGATGGCTCTCCTTAAGTTTGGAGGGATGTTTATAACACCCTCATCGGTTTCATGTAAACCTGTAAAATGAAAAGCTGTTACGACTGGATCAGCCGCAGCTATACCGTTATCGGTATTAGTATCCCCGTTCAGGGACATTGTTTTTTTTTTTTTTAAATGTAGAACAAGTTTCAAGGAAACAAAGATAAGGTGCACAATATTTTGGAACACTGTATCCTTCAACGTTGATCAAACCATACAGCCAATATATAGGATTTTTGTCCTATTCAGCTTTGGCGGATACTTAACCCTACCCACTCCAGACGTCTTATGGAGTATAGGAGTAGGGGTCTCTGAGAAAAGCACGACTGAGTTACTCAGTATCTAGTATAAATTAGTGCCTTACCAAACGTTGGGCGCCATGTAGTGTAGTTCCTATTTCCCTAATAGGCTCTGCGCATTGGAATAATATACCCTATAGATTTGACATAGGACTGAGGTCAGTATGTCCTTATCGAGTATATTAAACTTAATTACTTTGTACCAGCTAACTCAGAGGCCACTAGAAACTCCTTGTAAACAAGAAGGGAGTAGTTTCTGGCAACCGCATAAACATGACAACTTTGTTTCCCTTTAGAATTGGAACACTCTCCGAATCGTGGAAACAATAGATAACAGTTTCACTCAGCTAGTCGTGCATGCTTAGTTTCTCGAGAGTCACACAGAAAGAATAGACGGGCGTTTCAATAAAAGGATTTATTGAACAGTCTTGTTTCTCGTGTAAGAGATATGAGCTGTTACAATCATAAGACAGTATGCGAGATATATTATGTACAGCGTAAGCAGTAGAAAGAAATAATACTGCGCTAGTATTATCTTTTAGCTATGACACATATATTCATATACATAAATAACATACGCTAAAAATGCGAGTACTCATAAGATGCTTCTTTAATTAGTTGTACCCCAGTGTACCTAACCTAAGTATAGTGCAAGGTAAGAAGTAGGTGATGTATTCTATAGTATGGTATGCTATAGTATGGTATGCTAAGAGTCTAGTTTGCCAAGAGTCTATATGCCAAGAGTCTATATGCCAAGAGTCCAGTATGCCAAGAGTCCAGTATGCCAAGAGTCTAGTATGCCAAGAGTCTAGTATGCCAAGATTCTCTCTAGGTTCTAGTCAGCTCCATACCTTGAGAATGAGAGAGGTGGGAATCTCTTTCCGGGTCTCGAACTCTAACACCCCGCGAAGGGAGTCAGAACACTGGAAGCTGGATTCTCTGCGAGCAGGGATGACAGCGTCTCTTGTCAGTGCGTCAGGCCGGGATACGGGCTCCTCTAAAGTCGAGGTCTCCTCCTACTTGCTTGGGCAAGGGAAGGTATATTTATACCTGGTAGGTGCCTTGGAATGTTAGCATTGACGTGAAGTCGGGCAGAGGAAGACGTCCGGAATGAACCCTTAAGGAATAGCGGTTCATGCATAATAAATGAGTTCTTGGAGAAATCAATAATCCTGTGCTAGGGAAACTCCCAAGAGCTTAAGGGTCTGGTTTCTAAGAACTCCTTGTGACGTTGGGGTGGACGGATGTAGGTGACCATGCCTGTATTTGGATAGCATGGCTAATGCCTAAATAAGGACTGGAATCTTATGCCTATATAAGGGCAATGCAAATTGTGCCTATATAAGGACATGTATCAGGAAAACCTATATACGGACATCTAAAGCGGAATACAACAAGGTCAAACATTTGGAACTGAGTCTTGATTACACCATGGCACTGAACATTATTTAAGGCAGAGAACAATTCACTATACACCCTTCGATGTGCTGGCAACAAGTCTGTACATGGCATCACAACCACATGTGTCTCTGGGCCTACGCGGACTACTGCCCTCGGCCTACGCTGCGCACGAGTGGGATCACAGATTTGGAACTGAACATCGGTAATTCAAAAGGCAGAATACATTTAATCGCACGCACGGAGAGGCGTAAGAGGATGACGCATTGCATTCCGGAGGGAACAGGATCATCGTTACGGAGGTGATTGAACACTACCGACAACTGCCACTGTGTCACTAAGTCTGTGCCTCGCGAGCCAATGACACGTGGGTGTGGGCCACTGCTGACCGCTGCCTCCGGCCTTAACTGCAGACCACCAGGGCCCACACATAGCATCGAGTCTTGACCGGCCCGGACGTCGCATCACCGGAGGAGGCACACGCCACCACGGCAAGGACCACCTCCAACCGCCAACTGCCAGAGTCGAAACGGTGGTCCTGACAGACCTACGGAGTTGCTCAGACCTGTTGTGGATGCCATCATCGGCCTGATACCCTGCTCAGCACTCCAGGTGCCAGTGACTCAGTACACCGCAAGCCATTGTCCGTTACTGATCGAGTTTTGTGCTGTTGTGAGGTTGCGCAGCAATGTCACCTCATGCAGTGGGGAAGACCTGGGACAATGATGAGGAAGATGTGTCAAGTGTGTGGACGGGAGAAGGCACAGACAATGGGAGGGCAGGAGGCAACAGCCCCAAGGCAGGAATGCAGACTGGTGGTGGTAGTCAAGCTACACACCCGGATCTATTACTGGGTATTGTGCTGTGGACTGCGGACACAACTGTCATCTCAGGCAGTGTGGGTGACCTGGGATGTTGATGAGGAAGTTGGTGCAGGTGTAACACACCCCACTGCATCTGCATCAGGACTAACCCGAAGGGACACAATCCTAGCAATTTCTTCACATGAGCGCGCTCTTCTCTAGTGCCCCTACCTCAGTGCACTGCAACTCACGGAACCTCCTGACTGAATATTGGGTGACCTCTGTCCTTACTCCGGACCCTCCATGTTGCTCTGCAGTTGACTCTGTTACGCTGGTGTTTTCTGTTTCCATTACACTGGTGTCCACTGTTCAGGTTGTTGCCAGCACCAAGCACTCTGTGCGGGCTGGCTTATACTCTCCCCACACACATCCAGCACAGGCGTCACTGTACATGTGGCCCTGCCAATAAAGGGGCCGGGCGCACGTGCCCGTAGCCAGTTCAACATGATATGTGCATGTGTCCCTGCGGTCTTGTTGTATGCATGGGGGCCCTGGGCCCTACAACATTACATTGTGCTGTGTACAGCGGACGCAGACATGTCTCCGCAGGCAGCGGGCTAGAACCTGGACATGTAGCTTTGTCTACACCCACTCAATTCGTAAGGGGAGTGGACTGTGCTGTCATATGCAGAGCCAACGTGGGTGTGTGACTGATATGTGCGTGCCCCTAGGCGTGGTTCTGTACCAGGTATGTGCATCTGCATGTGTCTCTATGGCAGTGTGGGTCTCCTTTGTGGGGTGTAGGTGGTCCCTGAAGGGTATTGGACATCCACGTATGTGTTCTAGTTCGCATTCCATGGGTTTGGCAACACCCGCACCTGTTGGGCCACCTCCTTTTGGAGTTCTGACACCTGGCATTGGGGTGCCATGTGTGGGTCGGTGAAGTGTTGTGAGCCAGCCGTGATTGCGGGTGCTTCATGCTGTGTGGTCTGTTGCAGGGGCTGGGTTCTCCTCTGAGTAGCTTGTCTGCCCTGGTCCTGGTGGTGGGTTGTGTGGGATGTCCATGGGCTGTTGTAGGGCGTCGGTGTCGAAGGTGTGGTGTTTGTCTCCGGCATCACTGATGGGTTGTCTGTTCTGACCTGCTGAGGTGTTGTTTGTCCCTCTGCATTGTGAAGGGGAGGTGCATGTTGGCATTGTGTTGGCGCCTTGTTCTTGTCGACATGCAGACTGTGTGACAATGTACATTGTGACTGTTTGGGCGGTGGTGGCTATTTGAGTTGGGACAGTAGACATTTGGCGTACATGGCTGCTGTGGGGTTGTAGCCGTAGATATGCATCTCACAGTTCCCTGCTCTGTCCAATGTGATTGTTCTGTTTCTGCGCCTGGGCGGACCCAGTTGTGTCTCCTGTTCTGCAGTGTGGGTGTTGCACTTTGCGCCACATTTTCATGGTATGTGCTGTGATTGCTATGTGTGTGTGCTGCAGTGTGCCACGGGGATGGGGGACATGTCCCTGGGTAATTGTGGGTGTGCAGTGTGCTACACCTAGTTGTGCATGTGTGCCATTGTGCCCATCACCCCCCGTCCCCCAGTCCCTGTTGGATCCTCACCCTGTTGTTGTTGTGTCGGGTCCTGTCGAGCTGTGTCCGTACTCCCACCTCCTTGCACCGTCTCCACACTGATGACCACCTCCTGTCGCCGTTGCTGCCTTCCTGTTGGCAGCGGGTTTGTGCCTGGTTTAGATTGTCACGTCCTGGTGGCGCCTCTTGGCCTCCTGGATTGGCCTCCTGGGCACTCCGACTGCATTCCAGGTGGTCTGCTTGTGGGTCAGTTGCTGGTAGTGTTCTGTGCCTCCGTGGCGCTGGTCTTGTTTTCCTGGGGTCTGCACCCCGTCTTCCTCTCCCTTTTCTCCTTGGCCTTCCCCGACCCCGTTGTTCCTTGCTGGTGGTCTGTGGGGGTTGTGGGGTTCGCGTTGACCTCTGCGCTGGGTCAGGGTGCGTAGATGTTGCTACGTGCTTTGGCTTGTTTCTGGTGTGTTGTTTCTGTGGTTTTTACGGTGCAATCTCCCGCCAGACGCGTGGGATTTGCAGGCCTGTGGCTGCTTTTCGCTACTTTTTGTACCGCGATTGGCCTCATCGCATGATTTCTCGCGTTTCGCATTTTTTGGGCGTGGCGTTGATTTTCACGCTGACATTTGACGCGTTATCTGGTGACTATCGCATGCTACCGCCTTGTTGTGAATTCCACGTTGACACAGGGTTATTTTCCCGCGATAGGCTGCGATATTGAAAGTTGCGTTATCGCACGTTCTTGTGAATACACCCCCAAGTCTTTATTAAAGGCGCCACTTTCACTTTAAGCTTGCCTTTCTTTTTCATAATCGGCACTCCTTGCAGAGCTGAGCACCGCCCTTTAACACACGCGACTTTACTTCTGCACGTTGCTGTGCAACTCCTCCCTTGTTAATTGCTTCGCTTTCTGAGCAGCTGCTCTTCGCTCCCTATCCTGGGCTGCAGCTGCCTCCTCCCTATGCTCTCCCCCGCCCCATTGATGCTTCAGAACGATGTGACGAGGAAGCTGGTAATTTGTTTTTATCGACTCTATTCCCGTTGGTTAAGATCAGCATGGTGCCCGCCTCGTTATGTGGTAATTGATTACTTATGCTCTACTTTTTGCGTAATATCGTTCTATTACTTGTTGATACCTTTTTGCTGCTTAAATGAAATGTCTAACAATCGGAGATTGCCGTTGCAAATTATATATCCTTTTCTTTTTAAGTCGGTGTCATTTTCAACTGTGTTTTCCGTTTTATGCATGCGGCATATGAAATGTGTCTCTTTGAGCGCATGCTCATTTGCTTCATATCTTCCGCCTGCTTCAATAGATTTTGTGTTCTGTGTAGGATAACGGCGGTGAGCCAGTTGCTTTGTTTACCCAGTGTTAGTGATGAGACAGATCCAGCTTTAATGCGGCGCGACCGCAGCTGTGTGAGCACTGCTCGTACAACCTCTGCTTGCCACTATTTGCCCTCCATCCCCTTTCCTTCCTCTCCCTTTAAATAGGTCAAATGATCACTTCACTGCTAATAGAGAAAGAAATAACTGAAAATCATTGGCATTTGCAACGCCAATAGCTCTAACTTTCACTTATGTGAGACCTATTGCATTGCAAATGCTTATCTAACTTGGTGTGGGATCCTTTTTGTGTGGTGGTTTCACTGCTTTACTAGTTGAAGTGCTGCACAAATACTTTACACATTGCCCCTGTTAATCCTGAGTGCTCAGTGTCAAGCTACCAGGGGGTTGAGCACAGGTTATTATGGGGTTTGCTTGTGCCTTACCCTGACAACGGTTGTGGTTGCTGCTTGACCAGGGCTTGCACCCCAGTCAACCAGTAACCCAATTTATCACAGGCTCACCATGTAAGGACTGCCGAGGAGGTAATGACCCAGTTACTGTCATGTAGGTCCTAAAAATACATAGGATCTGCGCGTTTGGGCAACTTAAACTAAGGGCTTGGTGCCAAGACTGGTTCCGGGCACCCCCAAAGGATATGTTAGCCTATAGACCAGCTATCTCACAGTGCCACCATAAGCCCCCTAACCTTACCAAGGAGCGAATAGTTTCTGGCAACAATCGAACATGACAACCCTTGATATAGGATCTGCGCGTTTGGGCAACTTAAACTAAGGGCTTGGTGCCAAGACTGGTTCCGGGCACCCCAAAGGATATGTTAGCCTATAGACCAGCTAGCTCACAGTGCCACCATAAGCCCCCTAACCTTACCAAGGAGCGAATAGTTTCTGGCAACAATCGAACATGACAACCCTTGATCCTCCAGGGATCGTGGACACAGTACAGTACTTTTCGCTCAGTCACTCGTGCTCACTTAGTCTCAGAGAGATACACAGAATAAACGGTGGAGACGTTTTCAATAAGCATTTATTGAACCAGCGTCATTCTAGTATAGAACATGTTTGGTGCGACTGGTGAACCTGTGACGCACTGAGCACTGAAGCGCCGAATGCTGAGTGCCAAGGCAGCACTCCTCTGTCCTTTGCCCCCTGAGCCCCTCAAGACCCCTGAGTCCCCCCCCACAACCGAACCGAGAGTGCACCCGCCACAGACCACAACGACACCGAGTCTGGTTGCGGTCTCTTTTCTGGTGAGGTCGCACAGAGCGAGTCCTGCCGCGATAGTCACGGCCGCGGAGAGTGCGCCGCAGGAGATCCATGGAGGTGGCCCGGTTAGTTCCGGGTGCGGCCTGCGGCCACCTGGCTGGCCCCACTCGCACCTCAGTCCTCGGGGGATGAGGGAGTTCTTGGACAAGCCTCAGCTTCCATCGACCATTTCATCAACTGCCCCCTTTGACGAACTGACCCCCTGCTCGCCGGCGCTGGTACCCAGCATTGTCCAGCACCATGAGGAAAATCCTTCAGCTTCAAGGATTTATGTGGGGTTGGCAAATTACAGTGGCACCACCTGTCACCGGCCCAGCCCTCATCACCCCCAGTAGGGGGGATAGCAGTGAGTGCCAAGACCCGGATCTGGGGTAAGTGTATTTGCAAAAAAGCAATAAAGCGCACTTCTGGCAGCTGTAGTAATCTGACCTGGTTGGCGGCCTGGTAGTCGTCCCTTGCAACTGATTTGCCTTGGGCTCTGTTCTTTGCCTCAACCTCAGCCCAAATCTGGTCACTGCCAAATCGGACTACCACTAAAAGTTTGGCCGCCAAGTTGTGCGCAATATGGACCACAGTTTTTACCATTGCTGTCTCACTAAGCCTGCTGCTAAATCGAGGGAGATCAAGACTCAACAATTTGCCTCAGCATTAAGCAGCTACTTGACGGCCTCAAACCTAGGACCACTCTACCAATATTTGGAACCTTTGCAGTAAATCTTTAAGCTACAAGCAGGCCAGCGGCCCTATACCAATCAAGCAAGGAAGGGAAACTCTCACAATTCAACAAGCCAACAAATAAATCTCACATAAATAAATAAATAAATAAATAAATAAGTAAATCCATATACTACAGATACAGAATGTAGAAAATCATGCAAACAAGAAACTCTGTCCAGGCTCAGTATCAAGTACATTACCGCCCACATAAAACAGCAAAGAGGCAAAAAACAAAATGCTATACCCTCAAGGGGAGGGCGTGTAAAACAAGGGCTGGCTTCCACGGTGGGTCAACAGCAATTGGGAATTTAAGCAAAAATAATTAAACTAATAATGATAACAAGAAAATCTCCAACAGCAGCGGAGACATAAGAACCTACCTACGTCCAATAACCCGGAAGGGACAAAAAGCTAATGAACCTCGTGGAGACAGAGCTGACGTTAATCCCAACAAATATGAGGAAGCCCAAGAAAGACCACTGCCAAGTGTCCCACTATCCCCAGAAATAATCATCGCAGAGAAATGATTGAATGCATCAACGGCTGATCAAGGCCCACCAGAGCATAAAGGCCCAAAAAATTGACCTGCCGATTCCATAAAAGTAGTACAACTCAAAGAGGGAAATAGTTCCCCCAATAAGGAGGAAATAGGACCAATTGTGGCCAAGCCTGGAATCTCCGACAGCCCCAGAACGATGGCGGCAGCAATTATATCATCAGGCAACCCAATCAACGCCAAACAGTGCCCCTCCGCCCAATCCAAAGAGCAAGTCAACATGCCTGCAGACCAGCAAAAAGGTAACAAAGGCAACAAATTCAATAAGCGACAATTTAGAGACGCATAGTCTAAATTACGAGAGAAACACGAATACTACTCCAGCATCATCTTCTAAGCCCAACTACAATCAATCCGCCAACAGTAACAGCAATATTAGAAATCCAGAGGAACTACAACAGCCCAACTGACAACCTAGCACTACAATCCCAATGACAAGAGATGACGTCCCTTTATTGCCAGTAGATAGTACTGGAGAAAACAGTAATCCCTCAAATCTTCAACCAGAGGCATCTGCCACTGAACCCGTAAACCGACGCTCTCTAGCCAGCCGGAGCCCAAACCTTTCGAATTCATGCTTCTTTACTCACAACAATGAGTCCACGAAATCCGGATCTCCTCCAGCTGAAGAGGTCCCTTATGCACCGATACTTAAAATTGAGAACCACCTTACAGTGATCAATAGCGCTCTGATCTCAATGGCAAATGCGGCCCTTATGCATGCCGACAAGCTTGATACTCAAATAAACATACTTCAGACAGTAGCCGGCTTAATATCGGGCCTGGACTTTAAGCTCGAACGACTAAACTCCCTGAATCATAGAGCTCAGACAAGAGCAGAGCTAAACATTAAACAGGACGGATGTGGATGCATCCCTATACTACTAGGAAAAGCTGCCTGAAATAATGAGTCCCTAGTTAACGACCTCAAGAGAGAGGTAGCCAGATGGCCGCAAAAAACAAACCCCACTCCTCAGCAAAACTCAAACTTAAACTCAAACTCAAATTATGTTTCACAACTAAATTTAAACACAGAAATCCATGAGCTCCCTGGGAACACGGGTGAACAAACAAATAGAATTAGGGGAAGAGAAATACCAATAACTCATATAAACCTAGAGATAAGGACCGACGGTAATCAGGAGAAGCTAGAGAAACCTCAGGAAATTAACTGGACCGGAGAGAGTGACACTAAATAAATATCAAGAATCAAGGCACAGGACCCAAAATCTGACTCAAAACCTGAAAGAAGAATGCCCCTCCATCTAACTTCAAGCACAGAAATAACAACCAGCCCGAAAACAACACCTATGGAAGCTCAGCATCTATCCAGAAAAAACAAGAAAAAAATTAAGAATATTAAACAAATTGAACAAGGGCAAACATAATAAGGAAGGGCCCCTTTCGCACTGGCTCCTGGGTGAAGTGAAGGAAAGTACTGTGGATATTGTTCCCCCTAAAATTAAATCTAAATTATAGAGCATCAGGAACAGAGCAACTTGGTAGAATTCAAAGCGATACCACAAGTGCCTATGATCCCAAATGAACCACAGGACATCTGGCCGTAAAGCAAGTCATGAAAGAACAAGAGCCATGGCCAATAATGGATGAAAATGTACAACGCTCACTAGTCGAAGACATATGGCATAAGCGAAATGAAATCTTTGAACTTAACACTGATGACCACCCTCAAATCGGGGTTTCTGAGGGTAAAACACCCAAATCTGAAAGGATCGCTCAAAAGCTAATAGGAGACTCTACAACTTTGCCCCTCCAGTTATCAGGGATTGAAGTGGACAACCAAAATAAAAACAATACTCACCAAGGAAAACCCAAACCGAATACAATAAAAGCACACGACCCCAAGCCAAAAATAGTCCCCAAAGAGATTTCCACCCAAGGAAAACAAAGAGCCTTGACGATCACAAACAAAAACGACAGGGAAATAAAACCCAGTAGAACGAGAAATGATGACCTACCATTCCCATACCGTAGAACCAGGAGTGACGACCTCCTACAGGAAGCCCAGACTGGTCATCCTTGGGAAGAATTTATCACCCGGAGGATTCAAACTACAAACGACATGGAGGACTTGGACGATTTGGAAGCAAGCCCCCCCACAAAAAACATCTATTTGGGATCAATATGAAAACCCAGAAAATCTAAAGATAATGTTATATCCCGAGTATATTTTGGTAGGGAAGTGGGACATCTCAACAGAGTAAACATCCTGAAGCTCTGCTCAAACATGCCGGGCTTAGTAAAAATAAAAACCTCAGACATTGACAGCATGGCTTTCCTTGCCCCAGAGCTCGGCGACATAAATGAGACAACAGAAGTAACTTTCTCCAACCAGGCCATGGCAAGTGCCCTAAGGGAAAAGAAAAATCTATTGGATGACTGGCAGATTCAGATCAGAAACCTGGTAATAATAAAATATCCAGCGATCCTGAAAAAAGGAGCTGTCACAGTGCAGCAGGCAAAACAAGAAAAAAAAAACACAAGAGAGATAGAATAGTAAGAACAAAACAAAACCTGCAACCGGCTCCATCCTGCACAGCACCAAAGATGGCCCGAGAACCCGAGAGCCAGGGTTAATGCAAATTACAATGGACCCAGAAGGGGGCAAACAACAATGCCTGGCTAAGGGGAAGCATACCAAAGATTGGTCCTGGCTACCATGGGCTCTAAACCCCTGTCCCTAACATCCTGGGGCTCCTCTTTAATAAGAATAACCTTGCCTCCAAGTTAAACATCTGCTCCTGGAATATTCGAGGTCTAACTGATGATGAAGATAAAAGGGACGCAATACAACTCCTCAAGAGATATGATATCATTGCTGTACAAGAAACTTGGGCCCTGCGTTCAACACCATGGCTGGACTATACTGTCTACGAATCAAAAGCAACAGCCTCACAAGCAGGGGGCCATGCCTCGGGAGGGGTGGCAATTTACGTCAAAAACAACTTGGCATTTCAAGTATCACTTCTATGTGAGGAAAGCAAGTTTATATATATTTCTCAAGGCAAAGCTGCTAAAACCAGACACGCCGACTCAGGCTCAACATTCCATGACCCTAGGTTGCATTTATCTTCATCCATCTAAGACCAAACGAGAAGCAACGCTAAGTAGAATGCTACCAATAATAAGCGACCTTCATTCTCAGTGTCCAGAAGACCTATGGATAATATAGGGTGATTTCAATGCCAACCTAATGGAATCAGACCTAAACTCCTCTCTGGTAGCTCTAGATGACTCCACTTGGTCCATTCCAGAAATAAGCATTCAGTACCAACAAAAAGATAATTATGGTCCTAAACTGTAATCTTTTTTCAACCATTTGGGCTTCCGGATCCTAAACGGAAGATCAGCCGCCGACTCGCCACCAGCATATACTCATTCCTCACATTCTAGACTGGCCACACTGGATTATATCTGGATTTTGATTGCCCACTTTCATGCAATTCAAGATTTTGCCGTAATACCATCTGTTGCAAGCCATCACGCAATCATCGCCTGTGATATCATATGTCCGCAATGTCACTGGTCAAAAATCAAACTGATCGGTGAGGAGGAAAAACTGGAACCAATAAAAAAAATAAGGTGGGCGACGGAACATCAAGGAAAAATGTATACAGAAGTGGAATCTCTCTTGAATAAAGTAATCCAGGATAATGGAGAAATATCCACGACAAAATCTTGGGAACCCCTCTTGGAAGAAATAAGAGAAAAATTAACCACTGGGATGAAGCCAAGACTCAACAAATTTTCCCCAAAAGATGATCGCCTCACAAAACAAAAACAACTGATAGTGACAATAAAATGCAAATTAAAAACATCATGCGCAAAACCACCAACGACACACCTGAACATAGATCACTACAGGCTAAGGTTACAGTAATCCGCCGGAAATATAGGAAAGCAAGATTCTCCTACAGGAGAATGATTGAAGAAAATCATTGGGGCAAAGCACACAAAATAATAAAGTCACGAGACCAGAAGCGATTTTGGAACTGGATGAATAATTGTTTTAGATCAAGCCAGCGACCTACAACCACAAACATCTCACCTACAGCATGGGAAAACCACATAGAAGCCCTCTATGTGGAGACATCTAGCGATAATGGCGTAAACCCTAATATGAGGGACATTAACAACGCATCAAGGATCATGGAGCCACAAAATCGCTCCCACGACCTAAAAGAAATAACACCTGACGAAATTATGCACCTCATCAAAAAAATGCAACTTGGAGGGGCGCCCGGCCCAAATGGTATCCCACCCATGGTGTATAAAGGGACGGCAAGGAAATGGGCAACTATTATGGCACCCTTATTTTAGGAGTATAGGTCGGGAAGAAGCATCCCTGAGTCCTGGAGGGGCTCCCTTCTAGTCCCGATACACAAAAAAGGCTTGCGATCCGTCCCAGAAAATCATCGAATGATCGCACTCCTAGACATAGATGGGAAGTGCTATGCCAGCACATTACTACAAGAACTGATTGCTTGGGTAGAAGCATGTAAACTGATACCCCACACGCAAACAGGTTCCAAAAGGGATCACACATCGAAGATAACTTGGTCTGTATGTCCCACCTGATTGTGACAACACTTGCAAAAAAAGGAAGGGCTCTGTATCTAGCATACATTGACTTCCAAACAGCTTTCGATAGTGTGTCCCGCCCGAGATTGTGGATGAAATTAAAAAACTGGGGCATTGAAAACACTCTTTTAAAAGCATTGGTCGCCTTATACTCCAAAACCTGGGTCAAGATTAGGGTCACTTCTGGCTGGTCTACCACCAAAAAAATACAAACCAACAAAGGTTTAAAGCAAGGATGTATATTGGCCCCAATGCTTTTTAACCTGTACCTGGCAGATTTACCGGATTGTTTGGCTATAGCCCGAGTTTTCCCTCCTAAATTTGCCGGAACTAAAACCCAATCGCTCCAATATGCGGACGACACAATATTGTTTGACCAAACTCCGATCGGGCTACAGTGACTACTAACAGCATTGTCCTCATACTGCAGAGTAAACAATCTAAAAATAAACATAGTAAAAACAAAGGCAATGATAATCTCCAGACAAATAAAGAGGAGAGGCTCATGGCATGTTGAAGGTAAACCTATTGAGATAGTTACCGCATACACGTACTTGGGAGTGTGGATCGATCACAAAGGAAGGCAGTCCACTCACATCACTGCAATGCAAGGAACGGCACAATCGCTAGAGGGGGCCTTTTGTAGAGCAATCAAAAGCCATGAGCTCACTAGATCTTACTCCATTAATTTGCATAATGGGGGCAACATTTCTACTGTCAGTGGCCCATGGCGCAATAGCCTTCAAAGATAAAATGTCAACATGGCTGGACATAGCTTAGTCAGCTTGTTTCCGTAGAGTATCTTTTCCACTGACTTCCACCTCCCACGCGCAAATCCGTAGGGTATTCAATTTGTCATCACAAAAGTGGATCCTAAAAGCCAGGTTCATAGCCTACTGCCTAAAAGCCAAACAAGCTCGGGACAACATGCTAAAGAAACACATCTGGTCAATGATATGCAGCCGAGGATTAACTTGGTGTGAAGTTTTAACACACTGCGTTGAAGTAATGGAAGCTCATGAAATATGGTCCGCCTCTGTACCCACATCTGCAGCTGCAAATCTCTTAACAAAACAAGCAAAGATAATGTCGGCGGACTTTGACGCACAAACCCTGAAAAATCTAAGTCATGGAAGCTGGGGATCAAAACTTTACAACAGTGGGGCCTTGCCACATTACCTGTCCTCTCCCTTAAAACCAATAATGAAGCGCCAACTAATGAGACTACGGTTTGGCTTGATTCCTCTATTGGCTTACAAGTATGGTCGAGGGTATAAAGAGACTGCAGCCACTTGGTGCTGAGCATGTGAGGGAGAAGAGGAATCATTAGTTCACATACTGTGCATTTGTGAGAAATTACTCACCTTGAGAATATACTTGCTTCTCCCCATCTGGCATATTTTAACGGTACGGACATGTCAAGCAGCCCTGGTAGATTGCATGAAAGGCGATTCAGTGCAGCTGGCGGCACGCTTCATGAAATTCCTGTCTGCTGTGAAAGCCGCTTTGGACTCTGATAATCAAATAGAACTATAATCCATAATGCTGTGTCAATTGTTTTAATTCCTATGTTTTTATAGTTGCCAAAGTGGTGTCTAAATCTTTGAATCTCCAGAATAACAGCATGATAAACTGTCATATATCTTTTTTATATCATTGGAAATGATGCACTTTATATTGACTTTAACTCGGCTTGATTGCAATGATTTTAATTAATTGTGCAATAAAAATTATCTATCTATCTATCTGTTTGCTGCAACAATCATTAGACAGAAGCAAATGTATAAGATTACAAGCACCAACACGGTAAATAGAAGGTAGAATTCTACCATGGTGCTAAACCAGTGAATATATGCAGGAATATAAACATGACAGTAATCAAGTGTACTACGGTGCAAACCCTACCTAAGTGTACCTAGCATGTATGTAGGTGTAAAGCCAAGAATCCCCTAGGAAAGAGCCAACCCCATTACCTGATGGCAGAGAATAAAGGACCCTGTCTTGGTCTCGAGTTGAACACCCCGCAAGGGATGTCAGACCGCTGCGTGTTGAAGCTTCAGCAGGCCAGGATCTCAGTGTCTTGTGTCAGCGTAGAAGCATCTCCTCTGTCTATCTAGTGAAGGTATGGTTCTTTTATACCATAAAGATAACCTCAGCGTTCTTAACACAATCGATATGTTGTGGGTACGATTATGTAAATGAGCCTAAATCAATACCTGCAATTATGCAAAGTAGTTCTATCTCCCTAGGATGAACATGACCATGACTTTTACACAGAGTATGTTAATCCTGTTATATAAATCATGTGCAGGGGATTAAGATATGATGCTTAGAATCCTCATGCATAGTAAATGAGGCTAGTTTTAAAGAAACCAATCAACATTTATTCAGCACATAACTGGGTAAAAGGTCAGTGCTAGAACCATTATGCAGAGCAAGGTAGGACAAATGTAGGTGCAAGGTCGTTTTGCTACTTAGACCTAGGTTGAGGTACATACCATTACTTACTGGCAATCTTCAATTCTCCAAGTCCAGGCCTTTCTTATCACAGTCCTGAAACCCACCCACCATAGCCCATATTAATGATGATTGATTCTTTGTTGTTGATGTTTCTGTTTTATTAAACATAGTATATCAGGAAGTATCCATGCCAAGTTGCTCCTTTTGTGCATGCTGGAGTATGGCAGCCATATTGGAGGAACATCTTGGTTGGGCTAGGTAATAGGGTGCTGTGAGGTTGTGAGCTGTGTTAATTTAACCAGGGAATTTTAATGACCTTGACTTGCATTGTAGCACAACTTCCCGTCAGTAATAGGCGTTCGTTGCAACTTATTGGTTATTCAATATCTCAGTTGAGGCAATGAAATTCAGCCGGTCATCAGATAGAGCCCATTACCCTGTCTCACTTGGCCAGTTTAGGGATTTTAAACAGGAATTATTGTATCCCTGAACTTAGCCTGCCCCTCACTCTCGAAGCCACTTCTCCCAAGAGTACTAGTTGGAGGAGTTACTCCTTATAATGAAGGAGCTACTCGCTTCTAATATCGGAGGAGCTGCTTAGTCCTGATATCAGAGGAGCTACCCACTCTATATCACGAATGAGCTACTCATTCCTGATATCAGAGGAGCTACTCACTCTTGATATCGGAGGAGCTTCGCACTCCTGGTATCGGAGGGGTCACTCCTCATAATAAAGGAGCTATTCACTTCTAATATCAGAGGAGCTTCGCACTTCTGATATCAGAGGAGTTACTCACTCCTGAAATCGGAGCTACTCACTCCTGATATTGGAGGAGTCACTCCTCATAATGAAGGAGCTACTCACTTCTAATATCAGAGGAGCTACTCACTCTTTATAATAAAGGAGTTACTCCTGATATTGGAGATGCTACTCACTCTTTATAATGAAAAAGCTTCTTACTCCTGATATCAGAGGAGCTACTCACTCTTGATATCAGAGGAGCTTCACAGTCATGATATTGGAGAAGTTACTGAGTTGTCATTTCAGAGAAGCTACTCACTCATGATATCGGAGAAGCTACCGACCCCTGGTATCGGAGAAGCTACTCACTCTTCATATCTGACAAGCTATGCACTCCTGATATTGAAGAAGCTACCCACTCCTGCTATCAGGAAAGCTTCTCACTCCTGATATCGGAGAAGCTACTCACTCCTGATATTGAGAAACTACTCAATCCTGATTTCGGAGAAGCTACCCACTCCTGATATAGGAGAAGCTACTCGCTCCGCAGGAGCTGTTTACTCCTATCAGAGGAGGTACTCACTCCGAATGAGCTACAAACTCATGATACTGTAGAAGCTACTCACTCCTGATATCACAGGAACTTCTGAGTCCTGATATTGGAGGAGTTACTAAGTTATCATTTTGGAAAAGCTACTCACTCCTGAGATTGGGAAATCTACTAACTCCTGATATCGGAGAAGCTACTCACTCCTGATATCAGAGAAGCTACTCACTCTGGATACTGGAGAAGATACTCACTCCTGTTATCAGAGAAGCTACACACTGCTGATATCAGAGGAGCTACTCGCTCCACAGGAGCTGCTCACTCCTGTTATCTGAGGAGGTACTCACTCCGCATGAGCTACAGACTAATGATACCGAAGGAGCTACTCACTCATATTATCTCCGAATATCACTCCTAATATCGGAGGAGTTATTCACTCCTGATATCCAACAGTTTGAGAGCTCTGAGCTTCCATCTGCCAGTGACAGTGTGAATATCTGTATCACTCACACTGAGCACCATTTCTCCCTCATTGTCAAATCTTATAGTAAGAAAGGGTCACAACAGCCATTTTTCTTGAAATGCTCTAAACCCTTGTGAAAGGGGGGGTATATCCATGCCTAAATTCACCTGGTTCACTCTGATGAGTAAAGTAGAGCTGGGAGAGGTGTAACTCAAAACGGTGAACCAACTCCCAGCCATCGAGTCACTGCCTTATTACAACTGCTGTAACCTTTTAGAATTACCCCATAAAAATAATCATTTTTAAAAGTGGTCATTACTGACATATGTGTGACATGTGTGATGTGCTTTTCAGAAGTGTAAACCCAAACAGGGCGGCTGAGCTTTTTATCCTTCTGAGGTCAACGATCTGAGCATCTTTACATTGGGTAATAGTGACACTTGCTCTTAACATTGCCTGTACATGGTTAAATAGGTAATGTTAGACATTACAAATGGAGTACGCTAATAGTAACTGCCCTGGCATGCTAATCTGCATACCTTAGTTTTAGTGCCAGTGGCAGCGGCTGTGGTGCAGAAGTCCTGAGCCTCAGTTTTAGAGACAGAGGCTCCAGCCTGCGTCAGTGTACTGGTCTCTGTGATGGAGTCTGGGGTTTCTAGTTGGCTGGGGTATGCACCTAAGCCAGGCAGAACCCACCACTCTAGTCAGGGTAAGGGAGTTACACATCCAAGATTACCCCTGCTCACCCCCTTGGTAGCTTGGCAAAGCAGTCAGGCTTATCCTAGAGGCAATGTGTAAAGTGTTTGTGCAACACACACACACAGAGCAGTGACACACTAGGCACACCACAAAAATAGCCTCCACACAAGGCTATATAAAAATATCCTTTGCATTATACATAAAACATCTTAGAGCACAATCACATAAATCACTTCGCAAACCAGGCAATTGTCATACATAACCTCTCATAGATTCTAAATCATTTTGCCACTAGGCAATGGTCATAACAGCATAGGTAGTGGAATAAGGTAGATAATTATAGGTTGCACACGTCATAAACCGCACCATCACTATGCATGTAATGTACACTCAGTAATAATACTCGTAATCCTGTTCTTGTAAGGCATCAAATTGCATACATCATAAATCAGGGCACAAAATGCTGAAGGTAGGTCAGGAAGAGAAAACACATGGATTGCCAAACATCACCCAATATAACAAGCGGGACATAAACCAAAGGAAATCACCATAATTGTGTAGTCCCTCCCTAGATATAGCGCACTTGTGCTTCCCTTACATGGTATATGGTAATTCCAGTTCCTAACTTGGGTGCAGGCACTCCTGCCCGCCTCTTAGGGTAACCATGGTAATGTGAAAACTTAGCACAGGTAACTGGGGGCCTCCATCGAGGTTCCACCCCGTCCCAACGGTTCCTCAAAAGTGCCCCCGGTATGTGAAATGGGGTGCCGGGGCAAAGGCACCACTCGGAGACCTGCTGGCGGGGGGGGGGGCTCGCTGCCCTTCACTTTTAGTATGCGCAACAACTGAGCTTTTCGAAGGCAGCTTCCAACAGATCAAGTGCCTTCCACAGCAGCCAGTTCCTTCAGGTAGGAGCCTTCCAGTGGGGCAGGGAGTAAATCTGTGCCCCAAGAGGGGACCCCGATCAGGGAAAATTAAACACTGACCCAAGCCTCTGGGTGGTCGAGGAGAAATGTGACGGATAGCTGCCTTACGAACTTGCGGTGCAGCTGCGGCGAACACCAGGTGCCCCCTAGTACTTTCTTCCGATCTGGTCCGGACAGCCACGGCTGATTCTCCCAAGCGAGGCGGTAGGAACGAGCGTAGCCTGGAGCGAAGTCTCCAGCGAACACAGTCACACCCCTCAGAGTTCCCTTCGTAAGCTGGGCCTTGCTCACGAACGGCATTGGCGCAGACAGCAGGCTGGAACACGAACACGCGCTGACTCTCAGGCACAGACAGAGCGTTGCAACCCACGCCGACGGGCAGAATCCTGGGCAGCACTTGCCGTGCACTGATTTGGGATCACCAAACGTGTGGAAACAGCGCTCCACCACGAGCTTCTCTGTAGGGCCACAATCAAATCAACTACCCCTTGAAGCGCTCAGCACGCTTAGGTTCAGGGCCTAGAACCAAAGAAATAAAGTGCTACATTTTCACAACCACAGGGCAGACAAACAAGCCCTGGGAGATCACTGGCGGCACCAAGCAGGGATAGGTGCAGCAGGCCAACACACAGAGTCCTTGTAGGGAAGTAGGTAGTCCTTCCTGCGGCCATCAGGCCACAGGTCAGCATAACAGACAAGGGAGTTCAATAGCGGTTCCTCCTGGCAGCCTAACAGTTCCTTCTGGCAAGGTTCAATCTGTAGAGCCAGCAGCATCTGGTTGCAAGTCCCACACAGGGTCTAAAATCATGGGGTCACAGTCCCCATACTTATACTCACAAAGTCCTTGTTCTGGGGGTACTTCAAACAAACTTTAGAAGTGCAAAACACCCCATAAATCCCCAGCCCTGGCTCCAGACACACTACAGGGGGCAGAGACAGCATTGTGAAAGGCAGGCACAGCCCAATTCAGGTGCTAGCGAAACTCCTCCCACCACTCTAAATGCAGACCAGGCCTATTCAGCCTGGCTATGAGTCACCCAGGAAGGGCAGGACACACCTCAACCTGCCTTGGGACGGTCTATAGTGAATGCATAGTCCCTTCTCCTGTCAGTCTAAACCAGACGTTGAATACACAACCAGGCAGGGCACAAAGTAATAAGCACACAGAAATGGCCACTTCTAAAAGTGGCATTTCTAAAATAGAAATAGCAAATCCGCTTTCACCAATAAGCAGGATTTATCACCACTATTCCAAACATACCAAACATGGCCACGCTACCCCTCTCATACCAGAAATTACCACTGAAATACATATCAGGGAATTCCCAATGCAAACCTAAGAGAGGCAGCCTCACAGCAGTGAGAAACCAAATAGGCTGTTTGTCACTACCAGGACATGCCACACAACAAAGGCACATATCCTACTGATGGAGCAGGCTAAATGAAAAATGTTAACCTCCTAATAATTTTCGTAAAATAATTAATAAACATGTTCGTTTAAGTAAATTAACCAACAATGTATGTTACATGTGAGGGGTAATGGTAATACGCTATTCCATGTGCAAAATAATTGACTTACAAATGTCTATGTGTTTAACATAACATAATAATTGCGTACTAATCAAATAATAAATGCATGATCTGTGCTTTAAATAAAACGTGAGGTTGCAAAATATAGTGATGGTAAGTAAGGGACGGCTTTATATGTTGCTTTTGCTAGGTAATACCTAATTGGGGTACGTAGAAGACGGAAGGGAAACGAAAAGGTTATATTTCTCTGTTTTAACAATATTTTTGTTTATCTTTGAAATAGTGCGTTTAAGTCTAATCGAGCAGCGACACAAAATGGCCGCCGTTTGCTAGAGTGCGCGTGCGCTGAGAACCATGTGATAGAGGAGAGAAGCTGGGGAAAGGATGATCACGTGCTGGTGCTGAAAGGCTAGAATGGAAGTATGGTCAAGGCTATTGTGACCTTTCTGAACAGATGTGTGCCAAAATGATCAGCAAGAAGCGTGAGAAGCCAAAGTTGAATCAATGGACGGAACTTAGAGTTAAAATGTAGCGGAAAAAGATACAAATTGGACTGATCGAAACGAATGAGTAATGTCATGAACTGTGAGAAGCGATGCAAGTATGGACATTCCACAAGGAACTGGTTAAGACTGGGAAGTTTGATTAAGAATGTATAAAGAACTGAGTTTGACCAATGAGAGAGGAGCACGCCATTAAGAAGCAACAATTTTTATTCAGTAAGCTAGAATTAGGGTATAAGAAGACCTACTCTTGGTGGGAGGGGAGAGACGCTTTTTCGCTGTTAATTGCTGCGGGAGATGCTGTTGGAGTTAGAGTTGCTGGGAAGCTGTTAAATGAGAAAAGTTGCGGTTGCCGATGCTGACGAGCTGAAGTTTCTGCTGCTGTTTTTATTTTCCAGTTGAGTATAAGATGCTGTTTTTGAGAATCTTTTATTTCCAAATAAATTTCATTCAGAACTATTAGATTTCCTAAAAAGGTAGATAGGTTATTTAGGGTTTTTCCTATGACAATTTCACTTTGCCGTCTAATTGACATGCATTATTAATATCAGTCTATTTGCATATTGACAACAAATGTAAGAAACCTGAATAATAAAACTTAAAATTCTTTTCATGCTTCAAACTTTATATAAACTTTTAAGATTCTTTAAACAAATGACTCAGTGATTCTTTAACTCAAATGTTTAAGGTAAATAGTAATAAGTTTATTGTGATTGAGCTGGTCCTAATCACTATTAACTAAGACTTACTAGTTGGTCCATCGACCAATGAGCAGGAATACCTTAAAAGGCAAATGAGAAGTGATATGTTATGTTAAAGAAGGTATCCCGGCTCCTTCCAGCGGTGTATCATGTGTTTTTCCTCCTAGGAGATTAGATTGAGGAAAAAGGGAAATCCAGGGGAAATAGATGAATAAGTGAGTGAATAGGCGGTGTTATGGGCCCCACCGTCATGTGGATGTAGTGTGTGTGTGTGAGAGAAATAAGTTGCACCTGGATGACCAAAAAGTAACCTAGGAGAAATTATTTTTATTGTCGCCGCTGCATCAGAATTCTTGGTAGCAGAGTTATGGTTACTATAGATTAGTTTGGTGATTATTGATTATTGATAAGTTTATGACTAATACTTTATGTTGAGTCGCGTTATGTTATATGTGAGTCTACACGCCTCTGGGATGTAGGAAGTGGAACACGTGTGGCAAGAGAAGTCACATGGAATGGTACATTGTCTGAGTTCATATTGGTGATAACACAGGTTGTGTTATGATAGGGATTATTTTTTCCGTATAAAAGGTGTGTAAGTGAAATAGCGATCAAGTTTTCTTGTGAAACTCTGGCCTTAATTCTCAGGAGCAGTATAGTCTCCACTTGTGTTTTATCCCCAGAGAAACGGGTTTACTGTTTGCTTGAAAGGAGGGTAAGGTAGAGGGAAGTGCTACTTGATCGGCGAAATGGGAAAGTTCTGTGGTAGGGTAGAGGTAAGCGCTGCCTACTGGAAATACAGAATTCTTGTGTAAATGGACAAAGCTGTCACTTTTGTTTAGCGAATCAGGCAATGGAAATGTTTTAAATGTTGTAACTAACAAAGAATTATTGAAAAAGAAATTTGCCGATAATTTTTGTAAAGGAGGGGTTAAGAGCAGGAGTGACGTAGACAAGAGCCGCGCTAGGATTGGTTAGTGCGCTAGTCACGTGGACACAGGAGCAGGACTGACGTAGACAAAAGGCCGCGCTGGGATTGGTCAGTGCGCAGTAGGAGGAAATTGTTCTGATTGGAGTATTGGTGTGAGTCGCGCTGGGATTGGTTGAAATAACGTATACAGAACAGTGTTGAATTGCGGATCGTTTGAAGAGAAAAAGCGATTGAAAAACATGTCGTATTATGAGTATGAAAGAGAGAAAACGTCATGGATGACGAAAATTAAGAATTTCTTTAAGAAAGACAAAAAGGTAGTAACTAGGGAGGGACACGTAATTCCTCCGCCGAAATCGCCAGCTTCACATATGATGTTGAAATATGGATATCATACATGTATATGGTTAGAAAATTGGACGAAATATACAAAGAATGATGGAGCATTGGCTTTTCCTGAGAATGGTTCATTTAATGTAGCTGTATTACGGAACTTGAGAGAAAAAATGACAATGTTAGAACCTAGACCTAGACCGACACAGTTTGAAGCTTTGACGGAATGGGAAGATGAGATGTATGAACGAGAAAGATTCAGAGGTTTAAGGAATCATGAGTTTATGCCTGGAAGGTTGTGGGGAGTAAATCATGAGGACAGAATAAAGCGTTGGAGATGTGCTAACATGACAGGAGGGTTGTTTCCAGCTTTTACAGTTGAGGAAGAAGTGAAGAGAAAACGTACTGAGAAAAAGAAACATGTAGAGAGAGAAAGATATATGCATGGTGGGAGTGAAACGGATGATGAATTGCTGGAAGATATTTTAAACAGAAATCCACCTCCATACCAACAGAGTTCTGCAGTGGTGACACCTAATGCACCGCCAATGGAAACTGGGAGGAATAAAAATCCCGATAGAAGAGATGAAACAAATAGGTCACAAGATCAATTAAAAACTTCACAAAATGAAGAAATAGAAAGTGACAATGCAACTGAATTAGCAAAAACGACAAAGGAATTAACTGAGAAAATAAGAGCATTAACGAAGAACATGGAAGCTGTAACTGTACCAGTGACAATAGGTCCAGTAATACCAGTTTTTGAGAATCAGAAAATTGATGAACGTTCTTTGGTGATTCCCCTGAACTCACAATTTCCAAGGGAGAAAGAAGGGATGGAACCGAATAATGAATGTACACATAATTTGGCTAGTACCTATAGACCAAGTCCACCTACTAATTTGATGATAAATGAGAATAATATTAGGAAAATGCCTATGGTAACAGAGTCTGCATCAGTGACACCAGAAAGGAGTAGCAATTGGATAGAGCTAAATAGTACACCTATAGGTCCGACTCCGGATGAGTTAAATGAGTGGATGAAGGCATTAAAATCAAAGGAACCGGAAGAAAAACCATTAGATGTAATTAGGCTAAAAATTGACATGGAAGAATTGATTTTAGGAACGATTGGTACAGAAAAATTAAAAAATTATCAGGATGATGAGATTATGTTTTTGTGCAAAAGTCTTACATGGAGAGCTAGAAATTTACATGACAAATTGGAAGAGACAGCAAGTGAATTTGGAGTAGATTTTGTAAAAGTGAGAACGTTGCAGAAACCATACAGAGTAGATTTTTGTGAAAAAGATATAGAGAATTTGAACCCGGCAGGAAGACTGACACAAATAAAAGAGTTAATTGTTTTATTGAGAAAATGGGGTGATGTGGATAGATGGAGAAACAGGTGGTCGAAAAAGAATGAGAAAACAACAGATAAAGCATCTTTGGCTTTTGCAGTGACAGATAAAGAACCAGTTGTAAGAGAATACCCAATGAGAGAAACTCCAGGTGGTAGTTATGTACATGTTCCATGGACTAGACAGGATATACTGTCATTTACAAATGACTTCCCGAAGTTGAGAGAAAAGCCAGTAGAATGGTACCGACAAGTGGAGAGATTTGTGAAAGTTTCAAAAGTATTGTGGATAGACTTGGATGGATTGTTTGATATAGTAGTGCCAGCTGATTTGTGGACTGAATGTAAGATTACTGTTGATTGGCCAACTGTAGAATATCCAAGGAATCCTAAAACAGGAGCGCCAGGTCCAGAAGTGATGAGGAAGTATGACCAAGTGATTACCTTTTTGAAGAATAAGATTCTCCCTAAAGAAACAGATTGGGTAAAAATAGACAGAACAACGCAAGAAAGTAAAGAATCGGTACATGCATATTATGAGAGATTGTTATTAGTTTTCAAACAGTATAGTGGTTATGAGGAACTGAGTGAGAAGGATATGAGTCATTTTGTATATAGATTTGTGTATAGATTGAAACCAGAGATAAGTGAAATGATTACACAGCATATGATTTGCTGGCAGAACAGCACGGTGGATGAAGTTTTGATGTATGCTAAGTATTGTAGTGATGATATTGAGAGTAGACAGCGTAAATTGAAAGAAAAGGCAATGTGGGCACAGGTGAAAGTGGCAGAGAAACAGGAAGCTCAATTGAATAATACTGGGAATGAAACAGGACAGGTTAGATCCCGACCTAATATAGGTAAAGGAAAAGGACAAATGAGCATAGATGAGGCAAAGAAAAAGTGGCCATGTCATAATTGCGGAAAGATAGGGCATTGGAGAAACGAGTGTAAGTTTCCTCCAAAACTTAATGTGGAAAATCAATCATTAAATCCACAGGTGCAGAATGAGGTAGTTGTTCAACAAGGGGTCAGGTGCCACAACCACCACTTCCCAAGAGTGTTAACCAACAGAAATACAGTGCAGAAACAGGATTCTACGGAGGAGAACAGGTAACACAGTTGCCGCGGGCAGCTGCCATTTCTCAGTATTGGTTACGACAGGGTGAGGATGATTTGGATGAGAATTTATGACGGTGCCTAGGAGAGGGAGAAGAGTGCGTGCTTGGCGCAACTCTAGAGGTAGATCAGTCTGGTCCATTTGTGGATGGAGAAGTGAATGGTGCAAATGTAACATTCCTTGTCGATACTGGAGCTACCCGTTCTACTGTTAGGTCAGTGGAAATTCCAAACCTTCCTCTCTCAGGTGAACACATCCAAGTTATTGGGGTTTCAAATCAGCAGACCAGGACGCCACTTACTAAATTAGTGGAAGTAAAAATTGGCCCTTTTAGTGAGATGCATAAATTTGCGGTGTGTGACTGTAGTCCCGTGAACCTTTTAGGGCGTGACTTATTGTGCAAAATGAATTGCACCATCTATTGTACCCCAGATGGAATTGCATTTCAGACCCCAGATGAAGATGTACTGTATAAAATGACAATGGTAAACCAAGAACCAGAAATAAATGGTCTGTTTCCCATATTTGATGCAGAAAAGCTTCCAATTGAATTAAAAAATACAGTGAAAGAAAACGTGTGGGACTTTACAGGAGAGGATATAGGATTAATGAAAGGAGTAGATCCCGTAAAAATAACAGTAAAAGAAGGAACGAGTTACCCAAATACGCCACAGTATAAATTGACACCAGAAATAATTGAAGGAATAACTCCAGTAATAAATAAAATGATTGAACAAGGGATTTTAAAAGAAATAATGAGCAGTCCATGTAATTCACCTATAATGGGATTGAAAAAGCCAAATGGAACATATAGAATAGTACAGGATTTAAGGAAGGTAAATCAAATTGTTGTGCCTTGTTGTCCAATAGTGCCAAACCCTGCTGTAATTCTATACCAAATTCCACATGAAGCAGTATGGTATACAGTAATTGATTGATGTCATGCATTTTTCTCTATACCTTTACATCCAGATAGCCAGCCATTATTTGCATTTAGGTTCGGAGAGCGTATTTTGGCATGGTGCCGAATTCTTCAAGGGTACACAAAAAGTCCCTCAATCTTTAATCAGATTTTAAAGAAATCGTTGGAAGATTTAAAAATGCCAGAAAAATCAGTAATGGTTCAGTACATTGATGACCTACTGGTGGCATCAAAAACGAGAGAAGCATGTGTCAGTGATACAATTGCTTTGCTGAACCATTTAGAAAAAAGAGGACATAAAGTGTCCCCTTCAAAATTGCAGTTTTGTCAAAAAGAAGTCCAGTATTTAGGGCATAAAATTGAGAAAGGAGTGCGAAAGGTAACGACTGAAAGAATAAAAATGATTCAAGGAATGAGAGCTCCAATGACGCAAAGAGAGGTAAGAATGTTTTTGGGAATGGTTGGATATTGCCGACAATGGATAAGTGGTTTTTCACTGATTGCTAAGCCATTGCAAAAACTGACAAAGAAAGATGTTAAAGATCCTTTTGAATTGAATGATGAAGAAATGAAAGCATTCAAGGAGCTGAAAAAGAAGTTGTGTGAGGCCCCGGCGTTGGGAATGCCTGACTATGAGAAGGATTTTGAGCTGTATTGTAGTGAAAGAGATGGATGTGCATTTTCAGTTCTGGTACAAAAACATGGAACTATGAAAAGACCAATTGCATATTTTTCAGCTGTTTTAGACCCTATAGCGAAAGCGTTGCCTGGATGTTTGAAAGCAGTTGCTGCTACTTGTGTGAGTCTGGAACAAAGTGAAGGCAAAGTGATGGGATATCCACTGAGAGTATATGTTCCCCATTCTGTGGAAATTCTCTTGACAAGAACGAAAACCCAATACATGACACATAGTCGGCTGACTATGTATGAAAAAGTAATTTTGAGTGCAGATAATGTGACCATTGACAGATGTATGAATGTGAATCCTTCGACATCATTACCAGATGAAGAAAGTATAATTGAACTCGATGAAGTAGATCATGATTGTCTGAATGTGCTTGAATATTGTACAAAACCAAGATCTGACATACGAGATGAGCCTTTAAAAGAGTCAGATTAGGTTCTGTTTGTGGATGGCTCATGTTTGAGAACGAGTGAAGGAGTTTTAAGTGCAGCATATGCAGTTTGCACAGTAGCAACTGTAATGGAAGCATCTTGTCTGAAAGGAATATGGTCTGCCCAGGTTGCAGAACTGATAGCTCTGATTCAAGCATGCAAGTTGGGAAGGAATGTGCGGGTTACGATTGTGACAGATAGCCAGTACGGATTTGGAGTGGTGCACGATTTTGGTCAGATTTGGTCACAACGAGGTTTCTTGACGTCTGCAGGAACACCCATTAGAAATGGAGATTTTGTGAAAAAACCGCTTGAGGCGATACAGCTGCCTAAGCAGATTGCTGTAGTGAAATGCAAAGCACATAAGAAAGATGAAGACTACATAACTGTCGGTAATAACTATGCCGATGAAATCGCACAGTACTGCGCAAAGAATATGGTTTCATTAAATAAAAATCGGGAAAGAGAGCATATTTCTTATCCTTTGCTTTTTACTAACACTGTTGAGACATGGGATGAGGTGAGACAGTTACAGGAAGCTGCAAGTGATGAGGAAATGATACATGGATAAAAGCAGGATGTAGAAGACATGAAGAAAATGGTGTTTGGGTTTACAGAGATGAAAGACCAGTTATGCCTGATAGCATGATTTCTGACATGGCACGGATGTACCATGGACAAGCTCATATTGGGAGAGATTCAATGATCAGACTTTTTAGACAAACATGGTATAACCCGAAATTCAGAGCAATATCTGAGAGTCTTTGTCAAAGATGTCTTATTTGTCAACAGTTAAATCCAGGAAGGAAGACAGTAGTGAGTCTAGGAACAATAGGACGAGAAGGAGGTCCGTTCACTAGAATGCAAATGGACTTCATTGAGATGCCCCCTTGCAACAGATTAAGATATGTCCTAGTGGTCGTCTGTTTGTTTTCCCGTTGGGTGGAGGCATACCCAACAAGAAGGAATGATGGAATAACAGTAGCAAAACTTATGCTGCGAGAATTCATTCCGAGGTATGGTTTTCCAGTCACGATTGAAACAGATAGAGGAACACATTTCCAAAACGAACTAATTAGATTAATTTGTGAAGCACTCAGCATTAAACAGAAACTGCATTGTGCATATAGACCAGAGGCTTCTGGAATAGTAGAGCAAGTAAATGGGACAATTAAGAACAGGTTAGGAAAAATGTGTCAAGCTACAGGACTCAAATGGCCGGATGCTTTGCCACTAGTTTTAATGACAATCAGAAGTATTCCGGAAAAGAAAACTGGACTCAGTCCACATGAGATAATTATGGGACGAGCAATGAGACAAGCACAAGTACCTGTCAACAAACTACTGACTATAACTGATGATCTAGTGCTGGATTATTGCAAAGGATTGGCTGATGTGGTACGTTCTGTGTTTCATCAGGTTGGACCGGATGCGACCACTCTTGAAAGAAAACCAGCTCACGATTTGAATCCAGGAGATTGGGTCCGCATAAAAGTCCACAGGAGAAGAAACTGTTTGGTTCCTCGCTGGGACGAACCACGACAGGTAATTCTGGTGACAACAACTGCAGTCAAGTGTGCAGGAGTGAAACACTGGGTGCATGCCAGCCACACCATCAGAGTTCCAGAACCTGAAGATCGACATGTGAGTCGACATCTGGAAGTGTTGGACAACAGTTCAGCATCAGAAGCAGAAGAAGAAAGAGACAGGGTGCCAGAACTTGAAGATCGACCTGAAAGTCGACATCTGGAAGACCCAACTACGAGTACAACGATAGAAGAAGAAGAAGAAGAAGAAGAAATAACTGAAGTTCCAGAACTTGAAGATCGACCTGTAAGTCGACATCTGGAAATATCAGATACCAGTTCAGAATCTGATGCAGACCATTCAGACTGTGAAGAAATTCAAAGGAGAAATTGGAAATTTGAAACAATAAGAGAAGAAACTGAACCAGAGGATAATAATAATGAGCAACCAAGTACAAGTTGTGGTGAGAATCCTTCAGAAATAATATTAATAGACAAGAAAGGGAGAGTGTCAAGTAGAAAGTTAGAGAATTCAGAAGAATCCCGAGGAGCAATAGGGACAAATAGTCAAACAAAAGAGCAGGGAAATATAGAAGCAGAGAGAGAGACGGACACCAATTCGGAAGAACCTCGAGGAGGGACAGAAATAGGTGAACAAAAGAAAGAAAGAACAAAACCACAAGTAGAGGAAGAGAATGAAATCATAAGTTTCAAAATAAGGGACAATTACGAAAAATTTGAAACAGAGTCTGAAGAAAGTGGAGAAGAAGGAAACACAAAATCAGAATCAAGAAAAAGAAATTGGAAATCAGAAAGGGGAGAAAAAGGAAGTGAAGCCAAAAGGCCAAGAAAAGGAGACAATTGGCCCGACGAAGTAAGAAAATTAAGATACAGAATAATAAGGATAGGTGGAAAAAGTGCTGAACAAGTGAATGAAATAACGAGTCAGAAAGAGCAAGAAAAACAAGGTGGAAAACGCTTGCAAAAGTCGAAAAGATTAAAGAAAGTGAATTCAAAGTACAAATCACCTGAATGGTTGTATATTGCTTTGACTGATTACAAGGAAGAAAAGAACACTCACGAGAACCCAAAGCCAAGAAACCGAATGGGTGAAGGTGAAGTGCAACAAACTTGAAGGAAGTCTTAAAAATCTCTACTGGATTTGACAAAATACTGGATGTGACGAGTTTTACCGGATATGACAAAGAAAGAATTCTGAGAAGAATTAAAAGAAAGTACTAAGCAAAGACCAAAGCATTGGAGTGCAGAGTGGCAAATAAGTCATTTTCTGAGGTGTAGTGACACAATTTTCTGAAAAATAAATAAGGCTATAAAACAAAATGGAGAATACTAGAAATAGAAAAAGTAAATGTGAATTTCTAAGCAGATGGTGTAAAATGTGCTGTTTTTGTACAGGATTATTAATGACAATATGGATAGTTTTGGCAATCACAATTCCAATTAGTTTAGCTGTGGTAGAAACAAAAAATAATACTGAAAAAGAAAAAGAAGCTAACACTCAAGAACCAAGTGTTTTGAGAAGTAGTGCAGAATTACATAAGGATAAGTCAATAACGGATTTTTCTAAAAATGTTTTTACAAAATTATTATATGAATACGTAGAAACAATGGATGTGAGAGATTGCTATGTTTGTATGCAGTTACCTGCATCTGTAACAGAAGGTGTGACTTATCATCACCTACCTTTGACATATGGAATAACATGTAGTGTCCTAGCAAGTTTATTTTATAAAACTGGTAGATTAGAATATTATTACACTGATATAGATAGGATTTTTGCAAAAGTTTCTGTAGTTCCTGAACTAAACAAAATAAAACCGGGAAAAACGTTTGGTGAGTACTTTTTAGAAAATAAGATTTTAACATTAGAGGATATAATTAAAAACAACCTTACTTGTGAGTTAAAGAAAGAAGAAAAGGTATTTTTAGAAATGGTTGAAGAAAGAAGAGTGAAATTCCAAAGAGAAGTGATAGAAGAGACAAAAACACCTTTATGGGCGTTTGAGGAAGAAAATCATGACAAGAAAAAGACAAATGCAGCAATGACTTTAGATTGGCCTCAGACGGGAAGGTTGTGTATTCGGAGAAATAAGACAGTCTATGACAATTATTTTGTAGGTTCCAGTATTTGCCATGACAACTATCAAATTTTAGGTGGTTGGGGATTCAAAGGAGGAAAAGATCCAATATTTCCAGGGATCTATTATATTTGTGGGAATAGGGCTTATTATAGGTTACCGGACCATTGGTATGGGTCATGTTATGTAGGCCTGGTCTTTCCAAAAATTTTTCATATGGACAGAAAAGAAAAAGGAACATACCAAATGATTAATAGCTTTACACGTAGAAAAAGGGAAAGTTTTTCAGAAATAGTAGGTGATATTTTTGGAGCATTGATACCAGCAGTGGGAATATCTTTGAATACATTCAAAATTCGGAAATTATCCACAGTAGTAGATCGTTTATCTACAGATACTGCTGGAGGGTTCTTGATGGTAAATACCGAAATGGTTGCCATGAGAGCTATGGTGATGCAAAATCAACTTGCCTTTGACATTCTTTTGGCAAAAGAGGGTGGAGTCTGTGGAATGCTGAAAGTCCAACATTGTTGCACTTACATTCCAGATAAAAGTGAAAATATACAAAAGTATATAACAAATATTACAAATTTGCACAAAGAATTAGTTCCACTGGAGGTTGAAAGTGCCTTAGGAAAACTTGGTAAAGGGTTTTCTTCAATAGCAAATTGGTTAACGAGAATGAGTAGATTAATGATAGGGAAAGTTATAATAATAGCAACCATGGTAGTAATATTAATTTTAATGATGAAGCTTATAATAACATGTATAAAGAGAAAAAGAAGACAGAATAAGATAAAAAGAAATAACAGAATAATCAAAGAGAGAGAGAGAGAAATGGGTGAAATAGAGTTAGAAGAAATAAAAGAGAACATGTACAAAGAAACGAAGAGACAAGTTGAAAGAGATACGGATGTATAAACTAACAAAAGCAAAAAGGATAAAAGATATATGCTGTCTGAAAAGAATGTATAACTTGGGTTTATGTGGTGATATTAAAAATCACCAAAGGGGGGAGTTGATGGAGCAGGCTAAATGAAAATTTTTTAACCTCCTAATAATTTTCGTAAAATAATTAATAAACATGTTTGTTTAAGTAAACTAACCAACAATGTATGTTACATGTGAGGGGTAAAGTTAATACGCTATTCCTTGTGCAAAATAATTGACTTACAAATGTCTATGTGTTTAACATAACCTAATAATTGCGTACTAATCAAATAATAAATGCATGATCTGTGCTTTTAAATAAAACGTGAAGTTGCAAAATATAGTGATGGTAAGTAAGGGACGGCTTTATATGTTGCTTTTTGCTAGGTAATACCTAATTGGGGTACGTAGAAGACGGGAGGGAAACGAAAAGGTTATATTTCTCTGTTTTAACAATATTTTTGTTTATCTTTGAAATAGTGCGTTTAAGTCTAATCGAGCAGCGATACAAAATGGCCGCCGTTTGCTAGAGTGCGCGTGCGCTGAGAACCATGTGATAGAGGAGAGAAGCTGGGGAAAGGATGATCACGTGCTGGTGCTGAAAGGCTAGAATGGAAGTATGGTCAAGGCTATTGTGACCTTTCTGAACAGATGTGTGCCAAAATGATCAGCAAGAAGCGTGAGAAGCTAAAGTTGAATCAATGGACGGAACTTAGAGTTAAAATGTAGCGGAAAAAGATACAAATTGGACTGATTGAAACGAATGAGTAATGTCATGAACTGTGAGAAGCGATGCAAGTATGGACATTCCACAAGGAACTGGTTAAGACTGGGAAGTTTGATTAAAAATGTATAAAGAACTGAGTTTGACCAATGAGAGAGGAGCACGCCATTAAGAAGCAACAATTTTTATTCAGTAAGCTAGAATTAGGGTATAAGAAGACCTACTCTTGGTGGGAGGGGAGACACTTTTTCGCTGTTAATTGCTGCGGGAGATGCTGTTGGAGTTAGAGTTGCTGGGAAGCTGTTAGATGAGAAAAGTTGCGGTTGCCGATGCTGACGAGCTGAAGTTTCTGCTGCTGTTTTTATTTTCCAGTTGAGTATAAGATGCTGTTTTTGAGAATCTTTTATTTCCAAATTAATTTCATTCAGAACTATTAGATTTCCTAAAAAGGTAGATAGGTTATTTAGGGTTTTTCCTATGACAATTTCACTTTGCCGTCTAATTGACATGCATTATTAATATCAGTCTATTTGCATATTGACAACAATTGTAAGAAACCTGAATATTAAAACTGAAAATTCTTTTCATGCTTCAAACTTTATATAAACTTTTAAGATTCTTTAAACAAATGACTCAGTGATTCTTTAACTCAAATGTTTAAGGTAAATAGTAATAAGTTTATTGTGATTGAGCTGGTCCTAATCACTATTAACTAAGACTTACTAGTTGGTCCATCGACCAATGAGCAGGAATACCTTAAAAGGCAAATGAGAAGTGATATGCTATGTTAAAGAAGGTATCCTGGCTCCTTCCAGCGGTGTATCATGTGTTTTTCCTCCTAGGAGATTAGATTGAGGAAAAAGGGAAATCCAGGGGAAATAGATGAATAAGTGAGTGAATAGGCGGTGTTATGGGCCCCACCGTCATGTGGATGTAGTGTGTGTGTGTGTGAGAGAAATAAGTTGCACCTGGATGACCAAAAAGTAACCTAGGAGAAATTATTTTTATTGTCGCCGCTGCATCACTACCTTTAACCTACACAGCACCCTGCCCATAGGGCTACCTAGGGCCTACCTTAGGGGTGACCTATATGTAGTAAAAGGGGAGTTTCAGACTTGGCAAACGCAGGCCCTGCAGCGGCAGAGGCATGAGACAGGTTTGAAAGGCTACTTCTGTGGGTGGCACAAGCAGTGCTACCGGCCCAGGGTATGTGCAATACCACTGTACAAGGAACTTACAGGTAAATTACATATGCCAAACAAGTGTAGACCAATCTTACCAAGCTTACAAGAGAGAACACATGCACGTTAGCACTGATCAGCAGTGGTAAAGTGCCCAGAGTTATAAAACCAACAAAAACAGGTCAGAGAAAAAGGAGGAAGGCAAAAAGCTCTGGGATAACCTCGCAAAAAGGGCCAGGTCCAACAGAGTCACTGGGCCTCAGTTTTAGAGGCAGCAGATGCAGCCTGCAGTCAGTGTACTGGTCTCTGTGATGGCGTCACAGGGGCTCAGTTTTAGAGACATTGGCTCCAGTCTGCAGTCAGTGTACTGGTCTATCTGTGATGGAGTCACTGGACCTCAGTTTTAGAGACAGCGGCTCCAGCCTGCGGTCAGTATAGCGGTCTCTGTGATGGAGTCACTGGGGCTCAGTTTTAGAGACAGCAGTTCCAGCTTGTGGTCAATGTGATGGAGTCACCGGGGCTCACTTTTAGGGACAGCGGTCCCAGCCTGAAGTCAGTGTTTTGGTCTCTGTGATGGAGTCACCGGGACTCAATTTTAGAGACAGCTGCTCCATCCTGCAGTTAGTGTACTGGTTTCTGTGATGAAGTCACTGGGGTCAGTTTTAGAGGCAGCAGCTCCAGCCTGTGGTCAGTGCACTGGTCCCTGTGATGGAGTCACTTGGGCTCAGTTTTAGAGACAACTTGCTCCAGCCTGCAGTCAGTGTACTGGTCTCACTGTGATGGAGTCACTGGGCCTCAGTTTTAGAGACAGCGGCTCCAGCCTGCGGTCAGTGAACTGGTCCCTGTGATGGAGTCACTTGGGCTCAGTTTTAGAGGCAGCGGGTTCCAGCCTGCGGTCAGTGTACTGGTCTCTGTGATGGAGTCACTGGGGCTCAGTATTAGAGACAGCGGCTCCAGCCTGCAGTCAGTGTACTGGTCTCTGTGATGATGTCACTGGGGCTCAGTATTAGAGACAGCGGCTCCAGCCTGCAGTCAGTGTACTGGTCTCTGTGATGGAGTCACTTGGGCTCAGTTTTAGAGGCAGCGGGTTCCAGCCTGCGGTCAGTGTACTTGTCTCTGTGATGGAGTCACTGGGGCTCAGTATTAGAGACAGCGGCTCCAGCCTGCAGTCAGTGTACTGGTCTCTGTGATGATGTCACTGGGGCTCAGTATTAGAGACAGCGGTTCCAACCTGCGGTCAGTGTACTGGTCTCTGTGAGAGAGTCACTGGGGATCAGTTTTAGAGACAGCAGGTTCCAGCGTGCAGTCAGTGTAATGGTCTCTCTGTGATGGAGTCACTGGGGCTCAGTTTTACAGACAGCGGTTCAAGCCTGTAGTCAGTGTACTGTTCTCTGTGATGATGTCACTGGGCCTCAGTTTTAGAGACAGCGGTTCCAGCCTGCAGTCAGTGTACTGGTCTCTGCGATGATGTCACTGGACCTCAGTTTTAGAGATAGCGGGTCCAGTCTGCAGTCAGTTTAATGGCTACTCTGTGATGGAGTCACTGGGGCTCAGTTTTAAAGACAGCGGCTCCAACCTGCAGTCAGTGTACTGGTCTCTGTGATGATGTCACTGGGCATCAGTATTAGCGATAGCGGGTCCAGCCTGCAGTCAGTGTACTGGTCTCTGTAATTGGTGTCACTGGGGTTCAATATTAGAGACAGCGGCTCCAGCCTACGGTCAATGAACTGGCTTCTCTGGGATGGAGTCTCTGATGCTCAGTTTTACAGACAGCGGTTCCAGCATGCAGTCAGTTTACTGGTTTCTGTGATGATGTCACTCAGCCTCAGTTTTAGAGATAGCGGGTCCAGCCTGCATTCAGTGTAATGGTCTCTGTGATGATGTCACTAGGGCTCAGTATTAGAGACGCGGCTCCAGCCTGCGGTCAGTGTACTGGTCTCTGTGATGATGTCACTGGGCCTCAGTTTAAGAGACAGCGGTTCCAGCCTGCAGTCAGTGTACTGGTCTCTCTGTGATGATGTCACTGGGCCTCAGTTTTAGAGACAGCGGTTCCAGCCTGCAGTCAGTATACTGGTCTCTGTGATGATGTCACTGGTGCTCAGTTTTATAGATCGGCGGCTCCAGCCTGCGGTCAGTGTACTGGTCTCTGTGATGGAGTCACTGGGGCTCAGTTTTAGAGAGAACGGTTCCAGCCTGCAGTCAGTGTACTAGTCTCTGTGATGATGTCACTGGGGCTCAGTATTAGAGACAGCGGCTCCAGCCTGCAGTCAGTGTACTGGTCTCCGTGATGATGTCACTGGGGCTCAGTATTAGAGAAGTAGTTCCAGCCTGCAGTCAGTGTATTGGTCTCTGTGATGGTGTCACTGGGGCTCAGTTTTAGAGACGGTGGTTCCAGCCTGCGGTCAGTGTACTGGTCTCTGTGATGGAGTCACTTGGGCTCAGTTTTAGAGACAGCGGGCTCCAGCCTGCGGTCAGTGTACTGTTTTCTGTGATGGAGTCACTGGGGCTCAGTTTTAGAATCAGCGGCTCTAGCCTGCTTTCAGTGTACTGGTCTCTGCAATGATGTCACTGGGCCTCAGTTTCTCAGTTTTAGAGATAGCGGGTCCAGCCTGCAGTCAGTGTACTGGTCTCTGTGATGATGTCACTGGGCCTCAGTATTAGAGATTGCGGGTCCAGCCTGCAGTCAGTGTGCTGGTGTGTGCCTCTGCTGGTTTGTGGACTGACTGTCTGGCTTTGGAGCGACAGGGGCAGGGGATGTGCATTCACTGTAGACAGCCACTTAGGGGGTTGAGGTGTGGCCTGCCTTTCCTGGATGAGTCAGTGCTGGGCTAAATAGACCTGGGCTGCATTTAGAGTAGTTGGAGGAGATTTCCTTTCACCTGAATGGGCCTGGTCTGCCTTACACAATGCTGTCTCCGCCTCCTGCAGGTAAGCTGGTCTAGAGAGGACAGAACTGGTTTTGACTGAGCACAGAGCCTCTCTGCCACAAGAGAACAAAGAGAAAATGGAATATAAATATTGGAGCCCAGACCCCAGAACTTTAGAATATTCTGGACTCAAGAGGAACCTTTGCCAAGGAGAAGAGCTAGAGAAACTGAAGAAGTACTGCCCCTTTGCTGTGTGCTGTCTGGGGTTGGCCTTCAGTGGATGTTTCTGCCAAGGAAAGGACAAAGACTTTTCTGTGTGCTGTGTCCCCGGCTTCAGGAAGATCTACAAGGGCTTGAAGTAGAGCTTGCCTCCTGTTCTGAAGTCTCAGGGATCCAAAGACTTTACCCCCAGGTCCCCTGAACTTCCTTGCTGGGAGTTCTGACCTGCCAAGAGGTGCCTGTTGCTGAGTTGGGCCTCTGGAGGTTGTTCCTGCTGTTGGGAGCTGGAAAAGAGACACAACTGCGAGAAGTGTGATGCATCTGCACCTATTTCCGATGCATCACCGCCGTGCGGGAAGAATTTCCCGCATCACCATCATGCCGGTGAAGAAACCGACGCAGCGCCTGCCCACGGCTGGAGAAATCGGCGCCTGCCCATTGCATCCACTAATCTACGAAGTCCGAGATCACCGCACCGATTCCGACGCAGGCCCTGCTGTGCGGTTACAAGAAACAATGCATCGTGGGACCGTGGCTGGAGAGACCAATGCAGCGCCATTGCCACCTCCGCCGCCTTGAGAACCAATGCATCCCTGATCCCCACGCATCGCACAAGGGCACCAAGTCTACAAGGACACCGGGGCTGCAGTAAGAAACTGACGCATCACCTCCCCACACAGTAAGAAACCGACTCATCACCTCCCCTTCAGTAAGGAACCCATGCATCACTTCCCCTGCGTGGCCGTAAGGAACCAACTCATCACCTCCCCTGGAGTAAGGAACCGACGCATCACCTTCCCTGCGTGTAAGGAACCGACGAATCACCTACCCTGCGGCTGTTTTTGTTTATGATTTTGACGCATCCAAGGTACTTTGTGTTGAAAGTATTGCATCTATAGTTTGCTATGGACAGAACTGTTTCTATCTTCTGAGAAGTACATTTTTATTACTGTATTGTGGATTTTTTTCATTTTGGTCTTGTTTGGTTTAGATAAAGATTACTTATTTTTCTTAACTGGTGTGGTGTCCATTTGTAGTGTTTTCACTGTATTACTGTATGTGTGCACAAATGCTTTACACACTGCCTCTGAGATAAGCCTGTCTGCTTGTGCCAAAATACCAAGGGGGTGAGTAGGGGTTATTTTAGAAGTGTATCCCCTGTACCCTGACTAGGTAGAAGGGTCCCTACTTGGACAACAGTGCAAACCATTGCCAACTAGAGACCCCCATTTCTAACATGGAGTCCCTGGGGCTCAGTTTTAAAGACATAGGTTCCAGCCTGCATTCAGTGTAATGGTCTCTGTGATGGAGTCACTGGGGCTCAGTTTTAGAGACAGCAGTTCCAGCCTGCGGTAAGTGTACTCGTCTCTCTGTGATGGAGTCACTGGTGCTCAGTTTTACAGACAGCGGGTTCCAGCCTGTGGTCAGTGTACTGATCTCTTTGATGATGTCACAGGGCCTCAGTATTAGAGACAGCGGCTCCAGCCTGCAGTCAGTGTACTGGTCTCTGTGATGGAGTCACTGGGGTTCAGTATTAGAGGCAGCAGCTCCAGCCTATGGTCAGTGTACTGATCTCTGTGATGGAGTCACCAGGGCTCACTTTTAGAGGCACCAGTTCCAGCCTGCAGTCAGTGTACTTGTCTCTCTGTGATGATGTCACTGGGGCTCAGTTTTAGAAACAGCGGCTCCAGCCTGCAGTCAGTGTACTGGTCTCTGTGATGATGTCACTGGGGCTCAGTTTTAGAGAAAGCGGACCCAGCCTGCGGTCAGTGTACTGGTCTCTGCGATGGAATCACTGGGGCTTTGACCTGCCGCCCATATGTGTCGCCTGTAAGTGTAATGGCTGCAGACTTCTGGCCTTGTGCTGCTGTGTGGGTCCTCTCTTGTAGTTTCCTCCTGCCAGAGTGTTTTATTTACAGTGGGCTCTTCCCTGTTTCTGATACTGACTGCAAATTTGTATCGAAGGGTGAGAGGAACATTTGTTCGTACGGTGTTCGAGGTGAGGGAGAAGTATTATGGGAAGCTGTCAGTGGAAATGGCCCCAAGCCATTTCTTTCTTCCTGACACACCACTGTGAGTATGAACGCCTGGTGCTGGGTAGCCCTGTCCATGGTAAGTGTAGAGGTGATGGTCTGGGTCATCTCTTACCCTTACAGCATAACCTAGTGGAGAGAAATTGGACTGGCCGCCCTCTAGGGTCCAGGCAAGCCTCGGTCACAAGAAAGGTTTGGCGCCTCAGATCCTAGACACTCAGTGAACCTCCCCGTGAGCCGGACCTGCAAATAAAAGTGCGCCACATCACAACCCCCCAACACAGCATTCATGTGAGGAAGAAGGCCTCGTAACTCATCCTGACACCCAACACAGCATTGATGTGAGGAAGAAGCCCTCATAACCCATCACCACCCCCAACAATCAATCAATCAATCAGGGGTTTGTTAAAGCGCGACTACTCACCCGTAAGGGTCTCAAGGCGCTAGGGGTGGGGGGTGCAGGTTCCATCCATCAACACAGCATTCATGTGAGGAAGAAGCCCTCATAACCCATCACCACCCCCCAACACAGCATTCATGTGAGGAAGAAGCCCTCATACCCATCACCACCCAACACAGCGTTCATGTGAGGAAGAAGCCCTCATAACCCATCACCACCCCCCAACACAGCGTTCATGTGAGGAAGAAGCCCTCATAACCCTTCACCACCCCCCAACACAGCATTCATGTGAGGAAGAAGCCCTCATAACCCATCACCACCCCCCAACACAGCGTTCATGTGAGGAAGAAGCCCTCATAACCCATCCAGAGTCCCAACGCGGACAGGTCCTGGCCCATTTGAAGGGCTGCGTCTACCGCTAACACAATCAATAGGGTAATTGCCATTTGGGACTGGAAGAATTTTACCTCTTTTTTGTAACATAGGTACTTGAAAACTATTGGTGTGATCACTCTGTTTGACCTTCCTACTACTTCTTGTGCTTATGGGGATCTCGAGGCATTTTGGGTTGTACTGACGTACTACTTAGTGCCTAAATCCTAGTCCTTTAGTACTAGTTAACTAGCAAATATTCAGGGCTGTCTCCACACCTCTCCCCTAATAATGTAGGTGTCTCCTACTCCCTTGGCCTCCCCTCCCTACTATAATGCGCTCCCTCTGGACATACCACAGTCACTGCAAAAACATGGCCCCTTTCCCATTGGTAGAAATTCTCTGAAGTTGAGTATGTTTTCAAGTTTAAATCTATGTATAGGAAACAACGTGACTGCAGACAGTTGGTCTTACCATATCAGCACCCTGTACCAAACTAAATCCAACCCCTCAAACATCCAAGACGTGCAGCCTCAAATTGGCCAAACTCCTAGAAACCCGGGGAATGTTAACGAGCAAACGCACCACCTAGCACTAACCATCGTGGCTAAAAGGATCGCCATCGTAATTTAAAAAAGCAGAGCTGTTGGTGCCCCCGGACCAAATGGCATCCCTGCTTCAGTTTATAAACTGGATATCGAATTTTGGTCACAACTATTGGAAAGGCTGTTTAGAACCTGTCATATCACAGACACTGTCCCACCCTTCTTGGCAAGGATCAATCCTGCACCCCATTTATAACAAAGGCCTAGTGGTGAATACCGAGAGCTATCGCTTCATCGCTCTCCTAGATGTCGAAGCTAAATACTTCACTTCTTGATTATTGGAAGACCTAGAAGCATGGGCCAGCTCAAAACAACTGATATCATTCAACCAAACTGGATTCAGACCCATGCTGGGCACCGCTGATAACCTAGTAGCAATTAGGATGATAGTGTCAAAACAGATACAGAAAAAACAGCTCCTCTAAAGCTGTTTTGTAGACTACAGCAAGGCCTTCAGTGACATGCAATGGGAACTTCTCTGGTCGAAACTCAAAAATTGGGACATCCCCGAACCGCTGCTTCGAGGCATCCAATTACTCTACTCCAAAACATGGGCCAGAGTCTAACTCGACAATAACTTAACAGTCTCCAACAAGATTAGGATAGAGCAAAGAGCCAAACAAGGGTGTGTTTTGGCCCCAGCCCTCATTAACTTATTGATGAGCGACTTGGTCCCTGCCCTTGATGCGGTCGTTAGTGATGCGCCAAAACTGGGACATCGTCACATCACCTCTCTTCTTTATGCTGACAGTGTCATTCTTCTGAGCCAAACAGCTAGGGGGTTACAAAGCTGCTTAACGTCTTATTTTCACATAGCACCACAGACTGTATGATAGTGATTTTTGAGAAGACTAACGTGATCTTCGGATGGAAAAAGAACAAACTCTGAACATGGCATTTCAACAAACACCGTTTGTCCAGAGCCTCCAGATACAATCAATCAATCAATCAGACATTTGTAGAGCGCACTACTCACCCGCGAGGGTCTCAAGGCGCTAGGCGGGGGGAGGGGGGGAGCTGCTACTGCTCGAACAGCCAGGTCTTGAGAAGTCTCCTGAAAATACAAGTACTTTGGATGCTGGCTCGATGATAAGTGAGAGGCATTTAACCCATGAACATTCTCTTAAACCAAAGGCTGCATCACTACAGTTTGAATTTTGATCCATTTTTAAACACATCAAGCAACTGACCTTTGTTGAAAATAGTAAAAGCTAAATTAATCCCCAGCTCGGAAGCCTTCCCGGGAAACTGGGCACTTCTTTGAATAAATCTCAGAGCCAAGTGTTTAGAGCATTATTTAAACTCCCAAACCATTCTGCAGCAGCTCAGATCAGATTGGAATTCATGTTATGTGATCAACAGGCCTTCACTCTTAAATACTTACATGCTACGCGTGCGCCAAAGTAGGAACGCAGAAAAATCTCATTTGGGAGGAGGCATCTATAATGAACTATACAGTCTCTCAAAATCACAAACCTTTGACTGCCGCCTTTCATGATGCACTGAAGCTTAAAACAGCTACGACTCTTTGGAGCCAAAATCTTCCACACCAAAATTTTAAAAAGACTTTAAACCGAGCAATTCAAAAAGCATCATTTGTACAAGACCGCCGGGCCCTTATGGTCCGAAAGCATACTCATCTTATACAGAGAAGCTACAACGAAAGAAAGATTAAAAAATATCTCACTGGCATTTTTGCTGTGCATTACAAAAACAAGTATTGCCTTATTAGGATGAGAAACTTTTTATCACTGGATCTCTTACCGCCATGGTCAACGCACCCAGGGGCCTATTCACAACGAAGTGGCGGAGCGTGGCATTAGCCTCCTTGGCTTAACGCCGCGCTTTGCCACTTCAGAAACACAGGGCTGCACCATATTTACAAGAATATGGTGCAGCCCTGCGTTTCCCTCTGCGCTGGCGCTCAACTCAGCAGCCTAGCGCCATCGCAGGCACCCTCGCACCATAGTGCAAGGGTATCTGCCTTGAGGGGAAGATTGTTTATGTGCAGGAAGGTCTTCCTTCCTGCACATAAACAATCTTTAAATGGCATTTTGTAACTTTTATGTGTGCTGCTTAATGCAGCACACATAGAAGTTGCAAAACGTCGTTTTTGTTTTTTTGATTGTTTATGTGCAGGAAGGGTCACCTTCCTGCACATAAACAATTAATGGCAATTTGCTGATTCTATGTGTGCTGCACAACGCAGCACAGGTGGAAACAGGAAAAACGAGGAGAAATAAAGTATTTCTCCTCGTTTCGCCGGTTTTACCAGGTCTTAATTTTGTCGCTGCCTCCTATTTACGGCACCCTTGTAAATAGGTGGCAGCGTCAAAATCAATGAGTGTTGCAGTGGAACGCCCACTGCAACACCCATTTCCCTCCCCTTTCACTCTAAGTACAGCGCGAAAGGGTGTCTTATTAACAAAGCGGCGTTAAGCCGCGTTAAGGCGAAGGCCCTATCGCTACCACAACGTAAGTAAAAGTGATGTTGTGGTGGCGATAGGGGCTTGTATATATGCACCCCAGTCTCTAACGAGTGTCGGCTATGTGGTCATCTCAGGAGAGCTTATCTCATCTTCTCTGTATTTGCCCAGCCCTAATCGACGACCGCAGGAAATTCCTTCGTCAAGCGTGGATGAAACAACTGTCCCGAACAATTCAAGCAGCAGTAGATTTCCTGCTCAACGACTCTCATCCTCAAGCTATTTGTGGCCTGGTCTAATTCCTGACAAAGCCGACAAATTGCTAAGAGCCTCCATTTCTCCATTTCTTACTTACTATTCCTTTTCTATACGCGCCTTTATGTTTAATAACTGTCATTGGCGGCTCCTCCACTAAGGCGGAGGAGCGTCGCCCCACTGCTGTGCAGCAGCTCAATAAAAAAAAATAAAGTGATAATAACTCGAGTTTATTATCATTTTATTTTGTCCTGCTGCGTCAGCTTGGCGGGGCGTGGCGTGGATGCTCTGACACAAATTTTCACTGACCTCAACGTTACAATAGTGTCTTGCACTGTTTTAACTGTATTTGTTTTATATGTTATATCAATTTGCAATGGCTTTAATTAGCTGAGCATAATCAAAAAACTTGAAACTTAAACACTAATTTAAACCCTTCTTTCTTTCAGTCTGTGTCTGTGTCCAGCCGTCCTCAGCCCAGGGGGCAGCTGCAGAAGTGACTGATGCCCGAGTGGGACAGACGGCCACCCTCCCTGCCCCGGTCACTGTGAATCTACTGACGTCTGCCTGGCACAGACGGACAGCGGTGACCCCTCCACAGCTCATCTGCACTTACATCGCTTCACCAGCAGGACAGTTCAATGGCCCCCAATACACGGGTCGGGAGACTTGTCAATCAGACGGATCTTTGCAGATCAGAGACCTGCTGACAAGCCACACAGGAAACTACACCGTGAGTGTGATACCGAGTGGTGTATCCCTGGTAACAACCACCAGACAGCTGAGGGTCTACGGTAAGTGCTCGACCTCTGCCCTGGAAGTCCATGGGGCTTATTTACAAGCCCCTTGCGCCGCCGGTGCCTCACTTATTCCCATATTAAAAGTGACGCACCGGCGGCGCAAGGGGCTTGTAAATCTGCCCCCATGTTTCCTCTTCCTCTAAGGAGAGGATCATATGTGATATTTTATCTTTCTTTATCCAGGCACTTTCTGTAACATACGTGTATTGGTTGAACTGTCATTGACATGTTCATGTCCCTCTCCCATGACGCCATTCTGTGCTCAGAAGGGATCATGTTTAACTTCCAATGCCATAAGACGCATATCAAGGCACACAGATATCAAGGCACACAGATATCTATCGATACAACACCTTTTAGCGTTTGTTTATATGCGAATAAAGTTGTGGGATCTCAGACCTGACGAAGACACCATGACAGTTTAGTCCCAAACAAGACCTTTACACGCACATGTATGGTAATGATGTATGAGGCATACCAGTAGCCTCCGGGGGGAAGTGGGCGGGGGGGGCAAGGGGGTTCAAATTCAGAGTGACCTACAGACGCAAACACATCTCTGTGGCAGCGTTCAGTAGTGTCACCATCTCACCAATACCTGACTGGTCGACATTTTCATGCGAAGACTAAGAAAGTTGTAAAATCCGTTATGCTTCACGGTTTAAATGCAAACTGAAAGTAACAAATACAAGAACAAAATAGGAAGAAAGAATGTCAATTCTGTCTACAATATCCCAAATATATTTGAAAATACAGAGTATGTGGCATAGCACAAATGGCCAGTATTTTCTTTTTTTCTGAGAAAGGGGTAACCTTAGCATTCAGTTACTATCTCAAAAAGTTGCAGATTTAGATGAAAGACTCCTGACTTTTTTTTAGAAACTGAAGAATATATTTTACCATAATCCTGCTGAAAACTTTATTTGAGTTCACAGCTCGTTAATGTAACAGAGAAACGGACGACAGTCCTGTCAGAGTAACTCTCATCTACAGCGGGAGTATAGTTCTGGAAGTCCTAGCTTGGTCATTACATGGTGAGGTGCCAGTTTGAGATTGTACAACATCATATGTGTGAGGCTGTCTAAAACACATAGGCACTGCCTACTAACCAAGAAAGCCAGCACAGGCTGTTAGTGACACCCCTCTATTAGGTGTATGGTATCCACCGTCTATGGCTCCATGACCCCTGCGGCAGACCCTACCACCACATGTTCTACTCCCCCGTCCTGAACATCAGGTACCAGCAGGCTGCCACCTTGGAACTGGTCCCCAGGTCTCTTCTTTCCTTCCTTCATCCCCCTGCCATCCTAAGCAGCACACTGTGCACCCCCAGTGCCCTTGGCCACCTCCCCATCCCAAACCTCAGGTACCAGTATGCTGGCACTTTGGAACTGGTCCACAGGTTTCTTCCTTCCTTTCTCTATCCACCTCCACCCTCCTCAGAAGCACAATGTGCACCCTGAGTGACCTTAGCCACCTCCCCATCCTGAATCTCAGATACCATCAGGTTGGCAGCCATCTCCACCCTCCTCAGCAGCGCGCTGTGCATCCATAGCCCCTTTGGCTACCTCCCCTTCCTGAACCTTAGGTACCAGCAGACGTGCACCATGGAACTGGTCCCTTGATCTCTTCCTTCCTTCCTCCACCCACCTCCTCAGCAGCACACTGTACACCCCCAGTGCCCTTGGCCACCTTCCCATCCAGAACAACAGGTACTAGCAGGCTGGCACCTTGGAACTGGTCCCTAGGTCTCTTCCTTCCTCCACCCTCCTGAGCAGCTCGCTGTGCATCCCAGGAGCGCCTGGGAGGGATGTATGATGTGACAACGCGATCAATTAGATCGCGGTACATTACATCGCTGTCTTTAGCACGCAGAGTCGTTACCACGACTCTGCGCTGTAGGGCGTTGGACTTAGGAATAGTATGATTTACTATTCCAACTCCAGCCTACGTACAGTAGGGAAGGTGTTGGAATAGTAAATCACACTATTCCTTAGTCTAGAGTGCCCTCCAGTGCAAGTCGTGGTAACGACTTGCGTTGTAAAGGCAGCGATCTAAATGTACTGCAGTGTTTTTACTGCGTTGTTAAGGTCGTTTCCCCCTGGGAGCCTCCCTGTCCTGGACCTCAGTAACCAGAAGGCTGGAACCTTGGAACTGGTCACCAGGTCTCTTCCTTCCTCCACCAACTTCCACCCTCCTCAGCAACACACTGTGCAGCGCCCAGTGCCCTTGTCCCCTCTCCATCCTGAACCTCAGGTACCAGCAGGCTGACACCTTGTAGCTAGTCCCCAGGACTCTTCCTTCCTCTACCCATCTCAACATTTCTCAGCAGCACACTGTGCACCCCTAGTGCCCCTGGGCAATTCCCCATCCTGAATCTAAGGTACCAGCTGGTTGCCACCTTTCAGCTGATCCCCAGGTCTCTTCATTCCTTCCTTTCTGTACACACCTCCACCCTCCTCGGCAACACACTGTGCACCCCCAGTGCCTTTGGCTACCTCCCCATCCTGAACCTCAGGTACCAGCAGTCTGTCACCTTGGAGCTGGTCCTTAGGTCTCTTCCTTCCTCAACCCACCTCCACCCTCCTCAGTAGCACACTGTGCACCCCATTGCCCTTGGGCACCTCCCCATACCCTGGTCAAGTGTTCCTCTAGGTAATCATCCGTCAGATAAATATCATCTACATAGGACAATGCTTCTTCATCCAGATTCTGCAGTAACTCAGTTACCCTGGCGGAAAACAACCCCGGGCTGTTCTTATACCCCTGGGGGAGTCGACCAAATTGACGCTGGGACCCCAGCACTGAGAATGCTGTCAAATATATGGTCTCAGGCGCTATATGTTGGCAGAAAAATCCATTTGACATATCTAGTGTTTTTATATATTTTCTCAGCACAATGTTATTCATCAATGCGGCACTATGTGTGTTTTGTACTGCAAATGTATTTGTGCATGAGTTTAAATGTTTTTAGTCTAAAACTAGACGATATGAGTTGTCAGGTTTCATTACGGGAAACAAAGGATTGTTCATTGAAGAGGTGCAAGTTTCAATCACACCCTGGTATTCAAGTTGATCTAAGATCTCCCTGACCTGTTTTTTCGCTTCTTGTTTTATTGGATGCTGTCTCTGTGGAGTCGGAGTAGATTTTAATGGTATCACATAGTGGGTTGAACCTTCATCCCACCCAACATGGTTGCGATATAGTGCAGGGGCAAGGGCTACCGCCCACTCCCGCGCATATGTGTGTTTTAAGTATTGGGGAACGAGGTCGGAAAAGGCTGGAATAATTACCGTTTCTCCCTTTGGGCAATCCATAACAATAGCAGGTGGCCAATCTCTTTCAGCTAAAAGAATGTCATAGCCAAAAGTCAGGTTCTCCCAAAAGAGACCTTTAATTCTTCTGGGCTTGTCACCTTCCATTTGGAGTGTTATTTCATGTAACCTATGTGGGGCGCTTACCCTAGTATCAGGTGTTTCCACTGTGATATGTTCACTCAACTCCGCTGTCACCAGAAATTCCATCAGGTTCTGGCGAGCTATTGTTACTTCTGCTGCGCTGTCTAGCATCGTCAGAGCCCATTCCCCGTTCAGTAGTTGAGTCCTCAGAATTCTGGGCATGTCTAACTTTGAGACCTTTTACTTTCTTCTTTTTGAATTGAGGTTTTGCTTTAGGCTTTTCCTCTTTTTTGGATGCGTAGTCTGAAGTGCGTTGTGCGTCTCTGGACTTTGTAGGCTCTTCTTGTCTGTGTTCTGACCGTCCTTCCCTCTCCGAGTTTTTCGATGAACCCTGAATGGAACAAGAGGAACGTGTATCAGTGTCCTGATACCTGTCAGGTTTTCTAATGTTGTCCCTATTCCTAAGGTTATACCTCCTTTCAGAGGGCTCCTGTTGAGGAGACCTACCTCTGGATTGAGATCTGTTCTCTTTATTCTTTTGTTGTTTGTTATTATCCCATTTCTTCTTTGAAGAAGCAGGTGCTTGCTTAAAGGTATCCTTTTCGGGACTACCCATCAGTTGAGGTTTTATTGCTCTAGCTCCCAAAATGTCTCTGCCTAATTCTGCAAAAGCAGTTTCAATTATTTTAGGTAATTCATGTTCCTGTTGTAGAGGAGTGAACTCCCTTAGGCGTTGGCGTATTGCCACCGATGCTGCCTCCCCTTTAATATTTGCTAATATTATAGCTGATACCTGGGCAAAATTACCTAGTAACTTCATCCCTAAATTCAGAACAGGTTCTGCTCCATACTCGTTCTGTATTTATCTTAATACATCTGGTATTACTGCTAATGACAGGATACCATGAGTCCTGGTATATATGGCAGCGAAAACTGTACCCCAAGAGGTGCAATCCTCTATCTGGGGTGTTATCCCCATGGGCAAGCAAATTGTTAACATTCTGTGTTATTCATGTGGGCTGGTGTTTGGAAATACCGCCTATATCTGTGTTATTTTTTGAGCCACACAGAATGGAATTTGTTCACGTTTAGTGTGCATTTTACCCATCACTGCGTGTAATGTTTGTGGTGTAATTTTAGTTGTTGATGTTTGAATCGGACCTGTTGGTGTAGCCATTGATGGCTGAACTGTGAGTGTTCTCATCACGAACTGTGTCATGTTTCTGTAAAGTTTTATTAATTCTTTATGAAGCATAAGTAAGTCTCCTACTGGCATTGTTTCAATGTCAGGATGTGGTATGTAGGCTGCTAGTACTGGCCATGTTGCTCCGTCTCTTCCGAGCGGACCGAGTCTTACTTTATTTCTTGTGTGGGATAGGGCGCCTTTTAACCAGTATAAATGCTCCTTGTAAGTGAGCGGAACTTCAATGTACCTGCACGGACAATATTCGTTCGGTATTTCATCTTCTGTGTAGTAATGAAATGTCTTTGTTCGCTCATTTGCCTGTGGTAATGTAACCCATGAATAGAATACCTCTGTTCTAAATGATTCGTGTGCCTCAATCACAAAGGTTACTGGCCCACCCTAGCTGTTAGACCATATGCAGCTAGTTTTAGGGTGATGGCATTTATAACATTTTCTGTAATTTGTATTGCATCTGCATCTTCTTCTTCGGCTGAGAGATGAGCTCATGCACAGCGTTATCCTGTTGCTCAGTCATTGTTTTTAGTAAGAAGAGTTTTGCAAGGGAACTACGATAATTGTGTTATGCACAATAGGAACAATGTGTCCTTCAAGCTTGATTAACTAACAGCCAATAGATAGGATTTTGCCTACTCAGCAGCGGCGGACTTTTTGTATCCTCCCACTCCAGACGTCTCTGGGGAAATGTGAGTAGGGGTCTCTGAGAATAGCACAGCTGAACTACTCAGATTTAACCGTTAAATAAGTACCCAACCAACGTTGGTGGCGCCATGTCGTGTAGTTCCTATAGAACCTATATAGGATCTGCGCGTTTAGACAACACACACAGTAGGATTGGTGTCAGACTGATTCTAGACACCCCCACCGGGTATGTTGGCCTGTGTACCAGCTAGCTCACAGTGCCACTAGAAACTCCTCTTACCAAGGAGAGAATAGTTCTTGACAACTATCGAACATGACAACCCTGATCCCTCAGGATCGTGTAAACAATGTACTACTTTTCGCTCAGTCACTCGTGCTCACTTAGTCTCAGAGATACACAGAATAAACGGTATGGACGTTTTTCAATAAGCATTTCTTGAACAGTCGTTATTCTAGTGTAAAATAGGTGTACTGAAACAACCATCAGACAGTAACAGATATAAATGATTAGAAGCACCAAAAAAAGTAAAAGGATGGTAGATTTAAACCATCTTGCTATGATCATGAATACAAGCAAGTACATAAAATACATGACAATAAAATGCGTACTCCTACGATGCAATCCTAACTAGATGTACCTAAGTTTGCCTAGCATGTATGTAGGTGATAAGCCAAGAATCCCTCTAGGATAAAGTCAACCCCATTACCTGAAGTGAGAGACTGTTGGACCCCGTCTTGGTCTCGAGTTGGACACCCTGCAAGGGATGTTAGGCCACTGCGTGCTGGAGTATCTGCATGCAGGAACCTCAGCGTCTCGCGCCAGTGTGTCGGCAGGGAAATCCTTATCTCCTCTGTTTGTCCCAGCAAGATGTGATGTTTATATACCCAAAGGTCTCCCCGGGGGTTCTACCTTGCTGTGCCACTTGTCGGACTTAGGATGACGTTGGGAATGAACTTTATACATAGTTAATATACAGGAGATGGTAGTCCTGCTGAGTTTCCAAGAATCCTCATGCATAATGTATGAGGCTTTTACCAGGGAAAATCCCGCGGTCTGTGTTCAGTGTCGTATCTAGGTAAAAGATCAGTCCCTAAGAACCGTTATGTGTGTAATGTAGGGAAGAATATAGGTGAAAGGTTAAGATGTTACCTGAGCCTATATTGGGGTACCTATATGGAATATAACACACCTTGGAACTGGTCCCGAGGTCTCTTCCTTCCTTCCTCCACCCACCTCCGTGTCATCAGCAGTAAAATGTGCACCACCAGTCCCCTAGGCTACGTTCAAATCCTGAACCTCAGGTACCAGCAAACTGGGAATTTGGGACTGGTGCCCAGGTCTCTTCCTTCCTTCCACTATCCACCTCCAACCTCCTCAGCAGCACACTGTGCACCCCCAGTGCCTTTGGCTAACTCCCCATCCTAATCCTCAGGTACCAGCAGAATGGCACCTTGGAACTGGTCCTGAGGTCTCTTCCTTCCTTTCTCCAACCCCTCCTCAGTAGGACGCTGTGCACCCCCAGTATCCTTGGCCACCTTCCCATTCTGAACATCAGTTACCAGCTGGCTGCTACCTTCGAACTGGTCCCCTGGCCTCTTTTTTCCTTTCTCGACATGCCTTCGCCTCAGCAGCAGCAAACTGTGCACCCCAATTCCCCTTGACTACCTCCAAATCCTGAACCTCAGGTACCAGCAGACTGGCACCTTGGAATTGGTGCCCTTATCTTTTCCGTCTTTTCTGTATCCCCCTCCTCAGCAGCAGACTGTACACCACCAGTGCCCTTGATCACCTCCCCATCCTGAACCTAACGTACCAGCAGGTTGGTACCTTGGAACTGGTGCCCAGGTCTCTTCCTTCCTTCTTCCATCCAGCTCCACCCTCCTCAGCAGCACACTGTGCACCCCCAGTGCCCTTGGCTAGCTACCAATTCTGAACCTCGGGTACCAGCATGTTGGCACCTAGGAACTGGTCCCCAGGCATGATCCTTCCTCCACCCACCTCCTCCCTCCTCAAAAGCCCACCATGCACCCCCAGTGCCCATGGCCACCTCCCCATGGGGAACCTCAGGTACCAGTAGACTGGTACGTTGGAGATGGTCCTCAAGTCTCTTTCTTCCTTCCTCCACCCACCTCCCCCATCCTCAGCAGCACACTGTGCACCCCCAGTGCCATTGGCCCACCTCCCCATCCTGAACCTTAGGTACCAGCAGGTGCCACCTTGGAACTGGTCTCCAGATCTCTTCCTTCCTTTCTGTACCCACCATCACCCTCCTCAGCTGCACACTGTGAACCCCCATGCCTGTGGCCACCTTTCCATCCTCAAACTCAGGTACCAGAAGGCTGTTACCTTGAACTCGTCCCCAGGTATCTTCCTTCCTCCACCCACCTTCCCCTTTATCCGCAGCACACTGTGCACCCCCAGTGCTCTTGGCCTCCTCCACATCCTGAACCTCAGGTACCAGCAGGGTGGCACATTGGAGCTGGTACTCAGGTCTCTTCCTTCCTTCCTCCACCACCCTCAGCAGCACACTGTGCACCCCTAGTGCCCCAGGGTACTTCCCCATCCTGAACCTCGGGTACTAGCAGGTTGCTGCCTGTGAGCTGATCCCCAGGTCTCTTCATTCCTTCCTTTCTGTACACACCTCCACCCTCCTCAGCAACACACTGTGCACCCCCAGTGCCCTTGGCCACCTCCCCATCCTGAACCTCAGGTACCAGCAGTCTGTCACCTTAGAGCTGGTCCTTAGGTCTCTTCCTTCCTCAACCCACCTCCACCCTCCTCAGCAGCACACTCTGCACCCCTTTGCCCTTGGGCACCTCCCCATACTGAATGTCAGGTACCAGCAGGATGGCACCTAGGAACTGCTCCCCAGGCTTTTTCTTTCTTCCACCCACTTCCATCCTCCTCAGAAGCACACTATCCACCCCCCAGTGCCCCTGGCCCCTCTCCATCATGAACATCAGGTACCAGAAGTCTGTCACCTTGGAGCTGGTCTCCAGGTCTCTTCTTTCCTCCACACACTTCCACCCTACTCAGCAGCACACTGTTTACCCCCGCCCCCCCAGTGCCCTTAGGCCCTCTCCATCCTGAACCTCAGGTATCTGCAGGCTGGCACCTTGGAGCCAGTCCCCAGGTATCTTCCTTCCTCCACCCACCTCCACCCTCCTCAGCAATACACTGTGCACCCCCAGTGCCCTTAGCCACCTCCCCATCCTGAACCTCGGGTACCAGCAGTTTGGCACCTTGGAACTGGCCCAAAGGTCTCTTCCCTCCTCCACTCACTACCCCCCCTCCTCAGCAGCACGCTCTGCATCCCCAAATGTCTTTGGCAGCTTCCCCATCCTGAACCTTAGTGACCAGCAGACAGCGACCTTGGATCTTATCCTCAGACCTCTTACTACTTTCCTCCACCCTCCTATCCCTCCTCAGCAGCACACTCTGCACCCCAACCATTAAGCACCTCCCCATCCAGTTCCTCAGGTACCAGCAGCCTGGCACCTTGGATCTGGTCCCCTGCTCTCTTTCTTTCTTTCTCCACCCGTCTTCATCCTCCTCATCGGCCCACTGTACACCCCAGTGCCCTTGGCCACCTCCCCATCCTGAACATCAGGTACCAGCAGGCTGGGACGTTGGAGCTTGTCCCCAGGTCTTCCTTCCTCCACCCTCCTCAGTAGCCAACTCTGCACCCCAGTGTCCTTGGGCACCTCCCCATACTGAATGTCAGGTACCAGCAGGCTGGCACCATGCTACTGGTCCCCAGGTCTCTTCCTTCCTCCACCCACTTCCCCCCTCCACAGCAGCACACTAGGCACACCCCCCAGTGTCCCTGGCCCCTCTCCATACTGAACCTCAGGTACCAGCAGGCTGGCACCTTGGAGCTGGTCCCCAGGTCTCTTATTTTCTCCACACAATTCCACTCTCCTCAGCTGCACAGTGTGCACCCCCAGTGCCCTTAGCCACCTCCCCATCCTGAACCTCGGGTACCAGCAGTTTGGCACCTTGGAACTGGCCCAAAGGTCTCTTCCCTCCTCCGCTCACTACCCCCTCCTCAGCAGCACGCTCTGCATCCCCAAATGTCTTTGGCAGCTTCCCCATCCTGAACCTTAGTGACCAGCAGACAGCGACCTTGGATCTTATCCCCAGACCTCTTACTACTTTCCTCCACCCTCCTATCCCTCCTTAGCAGCACACGCTGCACCCCAACCATTAAGCACCTCCCCAACATGTTCCTCAGGTACCAGCAGCCTGGCACCTTGGATCTGGTCCCCTGCTCTCTTTCTTCCTTCCTCCACCCACCTCCACCCTCCTCAGTAGCCAACTCTGCACCCCAGTGTCCTTGGGCACCTCCCCATACTGAATGTCAGGTACCAGCAGGCTGGCACCATGGTACTGGTCCCCAGGTCTCTTCCTTCCTCCACCCACTTCCCCCCTCCACAGCAGCACACTAGGCACACCCCCCAGGTCCCTGGCCCCTCTCCATACTGAACCTCAGGTACCAGCAGGCTGGCACCTTGGAGCTGGTCCCCAGGTCTCTTATTTTCTCCACACAATTCCACTCTCCTCAGCTGCACACTGTGCACCCCCAGTGCCCTTGCCATCTCCCAATCCTGAACCTCTGGTACCAGCAAGTTGGCACCTTGGAACTGGTCCCCAGGTCTCTTCCTTTCTTCCTTGCTTCCTTCCTTCCTTCCTTACTCCACCCCTCTCCCCCCTCCTTAGCAGCACCCTGTGCACTCCCAGTCCCTTGGGCCCTCTCAATCCTGAACCTCAGATACCAGCAGGCTGGTACCTAGAAGCTGGTCCCCATGACTCTTCCTTCTTTCACCCACTTCCACCCTCCTCAGCATCACACTGTGCACCTCCAGTGCCCTTGGGCACCTCCTCATACTAAACTTCAGGTACCAGCAGGCTAGCACCTTGGAGCTGGTCCTCAAGGCTCTTCTTTCCTTCCTTCATCCACCTCCCCCCTCCTCAGCAGCACAGTGTGCAGCCCCAGTACCCTTGGCCACCTCCCCTTCCTGAACCTCAGGTACCAGCAGGCTGGCACCTTGGAGCTCGTCCCGAGTTCTCTTCCTTCCTTTCTCCACCCACCACCACCATCCTCAGAAGCACACTGTGCACCCTGAGTGCCCTTGGCCACCTCCTCATCCTTAACCTCAGGTACTAGCAGGTTGGTAGCCATCTCAACCCTCCTCAGCAGCAAGCTGTGCACCTCGAGTCCCGTGGCTACCTCCACTTCCTGAACCATAGGTACCAGCAAACGTGCACCTGGGAACTGGTCCCTTGGTCTCTTCTTTCCTTCCTCCACCCCTCTCCTCAGCAGCTGACTGTGCATCCCCAGTACCCTTGGCCACCTCCCCATCCTGAACAACAGGTACCAGCAGGCTGTCACCTTGGAGTTGGTCCTTCCTTCCTCCACCTCCCGCCACCCTCCTGAGCAGCACACTGCGCAAGGTACCAGCAGACTGGCACCTTAGAATTGGTGCCCAGGTCTTTTCCATATTTTCTGTACCCCCTCCCCCCTCCTCAGCAGCCAAGTGTACACCACCACTGCCCTTGATCACCTCCCCATCCTGAACCTAAGGTACCAGCAGGTTGGTACCTTGGAACTGGAGCCCAGGTCTCTTCCTTCCTTCCTCCATCCACCTCCACCCTCCTCAGCAGCACAATATGCACCCCCAGTGCCCTTGGCTACATCCCAATTCTGAACCTCGGGTACCAGCAGGTTGGTACCTTGGAACTGGTGCCCAGGTCTCTTCCTTCCTTCCTCCATCCACCTCCACCCTCCTCAGCAGCACAATATGCACCCCCAGCGCCCTTGGCTACCTCCCAATCCTGAACCTCAGGTAACAGCAGGTTGGCACCTAGGGAACTGGTCCCCAAGCATGATCCTTCCTACCCACCTCCTCCCTCCTCAAAGCCCACTATGCACCCCCAGTGCCCATGGCCACCTCCCCATCGTGAACCTCAGGTACCAGTAGACTGGCACGTTGGAGATGGTCCTCAAGTCTCTTTCTTCCTTCCTCCACCCACCTCCCCATCCTCAGCAGCACACTGTGCACCCCAGTGCCATTGGCCCCACCTCCCCATCCTGAACCTTAGGTACCAGCAGGTGCCACCTTGGAACTGGTCTCCAGATCTGTTCCTTCCTTCCTTTCTGTACCCACCATCAACCTCCTTAGCAGCACACTGTGAACCCCCATGCCTGTGGCCACCTTTCCATCCTCAAACTCAGGTACCAGAAGGCTGTTACCTTGAACTCGTCCCCAGGTATCTTCCTTCTTCCACCCACCTTCCCCTTTATCCACAGCACACTGTGCATCCCAGGGCACTTGGCCTCCTCCACATCCTGAACCTCAGGTACCAGCAGGCTGGCACATTGGAGCTGGTACTCAGGTCTCTTCCTTCCTTCCTCCACCCTCCTCAGCAGCACACTGTGCACCCCTAGTGCCCCTGGGCACTTCCCCATCCTGAACCTCAGGTACTAGCAGGTTGCTGCCTGTGAGCTGATCCCCAGGTCTCTTCATTCCTTCCTTTCTGTACACACCTCCACCCTCCTCAGCAACACACTGTGCACACCCAGTGCCCTTGGCCACCTCCCCATCCTGAACCTCAGGTACCAGCAGTCTGTCACCTTAGAGCTGGTCCTTAGGTCTCTTCCTTCCTCAACCCACCTCCACCCTCCTCAGCAGCACACTCTGCACCCCTTTGCCCTTGGGCACCTCCCCATACTGAATGTCAGGTACCAGCAGGATGGCACCTAGGAACTGCTCCCCAGGCTTTTTCTTTCTTCCACCCACTTCCATCCTCCTCAGAAGCACACTATGCACCCCCCAGTGCCCCTGGCCCCTCTCTATCATGAACATCAGGTACCAGAAGTCTGTCACCTTGGAGCTGGTCCCCAGGTCTCTTCTTTCCTCCACACACTTCCACCCTACTCAGCAGCACACTGTGTACCCCCGCCCCCCCCAGTGCCCTTAGGCCCTCTCCATCCTGAACCTCAGGTATCTGCAGGCTGGCACCTTGGAGCCAGTCCCCAGGTATCTTCCTTCCTCCACCCACCTCCACCCTCCTCAGCAACACACTGTGCACCCCCAGTGCCCTTAGCCACCTCCCCATCCTGAACCTCGGGTACCAGCAGTTTGGCACCTTGGAACTGGCCCAAAGGTCTCTTCCCTCCTCCGCTCACTACCCCCCTCCTCAGCAGCACGCTCTGCATCCCCAAATGTCTTTGGCAGGTTCCCCATCCTGAACCTTAGTGACCAGTAGACAGCGACCTTGGATCTTATCCTCAGACCTCTTACTACTTTCCTCCACCCTCCTATCCCTCCTCAGCAGCACACTCTGCACCCCAACCATTAAGCACCTCCCCATCATGTTCCTCAGGTACCAGCAGGCTGGCACCTTGGATCTGGTCCCCTGCTCTCTTTCTTTCTTTCTCCACCCATCTCCATCCTCCTCAGCGGCACACTGTACACCCCAGTGCCCTTGGCCACCTCCACATCCTGAACATCAGGTACCAGCAGGATGGCACATTGGAGCTTGTCCCCAGGTCTCTTCCTTCCTCCACCCACTTCCACCCTCCTCAGTAGCCAACTCTGCACCCCAGTGTCCTTGTGCACCTCCCCATGCTGAATGTCCGGTACCAGCAGGCTGGCACCATGGTACTGGTCCCCAGTTCTCTTCCTTCCTCCAACCACTTCCACCCTCCAAAGCAGCACACTAGGCACACCCCCCAGTGTCCCTGGCCCCTCTCCATACTGAACCTCAGGTACCAGCAGGCTGGCACCTTGGAGCTGGTCCCCAGGTCTCTTATTTTCTCCACACAATTCCACTCTCCTCAGCTGCACAGTGTGCACCCCCAGTGCCCTTGCCACCTCCCCATCCTGAACCTCTGGTACCAGCAAGTTGGCACCTTGGAACTGGTCCCCAGGTCCCTTCCTTCCTTCCTTCCTTCCTTCCTTCCTTCCTTCCTTCCTTCCTTCCTTCCTTCCTTCCTTCCTTCCTTCCTTCCTCCCCCCCTCTCCCCCCTCCTTAGCAGCACCCTTTGCACTCCCAGTCCCTTGGGCCCTCTCCATCCTGAACCTCAAATACCAGCAGGCTGGTACCTTGAAGCTGGTCCCCATGACTCTTCCTTCTTTCACCCACTTCCACCCTCCTCAGCAGCACACTGTGCACCTCCAGTGCTCTTGGGCACCTCCTCATACTAAACTTCAGGTACCAGCAGGCTAGCACCTTGGAGCTGGTCCTCAAGGCTCTTCTTTCTTTCCTTCCTCCATCCACCTCCCCCCTCCTCAGCAGCACAGTGTGCACCCCCAGTACCCTTGGCCACCTCCCAATCCTGAACCTCAGGTGCCAGCAGGCTGGCACCTTGGAGCTCGTCCCGAGTTCTCTTCCTTCCTTTCTCCACCCACCTCCACCATTCTCAGAAGCCCACTGTGCACCCCGAGTGCCCTTGGCCACCTCCTCATCATTAACCTCAGGTACTAGCAGGTTGGCAGCCATCTCAACCCTCCTCAGCAGCACGCTGTGCACCTCGAGTCCCCTGGCTACCTCCACTTCCTGAACCATAGGTACCAGCAGACGTACACCTTGGAACTGGTCCCTTGGTCTCTTCTTTCCTTCTTCCACCCCCCTCCTCAGCAGCTGACTGTGCATCCCCAGAACCCTTGGCCACCTCCCCATCCTGAACAACAGGTACCAGCAGGCTGTCACCTTGGAGCTGGTCCTTCCTTCCTCCACCTCCCTCCACCCTCCTGAGCAGCACACTGCGCAAGGTACCAGCAGACTGGCACCTTAGAATTGGGGCCCAGGTCTTTTCCATATTTTCTGTACCCCGTCCCCCCCTCCTCAGCAGCCAACTGTACACCACCACTGCCCTTGATCACCTCCCCATCCTGAACCTAAGGTACCAGCAGGTTGGTACCTTGGAACTGGTGCCTAGGTCTCTTCCTTCCTTCCTTCCTCCATCCACCTCCACCCTCCTCAGCAGCACAATATGCACCCCCAGTGCCCTTGGCTACATCCCAATTCTGAACCTCGGGTACCAGCAGGTTGGTACCTTGGAACTGGTGCCCAGGTCTCTTCCTTCCTTCCTCCATCCACCTCCACCCTCCTCAGCAGCACAATATGCACCCCCAGCACCCTTGGCTACCTCCCAATCCTGAACCTCAGGTAACAGCAGGTTGGCACCTAGGAACTGGTCCCACGGCATGATCCTTCCTCCACCCACCTCCTCCCTCCTCAAAAGCCCACTATGCACCCCCAGTGCCCATGGCCACCTCCCCATCGTGAACCTCAGGTACCAGTAGACTGGCACGTTGGAGATGGTCTTCAAGTCTCTTTCTTCCTTCCTCCACCCACCTCCCCCATCCTCAGCAGCACACTGTGCACCCCCAGTGCCATTGGCCCACCTCCCCATCCTGAACCTTAGGTACCAGCAGGTGCCACCTTGGAACTGGTCTCCAGATCTCTTCCTTCCTTCCTTTCAGTACCCACCATCACCCTCCTTAGCAGCACACTGTGAACCCACATGCCTGTGGCCACCTTTCCATCCTCAAACTCAGGTACCAGAAGGCTGTACCTTGAACTCATCCCCAGGTATCTTCCTTCCTCCACCCACCTTCCCCTTTAGCCGCAGCACACTGTGCACCCCCAGGGCTCTTAGCCTCCTCCACATCCTGAACCTCAGGTACCAGCAGGCTGGCAACTTGGAGCTGCTCCCGAGGTCTCTTCCTTCCTTTCTCCACCCACCTCCACCCTCATCAGAAGCATACTGTGCACCCTGAGTGCCCTTGGCCATCTCCCCATCCTTAACCTCAGGTACTAGCAGGTTGGCAGCCATCTCAACCCTCCTCAGCAGCACGCTTTGCACCTAAAGTCCCTTTCCTTCCTCCATCCCCCTTCTCAGCAGCTGACTGTGCACCCCCAATACCCTTGGCCACCCCCCCCCCCATCCTGAACAACAGGTACCAGCAGGCTGTCATATTGGAGCTGTTCCCCAGGGCTCTTCTCTTCCTTCCTCCACCTCCCTACACCCTCCTGAGCAGCACACTGTGCACCTCCAGTGACCTGGGCCACTTCCCCATTCTGAACCTCAGGTACTAGCAGGATGTCACCTTGGAGCTGTTCCCCAGGGCTCTTCCTTCCATCCTTCCTCCACCTCCATCCCCCCTCCTCAGCAGCAGACTGTGCCCCTCCAGTGCCCTTGGCCACCTCTCCATCCTGAACTTCAGGTACCAGCAGGCTGCCACCTTGAAACTGGTCCTCTGGTGTCTTCCCTCCTCCGCTCACTACCCCCCTCCTAAGCAACACACTGTGTACCCCCAAATGTCCTTGCCCACCTCCCCATCCTGAACCTTAGGTACCAGCAGACAGCAACCTTGGAGTTGGTCCTCAGACCTCTTACAACTTTCCTCCACCCACCTATCCCTCCTCAGCAGCACACTGTGCACCCCCAGTCCATTAAGCACCTCCCCATCATGTAACTCAGGTATCAGCAGGCTGCTACCTTGGAACTGGTCCCCAGATCTATACCTTCCTTCCTCCACCTACCTTCCCCCTCCTCAGCAGCACACTGGGCACCCCCAGTGCCTTTGGCGCACCTCCCCATCCTGAACCTTAGGTACCAGCAGACTGGCACCTTAGAGCTGTTCCCCAGGTTTCTTCGTTCCTCCAGCCTCCTCCCATCCTCAGCAGCACACTGTGCATTGCCCCGGGCCCTTTTCTACCTCCCCGTCCTGAACCACAGGTATCAGTAGGCTGGCACCATGGAACTAGTCCCCAGGTCTCTTCCTTTCTCCACCCACTTCCCCCCTCCTCAGCAGCACACTACACAGCCCCCAGTGCCCCTGGCCCCTCTCCATCCTGAACCTCAGGTTCCAGCACTGTGCAACCCCCTGTGCCCTTGGCTACCTCTCCATCCTGATCCTCAGGCATCAGTAGGCTGGCACCTTGGAGCTGGTCCCCAGGTCTCTTCCTTCCTCCACCCACCTCCACCCTCCTCAACAGCACACTAGCACCCCCCAGTACCCATGGTCACCTTCCCATCCGCAACCTCAGGTACCAGAAGGCTGTCACCTTGGAACTGGTCCCCAGGTCTCTTCCTTCCTCCACTCACCTTCCCCTTTATCAGCAGCACACTGTGCACCCCCAGTGCCCTTGGCTACCTCCACATCCTGAGCCTTACGTACCAGTAGGCTGGCACCTTGGAGCTGCTACTCTGGTCTCTTCCTTCCTCCACCCACCTCCCCCATCCTCAGCAGCACACTGTGCACTCCCAGTGCCCTTGGCCACATTCCCACCCTGAACCTCAGGTACCAGCAGGCTTACACCGTGGAACGGGTCCCCAGGTCTCTAACTTTCTTCCTCCACCTGCCTCCTCCCTTCTCAGCCGTGTAAAGGAAACAGGGGGCACCCTACTCACATGGAACCATGGTATATAGTATTGGTGCCTTTCATCTTGTAGTGTAGGTATGCCGCCTTATTGTTATTCTTTTTCATTTCTTATTCTCGTTAGTGCCCGGATGGGTCCCATGTGAGTACCCCCCCTTTTTTACACTCACTTCGTTGTGGTGCACACTTGTCACACTGACAGTGTATTCTTATTTCAGGTAAAACCTCCAGTCATCTCTCTGTTTACCCTCAAGCTGTTTTCCCATTGGCCCTATACTGATATATCGCATTATCATTCTTTCAGATGTCCCTGCATCGTTAGGTCCTGAAGAGACCCCCTATTTTTGGCTGGGTCGAAACGTCGTCGACAACTCAAAAGCGAACCATTTTCCGGCCTCTATTACTGTACTAGAAGGCTGTGTTTACTTATCTAATACTTCTGTTATGGTCGTCTTTTTAACTTTGGAAACCATTTTTATGTCACAAAATGTCACAATTGTTATGTAGGTTCTATGTTCACTTGGGACACTATGCACTTGATTTCTGAACAAATGTGATGATTCATTTATATAAACATATGAATATACAAGTATCATGCAGTATATAGTCTTATCTCTCTCTGACATCCACTTTGCCCTTGTTTATTGCTATTGTGCTGAATATTATTGTTTATTACATGCATTTGTCCACAGAAACCACAGTTTCTGTTTATATCCTCCCTTCTCAACAGCACACTGTGCACGCCCAGTGCCCTTTTCCAACTCCCCATCCTGAACCTCAGGTACCAGCAGTCTGGCACCTTCGAGCTGGTCCCCAGGTCTCTTTGTTCCTCCATCCTCCTCCCATCCTCGGCAGCACACTGTGCAACCCCCGTGCCCTTGGCCACCTCCCCATCCTGATCCTCAGGTATCAGTAGGACGGCACCTTGGAGCTGGTCCCCAGGTATCTTCCTTCCTCCACCCACCTCCACCCTCCTCAGCAGCACACTGTGCACCCCAGTGCCCTTGGGCACCTCCCCATACTGAATTTCAGGTACCAGCAGGCTGGCACCATGGAATTGGTCCCCAGGTCTCTTCCTTCCTCCACCCACTTCCACCCTCCTCAACAGCACACTAGGCACCCCTCCAGTGCCCCTGGCCCCTCTCCATCCTGAACCTCAGGTACCAGCAGGCTGGCACCTTGGAGCTGGTCCCCAAGTCTCTTATTTCCTCCACACACTTTCACCCTCCTCAGCAGCACACTGTGCACCCCCAATGCCCTTGCCACCTCCGCATCCTGAACCTCTGGTACCAGCAAGTTGGCACCTTAAAACTGGTCCCCAGGTCTATTTCTGCCTGCCTTCCTTCCTCCACCCCTCTCCCCCTCCTTAGCAGCAGCCTGTGCACCCCTAGTCCCTTGGCCCCTCTCCATTCTGAACCTCAGATACCAGCAGGCTGGCACCTTTAAGCTGGTCCCCATGACTCTTCCTTCCTTCACCCACCTCCACCCTCCTCAGCAGCACACTGTGCACCTCCACTGCCCTTGGCCAACTCCCCATCGTGAACCTCAGGTACCAGAAGGTGCCACCTTGGAACTGGTCCCCAAGTATCTTCATTCCTTCCTTTCTCCATCCGTCTCTCCCCTTCTGAGAAGCACACTGTGCACCCTCAGTGTCCTTGGGCTCCTCCCCATTGTGAACCTCTGGTACCAGCAGGTTGGCACCTTGGAACTGGTCCCCAGGTCTCTTCCTTCCTTTCTCCACCCACCTCCCCCTCCTCAGCAGTACACTGTCCGCTCCAAGTGTCTTTGGCCACCTCCCCATCCTGAACCTCAGATACCAGCAGATTGGCACCTTGGAATCTGGTCCCGAGATCTCTATCTTCATTTCTCCACCCACCTCCCCCTTCCTCAGTAGCACACAGTACACCTCCAGTATCCTTGGCCACCCCCCCATCCTGAACATCAGTTACCAACAGGCTGCTACCTTGGAACTGGTCCCCTGGCCTCTTCCTTCCTCTCTCCACCCACCTCCGCCTCATCAGCAGCAAACTGGGCACCCCAAGTCCCCTTGGCTACCTCCAACTCCTGAACCTCAGGTACCAGCAGACTGGCACTTAGGAAGTGGTCCCCAGGTCTCTTCCATCTTCTCAGTATCCCCTTCTTCCCTACCCAGCAGCACACTTGGCACCCCCAGTGCCCAGTGCCCTTGATCACCTCCCCACTCTGAACCTAAGGTACCAGCAGGTTGGCACCTTGGAACTGGCCCCCAGGTCTGTTCCTTCCTCCACCCTCCACCCTCCTTCCCGCTTATCAGCATCACACTGTGCACCTCCACTGCCCTTGGCCACCTCCACATCAGGTCTGTTCCATCCTTCCTCCGCCCCCCTGCCCCCTCCTTAAAAGCCCACTGTGCACCCCGTGCCCATGGCCATCCCAACATCGTGAACCTCAGGTACCAGCAGACTGGCACCTATGAGCTGGTCCTTAGGTCTCTTCATTGCTTCCTCCACCCACCTCCCCCATCCTCAGCAGCACATTGTGCGCCCAGTGCCCTTCCCTCCTCCGCATCACGACACTCAGGTACCAGCAGCTGCCACCATCGAGCTGGTCCCCATATCTCTTCCTTCCTTTTGAGTACACACCATCACCCTCCTCAGCAGCACAATGTGCACCCCCCATGCCCCTGGCCCCTCTCCATCCTCAACTTCAGGTACCAGCAGACTGGCACCTTAGAACTGGTCCCCAGATCTCTTTCTTCCTTCCTTCCTTCCTTTCTGTACCCACCATCACCCTCCTCAGCACTGTGCAACCCCATGCCTTTGGCCACCTCCACATCCTGAACCTCAGGTACCAGCAGGCTGGCACCTTGGAGCTGGTACTCAGGTATGTTCCTTCCTTCCTCCACCCACCTCCCCCATCCTCAGCAGCACACTGTGCACCACCATTGTCCTTGGCCACCTCGTTATCCTGAACCTCAGGTATCAGCAGGCTGGCACTTTGGAGCTGGTGCCCAGGTCTCATCTTTCCCTTGTCTACCCACCTCGCCTGTCCTCAGAAGCACACTGTTCACCCCTAGTGCCCTTGGCCACTTCCCCATCCTTAACCTCAGGTACTAGCAGGTTGGCCTGCTCTGGTGCACAAACTGCTGCCTAGCATTAACCCAGGCACCGGTGCCTCATGTTGCAAGTGTGCCTGCGTTGTAGGCAGGATAGTTTTTGTACATAAAGGGAAACTTTCCTGCACAAAACATAATGCAGCACATGTAGAAAGAGGAAAAAACAGAGGAGAAATAGGCATATTTAGTGTTGTTATGCCTCCCCTGGGGAGGTGTAGCATTTTGGAAAATTCCCAGGTCCTCCACTAATGGTACATTTGGAAATATACTAAAATCCATGGGTGGATGCGTGGGAACATCCACTCTCCACCCATAGAACGCCTGCTTGAGGCAGAGTAACACAGGCACCGACTTGCACTGCTTTGTGTTACACCACAGTTACCAAGCCACACAGTAGCACCTCAAGGTGGCCTTGCGTGGCTTGGTACATGTAATTCTAGGTTTTTGTCACCCTTGTGTGGTGCAAGGGTGACGCAAGACCATGATAAATTTGCCCCAAAGTATATCATGGTCGATATCTGAGTCCTCAGTATTTTTTTGCCGATATATTTGCAACCGATTATTTTGTCATCAATATTTCATCATGTAACCCTACATGCAAAAATGCTAAACTGAAGCAAGTTGGTTAACAAGATCTGTGGGGATAATAGGCCATGGTTACATGATGGTTAGAGGTAGTCTCTAGGTTTCAGAAGCATTTTAAATGACGAGTTGAGATTCAGAGTTCAGAAGAGCGAGGGATGCTGTTTTGACACACAGGAGAGTCTGTACTGAGGATAGATTTCCTGCAGCGTAATATTCATTACTAAGAAGATGTTACATGTATTTTATGTATGCAAGATGTCTTTGGTTCATTAATTTTGCATTATACCAGGAATATTTGAGAGCTAGTTGTTTTGAGGTGTCGGATGCTGGAGGTAGTACATCGTTCTATGGGTTGAGGGGGATCTAGAGGGACCTACAAGGATAGAATTCTCATTATTGATTTCAGCTTGAATGACTGACTGAACAACAGCTTTAAATTTATTAGTATCAGAAATGGTTAATTTCGGAATGAGTTCACTTGGGCGAAACATAGGACTTGCGTAGATTAGCTACATGACCTTGCAGAGACAGTTTGGATACGGCGACCCGCAACCCTGCTTGTCTTACAGACAACCTCACTATCTCTGGTGCTTCGCTATCCTGAGAGAGACAAGTGCTACAACATAGTACACAAAGGGGCAAATTACGAGTTTACGGTATGGTGTGAGACCACCGCACCGCCAAGCCTGTGTGAGAACCACCCGCCGTATAATGACTTTTTCAATCCTTGATGACGATTCCTTTGGCGTTCCCATGGTGGTGTCTATAAAATAGGCACCGCAATAGGAACGTCAAAAACATTCTGAAAAGTCCATGCCGTGCTGGAACTCCTGTGCATGCGCACAGGGGGGCAAATGTTGTGCCCCCCGTGTGCCATCACAGGGTGTGATGCACAAGGGGGCCCTGTAAGGCCCCCTTTGTTTCCTCTCCGCCAGGGTTTTCATAGAGGAGGAACCACCATGAAATCCCTGGCAGAGAGGAAACTCATAATATGCTTGGCGAGACCACTGTGGTCCCGCCGAGCATATGGATGTCTCTGGACTGCAGCGTCACCACAAGAGAACGGCGGTTCCCTGGCAGAGTTGCCGGTCCCAGGGTGGCACGTATACTAGGATCGTAATGTGGCAATCGTAAGCCCACCACCGCCATCCCACCACGAATCTGGCGACTCGTAATTCGGCCCTAACTATGGACCTATTACTTGTGCATGAGAGTTTCAGGTCTAAGTAGTGAGAGGGAAAATCTATGGGAGCTATTCAAAACTGCATTTTGTTGTACATTTAGTACTACTACAACAGAACTTCCAACATACTGCAAACTGGTATTCACTTACTTACATAGGGAGGTCGCCACTTCTCCTATCTTAACCGTGAGGAGATCTTTACTCTAATTGTGGAGATTTCCAATGTAAATGTGAGAGAACAGAGAGGAGTGGATAGAAAATGGGGTATAACTATGACTAAAGAGGAAGGGTTTTAAGAGAGGACTAAGGAGGGGGTTAGATAAGGTTAGGGAGGGATTTAGGGAGGGACATGCACCCACCCGCAAAAACATAGACCTGTTGCTTATTCTCAAACTGCTCTTCCATAATTACTGCAGCCAAAGGAGACCCAAATCAGTTGTAAATGTACTCCAGTTCACAGCTGGTTTATGTTCATCACCACACATAGCCAACCACTGGAACTGCAACAGTTTTCCATAAAACAATAATGCGGGTATTAGTTTAGGTCTTTTTTTAAAAATTTTACTTTAAAAAAAAAAGGTTTTTCAAATAGATTCAAAATAATTTCATTTTTAATTTAAATTACGTTTTTAATACTGTAACATTTTCTTTATATTATTCCACATGTAAAATAACATATAACTTTAATTATCCTTAACATTAGAATATTTTTCTAATTTTTTAAAACATTTCATATACTTTGTAACTTTTCCCTATACATTACCATGGGAAATCCGCACTACGGTGGCAGACAGAAATCTCCCCCTACGTGTGTACATTTTGTTAGTATTAGTAACTTTATACTTGTAAATTAGGCTCCACCCCCTGAATTTAGGGTGTGGAAACTTGTAACTCTACACTTCGTAGCCAATTTACACCCATAGATGGTTAGTTGCCAAAAGTAGAGTAAACGTACATGTGTATATTTAGGGCATGATTTAGATCTTGGCGGATGGGCTACTCCATCACAACGGTGACGGATATCACATCCGCCGAACTATAAATCCCATAGGATACAATGGGATTTATAGTTCGGTGGAAAGGATGTCCATCACCTTTGTGATGGAGTAACCCGTCCGCCATGATCTAAATCAGGCCCTTAGTCATGTGTGAATTTACCTTTGTGACTAGCCCCTTATGTGTCTAATGGTAGCCAAACAATTTTAGGATGGATGCATCCATATGACTTGCAATTTAGAATAAAACCAGAGCAATTGATCAGGTGATGATTATAGAAGATGCAGAGTTGGAAGAGGTGTTTTAAAAGTTTGGAAAGGTATTTGTGGACAGGTTGGGTTTGGCTACGGAGTATGTTCACAAACTTGCATTGAAAAATAGAGCCTTGCCTTTTAGGCACAATGTTAGGAGTGTTCCAGTGGTCATAAGAACTGAAGTGAAAGTTTTATTAGACCAGATGGTCACTGAAGGAGTCAGTCAGTCAAAATAGTTTATTTCGCTAGTTATAAGAAACAGCATAAAAAGTGTTCTAATATCACATAAAATCAGAAATACATTTGCAGTCAAATCTATAAAATAGTTAAAAATTAGATAAACTGCTATAAATTTATCAAATTATCTTCATGATTGACTTTTGCGGGTCTTTAAGGCACTTTGTAAAAACCTGGCCACACAGTAACGGGTCAGGAAGTTGTTTTAGGAGAGAGACTTTGCCTCAGCCCTACCTTACGTAGGATAGGACAGATAAATCTTTTCCTCTCCTCTCTGTATAATGGGCAAAAAAATAACAAATGAAGATCACATTGAGTCGATGAGGAGTCACAAGGGCAAGGAATCAAATCATTCAATGAGTAAATGTTGGCAGGAAATCCAAGCATCAATGGAATGTAATTCATGCAAAATCTCATCAACAAAAATCTATGGTGCTGATTAGTCACAAACGTTAAATAATTAAAACCCAAGGAATTTGTTTTGGGGTCAGAATGATATTGTCTCACCATAGGTTTAAGTTGATTTATTTCCCATCTCTCTTCGACCTGCTTTTCAATGAGGAGTTTTTTCAACTTCGCCCTAGAAATGGAAAAACAAGATGATGGGTCATCAAATAGATTTGGAAGCCCAATACTGTACAAGGCGTTTTTATAAATTGTAGCCATTTTATTCTGTTGCACCCATCTAATTTTAAACAGTCTAATAGAATGCCTTGTGTCAACTTTAGAGTGTTCCTCCTCCATATCGAGTGCCAAAGGAGAGTGGGAGCGGCAATAATCTGATCAGAAATGTAGGGGACATCTAATTCGGTGTGGTAGTTAATAGCAGGACAAGAGAGGGGGACACCTAATATACGCTTCAAAAGATTATTCTCTATTTGTTGAAGTTTGCATGTCGGAGTAACTCCCCACACTGCTGCACCATAGGTTGCAACTGCGATTAATTTCGCTTCATATATCTTCTTTATACTTTCTATAGGCTTGGACCCTAATTTCTTAATGAAGCTAAAGAGGCCCCCTATGCTTTTTTCCATCATAAGAGCTCGGTTGTCTAACATTTTGTTCCATACGTTTTTGGCATCGAACATTACTCCCAAATAAGTGATTGATTCGACTACTTCCAATTTTCTCCCTTCAGCATGCCACGTCATTAGTATTTTCGGTCTGGGTCCAGCCACGAGAACGATAGACTTCGTTTTGTTGACTTTCAGATCTAGATTTCTCATGAAGCTAACATAAGTGTCTATTAGCCTCTGCAGTGCCTTCCCTGTTCGAGCCAGCACAACTGTGTCATCTGCGTACAGAAGTATAGGAACTGGCGCTGAGTTAATGGCAGGAACATCGCTCGTAGGCCCTACCAATGACTGAAGGAGTCATGGAACCAGTAGAAAAAGCTGAGTGGCTTTCTCCCATAGTCATCAAAATATGTTGCATTCTCTCTCTCCATAGATTACAAATTGATTTATATAGGTGAGCAACATGCAGACATTATTCAGCATGTTACTAATACTTATTTATTGATCACATTTGATTACATTCCTTAAAGCAATGCCAGGTTATCAACTAGAGATACTTGTTGACATACAACATGTAACAAGAACATAAATACAGATCAATAACCAAATGTGTAAATTATGTACAATTGTTTGAGAAATACAAACAAAATGTCACAGACACACATTTGATACCACATACACATTTAATCAAAGCAAGACTTTTATATTAAATGTACATGAATTCCATGATATGCATTTGTATATTGAAAAAAGAGATCTGATAGAGACAGCTAGCTGCAGATTCCTTATCTTAGAATTCTCTACAGGTGCCAGACTGGATACGGAAATTTTTGTACAGCAGTATTTCCGCGCATCTGTAATGGGCAAAAGTGACTCTGTAGCGACGTCGTCCTCTGGATGTGACGTCAACTGAGTTCATATAAGCCCTCCTCCGATGTGCTGACGTGTGTTTCTTCTTTTCTGCGCTTGCAGCATGGATTCGATCAGGTGTTCCTCGGGCCGTTTTTTGGCCTACCTCGACAATTTCATTAAAAGGAACTGTGTGGCTATTCTATGTCCTCGGGGTTGGTTGATTGACTAAGGAAAAGCTTGTGGTTTGGAATCTTCCCCAGCCTCAGGCCTTCTGTCACCTTCTAGTTTGGCTAAAGAGGCGGGCTCTTCTCTGGCAGATATGCTCAGAAGGGTTTCTACCGTTCTGGAGGTATCACTTCCATCTGTGGAATTCTCAACAGATAAATTACTTGGAGTCTTACATCAGAACCAATCGGGGGTAGAGCCGGTGCTTCCTTATACTGAGGCTCTTTAAAATATTTTATTGGGAACCTGGGCTAAGCCCGAGTCGGGGGCCCCTCTGAATCATTCTGTTTCTCACAGACACCGGCCGGCCTGTGTCTCATCATAGTTTTGTGGTGCAGGCTGACTTGGTCATTTGAAATATTGATACATTCCCTCCTGTTCCCCAAGAAGGGCCAGGAAATTGGATAGCTGTGGCAGGCATATTTTTTCCTCCGCGAGCTCAGCTCTGTGTTCTCTCAATGCCTCTTGTGTCCCTGGGTGCTTCTCCCATTCATTATGGGACTCTTTGGAGCGCCTCCAGCCCTCCTTTCTAGAAGAGACACGGAACGTTCTTGTTCCGTTGGTACCAGACAGGCAACAGGCGGCTAAACTGATTATTCGCGGCGGTATAGATACCACTGATTCTGAAGGTTGGGCAATGGCCTCTTCAGTAACACTAAATCTAAATCCATATTTGTAAAGCGCGAACTACTCACCCTTACGGGTCTCAAGGCGCTGGGGGCCGTCGTGGAAATTAAGTGAGCTATTGCCCAGAGTCACATGGTGCTGAGCTGCCACCGGAGTCGGGGATCGAACCGTGAACCCTGTGCTCCGAAGTCAGCTGCCCTGGCCGCTGCACCACACCTCTCCACTCCACTCTCCACTCCGTCAACATGCTTGGTTGCGCACTTCAAGGTTTTCAGAGGCAGTTCAGGCCACTTTGTTCAATATGCCTTTTTATGGCACATGCCTATTCGGCACGCTTGCTGACTCTGCTTTGCGGAGATTTGGAGATAGTTAGGGTGGAGCAGATTCTTAACCCTGCCAACTGTTTCCTAGTTTTCTTGTAGTAGTTTGTATGGGGAAACCTTTCGTTTCAGAATGAGCCATTCATAGATTCTCCTTTCAGACTTCCCTTTATGGGTGATACCCGGTGGGGTATTCCTGCTTCCTTCAGGTATTTTTGTTCATTTATTCTGTCAGTGACAGGGTAAGTTTCCAGTCACTGGGACATATGTTATTTTGTAACTTTATGGACACTCGTACTAATGGGATTCTTGCTGGAACTGGGTTCTATTTCTATTGTGAGTACCTTATTTGAGTTGTGCGGATGCTCTGTGGCCTTGTTCCCTGTTCTGCGGGGATCATCCTTGGTATGCCTTATGGGCATTTTAGGTTTTCGCTCTGTATGCTTAAATATGCCTGATGGGACTTCAGTTATCCGTGTTTGAACATGGAGTGTTAGTGGCTTCTGCTACGGATAGTGAAATGTTCACTTATCCTTCTCCAGCAGCCTTCATGTATGTTATTTTTCTTGCCGTGGGATATTTTTCCCCTTATCGCCATCTTCTTCCCATATAAGACGTTTTGGAGAGGGAGGCAGAATCTGGTGCTGGGCAGGATTTACCCTGGAGCTGGACTTTTTATGGTATTTTGTGCTTCTTGCTTTTTATGTTTTACTTTGTATTGGTGCAAGATTTCCTGACAAAGCTCTTTCAAGTTCCTTGTTAGGCTGTGACGCAATGGCGAAGGTCTGTCTAATGTAATGTTTCGGATCTCGGCCACTTCCTCTAAAGTGTGGCATAATCTTTTCCCAGAAAGCACTATTCGTATAAAATTCAGTATGGCTGAAATCTTAGCAGAGGAGCAAGAACTAGTTAAGCCAACCTCCAGCATGGCTCATTTCCATAGCTCTCCTCCCCCTACCATCTGCAAATTCCTACCTTAAGCCTGCCATCTGGCAGGGTCAGAGGGGCTGGTGGGTAGATGGACCTGACATTCCTAGCCCGTCCTTACTCTCCCTTTGAAGCTTCATGCTTTACGACCCCTCCCCCCTGCTCTGGCATGCATTCCTGTGTAGCAGAACTCTCTCCTCCAGATAGCCTCTCCCTGAGTGAGCCACTTATCACTTCATCAAAGCAGCCTGGCTAAGCCTGTTAACTCTGACCAATCAGGGATAAAGGCAGGAAGGCTGAATTTTGGCTTACAGACAAGAAAGTCTTATAATTTACTTTCCTTATACTTTAGGATAAATTCAGCAATGACATATTGTTGGATTTATTAATGCCATTCTCCTAAGTCCTGGAATGGTATTTTAATTTAATTCCTAGTGATCGTTATGCATTCATGAACTATTGCAATGTTGTCCTATGGGGCTAGTTATCTACAATGGGGAAAATGAAATGGGCGATTTCTCCATCACCCGGGCATCTAAAACATCAGTTATAAAGGCCCTGCTTATAGTTACATGACCCCCACCCCTGGGACACCTAGGGGAGACGCTAGGGGTCCTGAATATGCAAAAATAGTGTAGATCCTCACTCCATTGTGCTCCTGACACCAAAGCCTGTTTTGGGAGGCACTTTACTACAATGGAGAAAGTGAAATTTGCACTTTCTCTATCCCCAGGGCATATAAAACATCTTTTATAAGGGCCTTCCCTATAATGACATGCCCCCGACTCCTGGAATAGCTAGGGGAGACCCTGGGGGTACCTAAAATGCCAAATTATTTTAGTTTATTGCTTTGCAAGTGCCCCTACCACCAAAGTCGAGTTTGGGCACAATTTACTTTTAAAAGCAGTGCTGCAATAGCTTTTAAAGTTCTCTCAGCAGTGCACACATGCAAGTGCAGAAAGGGCTGCTGCCTCTACACTGCCATGCCCTAGTATACACTAGGGACCTATAGGTAGTGTTAATCCCCCTGCCCTATTATCTACCAGAGACTTATAGAGTAGGTCATGCCAATTATAAGTGTACCCTAACATATAGTGTACCCTCATATATGTGTGTGTTTTCACTGTGTTTTCATGATATCCCTGGCCCTGGGCCTGGTTAGGCAGAGCCCAGGGAAAGTCAGAGTCAGTTACCACCAGTACCAGTCAGAAACAAATGGGGGCGCACAGGATGACTTTGCAACAGGTGTCCTTCAGGAATATGTTCCTTTGATGTTATAGTTCCTTTTCTTTGAAGATTGGTGTCTAAGGAGGCTGAGGTCTTTACCCTCATTATAGGGTGTGAAAGGGAGTTGGCCTCTCAATGGTCTATTAAAGTATTCCTAGCTTATTTGTGAATTTTGTCTGATTAGATGAATCTTTTCTTTTTCTTCCTTTTCCTCCTTTAGAGGAAGGAATGAGGTTGGCATCCCCTTTTTTGATAAAGAGTCTATCCTGTCTCAGGTTGGGACATTTCTTTCTGGCCTCAATCCTTGTGGTGGCTCTATGCACTGCCATCCACTTTTCCGTTTCACAGGGCTTTATCTCTTTACGACTGTGTTACTTCATCTCTTGTCGAGAAACGCCAATCAGGTTTGGTTACCTGATGTCATTGATTTGTTAGGGCATTTTGTGTGTTGGCCTTTATTTCAACTATAGCTGAATAGACCCTGGTGTGGTCTTTATTTCCTTTATAACAGAAGTCTTGGCAGCTGCTGTCTTCTTTTTTCTTTGGATAACTGCCTCTCGGTAGCCTTATCAGGCAGTGAGGTTCGCTACTACTTAATTGTCATGGTTGTTCAGGGATGGGTGATGTTCCTTCACCCCCTGCATCTTTGGTATATTATAATTATTTTGGTAATTATATCTATCGTTCAATGGATACCTCTCTTGTAGGAGGGTTTCTGGTTTCTACACTGGTTAGTCTTCCCACTTGTTGAGTGAGACCAAGGGTTTACTTTCCCGATGGGGATGATGATACTTGTGGTTTTCTGAGGGTCTGGCATGTAGGAGTATATATTTATGTTTGTATATATATTGATCATGCATATACAGGTATGTGGTATAGGTATGTCCATGGGGAGTGTTGTCTGCTTTTGTTGCAGTGCTCCTCTTGAGACTCTGAATAAACTTGAACTAGTTGTTGCTATATACATTTCTACTCCTCGCCTTATGGGCTCCAGCGTTACATGGTCCCAAAGGGTTGTCTTCTCTCAGTGGGGGGTTTCTCCATCTGAGAGGGGTCTCTGCCAACCATTGTAGTTGCTAATTTGCAAATCTGGTGTTTAGTATTTTAGAGGTGTCTCTCACTGACTCTCTCTCTCCCTCTTTTTGTGGGTGTGCTCTGAGATACCTCCCCCTCTCTGATCTCAGGGAGGGGTTAGGTCAGGTTCTAGTGTCCACAACAAAGAGCTAGCGATCTAATTCAGGTGGACTGCTAATGTCCTTGGCCCCTGAGTTTTGTACAGACGTGGGTTAGTTACCTGTGGCAAGATTACATAGTATGGTTGTTTCTATGGAGTGTTTTCTCAACACTTGCTTATTCCTGTGCGGTGGGTTATGTTATTCACATGTTTCTTATGCGGGCTTCCCACATCCCTTTTGGGGGGAATATTCTTTGCTTTACCGATGATTTTCTAGAAAGCCTGGATACTGTGACTGGTAAGTCTTGTTCAAGGGCCTTGGTCAATCAGTTCAGTTTGAAGATCTGCCTCCAAGGATGGTGTTGTTTGGATATCTAATTCTAAGATAAGAAATCTGCGGCTCGATGTCTCTATCAGATGAATGAGTTACTTACCTTCGGTAATGCCTTATCTGGTAAAGACAGAATCTAGCCACAAATTCCTTAACGACCCACCCATCCTCCCCACTTTGTGAACTGTTAGTCCTGTTGCCTTCAAGACCCTTTCTTGGCATTCTGCAGCATGCATAGAAAGAGGAAAAAGCCTCTTGTGATTGATTTTGTGCAGGAAGGTTTCCCTTCCTGCACAAAAATAATCATCTCTGCAACGCAGGCACCCTTGCACCATGGTGCAAACGTGCCTGCGTTGGCACAGGGCACCCCATTGTGCGCCAATGCAGGGGAAAAGGACAGAAATGTGCCATATCTGATAGATACGGCGCATTCCTGCCCTTTTCCTTTGCTGTAGGGCAGCGCTGCAGGAAGGCCTCCGGTGCTGCCCTACCGCAAAAACTCATAAATGAGGCCATAAGTTGGTAGAACTGTTATTCATGAGGAATGTGGCCATACACTCTACCATTGGGGCATTGAGGGCAATTTTCAGTAGGGAAAGGATTCTTTCCTGTTTGGTCCTCTTTGGAAATGAAGAATGTTTTGGAAGAATGTGGAATTTGTCATACACACACCTCTTTGTACAATCCCATGGTTAATGTGCAGGTGGAAAGGATAATCTGGTTTGTTACGGGGGCCATTTAAATGGCGGTTAAGTCAGGTGGTTGAGAGGGCACTGGGAGATATGTTGTGGGAACACCATACTACAATTAATAGTGTAATGGTTAAAGCCCTGATTGAGATAATGTGAGATAGATCAGCTGGTGCAAAGGTGACCACTGGATGGTTGCACAAAAGTTATGGTGTTGAGATTAAGGCCTAACTCTTCCCATATCAGACTTGAGTTGCATGCCCAGTAGTTGTTTCTTGTAGTTTAAATGCAGAAAGACTCGCATTACAATTTAGCCATATATTTATGAACATGCATTTCAAAATGTGTCCATTTAGTACACTACCACAACCCCTAAGTCTTTAGTGAGGTGGCATTATTGGCCAGCACCCCCACTCTAAAAATGGTTACAACACCAATGCTTGTGCTCAGACCCAGTGTATATAATCCAGACACTCACTGGCTGCCTTCCTTCTGCAGAGGTGGACCTCCCTCCCACGGGCAGCCCTTGCCCTGGCTCCTGCTGGCAGACCACCCTGGGCGTGGCCTGTGGCGTTCTCCTCAGTGCTGCAGTCATTGTGGCAGTGATGGCTGTTCATTATGAGAGACGTCTGAAACAGAAGGACACACAGAAAGGTAAAAGTCCATAACATGGCCCTTATTCTATCTCTCTGCATATTATATACTATATACTCTGCATATGTGACACAACATTAATGCTTCCATCACTCTTTGCCTCAGATGAAAACATGTACCAGAATCCCAGTGTTATCAACAACCCCGATACCCAATACGAGAGCGTGAGAAGAGAGCGCGAGGGTCAGTCGGCGGTGAGTAGCAGGCAGTGATGAAGTCATGTAAATAATGCCTCATAATGACAAACCCAATGTATTCATATTGTTTTCATTCTGCATGGAACAAAGTGCATAGGCCTTCTGCTCTGTTCAGGAAGAGCATAGATTGGGGTGTGTTGGAGCCCTGATGCATACTAGACAGTTAGCTATGTCTGGCACATAAACTGCCTCCAACCCTCTGGAGTGACCCTGAGCTGCCCTGCTGGGACAGTCTGAGAGTGGCTATGTCAGCTGAAGATGCTGCAGGAAATCTTCCTTTCTTCATACAGGGGGGCCTTTGTTACCTCTTTGGTACATTTCATTTTAGTAAATGTAGAGGAGCTCCCTGCACTGGGCAGGAGGGTGCGACCCCTGCCTGGCTCTTGAGCCTACATGATGCTGGCAATACACCTCTTTTCATACATTTTCAGTGCCCACATACAGTCTCCATCATAAAATGTGTGTTGCGGAGGGTCGTTCCTATCACTTTATGAAAGGAACACACGCGTAATCCCAGTGGCCTTGGGGAGTGTGAAAAGAAATACTATAGGATGTCAATTTGTTTCTAAGTTAAAAAAAAATGAAATACCTGTAAGTGAACTGTAGAAATATTTCAACATATGCCAATAGTTATGAAAGCACAGATGAAGTACATTTTGTTTTATAATTCTGAAGTGTGAGGTTCACAAAGATCAAAACATATCTTGGTGATGCACAAATGATAATTATTATATTGTATTGCACATTTGTGAAGCGCTCACTACTCCTATGTGAGGCACTGAAGCGCTTACCTACATACGCCCTATAAGGTGGTGTGTGGTTGGAAAGGCGTTCTCTTTGTTGTTTGGTCCTATGTGGGAAGTGTTTCCATGTCGTGTGTGGTGACCACTGAGCTGCAGTGGTCCTGTTAGGGAATGCAGCATGTAGCAGTGTGGTGGATGATGAGATGTGAAAGATGCAAATGCGCAGTTTATGGCTTGCAGCACGTTAGCCGCTTTGAACAGCTCTGCAGGTCCCTCTATGGTATTTCTTATGATTCTAGTCTGCTTAGCTGGTTCCTGCACTAGGTTGTCCAATCAGAAATTTCAGGGCAGATTTACTTTCATGTAACACAATGCAGCAACACAACTTGCTGCACTGAAGTGCATGAAAGGCAGACAGCATAAAGGCATCATAATTACAAAGGTATGGCACATTTCTGCTGTCTCCTAGCCCTGGCACACTGTGTTGCCTAGCACCAAAGCAGACAGCCTTGTGCCATGATGTAAAGGTGCCTGCATTACAGGCAGGATTGTTATCATGCAGGAGAGACACCTATGTGTGCTGCAGCATTTAGCAGACATAGAATGAGGAAGTAAGAAGGCGAAATAAAGATGTTTCTCCTCATTATGTTATGTTATGTTACTAGTTTATGAAGCACGCAAATGCCAATCAGCATGTTGGCACTAATGTCAAAGCATGATCCTATGGAAGACGGCGAAAAGAAGAGCTTATTAAGCAGAGAGGTGAAAAAGCCAGGTTTTCAGTTGATTTCTGAACTTTAGGAGATTTGGCTGCACCATGTGTTGGTCAGGCAGCACATTCCATCATTTGCATGTGGAATGGGAGAAACTTCTTCCTCCCCAGTTTGCCTTTCATATTCTGAGAATAACGACCTGCTTCGCTACGCTCAACCGCAGGGTACGGGTCAGTATATACCATTTGAAAATCTGGAATGAAAGAGAGACAACCTTGTGCAGGGCCTTATGGGCCCAGCCCAAGGCTTTACACTTGATTCGCTCCCTGATAGGTACCCAGTGCACATCAATAATGGTTGGTGAAATTGAGCAGAATTTGGGAACATTCATCAACACACAAGCTGCAGCATTTTGGGGAGCCTGCAGTTTGTTTGTAGCTGCAGCTGAGAGCCTACATACAATGCATTGCAATAGTCTAGTTTTGAAATTACCAGAGCAATTATAACTGTTTTTCACAACTCTCTTGGAAGAAAGGGAAGGATTTTCTTTAAGATTTTTAAAGTGAGGAAACAGGAACATGCTACCTGCTTAATGTGGTTAATAAATGATAGTTTGGCAAAAAATTGACTCCTACATTCAGTGCTTTTTGGACCTGAGGCAGGAGCGACCCAAGATTGGGAGGACTTCAGGTGGAATTCCAAAAAGAAGTGTCTTTGCCAAAAGCAGTACTTCGGTCTTTCCAGAGTTTAACTTTAAACATTTTTTTTTGCATCCAGTCAGCAATGTCACCCACGTATATGTTGAATTATTTGGCTATTTTTTCTGGATTGGAAGAGACCTACACCACTCTGTGGGTGTCATCAGCATAGGAAAATACCGAAAAGCCACATGATCGGATGAGTTCGATCAGAGGGCTAACATACACGTTGAAAAGGGTAGGACTTAGCAAGGATCCCTATGGGACCCTGCAGGGAAGCGTGAAAGGGTCTGAAGTAAAGTCCTCAAGAGTGACTACTTGCTCTCAGTTGGACAAAAAGGAGTTGAGCAGTTGTAATGACATGCCCTTGATGCCGATACTTTCAAGTCGGTTAATCAGAAGGGAGTGGTTGACCGCATCGAACGCGGCCAGAAGATCAAGCAAGATCAAAGCCACTTCACCACCATTGTCAAAAATGGCTCTAATTTCTTCTGTGGCAGCCATCAAGGCAGACTCTGTGGCAGTGGTTGGGTCTAAACCGGGGCTGCAATTGATCAAGGAGGTTGGTGGGTTCGAGAAAGGTCATAATCTCTTGATTGATAACTTTTTCTAGAGTCTTACCTGGAAGGGGAAGCTGAGAAATCAGCCTGCAGTGTTTTACCTCATGGTGTTGTATACTTTATAGGGTGTCCATAAACGGGCTTTCTAGAATCATGTCCTATATAGGCACAATTCGCCTTGCCCTTATATAGGCATAAAATCCCAGACCTTATTTAGGCATAAACCATGCACTCCAAATACAGGCATGGATTCCGGCATCCGTCCACCCTAGCATCTCAACGAGTCCATGAAAAAAAACAGACGCTTAGGCTGCGGGAGTTTCCCTTGCCCAGGACTATTGATTTCTTCAAGGTCTCATATATTATGCATGAACCATTATTCCTTAGGGGTTCATTCATGACGTCTTTCGCTGCCCAACTCACGTCAATGCTAACATTTTCAGGTATAAATATACCTTCCCAAACCCCTGTAAATCAGAGGAGACCTCGACTTCAGAGGAGCCCGTTTCCCGGCCGGACGCACTGAGAAGACGCTGTCATTCCTGCACGCAGAGAGTCCAGCTTCCAGTGATCTAACTTCCCTTGCGGGGTGTTGGAGTTCGAGTCCGGAAAGAGATTCCTACCTCTCTCATTCTTCAGGTATGGAGCAGACTAGAACCTAGAGGGACTCTTGGCATACTAGTTTCTTGGCATACTAGGCGTAACTTACTCTTAGTATACTCTAGTCAGGAATACAGCACCTACTTCTACTTCTCCCTACACTTAGGATAGGTTAGGTACACTGGGGTAGAACTAGGCTAGAAACGCATCGTATGAGTACTCGCATTTTTAGGCTGTGTCATTTTATGTAAATGCATATATGCTGAAAAGATAATGCTAACGCAGTATTATTTATTTCTACTGCTCACTCTGTACATTATTTATCTCGCATACTGTCTTGTGATCGTAACAGCACATCTAACTTACACCAGAAACAAGACTGTTCAATAAACCTTTTTATTGAAACGCCCGTCTGTTATTTCTGTGTAACTTTGAGAGTAACTGAAACATGCACGACTGAGCTGAGTGAAATAGTTATCTATTGTTTCTACGACTCTGGGACACCTCCTGATTCTGTAAGGGAAACACAGTGGTCATGTTTTGCGGCTGCCAGAAACTACTCCCTTCTTGTTGTCAAGAAGTTTCTAGTGTCCTCTTAGCTAGCTGGCACAAGTAATTAAGTTTAATATACTCGATAGGGACATACCGACCTTAGTCCTATGTCAAACCTATAGGATATATTATTCCAATGCGCAGAGCCTATTAGGGAAATAGGAGCTACACTACATGGCGCCCAACGGTTTGGTAAGGCAGTAATTCAACGTTAGATACTGAGTAACTCAGCCGTGCATCTTTTTTTTTCTCTCTCAGAGACCCCTACCCATATACTCCAAAAGACGTCTGGAGTGGGCAGGGTTAGTATCTGCCACGGCTACATAGGGCAGTACCCTATATATTAGCTGTTTGGTTTGTTCAACGTTGAAGGATACAGTGTCCCAAAATATTGTGCACCTTATCTTTGTTTCCTTGAAATTTGTTTTACATATTTTCAAGCAGAAAAATGTCAGGCACTGACAATGACGCCGGAAACGGTGTAGCTGCGGCTGATCCAGCCCAACCAGCACTTTTTAACTTCACCGGTTTAAATGAAACCGAGGAGGGTGTCATTGACATCGCTCCAAACTTAAGAAGAGCCATTACTCTAAAACTTATAAAACATGGCCTACCACCGAGAGGAGGTAGAGCAGTTTTCGTGATTGAGGCACATGAATCCTTTCAGACAGAGGTATTCTATTCATGGGTAATATTTCCTGAATCCAATCCAGTAACTAAAATGTTTCACTTCTACAAAGAAGATGAACCACCAGAGGAATACATTCCTTTCGAGGATATAGAGATTCCATTAACATACCAGGAACATCAGCTCTGGTTTAAAGGCGCCCTAAAACATCACAGAAATATAACCAGGCTCGGTCCACTAGGTAGACCAGGAGCAACTTGGCCGATTCTAGCCGGCTACACACCTCATCCTGAACTTGACATAATGTCAGATGAGGACTTACTTGTTCAACTCACAGAGTTAATAAAAATCAATAGACAATTGGTTCAATATGTCATGCGGACTTTCACAGTCCAACCACCATTAACAATTCCAAATCAAACCCCTCACCAGGGGAACACTCTAAAAATGACACCACAGACTATACGCAGTCATGGGTAAAATGCCCACTAAGCGGGAGCAAATTCCGTTTTGGATAGCTCAAAAAATTACTCAAATCGAAGCAGTATTTCCAAATACTAGCCCGCATGAGAAACACAGGATCCTAACCATTAGTTTACCAATGGGGGTCACACCACAACTGGAAGACTGACCCACTTGGGGCTCAGTCTTTGCTGCCATCTACACTAAAACACACGGCATTCCGTCAATTGCAGTAATACCTGATGTCCTAAAACAAATTCAAAACGAATACGGGGCAGAGCCTGCTTTAAATTTAGGTATGAAATTACTGAAAAATTTTGACCAGGTCTCAACAATAATATTATCAAATATTAAAGGGAGGCAGCAGCAGTCGCGATCCGACAAAAATTAAGGGAATTTGATGTTACAGAACATCAAACAGAGCTACCCAGAATTATAGAACAATCTTATGCAGAATTAGGCAGAGATAGTTTGGGTGGGAGACTAGTTAAACCGAAACTATCTGAAAGTCCTGAGAAGGACTCAACTAAACAAACTCCTACATCTTCTAAAAAGAAGTGGGAATCTAATAAACAAAATGCAAACGAGAAAGGTTCTCAATCCCGAGGTAGGTCTCCTCAAAAGGAGCCCTCTGAAAGGAGGTATAACCTCAGGAATAGGGATAATTTGAGAAAACCTGATAGGTATCAAGATACTGATACACGTTCCTCTCGTCCCTTTCAGGTCTCATCACAGACTTCGGCAAGAAGAGGACGAACAGAACATAGAGAAGAACGCGTGAAATCGAAAGACGACAAGCACGCAACAAAAACTAAAGCAAAACCTAAATTCTCCAAAAAGAAAGTAGCAGGTCTAAAAGTAAGACATGCCGAGAATTCTGAGAACGCAACTCAAGAACGGAGAATGGGCTCAGACAATGCTGGACAGTGCAGCAGAAGTCACAATAGCTCGCCAGAACCTGATGGAACTTCTGGAGATAGTGGACTTGAATGAGTACATTACAGTAGTGTTGTATACTTTATAGGGTGTCCATAAACGGGCTTTCTAGAATCATGTCCTTATATAGGCACAATTCGCCATGCCCTTATATAGGCATAAAATCCCAGACCTTATTTAGGCATAAACCATGCACTCCAAATACAGGCATGAATTCCGGCATCCGTCCACCCTAGCGTCTCAACGAGTCCATGAAAAAAACAGACCCTTAGGCTGCGGGAGTTTCCCTTGCCCAGGACTATTGATTTCTTCAAGGACTCATATATTATGCATGAACCATTATTCCTTAGGGGTTCATTCATGACGTCTTTCGCTGCCCAACTCACGTCAGTGCTAACATTTTCAGGTATAAATATACCTTCCCAAACCCCTGTAAATCAGAGGAGACCTCGACTTCAGAGGAGCCCGTTTCCCGGCCGGACGCACTGAGAAGACGCTGTCATTCCTGCACGCAGAGAGTCCAGCTTCCAGTGATCTAACTTCCCTTGCGGGGTGTTGGAGTTCGAGTCCGGAAAGAGATTCCTACCTCTCTCATTCTTCAGGTATGGAGCAGACTAGAACCTAGAGGGACTCTTGGCATACTAGACTCTTGGCATACTAGGCGTAACATACTCTTAGTATACTCTAGTCAGGAATACATCACCTACTTCTACTTCTCCCTACACCTAGGACAGGTTAGGTACACTGGGGTAGAACTAGGCTAGAAACGCATCGTATGAGTACTCACATTTTTAGGCTATGTCATTTTATGTAAATGCATATATGCTGAAAAGATAATGCTAACGCAGTATTATTTATTTCTACTGCTCACTCTGTACATTATTTATCTCGTATACTGTCTTGTGATCGTAACAGCACATCTAACTTACAACAGAAACAAGACTGTTCAATAAACCTTTTATTGAAACGCCCGTCTGTTATTTCTGTGTAACTTTGAGAGTAACTGAACCATGCACGACTGAGCTGAGTGAAATAGTTATCTATTGTTTCTACGACTCTGGGACACGTCCTGATTCTAAAAGGGAAACACAGTGGTCATGTTTTGCGGCTGCCGGAAACTACTCCCTTCTTGTCAAGAAGTTTCTAGTGGCCTCTGAGCTAGCTGGCACAAGTAATTAAGTTTAATATACTCGATAGGGACATACCGACCTTAGTTGTATGTCAAACCTATAGGATATATTATTCCAATGCGCAGAGCCTATTAGGGAAATAGGAGCTACACTACATGGCGCCCAACGGTTTGGTAAGGCAGTAATTCAACGTTAGATACTGATTAACTCAGCTGTGCATTTCTTCTTTTCTCTCTCAGAGACCCCTACCCATATACTCCAAAAGATATCTGGAGTGGGCAGGGTTAGTATCCGCCACGGCTACATAGGCAGTACCCTATATATTAGCTGTTTGGTTTGCTCAACGTTGAAGGATACAGTGTTCCACAATATTGTGCACCTTATCTTTGTTTCCTTGAAATTTGTTTTACATATTTTCAAGCAGAAAAATGTCAGGCACTGACAATGACGCCGGAAACGGTGGAGCTGTGGCTGATCCAGCCCAACCAGCACTTTTTAACTTCACCGGTTTAAATGAAACCGAGGAGGGTGTCATCGACATCGCTCCAAACTTAAGAAGAGCCATTACTCTAAAACTTATAAAACATGGCCTACCACCGAGAGGAGGTAGAGCAGTTTTCGTGATTGAGGCACATGAATCCTTTCAGACAGAGGTATTCTATTCATGGGTAATATTTCCTGAATCCAATTCAGTAACACACATGTTTCACTTCTACAAAGAAGATGAACCACCAGAGGAATACATTCCTTTCAAGGATATTGAGATTCCATTAACATACCAGGAGCATCAGCTCTGGTTTAAAGGCGCCCTAAAACATCACAGATATATAACCAGGCTCGGGCCACTAGGTAGACCAGGAGCAACTTGGCCGATTCTAGCCGGCTACACACTTCATCCTGAACTAGACATAATGTCAGATGAGGACTTACTTGTTCAAATACAAGAATTAATAAAAATCTACAGACAATTGGTTCAATATGTCATGTGGACTTTCACAGTCCAACAACCATTGACACTTCCAAATCAAACCCCTCACCAGGGGAACACTCTAAAAATTACACCACAGACTCTATACGCAGTCATGGGTAAATTGCCCACTAAGCGTGAGCAAATTCTATTTTGGATAGCTCAAAAAATTACTCAAATCGAAGCAGTATTTCCAAATACTAGCCCGCAAGAGAAACACAGAATCCTAACCATTAGTTTACCAATGGGGATCACACCACAACTGGAAGACTGCACCACTTGGGGCTCAGTCTTTGCTGCCATCTACACTAAAACACATGGCATTCCGTCAATTGCGGTAATACCTGATGTCCTAAAACAAATTCAAAACGAATACGGGGCAGAGCCTGCTTTAAATTTAGGTATGAAATTACTGAAAAATTTCGACCAGGTCTCAACAATAGTATTATCAAATATTAAAGGGGAGGCAGCAGCAGTGGCGATCCGACAAAAATTAAGGGAATTTGATGTTACAGAACATCAAACAGCTACCCAGAATTATAGAACAATCATATGCAGAATTAGGCAGAGATAGTTTGGGTGGGAGACCAGTTAAACCAAAACTATCTGAAAGTCCTGAGAAGGACTCAATTAAACAAACTCCTACATCTTCTAAAAAGAAGTGGGAGACTAATAAACAAAATTCAAATGAGAAACGATCTCAATCCCGAGGTAGGTCTCCTCAAAAGGAGCCCTCTGAAAGGAGGTATAACCTCAGGAATAGGGATAATTTGAGAAAACCTGATAGGTATCAAGATACTGATACACGTTCCTCTCGTCCCTTTCAGGTCTCATCACAGACTTCGGAAAGAAGAGGACGAACAGAACATAGAGAAGAACGCGTGAAATCGAAAGACGACAAGCACGCTCCAAAAACTAAAGCAAAACCTCAATTCTCCAAAAAGAAAGTCGCAGGTCTAATAGTAAGACATGCCGAGAATTCTGAGAACGCAACTCAAGAACGGAGAATGGGCTCAGACAATGCTGGACAGTGCAGCAGAAGTCACAATAGCTCGCCAGAACCTGATGGAACTTCTGGAGATAGTGGACTTGAATGAGTACATTACAGTAGAAACTGTAGACACCAGGGTTAGTGCTCCACAAAAGTTATATGACATAACACTCCGGATGGAGGGAGACAAACCTAGACAGGTTAAAGCACTTTTTTGGGAAAAACTATCAAAGGGTTATGACATACTTCTAGCAGAAAAAGACTGGCCACCACAATTTGTCAGGGAGTGCCCACACGGCGAGGACATGATTATGCCTGCCTTCTCCAATCACATTCCAATTCACTTAAAATATACATATGCCAGAAAATGGGCAGTGGCCCAGGCTGCAGCATTATATAAAAATCATGTAGGATGGGATGAGGATTCCCCTCACCATAAAATACATCTGAAGCATGAACCTACTGCACAGAGGCAGTATCCTATTAAGCAAGAAGCTAAAAAACAGGTCAGGGAGATTTTAAATCAAGTTGAATATCAAGGGGTGATTGAAACATGCACCTCCTCCATGAACAATCCTTTGTTTCCTGTCTCCAAACCAGACAATACATATCGTCTAGTTTTGGACTACAGACATTTAAACACTTGTTCTAAAACTTTTGCAGTGCAAAATGCACATAGCACAGCATTAATGAATAACATTGTGCGTATAAAATATAAAACAACATTAGACATCTCAAATGGTTTCTTTTGTCAAAACATAGCACCGGAAAGTAGGTACTTAATGGCATTCTGCATAATGGGGACCCAGCGTCACTTTTGTCGACTCCCACAAGGGTTCAAGAACAGCCCAGGTTTATTCTCAGCGAGGGTAACGGAGTTACTACAAATTTATGATAACGAGGCATTGTCCTATGTCGATGACATCTATCTGACAGACGATGACTTGGAAAAACACTTGAACAGGGTGAGCACCATTATACTGGGATTCGCCTCTGAGGGCTACAAGTTCAACTTTAAAAAGTCCCGAATTGCCCATCTCAATGTCCTATTTTTGGGATATGAGCTTTCAAGTGAAGGCAAGAGCTTGGCAGCTAACTTTCTAGAGAAATGTGCGCTGCTCCAACCTCCAAAGACGCTAAAAAACTTACAATCAATACTGGGATTCCTAAATTTTGGAAGAACATACATTCTAAACTACGCAGAAAGGGTTAAACCTCTCTACGCATTAATCAAACCTGATTTTTCAATTAAAAACTGGACACAGGAACACACAGAAATTTTGCGTTCACTCCAGGCTAACATGTTAGCAACAAATCACTTACAAACACGCGTAAGTCAAAGAAATTTGGTGATTCGAATAATTTCGGGTCAATGTGGATTCACCTACTTAACCTTCAATGAGGGTGAGAAAGTACCAATCGCATACAAATCACATTTGTACACACAAGCGGAAATGCGCTTCAGTTCAACTGAAAAAATTCTGACAGCAGTTCAAACAGCTGTAGCAAAAGAAAGAGCCTTAGCCCAAGGGAAACGCATAATTGTCGTTACCCCGGTACCAGCTTTAGAAGCGGTCACAAAAGCAAGCATTCCAAATGCTAAAGCTTTACATCCGAGATGGATACAATGGGTTAATTCTCTTGCTGCAACTGATGTTGAATATGTTTTTGATCCAGATTTAAAAACACAGGCATTTCTCCAATATGAACAAGAATGTCCTCTGCCCACTGAGATTCTGCCTCTCGATCAGTATGAATTCGTAATTTACACTGACGGATCCGCACAGCCCGCAACAGGGAGTAAGCAAGCTTACAGTGCAGCGTGTGCTATCGTTAAAGGTCGCATGCGAAATGGCATCTTCAGACCTATGGTCACAAAAACTCAGTCACTAGGTGATTGTACAGCTCAGCGAGCTGAACTACAGGCATTCAAACTGGCAATTGAGAGTACGGATCGAGAATTCCTCACACTGATAGTGTGCGATTCCTATTACTGTGTTCAGTCGTATAATGACTATATACGAACCTGGCTTGAAAATGGTTTCAAAGATGCGAAGGGTGGCACAATAAAGCACAAATTGCTTTGGGAACAAGTAGTTCAGTTGAAAAACGAACTACCAAAGGCTCACGTGATTCACACACTGAGTCATCAGCGTGATGGCGTTCAGGTTGCAGGGAATTCATTGGCTGACGAAGCCGCGAAGGGGGCTGTTCAGACGGCTTCCGTAGCTGCGATCACTCGTTCCAAAACAAAAATAGACGGTGAGATAATGTTAGCTGTCAATGCTTCAAGCAAAGGCAGCAGTGCAGCGTTACCAAAAAAGTTTCCACTCAAGTACTCTTATGTAATTGATGCGAACAACGTTCCTTTTGCTCGAATCCCTGGAGTGGGGGATAGGGTAATTCCAAACAAGGAACGCAGATTAGGACTAATCCTAGCAGCACACAAAGGGATGGCTTCTGCCCATGCAGGTGTTTCTGCGACAGTGTCTTTACTCAAGCAAAGATATTGGTGGCCTGGCATTCGGAAACAAACTAAGAACTATGTTTTAGAATGTGATATTTGCCAACAGATGAAAGTCTAAACAGTGAAACGTCCTGCGCAGACACCCCTGTTAATTTCAGACAAACCATTAGCTTGTGTTTACCTGGACCACTGCGGTCCCTTGCAAAGGGACGGTAATTATAAATACATCATGGTTGCAGTGGATTCTTGCTCTAGGTTCCTATGGTTATGGCCTCAGCGCTCGGCTGACGCTCGAACTGTTATAAAAGATTTGCGAGTCTTTATCGGCACATACGCAATAGGCACGCTACATTCTGACCAGGGTCCTGCGTTTAGCTCTAGGGCTTACAAGGAGGCCATGGCCAGTCTGGGCGTTGCATTGCGGTACTCCTCTCCATTCCATCCTGAGGGAAATTCTGTTGTGGAAAGGAAAAACCGGGACATAAAGCAGTCTATAACAGCTAGGGTATTAGGCTCGGGTGATGGGTGGGTCAAACACCTCAATAGCGTGCAGCGCGCTCTTAATAACCTGCCAAGAAGTTCTCTAGGGGGGGTCACTCCATATGAGGTCCTATTTGGGACAAGAATGTGGGTTCCAGACTTAGAACACGTAGGCACAGTGGTGGAAATGAAACCATTTGATATCAAAGATCGTTTGGCTGTTTTACAGGATCTTAACAAATTAAGAACGAAACAAAGCAACGTATCCCTACAGCCAACCACCACTGGGGAAACATCGGCGGTCCCAGCAAGGCCTGTCTGGATTCCAAAAGTTGGGGATCTAGTCAGAGAAAAAATCGCGGACAAGAAGGAATTTGGACCTTCTTACAGACAACCGGTACCTGTTCTAGCAGTTCAAGGAACAAGAACAGTACTTCTGCCGCCCCTTGCTGGAAGAAAGGAGAAAAGATTTGTGTCCATCGACCTCATCAAAACCACAACATGTGGCCAATACTAAGCAGTAGGCCTCGTGGACTCCGACCTAGTAGCAGACGCACTCCTCTCGCTACTATTCAAGAGGTTCAGACTGAAAGACTGATCACGATCGAGAATTCAGCTGTAACAAATGAAGGACTAAGCAACCAGGCTATGGAACTCATCCCTCTTGACAACCAAGTAACAGTTCGTCCAAATACACCTGTCTACACCAACGTGACACGTGAAGAACTGGTTCCTGTGATTTCAACAAATCCTGATGCAATTCCAACAATTGACAGAACTGCTTCTGGCTATTTCATTGACTTTGATACGTTCTCAGAAGATCCAAGTGAACCTGAAACGACGCCAGCATCATCAAAACTCAAGCAGCAAGTACAAGACTTTATTCACTTTCTGAAAAAGACTTATCTGGTTTCTCCATGGATTGAACTCTGGATTACATCTGGACTTTTTGTTTTCCTGCTCTGGCTAGCTTTGGTAACAACTGTAAGCATGCTTATAAATGGCAGATACATCCATGTGAACAGTGAAGGAAAAGACGTAAATGTACTTTTGAAACCACATAAATCTTCCCATCGTGAAGCAAGAGACTTGTCATCAGTGAACATCACAGCTGTTCCTATACAGGATGGTATAGTGTGGGACAAAACAGATTATGAAATCTTCGGTCCGAGTGAACAATTGAACATTCCACATTTGTTTAAAATTTCACTAAGTGATTTAATTACGTCCAGTACCTATTCAGATGATTGGGACTTTGAGACTGTGACCGATATAATGTTTGATCTAGAAAAATCTGCTGCATTTTCTAAAAATGAATTTTTAGAAGGTTCATCAGACTATGAACAACTGTATTGTTATAACCACTATGGTCATCATTATTTGCACAAAACTGCATATCCAAGAAATGTGTTTATGTTTAACCAATGGGAACATTGTCCTACACCGCCACAAGGTAGTTCAAAAACTTTTGCTAGTAAGTTTCCATATTTTTCAGGTTACAATACATCTGACCCAGAAACGTTTTACTATAAAAATGTAAACAAAACAGGACTGAAAATTATGTTAACAAATACGAAACAGATTTATTCTGAAGCATTTATTGCCCAACTGTCTACACAGGGTTTCGACTTATGGAAAGACACAATTGAGACAAAAACTGTCTGGGGTAGTAAAGATTGGCAAGTACAGGGTATAGAAGCTTTATTTAGAGCCTGTATCATCCCTGAACAAATACTGTTTTTGAATGACACCGTCCAACAAACATCTTGTCTTGGATTAGCCAAGATCAAAGAGATGAAAACACCTTCTGTGCCAACACCTGCCAGTGAAAATAATACAAAGGCAGTGGTGACAGTTGACAATATACTACAACTCAACAGAACTCATCCAAATTGGAAAAAATGGTTGATCTGGCCCACAGACACAAACAACTGTCAGGAAAGGTTCTTGAACAAAACTCAGGGCTTTACTATTCATAGGCCAGACCCAAGATATGTCCAAAGACAACATCCGGGGGTAGTAACAACATACAGTGTAGGAAAATTATGCCTCGATTGGCTGCATAAATCTACACTACAGGATGTGAAACAACACTTAACCTTACTTAAAGAGGACGCAGATCTTAGGGAATTCTTGCTTGGACCAAGAAAACCGCGTCAAAAACGTTTCATATATGCCGGCATCTATGCTGCTTATAATGAAGCATGGAAAGTGTCACAGATAGAGGCTGCAGAACGAATACGTGAACTTGATCGTATTAATTTAGAGAAAACACTCTCTGTGGTCGACAATGGGTTAACAACTTTGTCCTCCAGAATTTATTCATTGGATGGCATTGTATCCTCTGCTATCGACATTCTAGAACAAGATTTGGCTATGTTACAACAAGGTCAATCCCAATTACGTTCTATAGTGTTATTGACATGGACGCTGCAATCTTTGCGAGCGGGCTATGTGCCTTGGCGTTTCATCAACACGTCGTCTCTGTTTGCAGAATACAATCTAACTGATAAACAGATTGAATTGGCACAAAGAGGAGCAAGGTATACAGTGCTGAGCATTGAAAAAATGGAGAAATTACCATTTACAGTGGCAGAAAAACCAGCTACAGAATGGCTTATTCATGGCAAAATAACATTGCCTGTGACTACTTTTCAGTTTCAGTATTGCCTCAGACGGATGCAAGCAGGCAGATATGAAAGGTTGGGTAAGGAATACATTAAGACATCTTGGGATTTACCGTATACACATAGATGTTGGAGTGGGGATCGTGAAGTGTTTCTTAGCGGTACCAACTGTAAACATGCACTGACAGGTTCACTCATATGTCAGTACATTTCTTTACACGGGGCTTGTAATGGTTCTGTGGCAAACTTGTCTTGCGGGGTACACCAGCTGCTGTGATTAATCCAACGTTTGGACAACTTTCTAACGGGAGTTACCTCATGTTGAATGATCAGAGTTGCTGTGGAATGTTGCCAGGCATCCCATATCTAGTAACGGTCAACTCCAGGGTCACTTGCTGTATGCAAGTATTGTTTCCCCCAATAGACACAGTCAGGGAGTCGCCTCTATGGCCTTCGCTGATCGTCTCTTTTATAAGATTTGATACTTTGAGCAGAATGAAAGCCATGCTTTTACAGCAAACAGTGCCTTTGACCTCGGCCAAAGAAACCTATGATCTACAAGTAGCAAGGACTTCGGCTGAGATACAGACTTTAATACGTACAAACTGCCCTATACATTTCGTAGAAATGATATCACGTATCTTTAACATGTCAGATACAACAGGAATTGTACATGTATTTAAGAGCATTTGCTCCGGTCTGTTAGCACCGTTCCAGGCAATACTTGGAATTATCCCCAACTTTGCACATTCGGTGTTTGGTGGCATACCATTAATTCTCGCACTTGTTGCCGGAATTTTATTCATCTTTCTGCTATTGCGCTATGGCCAGCCTATTCGCCGACATCACTCCGAGCGAAATGGAGAAAGCTCTCCTTGAAAGACAGTGCCGTGAGCGAATAGTACAGCTATTGGGCATGACTCGTCTACGGGACCTTAATACCACGTGGTTCCTGTCATTTAGACCAATCTGGCAAGATTGCATCTTACCTGTTCTACGCTGCCTGCTATGCGGTGAAGAATGCGTGTTGGACGCTTGTCTAACATATCCATCAGCTGCGCCAAAGGACGTCGATACTTTGCTGGTCCCGATAACGGCCCATGCTCTGTGTTGTCCCCAGAGGCTCCCAATCCTGATGTCAGCATTCATTGAGATCTCACAGTCGCCTCCTGCTGCTGCTGAGGTACGAGAAACAACTCCAGGCACACAGGTAACAACGGACGCGAACATTGCTGCGGCGACCTATGCTGAGAGCGATGCTTCCCATCTTTGTGCGATCAATCTTTTACACGAGGTGTTCCAACTTACACCAACGACAGTGGATGATGTTTTGTCTATTGAAATAGATGATCTCATGTTTACACCAGACCCGTAAACTGACTCTGATTCGGCATACTATGTTCCAGAGAGACAGCAACAATTTGGCCTTCATTTTTCAAAAACTTGGAACTCTACCAAATTTGAACTTTTTGTCCCATTTTTCGAACGAAAATGGCACTTCACTCTGCTTAAAGTAAAACTAGCCTTATAATATGGTCTTGGCAGTACTTCCAGGGACATTTAAGTCATCTTGTGTGTCTAAATCAGTTCATTTAAATTTTGTGACAGGAAATGACTTTGATTTTGTACAAGCTTATCAATCATTTTCGTCTTTTGTAAATATTGCTTTTTATATTACATTCCGATTGCATTTATTTCAAACTTTATGCAGGAAATGATAAGCATTGCTTACTGATGTACAGAAACCTTTGCATTTTTAATATGTCTTTTAAAGCTTTTTAGGATATGTTTTAATATGTGGTACTCCATTTTAATGTTTAGCATTTTAAATGTTTTAGCATTTTAGTATTGTCGTATACACGAAAGAGGAGTGGGTGTTGTATACTTTATAGGGTGTCCATAAACGGGCTTTCTAGAATCATGTCCTTATATAGGCACAATTCGCCATGCCCTTATATAGGCATAAAATCCCAGACCTTATTTAGGCATAAACCATGCACTCCAAATACAGGCATGGATTCCGGCATCCGTCCACCCTAGCGTCTCAACGAGTCCATGAAAAAAACAGACCCTTAGGCTGCGGGAGTTTCCCTTGCCCAGGACTATTGATTTCTTCAAGGACTCATATATTATGCATGAACCATTATTCCTTAGGGGTTCATTCATGACGTCTTTCGCTGCCCAACTCACGTCAATGCTAACATTTTCAGGTATAAATATACCTTCCCAAACCCCTGTAAATCAGAAGAGACCTCGACTTCAGAGGAGCCCGTTTCCCAGCCGGACGCACTGAGAAGACGCTGTCATTCCTGCACGCAGAGAGTCCAGCTTCCAGTGATCTAACTTCCCTTGCGGGGTGTTGGAGTTCGAGTCCGGAAAGAGATTCCTACCTCTCTCATTCTTCAGGTATGGAGCAGACTAGAACCTAGAGGGACTCTTGGCATACTAGACTCTTGGCATACTAGGCGTAACATACTCTTAGTATACTCTAGTCAGGAATACAGCACCTACTTCTACTTCTCCCTACACCTAGGACAGGTTAGGTACACTGGGTAGAACTAGGCTAGAAACGCATCGTATGAGTACTCGCATTTTTAGGCTATGTTATTTTATGTAAATGCATATATGCTGAAAAGATAATGCTAACGCAGTATTATTTATTTCTACTGCTCACTCTGTACATTATTTATCTCGCATACTGTCTTGTGATCGTAACAGCACATCTAACTTACAACAGAAACAAGACTGTTCAATAAACCTTTTTATTGAAACGCCCGTCTGTTATTTCTGTGTAACTTTGAGAGTAACTGAACCATGCACGACTGAGCTGAGTGAAATAGTTATCTATTGTTTCTACGACTCTGGGACACGTTCTGATTCTAAAAGGGAAACACAGTGGTCATGTTTTGCGGCTGCCAGAAACTACTCCCTTCTTGTTGTCAAGAAGTTTCTAGTGGCCTCTGAGCTAGCTGGCACAAGTAATTAAGTTTAATATACTCGATAGGGACATACCGACCTTAGTCCTATGTCAAACCTATAGGATATATTATTCCAATGCGCAGAGCCTATTAGGGAAATAGGAGCTACACTACAGTAGAAACTGTAGACACCAGGTTTAGTACTCCACAAAAGTTATATGACATAACACTTCGGATGGAGGGAGACAAACCTAGACAGGTTAAAGCACTTTTTTGGGAAAAACTATCAAAGGGTTATGACATACTTCTAGCAGAAAAAGACTGGCCACCACAATTTGTCAGGGAGTGCCCACACGGCGAGGACATGATTATGCCTGCCTTCTCCAATCACATACCAATTCACCTAAAATATACATATGCCAGAAAATGGGCAGTGGCCCAGGCTCCAGCATTATATAAAAATCATGTAGGATGGGATGAGGACTCACCTCACCATAAAATAAATCTAAAACATGAACCAACTGCTCAGAGGCAGTGTCCTATTAAGCAAGAAGCTAAAAAACAGGTCAGGGAGATCTTAGATCAACTTGAATACCAAGGGGTGATTGAAACATGCACCTCATCCATGAACAATCCTTTGTTTCCTGTCTCCAAACCAGACAATACATATCGTCTAGTTTTGGACTACAGACATTTAAACATTTGTTCTAAAACTTTTGCAGTGCAAAATGCACATAGCACAGCATTAATGAATAACATCTAGTGAGGGTTTCTTCAGGAGTGGCAGTGTGCATGCTTTTTTCCACATTGATGGAAAGCATCCGGAGATTAGAATCCTATTCAGAAGTGTTGTGAGATGGGCTGAGATTGTTTTCGACACAGGATGAAGGACTTGAGGGGGACAGGGGTCCATAGCAGTATCTGATTTGGAGGTTTCAGTTAAGGTTGCTACCTTCTCTTCTGTAAGAGGGGTAAAGGTAGTGAATATTGATGAGCCCTGATCTATATTGGAGGGGATAGTTCCCTGAAGCGTCTTTTTCGTTGAGGAGGTCTCTGCATCATGCGCAGTGGCCTCTAAGAATATATTATTCACTTAGATGCAAAACAAATCAGCTATTAGCCTTGTCGACCACTAGGTAGGGGTTGTTTGCAAAGATATTGTCCAGCGTGTGATTCCCCTGGTGGGTGGAAATTATAGACAGGCTGTCGATTAAATATTCTGGTCGTTCTAAATGGAAATTAAAGTCCCCCAAAATTGTGAAATTTGGGTCATTACACAAGATTCCATTAGTTACAATAAGAAGTGGGTGTAATCTGCCGTAGGGCCTGGCGTGCGATAAAATAGAGGCCATTAAAGGAATAAGTATTATCCATTTTTAGATTAAACATGAGGGCTTCACAATTCAGGGGCGAGAGGGCTTCGAATGTGACCTTGTAGTGGTTGCGATATAGCATTGCAGTCCCGCCTCCTCACTTGTTTTGTCTGTCAGCTCTGACTAAATTGTAACCTTCGGGAATGGCTGTTTTACAATCTGGGTCACATGCAGCGTTAGCCCACGTCTCTGTAAACAAAGAATTGTCTGGGCTCCTAACTACATAAGGTTGGCAAACTAGTGCCTGTATTTTATAAGTGACCTTGAATTAATAGGTAAACAGGACATCAAGATGTCTGAGTGCATAGGCTTAGATGGGGGACGTGCCAGGTGCCGAACGGCGTTCTTGCTTTGCAGGGGTTCTGAGGCAGGATGAATGTAAAATTGCATTTTGGGTACAGTACTGATTGGCCCGTGCTTTAAGGTTATGGGGAGTACATAACAGAGGCTTACCTTTATTTACGACATCTATTAATTTAAATCTGGAGTATGTTTGGGGGACGGAAGGACCTGGGGTTCTGGGGCCTGGTTCTGTCCGGTCACGGATGGGCACAGATGGGCTTGCCTTTGGTGCGCCTTCTGCTCACCATCGGCGCTGTTGCTCTTCCTGGTCCCTTAACCCCTTCGCTGCTAGGCCTTTTCCCCCCCTTTGCTAAGCCTTTTTTTGGCTATTTGGGGTAGTGCGCGCTTAGGCCCCTGTAACTTTTTGACCACATAAGGTATCCACGCCAAATTTGCGTCCTTTTTTTCCAACATCATGGGAATTGTAAAGGTACCCAGGGTTTGTGGATTCCCCTGGAGGGGTCCCAGAAATTAGCCAAAATACAGCTAAATTTTGGGGGTTTTGGGAAAAATGCGAAAAAAGGGCTGCAAATGAAAGCGTCTGGGTTTTACCCTGCAAATGGTATCAAAAAAGGGTTTGTGGGGCTGAAATCACCATTTTCCCAGCTTTTAGGGAATGACAGAGTTTTGTCAGAAAACCAAAATGTTTTACACAGTTTTGGCATTTTTCTGGGACATAGCCTATTTTTGCTATTTTTTGTGCTTTCAACCTCCTTCCAGTTAATGGTAGAAATGGGTATGAAAGCAATAATGGATCCTAGACAGCTATACATTTTAGAAAAGTAGACAAAATTCTGAATTCAGCAAGGGGTCATTTGTGTAGATCCATCAAGGTTTCTTTATAGAAACTAACAGTTAAATATAGGAAAAATTGAAAATTAGTTGAAAAAAACAGCCTTTTGTGTCAACGTTTTCACCTGTAACTTCTTCTAATTATGACAGCTCTTTGAAAGCAATATACCGTTACATCCGCTGGACCTTACTGGTTGTGGGGATATATAGGACTTGTAGGTTCACCAAGAACCCGACGAACCCAGAGCCAATAACTGAGCAGTGTCTTGCAATGGTTTTTTATTATGTACCGGGTATATAGCAATTATTGTGGGAAAATGTATACATGGAAAAATAGGTATGAAAGACACCTATGGATTTCTGAAATGGGAACAAAATATAGAGTTTAGAAACAGTAGATATTTGCACATTTCCAGAAATTGGGAATACTCATACTAGCATGAGAATTATCGGTCATTTTTTAAAATTACTTCTTTTTTACACAATGTCTTTATTTTGGAAGGCAGAATGCATCGAAAGTCAATAGGTAATAACAGTTGCTTTACAAATCTGAATTACCCTAAGTCTCCCGATAAAAATGGTACCTCACTTGTGTGGGTAGGCATAGTGCCCACGACAGGAAATGGCTCAAAACCCAACGTGAACACACCACATTTTCACAATGAAAAATTACCCTTTTTTTTCAAAGGGCCTAGCTGTAGTTTTTGAACCCTAGCTCTGCCGGCACCTAGGGAAACCTACCAAACCTATACATTTTTTAAAACTAGACACCCAGGGGAATCCAGGATGGGGTGACTTGACTGCCTCCCACCAGGTTCTGTTACCCAGAATCCCTTGCAAACCTAAAATGTTGTAAAAAAAAACACATTTTCCTCACATTTCTGTGGTGGAAAGTTCTGGAATCTGCGTGGATCCACAAATTTCCACCCACCCTGCGTTCCCCAAAGTCTTCCGAGAAAAATGGTACCTCACTTGTGTGGGTCGGCCTAGTGCCTGCGACAGGAAACGGCGCAAAACGCAACGTGGACACACCTCAATTTCGCAGTGAAAAATTACCCTTTTTTGGCAAAGCACCTAGCTGTAGTTTTTGAACCATAGCTCTGCCGGCACCTAGGGAAACCTAGAAAACCTATACATTTTTGAAAACTAGACACTCAGGGGAATCCAGGATGGAGTGACTAGACTGCCCCCCACCAGGTTCTGTTACCCAGAATCCCTTGCAAACCTAAACAATTGTCAAAAAAAACCACATTTTCCCCACATTTCTGTGGTGGAAAGTTCTGGAATCTGCGTGGATCCACAAATTTCTACCCACCCCGCGTTCCCCAAAGTCTTCTGAGAAAAATGGTACCTCACTTGTGTGGGTCGGCCTAGTGCCCGTGACAGGAAACGGCGCAAAACGCAACGTGGACACACCTCAATTTTGCAGTGAAAAATGACCCTTTTTTGTCAAGTGCCTAGCTGTAGTTTTTGAACCATAGCTCTGCCGGCACCTAGGGAAACTTAGCAAACCTATACATTTTTGAAAACTAGACACCCAGGGGAATCCAGGATGGGGTGACTTGACTGCCTCCCACCAGGTTCTGTTACCCAGAATCCCTTGCAAACCTAAAACATTGTCAAAAAAAACACATTTCTGTGGTGGAAAGTTCTGGAATCTGCATGGATCCACAAATTTCCACCCACCCCACGTTCCCCAAAGTCTTCCGAGAAAAATGGTACCTCACTTGTGTGGGTCGGCCTAGTGCCCGCAACAGGAAACGGCGCAAAACACAACGTGGACACACCTCAATTTCGCAGTGAAAAATGACACTTTTTTGGCAAAGTGCCTAGCTGTAGTTTTTGAACCATAGCTCTGCCGGCACCTAGGGAAACCTAGCAAACCTATACATTTTTGAAAACTAGACACCCAGGGGAATCCAGGATGGGGTGACTTGACTGCCTCCCACCAGGTTCTGTTATCCAGAATCCCTTGCAAACCTAAACAATTGTCAAAAAAAACACATTTTCCCCACATTTCTGTGGTGGAAAGTTCTGGAATCTGTGTGGATCCACAAATTTCCACCCACCCCGCGTTCCCCAAAGTTTTCCAAGAAAAATGGTACCTCACTTGTGTGGGTCGGCCTAGTGCCCGCAACAGGAAACGGCGCAAAACGCAACGTGGGCACACCTCAATTTCGCAGTGAAAAATGACCCTTTTTTGTCAAAGTGCCTAGCTGTAGTTTTTGAACCATAGCTCTGCCGGCACCTAGGGAAACCTAGCAAACCTATACATTTTTGAAAACTAGACACCCAGGGGAATCCAGGATGGGGTGACTTGACTGCCTCCCACCAGGTTCTGTTACCCAGAATCCCTTGCAAACCTAAACAATTGTTAAAAAAACCACATTTCCCCCACATTTCTGTGGTGGAAAGTTCTGGAATCTGCGTGGATCCACAAATTTCCAACCACCCCGCGTTCCCCAAAGTCTTCCGAGAAAAATTGTACCTCACTTTTGTGGGTCGGCCTAGTGCCCGCGACAGGAAACGGCGCAAAACGCAACGCGGACACACCTCAATTTCGCAGTGAAAAATGACCTTTTTTTGGCAAAGTGCCTAGCTGTAGTTTTTGAACCATAGCTCTGCCGGCACCTAGGGAAACCTAGCAAACCTATACATTTTTGAAAACTAGACACCCAGGGGAATCCAGAAAGGGGAGAACAAGGGGAACGCTGGGTGGTAGGACATTTGTGCCGGCACGGTGATTCCACACAAAAATATGTGGAAAATGTGTTTTTTTCAGCTAAATTTGAGGTTTGCATGGCATTCTGGATAGGAAAACGTTGGGGGATCCACGCAAGCCATACCTCATTGGACTCCCCCGGGTGTCTAGTTTTCAGAAATGTTTGGGTTTGGTACTTTCCCAAGATGGCCGCCGAGCCCGGGGCCAAAATCTCAGGTGCCCCCCGCCCAAAACCAGGTAGTTTTGCTATAGGTAATTTTGAAGTCTCCAAAGTACGATTTGGGCCATTTCCTGTTGCAGCCACTGTGCCTACCCACACAAGTGAGGTACCATTTTTATCGGGAGACCTGGGGGAACGCTGGGTGGGAGGAAATTTGTGGATCCACGCAGATTCCAGAACTTTCCACCACAGAAATGTGAGAAAAAAGTGCATTTTTCAGCGAAATTTGAGGTTTGCAGGGGATTCTGGGTAGGATAATGATGGGGACCCACGCAAGCCATACCTCGCTGGACTCCCCCGGGTGTCTAGTTTCCAGAAATGTGTGGGTTAGGTAGGTTTCCCTAGATGGTTTCCGAGCCCCGGGCCAAAAACTCATACGACCCCCCATCAAAACCAGGTTGGTTTGTGATAGGTAATTTTGATGTCGCCTCAGTAGCTTTTGGGCCCTTGCCTGTCGCGGGTCCTTGACCCACCCACGCAAGTGAGGTACCATTTTTATCGGGAGATCTGGGGGAACGCTGGGTGGGAGGAAATTTGTGGATCCACGCAGATTCCAGAACTTTCCACCACAGAAATGTGAGAAAAAAGTGCATTTTTCGGCAAAATTTGAGGTTTGCAGGGGATTCTGGGTAAGAAAACGTTAGGGGATCCACGCAAGCCATACCTCCCTGGAATGCCCCGGGTGTCTAGTTTTCAGAAATGTGTGGGTTTGGTAGGTTTCTCTAGGTGGCCGCCGAGCCCCGGGCCAAAAAGTCATGGGACCCCCCTTGCAAAACCAGGTGGTTTTGTGATAGGCAATTTTGATGTCGCCTCAATATGTTTTGGGCCCTTGCCTGTCGCGGGTACTTGGGCCTCCCACCCGAGTGAAGCACCATTTTTATCGGGAGACCAGGGGGAACGCTGGCTGGTAGGAAATTTGTGTCAGCCCGGTGATGCCACAACTTTCCCACACACAAATGTGTGAAAAAAGTGATTTTTTAAGCTAAATTTGAGGTTTGCAGGGGATTCTGGGTAAGAAAACGTTGGGGGATCCACACAAGCCATACCTCCCTGGAATCCCCTGGGTGTCTAGTTTTCAGAAATGTGTGGGTTTTGTAGGTTTCCCTAGATGGCCGCCGACCCCGGGGCCAAAAACCCAGGTAACCCCCCGTGCAAAACCAGGTTGGTTTGTGATAGGTAATTTTGATGTCGCCTCACTAGGTTTTGGCCCCTTGCCTGTCGCGGGTACTTGACCCACCCACCCAAGTGAGGTACCATTTTTCTCTGAAGACTTTGGGGAATGCGGGGTGAGTGGAATTTTGTGGATCCACACAGATTCCAGAACTTTCCACCACAGAAATGTGAGGAAAATGTGTTTTTTTAGACACATTTGGAGGTTTGCAAGGGATTCTGGGTAACAGAACCTGGTGAGAGCCAGTCAAGTCACCCCATCCTGGATTCCCCTGGGTATCTAGTTTTCAAAAATGTACAGGTTTGCTAGGTTTCCCTATGTGCCGGCTGCGCTAGGGCCCAAAATCCACAGGTAGGCATATTGCTAAAAACAAATCCGTTCCTAGTCGGCTTTCTGCCGCCCTGGGGGGGGTATCGGGGGGTGGGGTTGCCCCGATATGCCACCAAGGGGGGCATAAACACTGTGGCTATTTTTGTGGGAGGTAAGGGCATTGGTATGCCCATTCTGAGCAGCCCCCACCCCCACACATAAAAAAGCCAGAGTAATCGTTGGCGTCTAGTGGGCTTTTTGCCCCCCTGGGGGGGGCAGATTGGGGGCTACTGCCCCCATCTTTCCCCCAGGGGGGGCAGAAAGGATGTAATTGTTGCGGGTGGGGGCATTGACATGCCCGTTTTGGGCAGCCCCCACCCTAATACAAATTTGCCCCAAAAAATCCCTGGCGTCTAGTGAGCTTTTGCCCCCCGGGGGGCAGATTGGGGGCTACTGCCCCATCTGCCCCCAGGGGGCAGGAAGGCTGTAATTTTTGCGGTGAGGGGATGGGGGCATGGGCATGCCCGTTTTGGGCAGCCCCCACCCTAATTCAAATTTGCTCCAAAAAAATCCCTGGCATCTAGTGGGCTTTTTGCCCCCCCCCGGCGGGGCAGTTTGGGGGCTAATGCCCCCATCTGCCCCCCAGGAGTCCACTAGACGCCAGGGAGTTTTTTGGGCAAATTTTAATTAGGGTGGGGGCTGCCCAAAACGGGCATGCCAATGCCCCCACCCGAATTAAAAATTGCCCCAAAAAATCCCTGGCGTCTAGTGGGCTTTTTGCCCCCCCGGGGGGGCAGATTGGGGGCTTCTGCCCCATCTGCCCCCCAGGGGGGGCAGGAAGGCTGTAATTTTTGCGGGGTGGGGGCATGGGCATGCCTATTTTGGGCAGTCCCTACCCTAATTAAAATTTGCCCCCAAAAAATCCCTGGCGACTAGTGGGCTTTTGCCCCCCTGGCGGGGCAGATTGGGGGCTAATGCCCCCATCTGCCTCCCAGGGGGACAGAAAGTCCACTAGACGCCAGGAGTTTTTGGGCAAATTTTAATTAGGGTGGGGCTGCCCAAATCGGGCATGCCAATGCCCCCACCCTAATTAAAATTTGCCCAAAAAGTCCCTGGCGTCTAGTGGGCTTTTGCCCCCCCGGGGGGGCAGATTGGGGGCTACTGGCCCATCTGCCCCCCAGGGGGGGGAGGAAGGCTGTTATTTTTGCGGGGGAGGGGGTGGGGGCATGGGCATGCCCGTTTTGGGAGCCCCCACCCTAATTCAAATTTGCCCCAAAAAACTCCCTGGCGTCTAGTGGGCTTTTTGCCCCCCCCCCGGTGGGGCATATTGGGAGGTAATGCCCCCATCTGCCCCCAGGGGGGGCAAAAAGCCCACTAGGCGCCAGGGAGTTTTAGGGGGAAATTTTAATTAGGGTGGGGGCTGACCAAAACAGGCATGCCAATGCCCCCACCCTAATTAAAATTTGCCCAAAAAAATCCCTGGCGTCTAGTGGGCTTTTTGCCCCTCCCGGGGGGGCATATTGGGGGCTACTGCCCCATCTGACCCCCAGGGGGGGCAGGAAGGCTGTTATTTTTGCGGGGGAGGGTGTGGGGGCATGGGCATGCCCATTTTGGGAGCCCCTCCCTAATTCAAATTTGCCCCAAAAACTCCCTGGCGTCTAGTGGGCTTTTTGCTCCCCCGGCGGGGCAGATTGGGGGCTAATGCCCCCATCTGCCCCCAGGGGGCAAAAGCCAACTAGATACCAGGGAGTTTTGGGCAATTACTCGGGTGGGGGCTGCCCAAAATGGGCATGCCAATGCCCCCACCCTAATTAAAATTTGCCCCAAAAAATCCCTGGCGTCTAGTGGGCTTTTTGCCCCCCGCAGGGGCAGATTGGGGGCCACTGCCCCATCTGCCCCCCAGGGGGGGGCAGGAAGGCTGTCATTTTTGTGGGGGAGGGGGTGGGGGCATGGGTATGCCTGTTTTGGGAGCCCCCACCCTAATTCAAATTTGCCCCCCAAAACTCCCTGGTGTCTCGTGGGCTTTTTGCCACCCCCGGCGGGGCAGATTGGGGGCTAATGCCCCCATCTGCCCCCAGGGGGCCAAAAATCCCACTAGACGCCAGGGAGTTTTTTGGGCAAATTTTAATTAGGGTGGGGGCTGCCCAAAACGGGCATGCCAATGCCCCCACCCTAATTAAAATTTGCCCACAAAAATCCCTGGCGTCTAGTGGGCTTTTTGCCCCCCGGGGGGGCAGATTGGGGGCTACTGCCCCATCTGCCCCCCAGGGGGGCAGGAAGGCTGTAATTTTTGCAGGGAGGGGTGGGGGCATGGGCATGCCCACTTTGGGCAGCCCCCACCCTAATTAAAATTTGCCCCAAAAAAATCCCTGGCGACTAGGGGCTTTTGCCCCCCCGGTGGGGCAGATTGGGGGCTAATGCCCCCAATCTGCCCCCCAGGGTGGGCAAAAAGCCCACTAGACGCCAGGGAGTTTTTTGGGCAAATTTTAATTAGGGTGGGGGCTGCCCAAAACGGGCATGCCAATGCCCCCACCCTAATTAAAATTTGCCCCAAAAAATCCCTGGCGCCTAGTGGGCTTTTTGCCCCCCAGGGGGGGCAGGAAGGCTGTTATTTTTGCGGGTGAGGGGGTGGGGGCATGGGCATGCCCGTTTTGGGAGCCCCCACCCTAATTCAAATTTGCCCCAAAAAAATCCCTGGCGTCTAGTGGGCTTTTTGCCCCCCCAGTGGGGCAGATTGGGGGCTAATGCCCCCATCTGCCCCCCAGGGGGGGCAGAAAGTCCACTAGACGCCAGGAGATCTTAGGCAAATTTTAATTAGGGTGGGGGCTGCCCAAAATGGGCCAATGCCCCCAACCTAATTAAAATTTGCCCATAAAATCCCTGGCGTCTACTGGGCTTTTTGCCCCCCGGGGGGCAGATTTGGGGCTAATGCCCCCAGCTGCCCCCAGGGGGGCAGAATGGCTGTCATTTTTGCGGGGGTGGGTGGGGGCATGGTCATGCCCATATTGGGCAGCCCCCACCACAAATTATAATAAAAAAAATAATCCCTGGCGTATAGTGGGCTTTTTGCCCCCCCGGGGGGCAGAAAGGCTGTAAATTTTGCGGGGTGGGGGCATGGACATGCCCTTTATGGGCAGCCCCCACCCTAATAAATTATGAGGAAACAAAAATATCCCTGGGGTCTAGTGGGCTTTTTGCCCCCCCGGGGGGGCATATTGGGGGCTACCGCCCCCATCTGACCCGCAGGGGGGGCAAAAAGTCTAAATAGCACCAAAAAAAATTGGGGGGAGCAAACGCCCTTGCCCAAGGGGCCGCTCCCCCCTCCCTGGTGTCTAGTGGGTGGATCCCTGCTTGGATTTCGCCCTCCTGGGGCGATCCCCAAGCAGGGATCCACTGGGGAGGGGTACCATTGGAAAGGGGAGATTCTCCCCTTTCCAATGATACCTCTCCCGTCTTTCTACGTGTCCGGGGGGCTGAGATAGCCCCCTGAGCACATAGAAAGTGAAACTGAAATGAGCCTAAAGGCTCATTTTAGTTTCGTTTTCTGTGCAATGAGGACAGCGCGACGTGCGCGCTGATCCTCATGGCACAGAAACCAGGGAGGGGGCCTCGGGAGCTGGGGAAGCAATTCCCCAGCTGCCAAGGTCACAGGGGTGAAAGAGAAATCCCTCTGCTGTCTGCAGCAGAGGGATTTCGTGCCCCTGGCCTCATGACGGAATGAGCACAGGGGCACTGATGCTCATGACGGAACCATTCCGTCATGAGCATTGAAGGGGTTAAGAGGGCCGTGGTAAGGGGGCGTGGCAGGAGGTGGAGCCAAGTGGGAGAAACACGCAAGGGCATTTCAATTAAAAAACAAGTGGGTAAAATAACGGAGAGTGTAAACTGGGGTCTAGTAACCCCATCGTGCAGCACAGGCTCCCCTGTGCTGCAGGAATACTGGTAACTTAAAAATAAGCTAAAAAAAAAGCGATAAATAAACAAACCATAAACAGAATAAAACCTGCATCAATGCCTTCAAGACAGCCTATTTAAAAGGTTTGGGAGCCAGGTACCTCCCAAGATGGCAGCAAAGGACCTACAAGGAAAAAAAGTGAAGTCGCCTACCAATAAGTCTCACTGTAGCCACAGCACGGACGTGCTTCCCAGTCCCATAAAAGGGCCGTCGCCTACCAATAAGTCTCACTGTAGCCACAGCACGGACGTGCTTCCCAGTCCCATAAAGGGACTGTGGTTAGGGGGCTTGGCCAGATGGGGTGCAAAGCAAGAGAAACGCTCTAGGGCGCTTCAAATAAAAACCACATGGGCAAATCAATGGAGAGTGTAAACTGGGTTCCAGCACTCACTCGGGAAGGCGAAGCATTTTGAGGCATACCCAGGTTTACTAGCTTGGTAAATCTGGCAACGTATCATCATTCTTGGGGGATGCATGGGAACGCCCAAGCTTCACCCATGGAACACCTTCCCGGCACAAGGTAACGTAAGTCATGGATATGCGCTGGCTTGCATTACTATGTATTTACTAAACTACGTAAAGCCACGCAAAGTGGCTTTGCATGTCTTAATAAATACCAAAAGTGATTTTGATTATTGGGGGTGGCAAAAAAGGTGATGGAACTCCAATGCAAAATTTTTGTGAATCTGCCCCCAGTGTATAGTTCTGGTTCTGAGCTGGCATTGTTGGAGGGAGAGAGAAGTGTAGACATCTTCTGGGATGTGCATTGTTACTGTCATCTCATATCTGAAAGCCATTGTGAGATGTAAAGAAGTGGCCATAGTGTGTAGATATTTAGGACCTGCAGTCATGGACTAGATTAAAGTTCTTTATTGACCCACGGTGTGTGTCAGATCTCTTCAGGTATTCCATGCCTGTTCATTTAGTGATGGCGGACTGATTGGCTGAACAGTAGTGGTGATGGACAACCCTCATAGCATGTATGACTTAGTTGAATGTAAGATATGTAAGTTACAGTTGGCTGCTGACCACTGAGTGTTATGGTATTAGTAATAGTGTAGGCCAGAAATGTTATATATGAACTAACATAACAGTATAATACCACGGCAAAGCATAGGTCAGCCCTTCTTACCTTACCTGCTTGTTGAAAGTAGTTTGCTAGATGGGTTGTTTCCAATCCGTGGATTGTAAGCTAAAGATTGCCTTGAGAGTGTGACTGTATTTCTAGGTTCTGTTGCTGGGATGTGTGGTGGTGTAGTTGACTTAGAAATATCCATGTTTTTAACTGTCTTCTGAAGTGTATATGCTTCTGGATGCTTTGAATGCTGGTCGGTAGTGTTTTCAGAGGTTATCGGCTGATATGGAGTAAGCAGTGCTTTCTATAGATTTCTTATGGTAAGGTGGTATGATAAGTGGTGCAGGCCTGGAGCGTTGTGTCCTGATTTGTTTGTATTGCTTGAGTTTAGGGTGTAGCTATAGCGGTCCTTTTCCTTAGGACACTCTGTAACAATGCATAGTGCCTTGAACATTACCCTTCCTGCTATAGGTAGCAAGTGGAGCTATTGCAGGACTGGAGTGATGTGTTCTCTTGGATGAAGGCAGAGAAGAATTCTTTCAGCAGCATTTTGCATGAGTTGTATTTTGCGTATGATAAATGCAGTTGCACAAAGTTATAGGGTGTTGACGTGATCACGCTTGGAGATTATGAGTGTGAGAATGACTTGCAGTTTCTGTTGATATTCAAGGTATGGGAGGGTACAATGTAGTGTTTTCGTTGTGTAGAAGGCACGCTGTTTTACATTGCTAACATGTGGTATCAAACATAGACTGAAATCCATTGGTTACCCCTAGGTTTCTGACTTCTCCTAATATTGTTGGAGGGGACTCATTTTCCTTCGGCCATATGGCGATAAGCTGCTATTTTTGTCATTGTCTGCAGATCATAAGCTCTGTCTTTGTGGTATTTACCATTTGATGGTTGTTGATGATCCATTTGTTTATGGCCCACAGGCAGTCATCGAGTTTTAAATTATAGAGGTCATCCAGACCATCCATTTAAAAAATAATTTGGGCATCATCTACATAGCTGTAACAGGTGAGGCTATTTAATCATATTCGGCAAGGAGTTTAGGTAGATGTTGGATAATAGAGCGTATATGGTCGATCCATGTGGGACGTTACAGTGCTTTGTATGAGGAGTTGATATGAAAGGTGCGATCAACACTAGTTCACAGTCACAGCTGAGAGGCCAAGAATTCAATGGGCATTAGCTGAACTCCCTTCTCACCTTTCATATATGGGATGTCAAACAAGAAGTTGCTGCATGAATAGATTGCACAACTGTACATCACATTGAGTGATTTGTTCTTAAGCCAGCAACTTTCCTGACATTTTCTATTCCTGATACATAAGTGGTGGTCACTGCTCAAACCTACCATTCACTCAGATGCGATGTCCAATCAGGAAACTCCCAATTCCAATATGGCATAGTATTTGATTAGCCTATTGAGCTGGGGCAGAGTTATCACAAGTCAGGTACGACATACATTTGACTGACATTGCTCGGGCCTACAGGCCTGTTGTGAAATATAGCCTGGTGAGATAATGTATCTGCTCTTGGGATCTTTATTTTGATTGCAAGAGCCAGATAGTGTGTTAGGTTAATGTGCCAGCTGCACAGGACTGCAAATACCTTAACTAGCAGTAGTGTGATTCTGAAATAACCCAATATAGCCTGTCATGTCACAAAGGGCTGCTACAACAGACTCTCTTTAAAAAATGGTTTAATATCTGGATAACCTGCCAGGGTCAACGTGCTGAGGATTCATCTCCTTGGACCCAATATTATGGAAACCCTAATCACGGCATCTGAAGCTGAAAGCATTTGTACGACAATTGACCTCTATAGACATCTCCGCAGAGTATTGACTAACATGTTTTGATTTATTACATTTATTAACAACTTTGAAAGTCTTCTTTATCTTTATTCAATTTATGGTTATAGCAAATAAATTGCTGTTATGTGGCCCTATGTAATTAATGTACTAAATGCATAATATTGGTGGACATTTGGGTTACCTTTTTATTGGGAGACGTGTGGGAACACTGTTGGTAGGAATTTTAAGGGTCCTCAGAGATTCCGGAATATTCCGTCACAGAAATATGAGGGAAATTTGTGATTTTACCAATGTTTGGTGTTTGCTATGCATTCTGGGTAACAGGTATTGGGATGCACACAAGCTACTCCGTTCCAGACTACCCTAGTTACCTTGCTTTCTGAAATGTCTCGGCCGGTAGCTCTCCATGAGTGCCGACCGAGCCCTAGCCTAAATACCGCAGCTACTCAAATCACCAGAATTCGTTAATTTTCAAGGCAAAATCTTGATTTTTCCTTGTGACTTAGGGGTCTTATGGAGCCTTTCCTTTCATGGGCGATAGCTCAGTCACAGTGGGATACTGTTGTTATTGGGACAAGTGTAGGGACGCTGTGTGGTAGGACACTTGTAGATCCCCACAGGCACGGTCTGCTTTCACTTTCGTTTTGCTGTGTTACAATAGTGTGCACAGAATGTTGCGCAATAAAGCAAAACAAAAAATCTAACTTGGTACTGGTGGGAAGCATTTCCCTCTCATGCCAACTTTGATTTTGGAAAAGAAAATGTTTCTATTTTTTTGCCAGAAACATTTTCTTTTCCAGTGCTATGAATGACCCGTTGAAGTCCACCTCACTATGAAAGTATTGTGGTGGACGTCAACAGGTCACTGTCTGCCCTTAACCTGTTAAAACCCACCACATCCATGCAGCAAGATGTCCTGTCCAACAAGAATTGACGACAAGCAGCGGGGATATGATAGCCACATTGCACTAAATTCTTTGTTCCACGATCTTAGCGGACTTCTCCAGTTACTGAAGGACCCCATGAAAGTAGGCTTCTGGGACTGGGGAACAGGGAAAAGCATAGTAGTCAAATAAAAGTGAAGGTGATCCTAATGGCCATGCACAGCCGAGTGAAAGTTTCAGTTGCCGTATATGGAGAAGAGGGCTAGAGAGAGAATACAAAATATTAAGAAGTACAAAGAAGATAGAAGAGAACAGAGAGAGAAGAGGTTCTAGAAAAGGAGAGATTGGAAGAAAGAAAAGAAAAGAAAGATAAAAAGGATGAGAGTGCAATAGAGAGACAAGAACTGGAAGATAAATTCAGCAGCAAATGGAAAGGGATAGTGTGGAAAGGTTTGAGAGACACAGCGGGACAGAGACGGGGGTTTAGGAGATAAAAGAGAAAGTAAGAGAGAGCCTAAAAGAGCAAACTGTAAAATAGGTACAAGGAGAGAAATGATAATTGGAGATTTTAAGTAGAAATAGAATTTATAACTTGCCATGTTCTGCCCAATACACCTGTCCCAATGTGATTTCAAAGAACAATTTAGCACTTAAAAAAAAAAAAAAATGGATAACTTGTTTTTATTGACATTTATAGGTATCACATATGAGCAGATCTCAATAATATTATCAGCTGTTGTCCCCACAGTATTACACCAAATCATTTCAGCCCAAAGGCAGATGCCATTACATAATGTCCATTAGTGTCATGCAGCTAGGTTGATTTCAGAAACATTACATGCAGTGCAGGCTGGCGATTATAAAGAGAGATACAATAGCAAGGTCTGGTCTCTTGTAGGTACAATCTCGGTGTTTTGACAATCGTGGGGCTTCTGCCTGGATACCATAGCTCGAAACGAAACTCAAACCCAGCCGACTTTGGCCTAAGGGACATACCTTTCAAATCTGCTCGTAGGGTTCACAATTTCCACTAAGAACTATGCATTCAGCATAGTGAGCAAAGAGATAAAGAGAGATACAGCGAAGAGAGAGCAGATAGAGAAGGGGAGGGGGCGAGATGTGTGGGAGAGGTGTGGCGGAAGGGATGGGTTCTACCGCTGCCTGACACCGGAGGCGTTTTAGGCACTGTGTCTGTCAGAATCATTGGTGGTCATTGGCGTCATGCGGATAAAGGCCAGGGTCACCTACTTCAAAGGAGGTGTGGGGGCGTCTAGGGTCTGTCAAGCAAGTGCTGCCCGGGGTGGGGTTCGAGTGAGACCATCGGTGGGTTTCCAGAGGCTATCTGCGTCCGGTGGGTATACAGAGACTTTGAATAGGCGCAGAGCCCGTAACCTTGGGGGCTGAAGTCGAGCGTGTTCCAGTCTGCAAAGATAGTCCACCAGTGGTTGCCACAGTTTGGTGAATTTAGTGTCCTGTAGTTGCAAGCGCGCTGTGAGTAACTCCATTGCTATCGTGTGCCACAGGCGGGTGAACCAGACGTTGATCGGGGGCGTTTCAGCTTTTTTCCAGTAAAGAGCAATGATTTGCTTAGCAGCCCCGAGGATGTGGAGGCTGAGATGCCAATCACGGCGGGTCATGGCACGCAGGTTCACCGGCCGGAGGCCCAGGACAATCGCAAGCGGGTTTTCAGGCAACGGGTAGCCTATTACCAGTCTGATGTGACTGAGAACCTCCTTCCAATAGATGGTCAAGAGTGGGCATGTCCACCAAATATGCAGGAAGTCCCCCGGTGCAGTAGTGCAACACCAGCATAGAGGCAAAGAAGTGGGAAACATTTTATGCAGCATGTGAGGGGTATAATACCATTGTGTCATGACCTTATATGCAGATTCCCACTGGGGTATGCTACGGAAGACCTTCGGGATATCTCGCCACAGGTGTTCCCATTGGGTGGGTGTGATGTCAGTGTCTGAGACCGACTGCCACCGCAGTTGATAGGTATGTGAAGTGGCTCGCTGCGAGTGTTGAAGGACGTGATATGTGCGAGAAATTAGTCCCCTGGAATTATCGAAGGAACGCACCAGTCGCTCGAACGAAGTGAAGGGTCGAGTGGCCGCCCGTGTCAGAGAAGACGCCTGCACCCAATGTCGAAGTTGAATGTATTGAAACCGAGCCCCTTCTGGTAGCTGGAAATCCCGTTTACATTGTTCAAAAGTTTTGAAGGTGTCCCCCATGAAGAGATCCCGAAGTGTCCTGCACCCCCCCTCCGTCCAGTCTGAGAAGTAAGGCGGGTGGAAAGCGGGCGGGAAGTGAGAGTTGCGAGCGATGGGAGTATGTGGGAATGGGAAGGATGTGAGGCCTCTGCGTATTGCTAACCTGTCCCAAATCTCGAGTACCGTCTTCGTGGGAACCGCGATATAGGCGCTACGCGAGCGGGCTTCCCGTGAGAGCCATGCAAGATTCCAAATGGGGCGGCAAGTCACTGCCCTGTCCATATGAAACCAGACTTTTTCACTCTCCCATGCCATCCACTCCGAGATAAAGCGGAGATGTGACGCCCAGTAATTTCCAACAAGTTAGGGCAGGCCAACCCTCCCATATCACGTGGGAGCATGAGTATTTTATTAGAGAAACGCGGCTTACTCCCTCCCCATATAAACGTGATGAGCTCGCGCTGAAGGCTCTGAATCTGGTGCTCCGGAATGGGTGTGGGTAGGGTCTGAAAAAGGTAAAGTATCTTTGGGAGAATCGACATTTTGACCGTATTCAAGCGTCCCAACCATGATAGCGGAAGAGCTCTCCCCCCTCTCAGGTCAGCTACGACAGCGCTTTTACACTCCTGCCAGTTTGCTTGAGACCATGTGGCAAGATTGGGGGTCAAATTGAGCCCCAGGTACCGAATAGAGTGTGACGCCCATTGATAAGGGACAAGAGATTGGAGAGTGACGATCTCCTCCTCAGGGATCGTGAGATTGAGAGCCCATGATTTCTCAAGGTTGATTTTAAGCCCCGAGACCTGTTCGAACGATTGAAGCAACTTGTGCAGGGCAGGTAGAGAAGTTTGTGGGCGTGATCGAGTAAGAAGGAGGTCGTCGGCAAACAAGGCTATTTTGTGATCCAATCCCCCAAGTGTATGTATGTCAGGGGACTGGCGGATCATGATGGCCAGCGGCTCCACTACGAGAGCAAATAAGAGGGGTGACAGGGGACATCCCTGTCGGGTGCCCCTTTCGATGGAGATAGGTTGCGTGAGCTGGCCGTTTACCCACACCCGAGCCAGGGGAGAGAGATAGGGAGCCATAATTCTGGCGACCATCTGCGGGCCCCATCCTATTTTCTGTAGGACAGCTCGAAGGAATACCCAATCTACTCGATCGAATGCTTTCTCAGCATCGAGCGATAGCAAGCAGGAGGGTATCTTCCAATGGTGTGCCTTCCCGATTAAATGGGCAACACGCCGTACATTGTCTGCCCCTTGCCGTTGGTGGATAAAGCCCACCTGGTCCGGCTCTATGAGTCTCGGGAGGTGCAAGGCGAGATGTTTAGCTAGTATTTTAGTATAGAGTTTGAGATCCGTGTTTAGGAGCTCGATGGGGCGGAAGAAGGAGCAGAGTGTAAGATCTTTCCCCGGTTTGGGGATAAAAGCGATTCCAGCCATGGCCATATCAGTGGTGGGCCCTACAGCGTCTGAGAAAGAATTGAAGAGGCGGAGCATATGGGATTTGAGTTGCGGGAGGAATGTGCGATAGAACGAGACCGGCAGACCGTCCGGCCCTGGGGTTTTGCCGAGAGGAAGGTCCTTTAGAGTGCCCGCAAGCTCCTCCGGAGTGATAGGTTCCTCCATTAGTTGAGAGTGGTATCTGCTAATCGGTGACCACTCGCAAGCCTCCAAGGCAGCGAGTACCCTTTCAAATCGGGCGACTCCCCGGCATAGAGGGACGAGTAGTAGCTCTGGAATGCCTGCATTTTGGCGGCTTCGGTGGTGGCCCAGGTACCATCTCCCAGTTTGAGTTTAGCGATGTGCGCCTTGGCGGCCCGCGTTCGAAGGCGGCGTGCCAGGACCGTGCCCACTTTGTCCCCCCCATCGTAGTATCGTTGTCGCAGGGCCAAGAGAGCGTGCTCCGCCTTGTTGGTCTTGTGCGCCCGGAGCTGACCCCGGAGCATAGCAAGGCGCCTCTTGTGTAGCGCCAAGTCTAGCCGCTCAAGCGCCTTTATGTCCCTGGAGAGTTTATCTTCAAACAAACGTGCTTCCCGGGCTCGAGCTGTAGCAATGGATGTGATGCTGCCGCGGATCGTGGCCTGAAGGTCATTGGTTTCGAAGTAGGACGTAATAGCATCCCGAATCTCCGCCGCGTCCACGGGATCCCTGAGGATATGAGGAGGAAAACACAACCGAGAGGGACGGTTGGGACGAGAGAAGCGATCCTGAATGAGAAGCTCCACATGAGCGTGATCAGAAACAGAGATGTCAGACATGGACGCCGAGAGGGTGTCTTTGACAAGAGAGTGTGACACGAAGAGGTAGTCGATGCGCGAGTAGGAGCGATGGACATGTGAGTAATAGGAGTAGTCACTGGCATCTGGAGAGTGGTATTGCCAAATGTCTATGAGGCCCAGAGCAGTTAGTTGCTTCTTTAAGGCAGAGGACATAGCCCCCGTCCCATGGAATGAGCCTTCACTACGGTCAAGACCCGCCTCCCAAACCAGATTGAAGTCCCCCCCCAGGATTAGACCAGGATCGTCGTGTGTTATGTGTTCCCGCAACAAATCCCGCAGAAAAGGATCCTGAGCTTGATTCGGTGTGTAAGTGTTGCATAAGGTGAGGGTTCGTTGCCCAATCTTGACCATCGCTTTAAGGAATCTGCCATCCTTACTACGGAATACCCTGGAGTCCCCCTGGTGAATGCCCGCCCGACAGAGGATTTTCACCCCCGCTGATTTAGTGGGTGCGGAGGCCCAGAGTTGAAGAGGGTATCGAGGATGAGCCATGCGAGAGATGTCCTCTCTCAGAAGATGAGTTTCTTACAGATATAATATGTCCGGGTTTTGCTGTAGGAGGTATTGCCATATCAGGCGGCGCTTGTTGGGGGAGTTAAGCCCCTTCACTTTAAGGGAGAGGAGCTTCAGACAGGGTACAGAAGTCATGATGTCAGTGTACAATGTGTGAGCGCCATTTTGGGCAGAAGAGTAGGGGTAAGACTTAGAGCATCTCTCCCCCCCCAATGAGTCTCTGAATATGACAAAGATGACAAAGGCCATGGTGTTCGCTGTAGGGCCTAGCGCAACGCTTGGAGAGAAAAAGGCACTCTGCACAAAGAGAACAATCACCACGATCAGGGCTGCCCCCCCCGCCAGAGATAGGGAGAGGGAAAAGAAAGAAATGAGAAAGAAGAGATAGAGTATTCAAAAATAACAACGGCCAACGTGGCCAACAAAGTCTATTCCAGTCCGGGGATAAGCCAGGCGCGAGGGCACAAGCCATCCCAGAGATGTCACTCTCCAAGGAATAGAAGTGGGGGCGGGTCGTAGGAGGTCAGCCTCACCCTCTAGGAGTGTGGTCCGGAACCGCCGTTGGGTTGCAGTTCAGGCACAGGGCAAACATGTCAGCAAAGTGGCGGCAAGGGAGCGGGGTGCCAGCCCCACCCCCGCAAGAGGTCAGCCTGGGGGATGAAGAGAAGGTGGGCATCTAGCAGGTGCGTGCAATGACTATTTTTCAGACGGCCGGGAGCTTGTGGGCGAATGACCACCTTCCAGGGAGCGGATGTGCTGTATAATGTCCTGTTTCTCCTGGGAAGAAGTGCAGATTCCTCGGGGGGAAGGGCGTCTGGAGCTGTGCACCTTAGTCCATTGGGGTTTTTTAGGCTCGCGGGTCTGAGGAGGCAGGCGCGAGGGGATAGAAGGCGGTGTGTTTGGTATCTGCAGCAGCTGGGCGGCCTCTCGGAAGGACCGTAGCAACCTGCGTTTTGACTCCCACTGGAAGATGAGTGCAAATGGGTGCCCCCACTGGTAGCGGATGCCCAACTCCCGCAGCTTGTCAGTAATGGGTCGGAAGACCCTGCGGCGGTGAAGCGTCGTGGGTGCGAGATCCTGAAACAGTTGGATGGGGGTACCCTTGAAGGTGAGCTCAGTCTTGTCTCGTGCTGCCTTGAGGATGGCCTCTTTCTCGGTGAAGAAATGAACTCGCGTCAAGATGTCAGGAATGAGGCCAGGGCGGCCAGGTGGGCCGGACACCCTGTGTGCGCGGTCCAGAGCCGGAGGGGATGCATCTTCATCTCCTCTAATGTCGTGGAGCAAGTCCGCCACAAAAGTCATAATGTCTGTGCCCTCTGCTCCAACCGGGATCCCCCGTAGGCGCAGGTTATTGCGGCATCCCCTGTTTTCCAGGTCCTCCTGCTTGATCTGTAACTCAATGTGCTGCTCCTCCAAGGTGGCCAGGCGCTGCCACAGGTGTTCCTGATCTTCCGAGTGGGCGTCAACTGTCCTTTCGAGGTCATCCACTCTCCCTCCGAGCTCCACGACATCCCTCCGGAGCTCCTTGAGGCAGGCCTGAACCTCTGTCCTTAGAGAGCCAATTTCAGATTTGAGCTCGCTCATGAAGTTGGCCATGAAGGACTGGGTGACGGGGTCGGACGACCCTCCCACTGAAGAAGCCATATCCGCCGCAGAGCCGTGACCGGGTTGTCTTTAGGAGGTGCAGAGGAGTCTTTCCCAGTCCGTGAGTGAGTCATGTCAAAGTCTCATGTAACATGTCGGGGGTCCAAGCGGGGATGCGCAGCGTGAGGTCAAGGGGGCGCCCGGCCCAGTTGATAAGGGGGGCCAGCCAGCCGAGGCAAGAAACTGGCGAGGTGATATGCGGGTGGTCAAAGGGTGGCTTCACGAGGTCCCCAGGTGTTCCACCGGCCGTGTGGAGGGAATCAGGGCCCGAGTCAGGGCTGGACTGCTGAAATAATAAGGCCCAAGCCAGGCAATGGTACGATATCACCACCCCTCCGCAAGGGCACCCAGGGATAAGCCACCCGCGCTGACTGAGGAGCAAGCTCAGGGATCCAGGCAGTGCTCAGCTGTAGCGCTCCCCTCCGGGGTTCTTCGGGTGGTCCGTCAGGGATTGCAGGAATACTTGTATTGCTAGGCGGTGGGTTGACCAACTCCCCCGGGGAACTGCCAGACAACAGCACCCCATACACACCCACTGGCGGTTTCCAGCTCAGGCTCCGCAGCGCAGTGGGGAAGTGACGAGCGCAGCGCGGCCACGTGTTCTCCAAGAAGTCGCCTGGTAACGTCCGGGCACCTGAGGTGTCTCTTCTAGTCCCCGATGAGAGAACAAGCCCCCCAGTGCAGCTTTGGATATTCAAATAGGGCCAGGACCATACAGGATCCCTTCAGAGTCTGACAGGGCCCAGGGGACCGGTGCCGCACCCCCGGCCGAGGCTCGATCTGACGGCCTAGTCGTGAGTGAGGTCTCCCCACCGGGACGTGATCAGTGCAGCGCAAGCAGCCCGCCACACGCACTCACCGGTAGGTTCCAACGTAGATTCCGCAGCACGTCGGGGGAAGTGAGCCAGGGCGGCAGGCCCCGCAATCCGCCAGCGTGGGGGGCTCGGGACGGAGACAAGGGCAGCGCAGTCGTGTGACCCTTGAAAAGTCTCCTGGAGGTGTTCAGGCCCCCGGGACGTCACTCCTAGCCCCCAATGAGAGAGCCAGCTTCCCAGTGCAGCCTTAGATGATCAAAGAGGGCCCAAAGCACACAGGAGCCCTCCAGAGGCCGGCAAGTCCCAGGATGGCCTGCGCCGTGCCCCCCGTCGAGGCTCGATCCAGCAGCACACCGCAATATGGCGTAAGAAGTCTCCTGCAGCGTCAGCTAAGGGTCCCCAGGGCCCAGTGATGGATTAGGCCTCCCCGCCATCAGCAGTGCAGTGTAGGCCCCGCCAGATTCAAGGGCTTTAGGGGTCGAAGAAAGCGGCCAGGCGAGTCGCTGATAGAGGGTGCCCCCCGTGCAGCCTCCACAACACTCCGCCCAGCACCTCCGGAGTCGTCTACAGAGGGGGCTCCGAGGCCCGGCCGGGTGCAAAGCTTCCTCTCCGGGGTACAGGCAGAGTCGTTTAGGCCCCGTGGGAGGTCAATGCGGCGGGGACCTAAGATGGCGGCCAAACGGGTCACTGGTTGGAAGAGCCCCCCCCTGGGAGTCCGCATCGGGGTGCCTCAATCCCCTGTGCCCCTGCTGTGAGTCCCGATCTCTTCCGCCAAAGCTCACTGGTTGAAGGTCGCAGGGCGGCACAGCTCTCAGATCGCCCCGGGGCACACAGGGCCGCAGGTCTCAAGATGGCGGTCTCGCTTCTGGCGGCCGGGGCGTCTCTCACCGGCTCCGCTCCTGCCTCCGTCTGTCGATTTGAGAGAATGTCGGGCCCCCAGACACTCGCCCAGTTCCTTCTGCAGGTCAGGTACCCCAGGCTGGGTCGCCCCCGAGGCTGTAGTGGTGCTTTAAATGCTGAAATCACCGCCGGCGGCCCGGAGCTCCCACAGCGTGCGTCTCACTCCATCGGTAGCGAGACCACGCCCCAGCACTTTATTTTTTAAGAGGGATCTTAGAGTAAGATTATAAAATCACCTGCATAGTGCACTTTGAGATCCTGATAAGTTCTAACCATTGTTACGTGAGCCACATTGCTTTTTGCAAAGTGCTTAGCAATAGCACACCCCCTTGCTATTTGTTACTACATGCTCTTGGTGACAAGTGCTGACGCTTCTCTTTTAATGGAATTCAGCCATGTCGGCATTTGCTGGTACTGTCACTGGAAAGTAAAACCTACTTACTGAGAAGTCCAAGTTTTATTAAGGAGCTAATTTGGCTTCATTGTGTGCATTTAAATACAGCTGTCTCTTCACTGTTTCATAACATGAAGCTTGACTTTTATTAGCACCTGCAGTAACGCCGAACAATCCCTCTGTAAGTAAATATTTTACATTTCTAGTACCCTTGGCAGGCTTCTATTCTTTCTACATTCACTACTCAGAAAAGTGCATGCTCATTCAAGCAATGTTAGCCACACAGAGGGTGCCACCTTGAGGATCCTATGCAAGGAGTCTCCTGCATGTGACAGAGTAGAGAATGCCTATAATTACTTGAAGTGGAGGACTCTGCAGCATCCAAATGGGAGGTACCATGCACGCAGCATCCAACAGAGAGGTTATCACAGAGCAGGATTCTAGATATAAACCATGAAACCACCACTCAGAGCATTAGAGGAAGTGCTGCTGTCTGCCCATCAATGGCTCCTCTAACTGGAGATGGAAGTAGTGTCTAGGCCTGGGCAGAATTTCCATTATGCCAGAGTAAAAGGCATAATTTGTGTAATTCCATATGTTAGACCTGACATCCTTGGTGTGGTTTACCCTTTAACTTTTTGCCTTCAACCCTCCTGTTTGCTGGATTCGTTTTTGCTGGCTTTAGGCTCTGTGCACTTTACCACTACTAACCAGTGCTAAAGTGCTTGTGCTCTCTCCTTACAAAAATGATGAAATTGGCTTATACCCAATTAGCATATTTAATTTATTTGTAGGTCCCTAGTAAAGTGGCACTACCTGTTCCCAGAGCCTGTAAATGCCACTAGTAGGCCTGCAGCTCTGATTGTTCCACCCACCTAAGTAGCACTTTAAACATGTCTCAGGCCTGCCATTGCAGCATGTGGATGCAGTTTTAAACTGCCATTTCGACCTGGCAAAATAAACCCTTTTCCCAGGCCCAAACCTTCCATTTTGAAACACATAAGTCTTTGGTCTTTGTGTTCTGCTCCCAGACAGTGAAATAAAGGGTGCTGGCAGGATGAGCCATCTCTGACTTGATGAGGGGGATGTGCTGTCACCTACCACACTTGCACATCACAAAGGCTCTGCCTGAGCACACTCACAAAGGGTTTTGACACTAGTCTATTGTGACTCCAGACGAAGAGAGACAGGAAATATCAAACACCACTAGGTGGTCGAAAACTCCAAAACCGTCTCCTACTTCTAAGTGGGCACTAGGTATATAAGGGCACCCTCAAACCCAACAAGTACACATCTGGACCTGTGGAAGACTCAGATGAAGGACTGCCACTCTACTGTCCTGCTGGGCTGCCCTTCTGCCCCCCTGCCTGAGAAAGAAAGACTGGACTTGCATTTTGTACCCAGAAGCACCACATTGACTCCAAGGGCTAGTCGACTGCCCTCTTGATCAGGGCTTCAGGTACAGACCAGGCTCAAATAACCTTGTACCCAGCACCAGGGCTCTGCCAGCTATGAGTCCAGCCCTCCCAAGTGGGGCCCTGCAACATCTTCAGAACCAGTTGGTGCGGGATGCATCATCAATGCAGGATTGTGCATCGCAATCCCTTTGTCGACAGCATCCTTGCCAATGACACAGGACCTCACATTATAGCCTCGCAGCTTCCCTGAACCATCGCTGCGTGACGCATCTCCACACCAGGAGCTTGCATTGCCTCAGCTTCACAATGTATCCTCGACGCAGGATCTTGCCACGCTCCACAGACAAGATTTAAGGTACTCTTGTTTAGTGGGCACATGTATGCACAATCCAGGAACTTGAAATGCAGCAATTTATGCCTATTGTTCATATGTAGCTACCGGGTCTGTATACAACAATATTTCCATTTTGTGTCAGACAGTTCCTCTCCAATGTCTGTTTACCAGGCTTGGTTATTATGGGCTGAACTGCCCATCCTGAGAGTGGAGACCATTGTGTATGATTCAGAAACCCATCATGTGGAGTCCTGGGACCTGAGTAAGGCTCATCCGGTAACACCAGGATCTTTTCTTGTATAGTAAGCCTCATTCTTATGTAGGTGAGAATATCCACTGTGGTAAGATCTCATCTAGTCTTGTATTAGTCTAGTGTAAGAAACTTCCCCTTTATATAGAGATGATCCAATTGAGTTAAAGCTGCCCTGGTCAGTAACACCGTCCATTCATTGGTGAGCAGGAGGTGAGTATTATGTGCCAGAGGTCTTGCCAGTGAATAAATAAGTGATATGCCAGATTTTAGGTTCAGAGCCCTCGAATCCCAGCACATGGTTGCAATTATGAGTATCACAGGGAGTCATGGCTGTCCTGGGGAAAGTAGAGACATCAAGGGGGTGGTGTCTGTCTGCTCTCTCTCTGGTATAAAAATAAGGGAATCTATTTACTGGAAGATATCAATGTCTGTTGAAATGGCACAGGGATGCTAGATAATACATTTCTAGGGCTGGGACCTCAAACTCACCTCACTCATAAAAGAGCGTCATAGGTTGTTTATCTGCCCATTCATCTGCTCAATAGTGTTTTTGAAGAACCTTTTGTTCAGATATATAGGTATTTTTATAAACAGGCAAAGAACTTCAATTTTTATAAGTACCAGTTGGCCAGCTATGGAAAGAGACAGTTTTATCCAGGGGTTTATCAGGTTTGTCAGTGTGTACACAGCTGGACTGTAATTCAGTCTGACGAGGACCTCGATGACTGTCAAGCATTACCTCAAGATGTCTGACTGATTCTTCCATCCATCGAGTTGGAAAATCTAACTTGATATTGGCCTTGTTACCAGTTAAGGGACCGGAGTAAACTCCTGTGGCTCATCGGGTAACCCCTGGATCTCTTCTTGTACAGTAAGCCTCAGTCTAATGTAGCTGAGACTATCCAGTGGGGTGGGATCTCATCTAGCCTTGTACTGGTCTAGACCTACGGAGGAAGGTTTATGTCAATGGAGGCAATTTTACTCTTTCCCCATACTTGGTGGCCTGCCTCACTCAAACATGGGCAGAGAGGGTACTCTGTACTCGGTGGCCATTACAACGGGGTAGCATATCAGCCAAATTTTAAACCGGGCCCTTTGTATCTAAGTTCCTGAACTTGGAACCTAAATACCAGGGTTCTCCTCTCAATATTGGTACTTGGACAGCTGTGTTGATCTCTCTCTGCTTGAAATGGTAACAATGTGTTAAGTGAGAAAGGTCATATGTCAATATGTGTATGTAAACTACAAGTAATACACTGTCATGTCTTCACTTTTTATCAGTCACCTTTATCACTGCTCGATCGTTCTCTGCCAATGCCTACAATGCAATAAACTGAACTATTGTTCTGAGCTCCTGCCACTGCTGTAAGTGGATTAGGGGCTGGAGAATGACGCTCTCTATGGTCCACCCTCCACGGAGGGGAAGATGGGAGAATGTGGTTATCTGTTTGCCAGCGAGAGAGGAAATCTCATAACAAAACTCCTATCTAAAGGATGCAGTCCTGTGGAATAAAGTTTAAGAAGAGACTGCTCAGTGGCCTGTGCCTCATCATAATGGCAGGTTCCACTGTGGCCTTTCACTTTCCCTTCCTATCCTGTGGGGTGGATATGTGAGAGGAGAATGAAAGCAAATAAGAAGGTGTCCAGAGGGTGGAAGGTGGACAAAGGTTGGAAATAACAGGAAGCAAAGAAGAGCCTCAAGGATGCAGCGAGGGTAGCAGAACAAAAGCCAGAGCTGCTACCCCTCAGCGAGTTATAGTTGATGACGCAGAAGTCAGTTCATTCTTCTGCCATCCTTCCAGCCAGGGGACCTCCAGGACAGGATGCTCTATTGATGTCAGAGTCTCTCTTCCTGTTTTATACTAAAATCATCAAATGTGTTAAGTCTTTTCCTTCTCTCTTCTGTAGAATCAAGCCTCGGCTGCAGACTCAGCGTACATGGTAAGTACACAGTACAAGGATCAGACCGTGTGACATCAAAAGACTTTCACCTTAGAGTCATTATTTCACCATAGAGACTGGTAACAGAGTGGAGATGCCCTTCCTGTGGGTAGGAGACTTGTCTGCCTGAGGGACAGAGAAAGAGGAAACAGAGGCAGAGCAGATGTTCTTGGTCCTCAACTTTGAAGGTTATGGAGGGAGATGAGGAGTCTCAGGGAGGAGAACATCAGCAGAGCGTAGATCAAGAGCTGATTCAAATGAACCAACAGGAGCCAGGGAGATTTGCAATAATAATAATAATAATATTTATTATTATTATTAATAATGTTAATAGAATTCTTCATAGTGCACTTCTTCCATGTCATAGTAGATGTTAGTATAAGTATTTGCTCCTATTTATGGGTGTAGGGAGGATAAATGGCATAGTTTGCTGAATTCAAACTCATGATCTGGCGACGTCAGCAGATTTAAAGGTAACCTCAAACAATTCATAGTCCTCAGATTTACTGAACGCTGATAGAGTGTTTGTCCACCTAACAGATAACTAGTGAGCACCATAGTCGCCGATCAATGCGGACCTGTACGGTCTGTCATTGTTTCAGGTATTTCTTTTTAAGTTTTGTAAAACAAAAGCTTGAATGTTCCTAGCACACTGTGTGGTTTCTCCCAAATGCATAGGGCAGGGGGTGTAGCTACCATTGATGCATCATGTACAGTGGCACCAGGGCCCAGAGCCCAGAGAGGTTTATTGATTCCTGGCAATGCTGCAGTTTACTACCCTAATAGCAGCTAACGGGGCATTTTCCTTGCTTACATCAGGGACCATGGCATCCCAGCTGTGCTCCTGGCGTAGGGGACATAGTTTGTCCCAAATCCATGGAGTCTGTGGCTCTCTGGGTTCTGACAACCGGGCCAACTGACCTTTTTGCATTCCCGCTTCTACCCAAGATGGGAAACCATGAAGAAGGGGGGTGAGCTATCCACCGATTACTGGTGGATAGAGCCACCTCCAAGCTGTGCCATACTATTGCAGGCCTGTGCCCTCTACTGTAAATGAAGCATATACACACCTGATGCTGACCGAGAACAAAAGGAATCTACTACATTCTTTTCATTTCTAATGCTTGATTCTTTTGTTTCCAGGAGTTGAAACATGGAGACCGAGCAACATATGAGCAGATAAAAAGGTAAAAGATGAAATATTCCATTTCAATTTATTATTGTTTCTTTATCTTAGGTGAGGTCTGGTTAATATATTGAAGGAGATCTCTTGGCGTCATTCAGACCCTTTGACCGGGCAGGGTGGCCGCTGTCCTGTTAGAAGATCACTGCCTACCCTTCCTGCCTAGCGGGGATCTTACGGCCTTCAATGCATCCGTCGGTGATGTGGTTGTAGTGAAGCTTTGTTGAACAAGAGACAATGTTGTTTTTGTCTAACATGCTACTTTTTTTTTGTTTTCCATAATAAACTCCCACAGCAGGGTTTGGTTTTTGAAAACAAAGATGCAAGGACCCTTCACTCTGCTGATTGTTAATTGATTCACTTCTCTGCCTGGTACTGCCACATCTCTGAGTGAGGTCTGTGACAGAGAAGTCTTGAGGCATTCATTACGACCCAGTGAAGGTCTGACTGGGGTCTCTTCCTGAGGCATATATACATATAAATATATATGTTAGAATATTGTGTGCTAAAATATTGTCCATCAGAATAATCATTATAATATGATAATTTGTCAGAACGACATTGTGACATAATATTGCAGATAAAACCCAGAGGATGTGGGCCACACTCAAAGCCTCTCTTCACACTCTCTCTGCTGTTGTATTGGTGAGTAAAGTGTAGAATGTTTTTATGTCATAATGAGGTTTGGAATGTCGTTTGGGGACATTTATAATGTGTTGTAGAAAGTTGGTGACAGAAGGAACATTGTTCAAGAGGAGTCAACTTTACTGCTTGATGCGTTTGTCTTGTGGGCTTTATAGCAATTGTTACGGGTAGGTGGTAAACTCCACTCGCGGAGTAGGTGGAGTTTTGTGACTCCGCACTCTGCTTGGAGTGCAGAGTTCAGCAAAAAAAACTCTGCCAACCCCCGGTGGAACAGAGTTTAACGGTGGACTAACCCAGGGCATGTCCTCTCCTGTAGCGGGTCTCTCCAACCTGTGATCTCTCAGTTGACACATGCATAACAACGTTCACGGAGACCAGCACAGTGAAGTGCAAACGCACGCACGCGCTCTCCTACCTAATACCGTCACATGCGGATGTCATGTTCCCTCACGAAGCTATTGTTAAGTAAATATACTAATCCCAGCAACGAGGAACACACTTTGAAGGCCACAAGAATCCCTACACTAGTCAATTTGAAATTTGCCCAGAAAAATATTTAGATGAAAACCTAAACAGAGGAGCAGAACGTGTGTGGCATGGGGTGTGGATGATGTGAAGAGGCGGCAGCAAATGAGTAGGGACTTTGGTGCACTGTCACATCCTATTTGACATTAAGTGGTTCTTCAAGGGCAATGAAGGGCACATTTGAAGAGCAAACCAATAGTGCAGGTGGGGAGATTAGAGGGAGGCGAAGATTGAGAGAGATGATGAATTGACAGGGCTAGAGGAGAGGCCAGAGTCTGAAAATCAAATCAGCGCATCGGAATGCAGGGAATTAATTGACGTGCCTGTTGAGTGGTTTGGCAGCACCGGGTCCTCTGACTGGGACCTGAGTCCCCCACTAAGGGCCTGGTTGGTGCTTTCCGCGCCGAGCAGCAGAGGGCTGCAGTGTTGGGCGCGCGCCAGGCTCATGCCACTTCTGGCCACGCACTGCAGCCATTGGACGGCGTGCATGCAGCAGGACTCCTCATGCATGCCCCGCGGAGGTGGCAGTAGGTTGGTGCCCACTGCCCAGACCTGTGGAAGGGGACTGAAAGTGACTGGAGCTGTTTGGGTATCTCCTATGTCGGGGGTGGAAAAGGCTGCACCTGATAGACCAGACAGGTGACTGTCTGACTTGCTCTCTGCTGGGGCAGTGCGTGCGTTCACCTAGGACTGGGCCCAGGCATCTCCAGTAATATTTCACCGGGATTCTCTCTGTTTGTGCCTTGGTATCGCACCAAGGAATCATTTGGAGATGATATTTAACCTGGAAGCGTGATGGGTTATTTTTAGGGGTGGCCGAGGAATACTCTGCCCGCTTTCGGAACTCCGCGGAAAATACAGGAGTTTTTTTACTAACTCCGCAAGCTCCGACCAGACCTAGTAATTATATGATATAAATGAATTAATAATATTTAAATATCCAACGGAGTTCCAGTATCTTTTAAACACTACAATTTGGCGACGATCTGTGCGCGACCCCAGAAGAAGGATTCCAAGGCGCACCAAGAAACACTGCTTTCAGGAACTCGAGTATTTTCAAGCGTTCTAACAAGGTTAACTTTTGCAGTTTACAAAGTGCCCGAATGACGAAACGCATGCTCTTTTGCCTATTTGCGCAGAAGCGCAGGGATGGGCGCTCGTTACTGTTTTAGGCTTGTCCTTGAGACCTGCACTGTATCTGTGGCAGTTGGCATGGTTGGCTCGTGGCAGGCGTTTTCAGAAACTGTCACGCGCTTTTGAAAACGCGAGCACAGCGCGTGAGACATTGCTGTCAAACAATGGAGCATGAGCGTCATCGCGAGCTGTTGTTGTCTACAGCGTAAGATCCACTGCGAGCAGGGACTGCGTTCGGCGTATTCGGCAGCCATTGTAAAAATAATCTAGCATGTGCCTGTAAGTGCGAAATCCATTGTGTAAGGCTGAAAGCGCCAGCGGACAGCTTGGAATACCGGCATATTTACATTGCAGCTGGTACCTTCATGGTGATTTGCACACCAATGCACTGTTAGTAACCATTTTGTGTTTACAACAGTGATTCGCATAGCTAATGTGAACTGTTCTAATGGTGTTTTTAATTGTAATTTATTGTAGTATCAACTATATCAAGCAGTGCCATCCAGTGTTTCCTGCTGGAACTGCATTTAATAATGTGTCAATTATAACAGCTGATTGGCACGCTTTTATTTAAAGAAAGTGTCACAAAGGTTTACCTGTACTGCATGATTTATGGTGCCAATTAAAACAGCGATTGGCACGCTTTAATTCATTGGCGTCTACAACAGTGATCTACACGCTTAGTGTTACTGTGTATTTTGGTGAAATTTATAGTGTAGAGTGTGTTCTATTATTATTGTTATTATAGCACTCCTCTACAAGTTATTAGTCAGCAAGGCTAATTCCGTATTTTCAATCAACCACCACTATTTCTTCAGTCACCAGCGAAACCAGTAATAAGATGGAAAAACTGGCACAAGTCATTTGAAAATTATTTAATTGCTTTTCATGGCAAAAAGTTGGATCCTGAACGTAAAAAAGCTTGTATGTACTGCTTGATGGGTATGGCAGGTCAAGACATTTTTGATAATCTACCAGATATTGAAGCAGTGCCAGGTCAATTTGTACCTTTAAATGAATTCAAGGAGGCAGTAAAAAGGATGGAAATACAGTTTATTGAAGCACCAAATGATATGGTGAAAAGGCATGGTTTTAATATGTTAAAACAACAGGAGTAAGCAAGTATTGAAGAGTACATTGTGAATTTGCATATTTAAGCAGCTTCATGTGAATTTGGAGACATGATGGCTAGATATTTGAGAGGTCAGTTTGTATTTCACTGTTATTCTAAAAAAAATACAAAAGAGACTTTTGCCATGTAGAAATCCAATACTAGGTGAAATCATAGACATAGCCACAGGTATTGAAAGATCTTTATTATCTACAAAAAACTTAATCATCAGGAAATACATAAAATCAATCGGTTTGTGTTGTCCATGAAAATAATACTGACTCTAAAAGTGGAGGAACTTCTATGACTGTACAGGAGAAACATAAGTCAGGAGACATTTTGTAAAAAAAAAGTCTTAATTGTTATAGATGTGGCTCAAAAAACCACTTAGAAAATCATTCAGGGTGTCCAACTATTGGAAAAAGATGTATGAAATGCCACAAAGTTGGGCATTTTGGGGCTGTTTACAGAAATACCAGGCCAGCTAGCAAATTAAAAGTGAATTCAATAGATGATTTTGATGAGGAAATGTGTTCCAACATTGTCCTTACTGTTGACTCAAAACAATGAAAATGTGAAGGTCCATTAGGAATCGTACACATGGGTAAAGTAGAATTATCTATAATGGCTGATTCAGGTTCTCCAGTTTCAATTTTGCCTGATCATACCTTTTATAGATTTTGAAAGAATGTGAAATTGATAGAGTCAGATGTCAATCCAAAAGCATTTAGAGAATTTGACATTGAAATGCTAGGATACTTTAATGACATTTTGGAATTCAAAGGACGTTCCATAAAAACAAAAATGTATGTGGCAGTAAAGGGAAAAGATACAGTAGGATGGCAAGATCTTGGTAAACTTGGTATTTTGCTCACACCTGGTTCTGAGGAACCCATACTGTTAGGAGAAATGCATATTCTCAGTGTAGAGCTGAAAGAGCAGGATTTGCTACTTGTAAAGGTGTTGGAAAAACATAATAAGGTATTTTCCGCACATATTGGTTGCGTAAAAGGATTTGACCATCATATCAAATTAAAAGAAAAAATGCCATACCGGTGACTCATAAAGTATGACATGTATAACTTTTAGTCAGGAAAGAACTGAGAGAACGATTAAGTACACTGTGTAAAGATGGTTTAATAGAAACTAATGACTCCGAATGGGTTTCGGCAATAGTGATTATTAAGAAGAAAAATGGTAAACTTAGATTTTGTGCAGATTTAAGATTATTAAATAAAACATCATAGTGGATTGTCATCCACTTCTGAAAATACAGGAGATGCTTAACTCAGTCAGTGGTTAAAAAAATCTGCTTATCATAAAGAGAAGTTGTCTGAAAGTTCAAAAGATTTAACCACTTTTATTACACCTTTTAGAGCGTATTGCTAAGTCTGTCTACCTTTTGGTGTGGCATCAGCTGCCAGTGTGCTCCAAAAGTTAATGGACCATCTACTTGAGGGCATACAAGGTGTTAAAATCTTTCAAGATGACATTATGATTCATGCTAAGACTGTTGGAGAACATAACATTTTGAACAAGGTATTGGAGGTACTTTAAAATAGAAGTATTACTGTTGCTAAATCTAATTGTAAACTTTTGAAAACAGTTGTGGAATATGTGGGACATACAGGGGCAAATTCACAAAGAAATGGTGCAACGCTGCATGCAATTTAGCTCACCACGCTGCGTCACTTAAAAAACTCAGGGATGCGCTGTATTCACCTGAATACCGCACACCTGTGTTTTTCCATGCGGTAGTGCTAAAAGTGCAAGGGTGACTGCATTTCAGGGATGATTCCCTGCAACTCAGGCACCCATGCACCATGGCACAAGGGTGACTGTGTTGCAGGGATGATTGTTTATGGGACACCTTCCTGCACATAAACAATAATTAAAGGTGATTTCCTCCTTCTATGTGTTCTGCAGAATGCAGCACACATAGTAAGAGCAAAAACAAGGAGAAACAAAAGTATTTTTCCTCGTTACACCAATCGAACCACTGCTTTAAAGTGGCATTAGTTTCTGGCAGTGCCTCAGATTTACAGATCCTTGTAAATTTGTGGCAGTGTCGAAAAGCTATGGGTGTTGTGGTGGAACTCCTATAGAAACACCCATTGCACGCCCCTTTCACGCAGATGCCTGTGTGAAAGGGTACGATATTTACAAAGTGGCGATAAATGCCGCTCTGTAAATATGGAGCTGGGCATTGCGCCCTGAAGCATCTTAAAAAGTGATGCTACGGTGGCGAAATGCCCTTGTAAATATGCCCCACAGTATCTTTTGCAGGTATTACTTTAAAAGTTGATTTAGTAAAAGCTATAAGGGAGGCACCTTTACCCATTAACAAAGATACTTTAAAGTCATTTATTGGAATGAGTGAATATTATTCATGTTTTATTCAAGGTTATGCAATTTTAGTTAAAAACCTAAGGATATTACTTTAAAAAAAAAGGCTACATTTAAATTGAGTTCAGAGCAAGAGAAAGCTATCCAGGACATCAAACATGCCATTTTAATAGCAGCCGCACTTAAATCATATGATCCCAATGGAAGAAATATCATCAAAGTAGATGCCAGTGGCATAGGCTTAGGAGGGGTTTTTAGGCAGGTAGTGGATAGCAAAGAATACACTATAGCCTTTATTTCATGTGGGCTAAAAGATGCAGAAATAAAGTACGTACTATTGAGAGAGAAGTCTTGGTAAGTGTGTGGGCTGTAGAAAAATGTAAAAGCTATTATGTGGGAAAAGTTATGAGATAGTAACAGATCTTAAACCACTTTTGTTTATGTTTGACGGTTGTGGTAGAGGAACGGCAACTGCTTCAAGGTTGACCAGGTGGATGCCTAGATTACAGGAATACATTTTGTAGTTAGACATATATCTGGAGATTGAACAGAAGAGCTGATTGGTTGTCTAGATCACCAGTTGAAGATGTGGATGAACATATTGATATGTCAGACCAGGTGTGTGTTGTGTCTGTGGTCGATGCCATTGATGGTTCTGAGGGGTCGATCCGTAACAATGAATGGATGGAAGCTATGGAAAGGGATATTGTTTTGAATCAGATATGTGGTGAATGGTTGGCCACCAATTAGGAATTTGAATAATAAAATAAAAGGTTATAAACAAATTGCTTATGAATTGACCATTGAAGGAGAATTGCTCATGAGACATGTTGTATTTGTACCACCTTGCATACTAATGGCTTACAAAGGATGCATCAATGGTTTACACAAGAAGCATCAATGGTTTACAAAGGAGGCATCAATGGTTTACAAAGGAGGCATCAATGGTTTACAAAGGAGGCATCAATGGTTTACACAAGAGGCATCAATGGTTTACACAAGAGGCATCAATGGTTTACACAAGAGGCATCAATGGTTTACACAAGAGGCATCAATGGTTTACAAAGGAGACATCAATGGTTTACAAAGGAGGCATCAATGGTTTACAAAGGAGGCATCAATGGTTTACAAAGGAGGCATCAATGGTTTACAAAGGAGGCATCAATGGTTTACAAAGGAGGCATCAATGGTTTACAAAGGAGGCATCAATGGTTTACAAATGAGGCATCAATGATTTACAAATGAGGCATCAATGGTTTACAAATGAGGCATCAATGGTTTACAAATGAGGCATCAATGGTTTACACAGGAGACATCAATGGTTTACACAGGAGGCATCAATGGTTTACACAGGAGGCATCAATGGTTTACAAAGACGGCATCTATGGATTACAAAGGAGGCATCAATGGTTTACAAAGGAGGCATCAATGGTTTACATAGACGGCATCTATGGATTACAAAGGAGGCATCAATGATTTACAAAGGAGGCATCAATGGTTTACAAAGAAGGCATCTATGGATTACAAAGGAGGCATCAATGGTTTACAAAGGAGGCATCAATGGTTTACAAAGGAGGCATCAATGGTTTACAAAGGCGGCATCAATGGTTTACAAATGAGGCATCAATGGTTTACAAAGGCGGCATCAATGGTTTACAAATGAGGCATCAATGGTTTACACAGGAGGCATCAATGGTTTACAAAGGAGGCATCAATGGTTTACAAAGGAGGCATCAATGGTTTACAAAGGAGGCATCAATGGTTTACAAAGGAGGCATCAATGGTTTACACAGGAGGCATCAATGGTTTACAAAGGAGGCATCAATGGTTTACAAAGACAGCATCTATGGATTACAAAGGAGGCATCAATGGTTTACACAAGCGGCATCAATGCGTTACAAATGTGGCATCAATGCTTTACAAAATAGTTTACAAAGGAGGCATCAATGCTTTACAAAATAGTTTACAAAGGAGGCATCAATGCTTTACAAAGGTGGCATCAATGCTTTACAAAATAGTTTACAAAGAAGGCATCAATGGTTTACACAGGAGGGATCAATGGTTTACAAAGAAGGCATCAAAGGATTACACAGAAAGTATCAATGGGTTACAAAAGAGGCATCAATGGTTTACAAAGGAGGCACCAATAGTTTACAAAGGAGGCACCAATAGTTTACAAAGGAGGGATCAATAGTTTACAAAGGAGGGATCAATAGTTTACAAAGGAGGGATCAATAGTTTACAAAGGAGGTGTCCTTTAGGTGACTCTCTGACAGAGCTCACAAAATTGCAGAGCAGTTAAGCTCTGTGCTACCGTAAGCAGGGAAATGTTCATTTACACACGCTCCCTAACACTCCAAAGGACAAATTGTGAATGACATTGGCACCAAGGTTAATGGCTGAAGGAGGCCGACCCCTTGAACACTCTATGGGGCACATGCATCAATGTAGGCAATTGCGATTCCATAATTGCGATTATTAAAGAATCGCAATTGCCTTGGCATGTAGGTTTCGCTAAAATATTAGCGATTCCTACATATTCCTTAATTGCAAATTGCGATTCGCAATTAAGGAATAGCTTTCCATTCATTCCTATGGGCCTAGAGGCTCATAGGAATGAATGGGACAGCATGCGCAATTTGCGAGTACCAAATAGGTACTCGCAAATTGCGCATGCAATTTTCAAGGGTGATAGGGGGCCAAAAGGACACCCTGATGCACCCCTGAAATTTGCATGTGATCACATGTTGTGCACACATGCCCCAAGGACATGTGTGTGCGCAACATGGCACTTTGAAAAATGCACTTTTGTGCATTTTTCAAAGTTTTCGCAAATTACTATCAACTTGAAATTGATGGTAATTTGCGATTCCAAATTGTGAAATCGCAATTTTGAAGTGCATCATGCATTGCATTTAGGGAATCGCAATTTGCGATTCCCTAAATGCATTCGCAATTTAGGTAAACGCAAAATTTGCGATTCCCTAAATTGCGAAATTGTATTTGGATTGATGCATCCCAAATGCAAAAATACCGGTCGCAAAGGGGCAGATTCTGCGAATCTGCCTCTTTGCAACCGGTATTTTCAATTATGCATGTGCCCCTAAGTTTCTAGTTCCAAGTTCATTTCAGAATGTGAATGGAGCTTCAGGCAACCAACCCTTTCTAGGTATTATTATGAATATGATAATGGTTATGAGTATGATTATTATTATTAATAATATTATTATATAGTAGTAGTGGTAGTAGTAGGAGCACCAGTAGTAGTAGTAGTTATGATACCGGTAAAGCTGCATTTTACGTACACCTAAAAATGAAAGACGTATAGGCCACAGTTTCCATCATCTGTAGTCTTACTCGAGATTGAAGAAGACAAGTTTTCCATTTGAAAATGTTAATCTATAATTGTTTCCTCATTTTAGGCCCTGATGCTTTGGCTGAGAGGACTCTGTGCGCTGGAGAAGAAACTTTGATGCTGTTAAGAACCAGAAGATCACCTCTGACATCAGTGTACAGAAAGACAAAGCTTATAATTGAAAATGTTTTGGTAACAATGTGTTCAGCTTCAAATGATTTTGTTTGATAAGTGCTGCAAATGTGACCTCTTATATTCAGACTGATTTCAGTTCATTTCTGTGACAGGTGACAATTATGAATTTTGTTACAGAAACAATTATATTTTGTACTTAAACATCAAGTTGATTATTTTTTACTTTTAAGATTGGAAATAACATGTTTAGTTCGCGTAACAAGTCTATTCTAATATATAAAAACAAACATAGTTAATGGTATATTGGACTAAAATTGCAACAATTTCAAGAAATGATGATTGATCCTATAAACAAATCAAGGCAGTACACAAAGGAGAAGTTGAAATAACGGAGATGTAAGCATTATAAGAAGAGGGAGAACATAGAAATTGTATTTTAAAAGGCATTTGCTAGCAGTTAAATTGTACAGAGTGTAACTAGGTTAGTTTGGTTACCAGGCAGCATCTTTCCATGTCCAACTGTACCCACCAGTGGCGGCTCCTCCGTTAAGGGGAAGGAGCGTCGCCCCACTGCTTTTCGCAGTGTTATTAAAAAAAGGAAAAAATAAATGATAATAACTGTTATTATCATTTTACTTTTCCTTCTGCAGTTTCTCAGTGGGCGGGCGGGGCAGATCTGCTCTGCTCTCAGAGTAGCGGGGGAGAAGTGGTGGGCACTATGTAAGTGTGCATGAATGTTTGACTGGCCCTCTGGGGCGGGCCAAACATTCATGCGCACTTTGCATGTTCTCCATGCAGGCTGCATTTCAGCCTGCATGGAGAACATGCCCAGCCTCTCATTCTCTGGCTGAGCACTAAACCACGGCGCTCAGACCAATCACAACGCTGCATTGCAGCATTGTGATTGGCTATCAGGAGGCTGGGAGCCGGTGCTTCTTGCTTCCTTTGCAGAGAAGAAGCCAGGAAGAGGACGCAGGAGAGGCTGCGGAGGCCGGCCAGCAGGTAAGTGTTTGCTTTTTTTTAACCCCCTCCTCCTCCCCCTCTTACTCCCTCCCGGCCCCACTGCCGCTTCCCAGGAGCATCCACGCCTGGTACTCAATTTTCTGAGTGGAGTAAATGCCATCAGCATCCTCATCTCTTCCAACTGGACGGAAGTGGTGCCTTCTCCACCTCTTCAAAAACAGCACAGAATCAAGGAAGCGACAACCATTAGGATAATAACCTTCTTGCCAAATGCCACTGGGTAAAATCCCTGGTCCATTGTGTTGCATCCAGCCCTACATCCGCCCTGTTGGTAAAAAAAAGACTTGTCATCTTAGTTCTATCTTTTACTCACTAGCACAGTTTTAAAAAGCCTCAGTAATCATGTTGAGCGACAAGACCATCAGGTTCTTTACTGCCAGCATTTTATGGTTTAGCTTGACAGACAGTTATGTGAGAATTGCCAGGAGAGGGGCTTTGGCTCCACGTACATGTTGGGAGCCATGTTTACACAATTTGATTAGACAAACGAAAAGAGTGATTGTATTGCACTCCTATTGGCTGTCGGAGGTTTCCCACTCACTTCACCTAATATGGTCCCTGTGTTAAAACATGATGTCAGTGACGTTCAAGGGATACCCTTGATAATGCTACAATCCCATTGTGTGTGCATCTCTCTCTGGTCGCCCCACAGAGGCCCTCTGCTTGTGCCTTGTTTTAAGCATGCAGAGTTCCTGATAAATGCATGTGCTGACTTTTGAGCACACTCATACTAGTAGATGCTAGTGCAGACCACTGCTATTGGATAAGCTGTCGAACAGGGCCCACCCAACCTCTGTTAATCACACGACCGTTCCTTGGAGCAGGAATAGTTCTTGTCAAAAGGGGGCTGACCATAAAACAACTAGAACTTGTTTAAAGGGGCGTGACCTCTGTAATGAATTGTGTTGCCTAATAGAGGGGACTTGAATTCTGTGTTGCACAAATTCCTAATCAATCAATCAATCAATTGGTCGACTTGTAGAGCGATGCTTTTCACCCATGAGGGTATCCAGGCACTGGCAGGGACCCAATGGTTCAATCGTAGTGCGCGTTCTTGAGCATCTTGTCGAAACCTGACAGAGTGGCACAGCTCCGGAGGTGTAGCGGGAATTCGTTCTATGCCCTGACTGTGAGGTAGGAGAAGGAGATACCACCGGCCCTGCTCCGGCGCATGCGTTGGGTGCAAAAAAGAAGGAGGCAGGTGGAGTGGAGTGGAGGTTTCTGGTAGGTTTGTGGAAGCTTAGGCGGTGGTTGATGTAGGCTGATCTGGGGTTGTGTAGGGCCTTTAATGCGTGGGTGAGCAGCTTGAATTGGCATCTTTTCTGAACTGGGAGCCAGCAGAGCTTTTTGAGGTGTAGGGTGATGTGTAATCGTCAAGGGAAATCAAGGACGAGTCTGGCTGCATTGTTCTGGATCTTTTGGAGTCTTTGGAGGATGTGGTTTTTTAAGGCTTAATAGAGGGTGTTTCTGTTGTCCAGTTGACTCGTGAACAGAGCCTGGGTGATGGTGCATCTAGAGTTTTGGGGCAGGCACTTGAAAATCTTGCGTAGCATGTGCAGGATGATAAATCATGAGGATGATATGGCATTGACCTGAGATGCCATGGAGAGTTTGCCATCCAGTATAATGCCTAGGTTTCTGATGTGGTCCGTTGGGGTTGTGCGGGGCCAAATTCCATCATCAAAAAGGAAAAATCCCAAGGGAAGTTCTTGTTGCCGAAGATCAACACTTCAGTCTTCTCCGTGCTGAGTTTGAGGCAGGTGTCCTTCATCCAGTTCATGACGCTGTTCATACAGTGGTGAAAGTTCGTCCTTCTGGTGGCGAGGTCTTTGGAGAGGAGGAGGATGAGTTGGGTGACGTCTGAGTAGGAGATGATGTTGAGTCTGTGGGTTCTGATGACGCTTGTGAGAATCTGGGTTTCTGTTTCAGTAACCCCCCCACTTTTTGTCAGACTACTGATGCACTTTTGACTTGATGTGCCCTGGGTCCCTGCCAATCAGGTTCCCAGGGCCTGTGTTCTTTCCCCAAAACTAACCTAAACCCAATTGGCATCTCTGGCCACAGGTCAGCCCCTGGTAAATGGTACCACAGGTACCCAGGGCACTGTGACCAGGGAAGACGTCTAAGGGCTGCAGCACTTATTGTGCCACCCTTAGAGGCCTTGTACCTTTACACACCCACACTGCCTTTGTGGGCTGCGTGTCTTGGTGCAGAACAAAGTGACGGGTCGACATGGCACACATCCCTGTGTGCCATGCCTACAACCCACTGCCCTGGCATAGATCAGTCACCCCTCTAGCTGGGTGCCCTATACCAGTGGTGAGGGTACAGGTGCATGAGCCCTGTACCCCTACAGTGTCTAAGTCCATTCTTAGACATTGAAAGTGCAGTGCTGCCAATAAGAGTATATGGTGCTGGAAGTTTGTCATTACGAACTCCACAGCACCATAATGGCTACACTGAAAACTGAGAAGTTTGGTATCAAACTTCTCAGCACATTAAACCCACACTGATGCCAGTGTGGGATTTAATAAAAAATGCACACAGAGGGCATCTTAGAGATGCCCCATGAAAAACGACCTACCACTAGTGTCCAGGCTGAGTGGCTGCTTTCAGCTGCGACCACCAGACATGTTTCTGGACCCCTGGGTCGAGAGCCTGCTGCTCTCGGAGGCCTGAAACAATGCACATCCTGGGACGAGGTGCCAAGCCTCCACTCCCAGGATGGGCAGGGTTCACGAAGGGGAAGCTTCAAAGGCTTGCCGCCTTTGTGAGCTTCCCCAGGCCACTTGCTGCTTTCAGCAACTGGTCCCCACTGGTTCTGACCCCCACTTTGAGCGGGAGAACCGGCGGAAAAACAAGTGAGGAAGAGAGGTGTGCCCACCTCTGCCAACTCCACCCCTCAGGTGGAGAAGGCGAGGTGAAGCACAACTCTCAGTCCCCGCCATCTTGCAGATGGGGGGACTCAGCCAACCAGGGAAAGGCTTATGCCCCCCTTCCACTGGAGGGTGGCATAATAGGGGGTGTACCCACCCCAGGGAAGGGACCCTTTGGTCCCAACCTATTTACCTACCTGTAACACCCCTAAATCTAGTATTTAGGGGCACCCCTGAACCTTGCTTCCTTAGACCAGAAGAACTATGAGAAAAGAAGAAGAAGGACCGAACAGCCGTGCCGAAGCTAACGAGAGGAAGATGCCCACTGACTTGGCCCCAGCCCTACCGGCCTGTCGCCACCTCGAACCTGCTCCTGCGAAATCCCGGTGTGTCCTGCAGTCAGCAACCTCAAAAACCCCGGAGGACCTGCCTGCCTTCAACCACAAAGACTGTGTCTCCCGTGAACACCGGATTTGTTAATCTCCAACCTCTGGCTCCGGCCGGACACCGCGAATCCCCACCACTCTGCCTTCGCCGTCCACGGCCCGAGCTCGAGTGGGCAAACACCACGAGGAGGTACCCCCGGCGATCCTGACCAGAGATCTGGCGATCCCTGACCTGCCTCAAACCTCCAGCCGACGCCTGCAGCCTAAATCCGGAAAGTCCCCCAACCGCCACCAAGAGCTGGCAAGAAGATCCGACCCTAAAAGGCACCTCTGCACCTGACGCTTCACAGCCTTGGGTGGCCAAACCGATGGTGCCCACCCAACCCCCAACATCCCAAACTTACCTCTCGAAGTGGTGGTCGCACCCAGAAGACCTTCGTCCCCAAGCCTGCAGTGCCTTTGCAAACCGGAGGTTCCCCATTGCAAACAACAGGGCGCCCGACGTCGAAACAGCACCGTGCACCCGGCCGCCCTAGTGCCGTTGAGGGTGCACCTTTGGTGCTACTTTGTTTCCCCATTTGCCCTGAGCTAAAGTCCAGGAGGTTTGCTCCCACAACCAAGTGGCCTGCTCATCAGCAGCCACCAACCGGAGGCCCCCTATCCCCAATTGGATAACATTGGGCCTCAGCACTCTGCACCCGGCCGCCCTAGTACCGATGAGGGTGCAACAAGAAGGGCTTGTGAGAAACCAGAGATTTCTTCGCAATCCCTATGTGACAACATTGCTCAGCATTTCACCAATAAAATTGATCTAATTTATGATAAAATTGCTCTTGCCGAGAAACAATCCATAACTCCATCTTCCCTCTTCTCTGAGGTTCCCTCAGCTTCACAAATGTTAATCAACTTCCCCCCCATGACCAATGAGATGGCGGCTGACTTACTCCGATTGGTCAAATCAGGCTCCCCATTAGATGTTATACCTGCAAAAGTAGCTTCCCTCCTTGCGAATGTACTTTCTTCTTCTGTTAGTACCAGCCTTAATCTCTCCTTGATAGAGGGTTATCTCCCTCAAACTTGGAAGGCGGCGCAGGTCATTCCAATTCGAAAAAATCCCAAGGCCTCTATGACAGACCTGTCCAATCTGCGGCCCATCTCCCTCTTACCTCATCTTAGCAAAGTCTTGGAAAAATATATTAATCTACATCTTTCAACTTATGTCGAAACCAACACCTGTCTAGACCCTTCACAATCTGGTTTTAGGCCCAATCATAGCACAGAATTGGCCCTATTGGAAGTCACGGATAACATCAGAATGACTCTTGATAGTGGCCATTCCACCATACTTGTGCTATTGGATCTCTCTGCTGCATTCGACACGATATCTCACCAGATTATGCTTATGAGACTGAGGGAGATTGGACTCAACGGAGCGGCCTTACAGTGGATGACTAGCTTTCTGTCATCTCGAACTCAGACCGTCAACCTGGGCCTATTCCGTTCTAAGACCACGGAATTGACCAAGGGTGTTCCGCAGGGCTCGTGTTTAAGCCCTACGCTTTTTAACATCTATATTGCTCCCTTGGCCCACTTGCTTAGGTCTCATGGTTTCCTGCCCATTTCTTACGCTGATGACACTCAGCTTCTCTTCACCTTTGATAAAACCTCAACATATGCTCTGTAATCCTTCGCTGAAGGAATGACCGCTATATCAGATTGGATGAGGAGAAATTTTCTCCAATTAAACGCAGGGAAAACCGAGATAATGCTCTTCGGAGATGCCCCTCTACTTTGGTCTCCGAATTGGTGACCGGCCGCTCTTGGCCCACCCCCCATTCCCAAAACCTTAGTTAAGAATTTGGGCATCCATCTTGATCAGGCACTTACACTGAAGGAGCATGTCGCCCGAACTGTAAGCAATTGCTTCCATGTGTTGGGCATGCTACGTCGAGTCTTTCCCTTTTTGCCAGACTGCACACGGAAAACTCTTATTCAGACTATGATTCTGGGCCTCCTTGATTACTGTAATGCTCTTCTGCTTTCTGCAAACGAGTCTTCCCTAAACAGGCTTCAGGTGGTCCAGAACACTGCTGCATGGCTCATTACGAACTCCACACCTGGAACCCCTTCTTTGCCGCTGCTACGCAGACTCCACTGGTTACCGGTCCGTAAGCGGATAAAGTTTAAGGCTGGCTGTATAGTCTACAGAGCTATCCATAATAAGGGCCCCTCCTACATCTCGAGCAAGCTCAAGCCTTATTCTCCGTATAGGACCCTGAGATCTAGCTGTAAACTTCTTTTACAGGTACCAAGGGTCAGGAAAGCTAGACTTGGTGGGAAATCCTTTTCCCTCCTCGCCCCCCTATACTGGAATGAGCTCCCCCTTCAGCTCCGACAATGCCCAGACTTTCTACGTTTCAGGAAACTGCTTAAAGCCTCCCTGTTCTAATCTGTCCTTAGCCCGCCCGTAGCACCGCTTCAGCGCAGAGATACCCCTTCGGGAGTGATTCAGGCGCTCTACAAAACCCTTAAATAAATAAATAAATAAATCACTGACCCTGGGGGACCCCTGAGTCTACCCCCAGAACCTCAACTCCCACTACCGAATACTTACCCTAAAACTGTTAACGCGATTTTCCTCCATAGGATAACATTGACTGTTTTTCTTGGAAAAGTTTCTAAGTGTGGAGTTTGAAAACCTAAAGAAATTCTTTAAAATTGTTTACAGGAAATGTCCCACTATAGTATCCAGGTATACTACACTGAGTAAGAAAAGTAATCTAAAAAGTAACTTACCTGGTATTTTACTGAAAAGCCCATTCAAGTCTATGTACTGTATTTACAAAGCATTGCATTTCTCTGCAACAATACTGTAAGTCAAAACAAAGTGCATATACCATTATAATCCATAATGTATTTCAACTGTATATTTACTGCAAAGTACTCATCACTTACCTGTGCCAGGCTTGCTTGGTTCTAGGAAATAAAATAACTAAAAGAATATTTTTATACAAAAACAATGGGTCTGAAGTTCAGTCTTTGAGAGTGTGAATTCATTTGCTGACTGAGTTTGTCCAACAAATGCTTAACACTGTCCTCTGATAAAGTCTTACTGCTCGACCACACTCCCACAAATAGAGAGTGAGGTGCTATCTAACTTTACCTCTGCCTACCTTTGGGGTTCCACTGGACTCTGTACACACTATACCTCACTTTGGTATAGTATATACAGAGCTAGCTCCCTACAACGCTGGCAAACGATGCCAAGTAGCTAATGAAGAGGGTGGTACTAAGTGATGATCCTTGAGGAACTCTACAGATGATCTCCTAGGGTGAGGAGGAGAAGGGTGGAAGTCGAACCCGTTGTGTTCTGCCAGTGAGTAATTGTTGGAAACGGGGTTACCGAGTCCGGCACGGTAGCATGGCGCGAGGCGGGAAAGCACCCGAAGGCAATGTGTAAGGCAGTTGTGCAGCACACACTCACTTTGACTCAGGAATGCGGACGCAATAACGTGACACCACACCAGGTCTGTGTATTAAAAACAAGTTCTTTTATATAAATCAATGCAGCATCAGATGAGGCAGATTAATTCAGGGCAACATTTCAACTCTTCGAAGTACTCAATTAGTGCGTCATCTCATTAAAGCACCATAGCTCATCAACATTGTAGGCCACTAAAAGGCCGCAGGAATCATCTCCTAAACGTAGCACCAATAATGATCACAGGGTGCAAGAATAAAACATGGGCCTAAAACATGCAGTTCACCTCATGAATATTCAATCACTTGTAAATAGGCATTTTACATTACATTTCAAACAGGGCCTGCGTTAATCTAGGCGCACCCACATTCAGTACAGTGGGCGTCGCAACTCCGGTACACCTACAACATAAAACACTTCAACTCTTGGCGGTGTACACTTCAGCTCAATTCAGTTAAGCACCTTTACACTAGGCAAAGACATTTCATTAGCGCTGATCTGCATTAGGCCTAAACAGTGATTAAAGCAGGCGTAACAATTAGGCTAGTGAACAGCTTTAGGGAACCCCTCAACACGTCCTTCTCTCTGGGGCTTCCCTGTCAATTAGGGCTTCTGTGTTCTCAGGGGCTGCTTAGGGGTTAAATCAGGCTAGGCCCACTCCTCTCCGGGGCTTCGCCTCGTGAGTATAATTACTGGGGGCTTCCCCCTTTCCAAAGAGCGAGTCACTGTTGGCCCCCGGCCCCCAGGGGCGTTTCTATGGCCCTAGGGGCCTCCTGGGCTCACCTGTGCACGTTTCGTTGGTCGCTCCTCGCAGCTACTGGTTTCTTCCCGGGCCGGCCCGTGTTTGGCAGGGCTGGGCCCGGACTGGGTTCTACGGCCTTCCGGCCGGAATTGCGGGACGTTGGGGGGCCGGTATCACTCTCCTCCGGCCCCCGTGATCAGCAGGGTAATGCGGGGAAGGGAGCGGGAGCCGGCAGTCCTCTCCGGCCGGCTTCCCGCCTCCCTCTGCCTATGCGGCGTTCTTCTCCGGCCTCCGTCGGCGTTGGGGGCGCGTCGAAAGCCGGCGCCCAATCACAGTGCGGCCTTTCCCGGGGGCGCGGCCGATGGGCATCGGTGGGGGCTGAGGCCTCGATCCTCCTCCTGGGCTGCGAGGGTGATTTCCAGGCCGCAACTTCTTCGGCGGGGCTCCCGGGCCCGGCGGTGACCTTTGGGGCAGCTTCTCAGGCTTCGGTGAGGGCACGGACGGCGCACCTCACCACCAAGGCCTCGGAGAGGCCACGCTCGCCTCCACAGCTCTCCACACGCGCGGCGGCCGCCCGGGCAGATTCCAGCCACGAGGTCAGTGGCTTGGGGCAATTCCTCCCACGTGGAGGTACAGCGCGGGCGCGCTGGCAGCAGGCTGGCAGGGGGCTGACACAGAAGGGCTTTGGGCAGCCCAGTAGCAGCTAGGAGTGGATGGGGGTGAAGGTCTAGCGCTTCAGGGAACGGCGCTTTACCTGGTGATCCCCAGTTTGGCAGTTCAGGTTTCTGGCCTTGCTGGTCTGTCAGGCCTTGTAATTGCAGGTTACTTGCGGCAGTTCTTGGTTGGTTGCTTCTTGGGGGTTTCTCCTTATGGGGGAGGGAATGAGTTGGTGGTTCTTGGGGTGCTGGATGGTACTTCCCAGCACGCTGAAGATGGTTCCCTGGGTCCCCTCACGCTGGGCAAGGTCAGTGGGTGGTGGGCGTTCCTCATCTAACTTTTACAGCAGTGCCTTAGCCCTGTCAGTAGCAGTAGTGTAGGTCTCCCCCCTAGGCCCTACAGCCTGTACTCCGGCAGAGGTTCTCCCAGGATCAGTGGTGCCCCAACTGACTAAAAGATTTCCCTCCAAACCTCTTATACCCCTAGGTCAGGTGACCCTCCTAAAGGCGGCAAAACATAACTCCTTCCACAGCCCGGAAGGTTCTGGAACCTTCCACCATGTCTGGCTATGAGGCCCAGAGGCGGGATGGGATGGATACTGTATCCCTATGTCCCAGCCTGACCCTGGCTACTAGTATGTGTATGTGTGCAAGGCCACTCTGCAGTAGCAGGGGCCTGTGGCAGCCATCTTGGGTGAGAGAGCACCTGCACCTCAGCACTGGTTGGCAGTGGTAAGGCGCCCGGAGACCTAGGTCCAGTAGAAATACAGTGGCAAAAATGAGGTGCAAAAGGGAAAAAAACAGGGCAAGACCACCCTAGGGCTGACAGGTCTAACACGCGTCCCCCCCAGCCGAAAGAGGGGAGAGCTTCCCAACCTCTAGGGAGTTCTCATCGCTAAGGCGGAGAAACCGGGAGAGACCGTCAGCGTTGGCGTGGTCTACACCGGGTCGATGTTCCACCCGAAAGTCCATCCCCTGGAGGGAAATGGACCACCTCAACAATTTGGGGTTTTCGCCTCTCATCTGCATGAGCCAGCGAAGGGGTCTGTGGTCGGTCTGGATCAGGAAGTGACAACCAAAAAGGTATGGTCTCAACTTCTTTACAGCCCAAACCACGGCAAAGGCTTCTCTTTCGATGGTACTCCACCGCTGTTCCCGGGGAGTAGTCTTCGGGAAATGAAGGCCACTGGCTGGTCTTGGCCATCGTCATTCAGCTGCGAGAGCACAGCTCCTATGCCATGCTCAGAAGCGTCTGTCTGCACGATAAATTCCCGTCCAAAGTCTGGAGTCCTGAGCACCGGTGCGGTGCACATCGCACGTTTGAGGGTCTCAAAGGCTTCTTGGCAGGCAGCCGTCCAGATGACTCTGCGTGGCTGCTTCTTCGAAGTCAACTCCGTCAAAGGGCCCACAATGGTTCCATATCCCTTGACGAACCGGCGGTAGTATCCCGTGAGGCCGAGAAAAGCCCGGACCTCTGTTTGGGTCTTGGGGGCTCCCAGGCCAAGATGGTCTCGATCTTGGCTTGGAGGGGTTGCACCTTACCCCCGCCCACCAGATGTCCCAGGTACACGGCAGATCCCTGTCCAATCTGGCACTTGCTGGCCTTGATGGTTAGACCAGCCCGTTGCAGAGCCTGTAGCACCTCCTGGAGATGCTCCAGATGGTCCTCCCAGCTGCTACTGAAGACAGCTATGTCATCCAGGTAGTCAGCAGAGAAGGCCTCTAGGCCAGACAGCACCTGGTTCACCAACCGCTGGAAAGTGGCTGGAGCATTTTTCAACCCGAAGGGCATCACCCGAAATTGAAAGTGGCCCTCGGGGGTGGAGAACGCAGTCTTCTCCCTTGCTCCTTCCGCCATGGCGATCTGCCAATAGCCTGACGTCAAATCGATGGTACTCAGATACCGGGCTGCTCCCAGCCGGTCAATGAGCTCATCCGCCCGAGGGATCGGGTGAGCGTCGGTCTTGGTTACTGAGTTGAGTCCGCGGTAATCCACACAGAACCGAAGTTCTGGTGTGGTGCCCGGTGGGGCCGCTTTCGGCACCAACACCACCGGACTAGCCCAAGGGCTACTGGAAGGCTCAATCACCCCCAGTTCTAGCATCTTGGTAACCTCACCCTGGATACTAGCCTTGACCTTATCGGACAGCCGGTAAGACTTGGTTTTTACTGGCGGACTGTCCCCTGTGTCCACATCATGGGTACACAGGTGCGTGATCCCAGGCGTGAGGGAGAACAACGAGGCGTACTGCCCCAAGACCTGGCGGCAGTCCTTCTGTTGCTCTGGGGTCAAGGATGGGGCGAGGACCACTCCCTCTACCGAGCCATCCTTCTCATGGGCCGCCAGAAGGTCTGGAAGAGGCTCACTCTCCTCCTCCTCACTTCCATCTGTTATCATCAGGAGAGTGAGCTCTGAACGCTCCTGGTGTGGCTTCAGGCGGTTGACGTGGAACACCCTGTGGGGTTGACGGGGGTCTTCACATCGACGACATAAGTGGTCTGGCCTCTCCTTTCCAAGATCTCAAACGGTCCAGTCCACCTGTCCTGGAGGGCGCTAAGCTCTCCTGGCTCCATGACCCACACCTTCTGTCCAGCGTCCAACTCTACCGTCCGAGCGTTCCGGTCATACCATTTCTTCATGACGGCCTGACTAGCCTCTAGGTTGTCTGAGGCTTCCTTCCACAGCTTGGCCACTTGGCTGCGGAATGCCAGCATATAGCTGACCACATCACAGGGAAGCTTCGAGGAAGACTTCTCCCACCCCTCCTTGACAAGACTGAGGGGCCCCCGAACAGGGTGGCCATAGAGCAGCTCAAAGGGGCTGAAACCGACCCCCTTCTGCGGCACCTCTCGGTAGGAGAAGAGCAGACAGGGTAAGAGGACGTCCCACTTCCTTCTCAAGTCCTCGGGTAGGCTCCGGATCATCCCCTTCAAGGTCTTATTGAAACGTTCCACGAGCCCGTTCGTCTGGGGGTGGTAAGGAGTGGAGAACCGGTAGGTCACTCCACACTCCTTCCACATGGCCTGCATGTAGGCCGACATGAAATTCGTGCCCCTATCTGACACCACGACCTTGGGGAATCCCACTCGGGTAAAAATCCCCATCAGGGCCCGCACCACCACCGGTGCAGTGATGGTCCTCAGAGGGATTGCCTCTGGGTACCGGGTGGCGTGGTCCACCAGCACCAAGATGAACCTGTGTCCCGCAGAAGTCGGCGGGTCCAACGGCCCGACAATGTCAATCCCTACCCGCTCAAAAGGGGTACTGACAACCGGGAGAGGTTCCAGAGGGACCTTCACTTTAGTCCCTGTCTTGCCGCTCGCCTGGCAAGTGGTGCAGGTCTTGCAGAAAGTGTCAGAGGTGACGCGCATCCTGGGCCAGTAAAAATGTGGGACCAAACGCGCAAACGTCTTGTCCTGGCCCAGGTGTCCTGCTAGGGGTATCTCGTGTGCCAACTCTAGCAGAAAGGCTCGGTAGCATTGGGGGACCACTACGGCCCTTGATGACCCATGCACCGGAGCCTTAGGCTCACTGTAGAGGAGACCATCCTCCCAGTAGACATGGTAGTTACCAGTCTCTGTTCCAGTTGCTTGGGCTTCGGCCTGCTGCCGCATGCCTTCAAGCGTAGGGCACTCCTTCTGCGCCCGGCAGAATTTCTCCCGGGTAGGCCCTCCTTCCACCTGCCACTCTGCAGGGGTCGGCAGGTCCCCCTCGGGAACACCATCCTCCTCAGCGGACTCCGGGGTCACCTCCCAGGGCTCCCCATCCATCTCACCGGGTGTTTCCTCCTGGACATCTCCTCGTCCAGCAGTGGGCTGGGCCATTATTTCAGGCTCCAACCCGGGCTGAGTTCCTTGTCGGGCAGCCATGGACCGCGTGACGATGCAAGTCCATCCTGGTAATCCCAACATCTCAGCATGGGCATTGAACTCTACCTCCCTCCAGGCAGTATGTTCCAAGTCGTTTCCAAGCAGACAGTCAACTGGCATGGCAGGGCTCACCGCAACCTTCAACAGGCCTGAGAATCCTCCCCACTCAAAGGGAACTTGGGCCACGGGGTAATGACCCAGGCTATTATCAGCCATAACAACCAGGTGGAATACCTCAGGAATCACCTGCTCTGGGGACACCAGCTGACGTCTTACCATCGTCATGCTGGCACCTGTGTCCCTCAGAGCCTCCACCTCCTCCCCGTTCACCAGGACCCTCTGCCGATACTTGGCAGTGTTCACGGGTACCTGAACCCGTGGGATGATCTCTCTATCCCCCAGGGAAACTAAGGTCAAGCCTGTCCACTCACCTCCCCTACCTAGGGACAACTCCTCCCCAAGCGATACACTGGCCACCCCGGGGCTCTTACCTCCTGTGGGGGCTGGGGTTCTCTTGCGACACTGGGGATCACCCTTGTAGTGTCCAACCTCCCCGCACTCGTAGCACCGGACAGTTCTGGGCTGCTGACTCCTGTCAGGGTAAGTGGGTTTCTGGAATCCAGATTGGGATGGGGAACCTACCCCTCTCCCAGGCGGTCTATTTTGGGGGCCTTTAAAGAACTCCCTCCTTTTATCTCCCCCTCTTTCTTCTGGGGGAACCCCTGTCCACCTTTCGGGGTCCGCCCCGGCTCCCTTGTGGGACACCCGAGTGCTGACCCACGTGTCTGCCTCCTCTGCAAGCTCCCGTGGATTGGTCAGCTTGCGGTCCACCAAGTACTGGCGCAGCTCCGGAAAACATTTCTCTAGGAGGTGCTCTCTCAAGAACAGGTCGTACAGCCCTTTGTAATCATCAATGTTGCTGCCACGCACCCAACCCTCCAATGCCTTCCGGGCATAATCAAAAAATCCACCCAGTTCTGTGTGGGAAGCTTGTGGCTGTTGCGGAACTTTTGGCGGTACTTCTCTGGGGTGAGGCCAAACTTCCTAAGCAGGGCCTCCTTCATGATAGGGTAGTTCGTCTGATCCCCCTTGTCCAAGGACAAAAGTGTGTCCCTTACTAGTGGAGGTATGTACCTGTAGAGACCTCCCCCCCAGTAGCTCTCAGGAACCCTATGGGCCACCAAAGACACCTCGTACGCCGCCAACTACTTATTGATGTCATCTCCCACACTAAAACTGGTTATCACCTCTCTAGGTAGATAGAACTTGGGCTCCTGGGGAACCCCAGCAGGTACGCTGCCACCATTCAAGTTGCCCTGCATCTCCATCTGCAAGGCTCGGAGCTCTAATTCTTTGAGGCTAAGCTCATGCGCAAGCTTCCTTTCTTCCATGGCTAGCCTTGCCTGTTCTCGCTCCCTATCCATCCTAGAAAGTTCTAACGTCAATTGCCTCTCCTCCCTCCTGTCCTCAAATTCCTCTGCAGACAAACTCCCCCCTGACGCACTACTGCCTGCCCTGGAACGTCTTCCTGGCAACACATTCTCGCTAACGTCAATGTGCAGTAGGTCCAGTTCTTCTGGGTCGTCTGCCTCCCTCTGCTCCTCGTCCCCTCTTCCCCCCGGGTGGGCCATTACCCATGCCCTCAAAGCTTTCTGAAGCACCTCTTTCCTGGCGCCTCGCTTGACGGACACCCCCCTCTCTAGACAGAACTCCTTGAGCTGTGTCACCGTATATCTTTCTAGGTTGGCCAACTCAAACTCCATCCTGCTAGGTGGGGTCCCAGACAATTTAGAGAAAGGGTTCTAGACTGTAGGTAGCAGGTCTAACGCAGGAATGTACACAATCAGGCAATCACAAAAGAATTCTTAGCACTTGCATTTATATAGGTGTCCATTTGCGGCGCACACTGAGTCCCTGTGGGGTGCTGCACAAACACCAGTCCTTATCCCACCGCTGCCACCAATGTTGGAAACGGGGTTACCGAGTCTGGCACGGTAGCATGGTGCGAGGCGGGAAAGCACCCGAAGGCAATGTGTAAGGCAGTTGTGCAGCACACACTCACTTTGACTCAGGAATGCGGACGCAATAACGTGACACCACACCATGGCTTGTGTATTAAAAACAAGTTCTTTTATATAAATCAATGCAGCATCAGATGAGGCAGATTAATTCAGGGCAACATTTCAACTCATTGCAAGTACTCAATTAGTGCGTCATCTCATTAAAGCACCATAGCTCATCAACATTGTAGGCCACTAAAAGGCCGCAGGAATCATCTCCTAAACGTAGCACCAATAATGATCACAGGGTGCAAGAATAAAACATGGGCCTAATACATGCAGTTCACCTCATGAATATTCAATCACTTGTAAATAGGCATTTTACATTACATTTCAAACAGGGCCTGCGTTAATCTAGGCGCACCCACATTCAGTACAGTGGGCGTCGCAACTCCGGTACACCTACAACATAAAACACTTCAACTCTTGGCGGTGTACACTTCAGCTCAATTCAGTTAAGCACCTTTACACTAGGCAAAGACATTTCATTAGCGCTGATCTGCATTAGGCCTAAACAGTGATTAAAGCAGGCGTAACAATTAGGCTAGTGAACAGCTTTAGGGAACCCCTCAACATGTCCTTCTCTCTGGGGCTTCCCTGTCAATTAGGGCTTCTGTGTTCTCAGGGGCTGCTTAGGGGTTAAATCAGGCTAGGCCCACTCCTCTCCGGGGCCTCGCCTCGTGAGTATAATTACTGGGGGCTTCCCCTTTCCAAAGAGCGAGTCACTGTTGGCCCCCGGCCCCCAGGGGCGTTTCTATGGCCCTAGGGGCCTCCTGGGCTCACCTGTGCACGTTTCGTTGGTCGCTCCTCGCAGCGACTGGTTTCTTCCCGGGCCGGCCCGTGTTTGGCAGGGCTGGGCCCGGACTGGGTTCTACGGCCTTCCGGCCGGAATTGCGGGACGTTGGGGGCCGGTATCACTCTCCTCCGGCCCCCGTGATCAGCAGGGTAATGCGGGGAAGGGAGCGGGAGCCGGCAGTCCTCTCCGGCCGGCTTCCCGCCTCCCTCTGCCTACGCGGCGTTCTTCTCCGGCCTCCGTCGGCGTTGGGGGCGCGTCGAAAGCCGGCGCCCAATCACAGTGCGGCCTTTCCCGGGGGCGCGGCCGATGACGCGGTCGGCATCCCCGGTCGCGTAGCGACGGCGTCGGTGGGGGCTGAGGCCTCGATCCTCCTCCTGGGCCGCGGCGGTGATTTCCAGGCCGCAACTTCTTCGGCGGGGCTCCCGGGCCCGGCGGTGACCTTTGGGGCAACTTCTCAGGCTTCGGTGAGGGCGCGGACGGCGCACCTCACCACCAAGGCCTCGGAGAGGCCACGCTCGCCTCCACAGCTCTCCACACGCGGCGGCGGCCGCCCGGGCAGATTCCAGCCACGAGGTCAGTGGCTTGGGGCAATTCCTCCCACGTGGAGGTACAGCGCGGGGCGCGCTGGCAGCAGGCTGGCAGGGGGGCTGACACAGAAGGGCTTTGGGCAGCCCAGCAGCAGCTAGGAGTGGATGGGGGTGAAGGTCTAGCGCTTCAGGGCACGGCGCTTTACCTGGTGATCCCCAGTTTGGCAGTTCAGGTTTCTGGCCTTGCTGGTCTGTCAGGCCTTGTAATTGCAGGTTACTTGCGGCAGTTCTTGGTTGGTTGCTTCTTGGGGGTTTCTCCTTATGGGGGAGGGAATGAGTTGGTGGTTCTTGGGGTGCTGGATGGTACTTCCCAGCACGCTGAAGATGGTTCCCTGGGTCCCCTCATGCTGGGCAAGGTCAGTGGGTGGTGGGCGTTCCTCAGCTAACTTATTACAGCAGTGCCTTAGCCCTGTCAGTAGCAGTAGTGTAGGTCTCCCCCCTAGGCCCTACAGCCTGAACTCCGGCAGAGGTTCTCCCAGGATCAGTGGTGCCCCAACTGACTAAAAGATTTCCCTCCAAACCTCTTATACCCCTAGGTCAGGTGACCCTCCTAAAGGCGGCAAAACATAACTCCTCCCACAGCCCGGAAGGTTCTGGAACCTTCCACCATGTCTGGCTATGAGGCCCAGAGGCGGGACGGGATGGATACTGTATCCCTATGTCCCAGCCTGACCCTGGCCACTAGTATGTGTATGTGTGCAAGGCCACTCTGCAGTAGCAGGGGCCTGTGGCAGCCATCTTGGGTGAGAGAGCACCTGTACCTCAGCACTGGTTGGCAGTGGTAAGGCGCCCGGAGACCTAGGTCCAGTAGAAATACGGTGGCAAAAATGAGGCGCAAAAGGGAAAAAAACAGGGCAAGACCACCCTAGGGCTGACAGGTCTAACAGTAATGTAGTCTGGTAATGAGCGTGTGGTGGGAGAATGTGTTGCATGTGGCAGAGAGATCTAGGAGAATTAGTGCTGCTGTCTCCCCCTGATTGAGGAGGACGTGGATGTCATCAGTGGCTGTGATCAAGGGTGCTTCGGTGCTGCGGAAGCCAGACTGGGAGTTGTCTAGGAGGTGGTTTTGTTCCAGGTAAATTGTCAGCTGGTGGTTGATGGCATTTTCGATGACTTTGGCTGAGAAGGGTGAAAGGGAGATGGGTCTGTAGTTATTGAGTTTGCTGGGGTTTGCCAATCTTACTTTCTATAGGGCGTTGACCTCTCCATGCTTCCAGTTTTCGGGGAAGGTGGCCATGGTCAGGGAGGTGATAATTAGGGTGTAGGTTCTTGGCTGATCCTGGTAGTTGAAGATGTGGTGCTGGCATGGTTTGGTGGAGGCCCCGAGTGTATCGATCTCATAATGGTGGTGGTTTCCTCAGTGGTGCGGTGGTCCAAAGTGATGAGTCGGGGTTCTGTTGTGGGTGTGTGCTGATTCTTGAAGAATTGAGCAGGTCTGCTATGAGTGTTGAAATTCCTGTAGATTTTGGGGATTTTCTCATGAAAGAAGTTTGCAAGGCTGTGACAGAGGTCCTGTGAGGTGGTGACGGTGTTCATTGTGGCTGCGGAGTTGGAGAACTCCTTTACAATGCTTAAGAGTTCTTTGCTGTTGTTGGAGCTGGTTTCGATGCATGTGTCTAATGCCTTCGTTGTGTCCTGGAGCTGTCAGTGGTAGCTGTTTAGTGAGGTTTTGAAGGTGTTTCTGTCAGTGGTATCCCTGCTGGTTCGCCATTTTTTCTTGAGTTGTTTGCAGAGGCGTTTGGAGTTCCTGAGGTCCTCGGTGTATCAGCTGGCTTGTTTTGTGGATCTCCTGTGTCTTTTAATGGGGGACAATGCTGTTGGGTCAGTCTGTGAGGTAGTTGTTGAAGTTTATGACGTTTGGACCAGGTTGTTGGAGCGATTGGGCTCGTTGGTAGCCCGTCCATTCGGATTCTGAGATTTTTGCACCAGCTGCCAAATGCCTGGATGCTTTCATCCATGCACTCACTCATCCATCTGTGCACTCAGTCATTCACTCATCATCCTTGCAGTACGTCTTTTATCTTTCACATAGGCAACTATTCATCCACCCATTGTCTCAGATTTGCATTTAATCACCCATCTATTCACAATACCACAATCTCAAGCTGCCCATCATTGGAAAGGCACTTTTGCTAGACCTGTTAGCTTTGCAGCTAGTCTATGATGGTTTGAGTGTGCAGTCAGTGGGCCAGATTCACGAAGGTAAACTTGCACGTTTGTGCAAGTTTACTTTTTTCAATATTCACAAAACTGCAATTTAATAGTAACTTTATGACTGCACTGACTCCGCATTTGAGCAGAGAACTCCGCAGTCTTTTTATGTGGGGAGTGCTCCGCCCGACTGAGAAGTCTCCAAGTCATAAAGTTACTATTAAATGGCAGTTTTGTGAATACTGAAAATAAGAGACTTGCAAGTTGACCTTTGTGAATCAGGACCTCTGTTGCTAGACTGCTAGTTTGTGAGATGTGTGAGCATCCATTTGGTACCCTGTGGCTGCTTGGGTTCTTCTCTCAAGAGTAAGAGAGTGTTATCTATAGTTATGTTATGTTAAAAACATTTGTTAAGCGCACGTTCACCAGACGGTTTCTTGGCACTGGGGTAGTGAGTAAGGTAGCAGCGGTGGGAAAGTAGCCTAGTTATCATACGCCTGGGAGAACAACCAGGTCTTCAGCTGTTTCCTGAATAGTGCGAAGGAGGTAATGGACCTCATCTCCACGGGGAGCGAGTTCCAGAACTGAGGGGCTAAAACCATAAATCTGGAACCTCCATGTTTCTTGCGTTTAAAAGTGGGAGTGACCAACAGATTCAGATGGGAGGATCGCAAGTTACGAGAGGGGGCAAAGCGTAGAATCTTAGAGGAAATGAAGGCTGGACTGTTGCTGTGAAGAGCTTTGAAAATAGTACATCCCAGCTTAAATACACAACGCTTGACCACTGGGAGCCAATGAAGGCTTTTCATCAGTGGCTTAACGTGATGCCATTTAGGTTGGTGAAAAATCAGTCTGGCAGCTTGATTCTGGACCAGCTGAAGGCGTCTTAGTTGATAAGCCGGGATGCCTACATAAAGTGAGTTGGCATAGTCCAATCGGGAGATGACCAATGCCAGGATAACTAGAGTCAGGGCTTCCCTGGACAAAAATCTGCTAATCTTCTTTATTCTCCGCAGTTGAAAGAAACCAGCAGAGACCACCGAGCCGATCTGAGCCTTCATGGACAGATCGTTGCTTATCACTATGCCCAGGCTTTTGGCTGAACTGACCGGTAAAGGAGGGCTGCCCAGGAGAGAAGGCCAAAAGTTGGAGTTCTATGGATTAGTTTGGGAGGAGTTTTAGACATAGCACTATTAGGCTATGGAACTCTCTTCCGCTCACTCTTAGGAAGATATCTTCTCTGATTGAGTTCAGGAAAAATCTTAAAACATGGCTTTTCAAAAACTAATTTCCCTTTACAGTATGCGGTCCGTAAGCGCCTAGACAGCTAAGGGTATTGTCGCGCTATAAAAGTTGTTGTAACATAACATAACATTAGCAAGCCCGCCAGTGAGGATAAGCTCAGTTTTATCAGGGTTGAGCTTCAATTGATTTTCGTTCATCCATTCACTTATGAAGATCATGGTATCTTGAAAGTGAGACACAGAGGATGGTGAGAGATTGATGTCGAAAACCAATTGAAGATCATGAGCATAATTATATGTTCCAACTTTCCTTTCTCGCAAGGAGGAGATTAAAGGAAGTAGATACAGATTAAAAAGGAGCGGAGAAAGGGAGGAGCCCTGGGGAACCCCGCAGGTCAATTCCATCTTGGTAGAGGAGAAGTTGGCAAGACGTACCGCTTGAAACCGGTTACTGAGGAAGGAGGAGAGCCACTTCAGAGCCAGACCCTGGATCCCGGCATTACTGACACGGTCGATCAGGATGTTATGATCGACCGTGTCGAATGCTGCTGACAGATCCAGGAGTACCAAGGCCTGGGTGAGGCCCCTATCCGCCCCCCCTCTAAGTTCATCCAAAACTGTCAAGATGACTGACACTGTAGAATGGGTGGGTCGAAACCCAGCCTGATGGGAGTCCAGAACATGGGACTGTTCGACAAAGGAACTAAGTTGGTTCGACACATGGGCCTCTAGGACCTTGCCCAGGTAGGGCAGCAAGGAGATAGGGCGATAGTTACTAAGAATAGATGGATCTGCACCAGGTTTCTTTAAAATAGGGATGATTTCCGCACTTTTAAAAAGGTCGGGGACAATGCCAAACTTAAGTGAGTTGTTAAGGAGAGAAAGTGGGGGGTCCGGGCATATGGTAAAAACTTCCTGAAGAACGTGAGGAGGAGAGCAATCAGTAGGGGAACCAGAGCCAACTTTTTTAAGTCTCCTGGTAAATGGGGGGAATCAGAACCAACTGAGGGGCATATCATCAACAACCGGCGATAATCATCGCTAAGCGCACTTAGCGCTAGGATAATTATAGCCGGCTATCGCTTGTTTTTATCGCGGAGATAGCGCGCTATCAGCGACGCTTATCTCCAGAGCGATAAAAATAACCGAGTTAGCTGCCAAATGTGCAATTATCGCTGGGATTCCAGCAATAATCGCACAACGTTTGGCACTACGTTGTTGATAGGGCAGGGCATACTTAACCGTGATATCCACCTTCCATTGGATATCATGGCTAAGTCAAACTAAAAGCAGGTGTAAGGAAAGTAGCGATAAGCGCGGTTAGCGCTACTTTTCTTATCGCTATGCTTGTTAGCGTGCCCATTGATAATTGGAGAAATGTCGGTTAGCGACATTTCTCCAGTTATTTTGGGAAGGAACGCCCACTTTGCATCTCATTAGAGATGCAAAGGTAGGCGTAGGGAAAAAGGGTGCTAACATGCGATTATGCATGTTAGCACCCTCTTGTTAATAGGGCGAAAACATTATCTCCGCTTTTCTGGCTTTTAAAGCCAAAAAAGCGGAGAGAGGGCCCTTGATGATATGCCCCCTGAGATGGGGTCTTACAAATGTTGGAAACATCTGTGAAAGAAATGAAGGTAGGAATACTGGCCTTGATGGCCACGATTTTCTCCATAAAATATAAGTTGAGGGAATCACAAAAGGATTGTGAGGGAGCCGATTTCAACGTGACTCTATCTGGTTCGGAAAGCTCATTTACTATAGAGAAGATTTCTTTAGACTTATTAGCTGAATTAAGAATCTTCTTGGAGAAATAATCTGCCTTGGTTTGAATAATGGCATTTTTATATTCTTTCAGCAAAGTAGAATATTTAGGGCCATATGTATCAAACCCATGTTTTGCGATTCTCAAATAGTGAATTTTTGTGAATCGCTATTTGAGAATCGCAAAACACGATGTATGTAGGATTTGCAAAACGTTCTGCGAATCCTACATATTCTTATTTGCTAATCGCAAATTGCGATTCCCAATTAAGGAAATCCTCCCCATTCATTCCTATGGGCCTAGAGGCCCATAGGAATGAATGGGAAGACATTCTCAATTTGCGATTAGCAATTAGAGAATCGCAAATAGAGAATGCAATTTCAATGGGGCAAGGGTGTCAAAAGGACACCCTGTTGCACCCCTGAAATAAGCATGGGTGCACATGTGGCGCACATACATGCCCTAATGGCATGTATGTGCGCAACATTGCACTTTGAAAAATGCAAAAAACGTGCATTTTTCAAAGAAATCGCAAATTACCACCAACTTGAAGTTGGTGGTAATTTGCGATTCCTTAAGGCTAAATTGCACTTTTTTTGTGCTTCTTACATTGCATTTAAGGAATCGCAATTTGCGATTCCTTAAATGCATTCGCAAAATAGGGAATCGCAAATTTTGCGATTCCTTATTGTGCGAGGCAGTTTTGCCTTCATACATACCACTTAGCCAAATTGCGATCACAAACGCTGAAATTCTGCGAATTTCAGCGTTTGCTATTGCAATTTTGGTTGATACATATGGCCCATAGTCTTTTCTTCTGCAAGATAATGGTGTCTCCACCTGCATTCTGCTTGTCAATTCAGTTCAGTTTGTAAATTCTAATGTAGTGTGAGCGGTGTGAGAGTTCTGCCAGGAGGGTGATGATGTTGGTCCGGGGAGTCTGTGAGAGCATGTGACTGCTAATATGTCAAACATTAGAAACTCTTGCCCGTAGAGTGAGACTGCAAGCCTCTTAATGCTATGAGTGCTGTCGCTGATGTGTGGCTGCTGCTTTGCGAACGCTGCTTGTGGTGTGTGACTACTAGACTTTGAAGGGTGAAAGAGTGTTTCTGGTAATGTCTGAAGTTTTGTCTGCAGTGTTTAACAATACTGTCAGTAGCAAGAGGCTGTTAGTGGGTGTGGGGTGTGAGAGCACTGTTGATAGTGTGAAACTGCTGCTCTGAGAAGTGTGAGGGTGTTGTGAATAGTGTCCAACTGTTAGTCAATCAATCATCAATCAATATAACTGTATTCGGTCTAAATAAAAATAGGCCATATAAGTACATAGAATTATTGCACATAGCTATAGTCACGCATAAAAAAATGATCAACATTAAAAACAATTAAAAATAATTGTGTAAAAGACTTTAGGGTTCATCAACACATTAAATAACGGTGCTTAAAATGAGCAGAAAAGTCAGACTTCAGAGCTCCATTACAATGATATTGGCAGTCGCAGTAGTTAGAGAAAAGTATGAAGAGGGGAGAGAGAGAGAGAACAAAAACCTCAAATAGGGTCCGCTATGTGCTCCTACTATCCCCAAAAACCAACATCTCTGCCAACTCCATATACTGAGCCACAATGCACATACAATTCTAACAGACTAGCCCATCATGGTGTGTCTAGCCCCGAGTGCTGCTTTCAGGACGGCACAGACACTGCAAACAGTTTCGGGTGGGCATAGGGATTCTAAATGAATGAGAGCTGGTCTACAATGTCGGATGCCTAGCCTCCGTAACAAAGGTATCAGAAAGTGCTCTCGAACTGGGCTGTGCAATTTGCAGAAAAACATAAAGTGCAATAGTGATTGTGCAGAATGATTATCCCAGGGGCAGGAGGAGACTATGTTCCCCTCTGAATCTAAAAAGTGTTTGAAGAATAGAGACCAATAAATTGTTCCCGCTCTGGAGCGGAAGAGAAGTGAGCGGTCGCATCTTGACAGTTCCAGAGACAGATACAAAGGGGGTTCATCAGTATATAAGAGACTATAGTAATGCAACACCGAGGTTTTGGAAAGCTCGTATTTCACCCTGATGTTTGCACGATAGTTCTTAAATAGTGTTTTCTCCTCCATCTTGGCATTTTTCGGGATACGACTGAGTTCGGTAAACCACCAGGATAAACAGAGGGAACCAAAAGTATCCCGTATATAACTCAGCCAGGGTATGGAGCGCGCCTCATTCAGCATCAGGCAGTCAGATATAATGTCCTTACAGAGTTTAGCGGCGGGGTTCAACCAAATACTAACCCGTAATAAAAGTGGCGCCAGCTGAATCTTATCCTCAAAAAAACCCTGGTTTAACTCAAAGTGGGTAATGAGACTGGGAGCGGATGGCGGTGAGCTCAGCAACCGTCGCAAAAAGGGGTTTTCCTCTCGGCCTGAAGAGAACAGCATTTACTGAAACCCCAGACTCCAGCTCTGTAGGTGGCTACACTAACACATTGCGAGTTATAAACTTTCAGTGATGAAAACACAGTCCCCCTGATACGCAGTCTAATGAGGTTGCAGACTGTACCCGCAGTTTTAATTCATTTAACACTTGCCTGAGCAAGATGGGGATTCCACGACCCTGATGAACTAAAATTTAACCCTAAATAACAAAAGTTGTCAACGGTCGTCAAAACATGCTCATTAATGCTAATTTATTTAGCCTTAGTTTACCCGGGCCACAAGACATGACGTGTGACTTAGAATACTTAGGTTCAGATTGTGCATAAAAGAAACAAAACAGTCCACCTGATGTCTCAGTGCTTTTGGAGTGAGGGCTAGCAATACCGGATCATTAGCATACAGTAAAGCGGTGATTGAGGGGCCCACGATTCTGGGTATGTCTGGGTGAGAAGTAGATAAGTGGGCTGTTAAACAGTTAATATATAAATTAAATAGTTAAAGGTGCCAATATACATCCCTGCCTCACGCCCTCTTCAGAGTGAAATCAGAAGAAAGCTCCCCGAAGGAATTTAAACGAACCAGAGCTGAAAGGTCTGAGTGTAGGCAGTACAAGAAATTCACCAGAGGGGGGTCCACACCTTGATCCAGCAAAATTAACCAGAGTTTGGTTCTGTTCACTGAGTCAAAGGCAGTGGATAGATCCATGAAGGGTAAGTAAATGGGGGAGCACTTGGCCTTAGTATATTTAGAAATAGTCAGAGCCAAGTTCAGACCTTTCTTGCTGGTTCCTAGTTTTGGCCAGAATCCAAATTGAAAGGGGGAAAGTATCTCCTTGTCAGCTACGCATTCGACCAAACGATCATAGATGACTCTTCCTATGATTGTAATAGTGCTGTCGGTGAGTGAGATAGGTTGATAGCATTTGGGCGACATACGGTCCCCCTTTTTAAATATAGGTACTATCATTGCGGTAGACCATGAGGGGGGAATAATAGTAGATAGGGAAGTGTTAAATGTATTTGTGATAAGGGGACCCCAAATGTCCAGGCCTGGATTTCAACAAATCCATTGGTATCCCATCTGGACCTGGAGCTTTCCCACCCCTACTGTGATGGATGGCCGACTCGGCTTCCTGCAGAGTTAATAAAAGTGTGGGAGAGTTCTGCAATCTGCTAAGGACGGTAGCAGACATAATTGCCGCGTCCTCAGAGTGATAGAGGCAACGTGGGTAACCCAGTCCGTGCCCAAGATATTATTTTGCAGAAGGGGGTTGATGGGGTAGTTCCTGGATCTGATTAGCTTTAATAAGTCCCAGAAGGATTTACTATCCTTTCCCCAGGACGCGAGTTCCAAAAGTTCCCAATCTTGATTATATACTTCCCTCTTGCCGTTTGTAAGTGCAATTTTGTACTCAGTATGTGCCAGGGAAATTTCACTCCTATTCATGGGGCGAGCGTTTAGGACTTTCTTCAGCTTCCTATTTGGTAGGGAACAGGCCCTGTCGAATCATCTTGGGTCCGTGTTCGAAGTACGGATTGGCTTAAGCCTGGAGTCCATGATTGTGTGTATTAGCCTATTGTGTAAAGCCATAGGGTCCTGTACGTTATCCACTAGGCAGTAGAGGAATTTATTTAATTGTGACTTGAGTAAGGCTGCTAGTGAGTCTTCGGGGTTTTTCATGCGCCAAACTAGTCTTAGGCCATCCGAGGAGGGATGCGTAATGGAGGCAAGATTAGAGCACAGAGGCGCTCAAAGCATTGTGATTGCCCCAGTCTGTGGGCAAGATCTCTTCTTTGGAGCACCAATGTAAAAAATCAGGGCTACCAAACATATGGTCTATAAGAGAAGCCCCCCCCCTCTAAATGATGTCAATGTGTTTTATGCCTCCCCTAGGATTTCAAGTAAGTCGACCAGGCCATGCTCCCCTTGAATCTTGCATGATGCAGTGCCCGTAGTATCAGGGTCTTGTAACATGAGACCCCCGCTAATCTTAGTGTTAAAATCACAGCAGAAAAACAAGTGAACTTGAGAAGCACGGTTATCAACCTTAGTTTGTAGTAGGATTTTAAAATTAAATAGGCTGTTATAGTGTATACAGCTAGCGTTGGTAAAATCATTATTATAAAAATGTATCAAATAAAAAGCCATGTTAATCTTCTGTATGCGAATTATTAACGCTAAAAACAAAGAGGAGCTACATTTAATCTGTGACACCTTTACCTAAAGGCTAACCCAGGTAGCTAGTCCACCGGCCGCACGGCCGTGAATGGAGGGAGTAGTGGGACTTGATTAACAGGCATAGCCCTCAAAGTGAGGTGCAACAGTGAGCCAGGTCTCCTGCAAAAGGATTAAGTCAAACTTGGAAACGAATGCCCTCCAATCATCAATCTTCCCATTAAGGCCTGCTACGTTCCAACTAAGGGCAGATAGAGTTCTGTAATGCGTGTGCAAAGTGTGAGTTGCAACTGCCATTGTCCTCGAAGGGGGGAAAGTAGTAAGTGTCACTAAAGGATTGTCATTCATAGATGTGATATAAGGAGTAGCAGATGTTAAGACTGCTTTATGGCCAGTGAGTCAGTCCAAGTCAGAGAGTGCATCAAATCTATTAGATGTTTTAAAGGGCGAGGGGCAGGAGAAGCTTGTCATGGGACCTGAACTACAGGCAAGACATTGGAGGCTGGTTGACTGACTGTTACTGTCTGTGTTGAATTATCTGGGTGTGTGTTGACGTACCCGTGACAATTAGATGGAATTATATCATTTACACTACAGATTGATGCTGAGTTGGGTGGGCACTGCCTAAGGTAAAAGGGGATCTGTAAAAAAAAGCCTAATGGGACCAAGGAGATGGAAGTAATGGCCCGATTACTAGGTCTAGTATTAAGTAACAATAATCACAATTTCCCTGAGAGTCTGGGCGATTTGGCCCAATCCATGCGCATCTCCTTACGTACAGGATGTCCTTAGCATGCCGAAATGGCATGCCTCTGTATCGTGCCAGCCAGTCTAAGGTTTTATTGAAGAGTTGTTCATAGGGTTTGTGTTGGTCTGAACACAATGGGGGTACCCCTATCAGGAAGGCCACGTACGGCCTTGCAGCAGATGGAGGTTAATAACTGGTAATAGTGACTGCAACTGGAAATGAACTGAAGTCGCTCTGCCCTCTGAATCACTTCCTTGTGGTGTTAATAATGTTAGAGGTAGAGGTGGGTAGTTGGACTACTTTCTGGCCGGTAAAGAGATTTTTGTTGCATGAGTGATCTGCGCCGACTAGTAGATTGCTAGAACTAGACGGGGCCTGTGTTGCTAGGATACGCTTTCCAGAAGGATCATCGAGATTCTTATTCACAGTACAGTGTAGGCAAGGAGGAGGAGGGAGTAGCTGTGGGAGGAGTGGGTACACAATTCATGGTAGATCCATGTGTAGAAAGGGAATCAGCACTGTTTTAGGGTAATACTATTGTCTTGTGGATTGTTACCTGCCTTGTTATGTTGGCCTAGGCCTGGCTGCCATGCTGCTTTTCTTTGCGCACGTTACACTGAGCCGGGCCTCCCTCGCCCTTTGCTCGTGCCAAGTTCTTTTGCACTGTCTGCATTTTCTGTTGTTCACCTTTTTGGGCTCAGTCTGCACAAACATGTACAAGGTCGCATAACAATGTATTTTGGTTCTTCCTGATATGGCCAGTCTCGCGCACCCAGACATAACATTAGGTGCGATTGCCATGAAGAATTTGGTATGCTTTTAATACTGTGGTTTACTAGCGCTTAACACACTTGGAGAAACCCTTTCAGTGAGAAGAGCTATGATGTCCTGCTGATGTAATTCTGCATCTAGAGACTGAGGTATGGGGGTTCGCTAGTCAAAGCCCGGAGGTCTTCTATTATTATAATAAACTATCTTACTGCAAGGGGAGGGTGGTAATGTTATTTATACGTTTATCCACTGAGCTCTGAGATGCTTTCCCCGTTTGTATTCTATGGAATTGTAACCATGCTGCTTATATTAGTCATATGCATTATGCTATTAGTACTGACACGTGTACTGTACATTAGAGCACGTAAGTTGGAATAAACATTTTAACCTATCCAGTGTCTCTTCCTACGCACCTTGTGGACAAGTACGAGTGAGTGACGAAAGAGTGTTCTTGCTTCTGCGAGTCCTGAGATAAAGATACCGTGTTCTGGGTTGTCCAAACATTAGTACTTGGGTGCTAATGGGATGCTAAGCTAGTTGGGTTGGGGTTTTTGGGTGCTACGGTATATGGTGGCAAACCACTGTATTCCGGGGTCCCATTTTCCTGTGCATAGCTCTGTGTATGTGCAGAAACCTTATGACATGGCGCGACCACCGTGGGGCAGCTTATCTGCGAGACGCTTGAGTAGTACTTGTGCTTGTCCACAAACCCCTCGCGTACGCTTCCGGAGGTGTATGTGATGGTGATACCTCCTATATTGAATGTTTTATAGGTTCTTTCAAGCTTGATGTTATTAAAAAAGGTTAGTTAACAGACCCATTTTAGTGCTCCCTGTTAGGTTGTCGAATATAACTGTTTAGTCATGGCTGGTGTGGCGATTGCTGCACATAGTCGAGGAGCACTCCGAGACCACTTACGGGTGTATGGAGTGCCTGATACAGGGATCGATTTGGTCTTTGTGGTTCAAGCCGATCCGGCTTACCACTTTGAGGTGTTTTACACTTGGATCACTTTTCACTTTTGAGGCGGTGGAGGCAGATGATAATCTGTTTCATGAATATAAACCCACCGTTATTCCTGCTGCATATCGACCCTATACCACTCTTGAAGTACCTCTCACGGCTTGGCAGCACCGTGTTTGGTTTAATGGCGCCCTACCACAACCAACTACCGCAGTTCGTTTAGGCCCCTTGTCAATTCAGGGGGCCACTTGGCCTGTATTGGCCGGGTATACCCCGCATCCAAATTATCTGGCATTACCGCTTGCGGAACTGCGCACTATGCATACCGAATTGGTGCGAGTGCATCGAGCCCTAGTGACATACGTTACAGGTAGTCTACATGGAGCTGCTCCTGTAGTCGCAGGCCAACCAGCTATAGCCGCTGGAGTGACTATAAGTCCTGTCATGGTGAATTCTGTGATGGGCAAACGTCCACAAAATAAGGACGACTATCCTTACTGGCTTGCAGAAAAGTTCGATCAGATAGAAGCAGTGTTTCCCCATACATCCCCAGTAGATAAACACCGCATCCTCACGATAAGTTTGCCAAAAGACATAATCCCCGATTTGACATCATGTGAAAACTGGGGTAAGGTATTCGCAGCAGTTTATTCAAAATGTTTTGGAACTCCTTCCATGACGGTTCTACCCTCTGTAATTAAAAAAGTACAGGATGAACATGGCCCTGAAGCGGCTGTGGAATTAGGGATGAGACTAGTGGGAGTGTTTGATGTAGTAGCTGAGCTGATCCTTGGAAATGTCAAGGGCGATGCTATGAACTTTCAAGTAGCGAATGCTTTGGCTTTAGTCCCAGAGTTGGACAGGCCCCGCGAATTACCGAAAATTATTGCCCGGGCTTATAAAACAATTGGAAGAAATAGCCTGGGCAACAAGCCTTTTGTAAAAATGCAAACTCAATCGCAAACACAAGTTACACAAACAAAAAGTGCATCTGAGAAAGATGATAAACCGGTCTTCACTAAAAAGAGTTGGAGACAGAAAAAACAGGGTAAGCAACAAAAGAAGCCGGGGTCGAGAGGCGCTTCCCCAGTTTCGGTTTCTTCTGAACGTACTTATGATTTACGTGATAGGTCAAGGATTAAATCACCAGAAAGGTTTCAGAGCTCTGATACGCGTTCTCCTCGTTCTTCACAGGCCCAGACGTCGTCACAGGCTGGTGGAGGAGGACGGCAAGATAGAGGAAGGGGCCGAGAGGCTCCCCAGGAGCGAGACCAACCTCGACAACAAGTCAGAGGGAAAGCAGAAGACTTTCATCTTCCTCGACCGCAATTTCAGAAGAAAAAAGTTGCCGCTGTCACAGCGAAATATGCCTCAGACCGTGAGAACGAGACTCCAGAATTGGACGTGGGCAGTGACCCTCCTAGACAGCGCCGCGGAAGTTACCATAGTGCGGGAGGCGCTACGTCCTCATATGGAGGCGACAGCAACTGAAACATTCGTTACTGTAGAGACAGCTGACACGAGAGTGGCACCCCCTGACAGACTATATAATATAGTCATACAAATTGAAGGTGACATACCGCGTGAAATAAAAGGGATTTTTTGGGAAAATCTAACCTCTTCATATGACATTTTGTTAGCAGAGGTGGATTGGCCACCCCCATTCGTTTTAGCTGCACATAAAGGAGAGGAGGTAATCCTTCCAAGCTTCTCACGGCACGTCCCAAAAGACAAAGCTGAAGCACTTGCAGCTGAGTGGGCTGTGTACCTGGCACCAGCGTTATACCGCAACCATGTGGGATGGGATGAAGAATCACCTCCTCATGCAATACCTTTGCGGTCACTACCGCAGCCACAACCCCAATATCCCATCAAACGGCAGGCAAAAGGCCCCGTCTCCGAAATTCTGACACAGTTGGAATATCAGGGAGTAATTGAACCATGCGTATCACCTATGAACAATCCCCTTTTCGTGGTTTCTAAACCCGATGGATCGTACCGCTTAGTTTTGGATTACCGGCATTTAAATACTCATTGTCGGAACTTTGCGGTGCAAAATACACACAGTTCTGCGCTTGTAGACAGTCTTGTTCGTAAAAAATACAAAACGACACTTGACCTTTCAAACGGTTTCTACACGCACAACCTAGCCCCGGAGAGTGGTCAATGGACCGCATTCACTTCCGGTGGTAAATTATTCCAGTTCCGGCGTTTACCCATGGGCTACAAAAATAGTCCGGGTATATTCGCCGCCCGTGTTGTTTCTTTGTTAAATGACATTGATCAAGACGCATGTTCGTACGTAGATGACATCTATCTGACGGACGACGAATTATTTCAGCATTTGTCCCGTGTGGACCGCATTATTCTTGAATTTGCGGAGCAGGGTTACAAATTTAACTTTGCTAAATCACACATTGCTGAATTTACAGTTCTGTTCTTGGGCTATGAGCTCAACAACGAAGGTAAGGGCTTAGCCCCCCATTTCTTAGAAAAATGTGCACATTTGTGCCCCCCAAATACTCTGAAGAAACTTCAGTCTTTGCTGGGTTTCCTGAATTTTGGGCGTACTTACATTCCCGAATATGCCCAGCGTATCAAGCCTTTGTATGCTTTGATACAACCTACTTATTCAAGGTCTTGCTGGCTGCCTGAGCATACCTCAATTCTGCAGTCTTTGCAGACAGACCTTTTGGAGTTTAAATATCTTTTGACTCGTGATAACCACACAAACCTGGTGATTAGAATAATTCCGGGGGCGGTGGGATTCACATACTTAACCTTTAATGAAGGTGATACAGTATCCATCGCATACAAGTCACATCTGTACACTTCCGCTGAATTACGCTTTACCTCTGTCGAAAAAGTTCTAACTGCAGTGCAAATGGCGATTCTAAAAGAACGCGCACTGGCACAGGGAAAGCGGATTCTAGTGGTAACACCCTGTCCTGCCCTAGAGGCAGTAACAAAGGCAAGTGTACCGAACTCAAAAGCAATGCATCCCCGTTGGATACAATGGGCTACATCCTTGACGTCTTCGGACGTCACTTTTGTTTTTGATTCTTCTCTGCAGACTCAGGAGTTTTTGCAGTATGAATTCGTTCATCCTCCTCCTTTGTTTTTATTACCGCTTGAGGATTACAAATGTGTGATCTACACCGATGGTTCGGCGCAACCGGCCACTGGGTCCAAGCACGCTTATTCAGCTGCATGTGCTATTGTTGCGGGTTCCTTTGTAGATGGAAAGTTCAAATCCTCTGCAGTGCATACTCGCACACTTGGAGATAGTACCGCACAATTGGCCGAGCTGCATGCATTGCTACTTGCACTTGAGTTCGCTTCTCAGGATGAGACCACTCTTATTGTATGTGATTCTTTTTACTGTGTACAATCTTACAATGACAATCTGTTTTTCTGGTCGAAAAACGACTACAAGGACGCAAAAGGGAGCACAATTAAGCATAAAATGCTTTGGGTTCGAGTGGCAGAATTGCAACAACGTCTGCCCCTCACACAGGTGGTTCACACCTTAGGCCATCAGCGGGTGGGCGCACACGCTATGGGTAACGATCTGGCAGATGAAGCTGCCCGTTCAGCAGTAGTCACGTGTTCAGTAGCAGCGGTTACCAGGTCCATGTCGAAAATAGACCCTGTTATATTAGCAGCTATTGCTGCAACCAAGGAAGGTAATAATTACCCTACAGGTTTCCCTTCCAAGTATTCTTACACATTAAGTCCCGATCAGGTTCCTTATGTAACTATACCTGACGTTGGAGATCGGCTGATCCCCAACGCGGACCGCAGGAGTGCCTTGATATCAGCTGCACACGAAGGCATGGCTTCGGCTCATGCAGGTGTGTCAGCTACAGTTTCCATCTTGCAGCAGCGTTATTGGTGGCGTGGATTGTATAAAGACACCCGTGCTTTTGTGCTTTCTTGCGATGTTTGTCAACAGATTAAGCCTTCCACGGTAACACGTCCACCACAAACCCCGCTCTGCATTGCTAACAGACCCTTTGGGTGTGTTTACTTGGATCACTGCGGTCCATTCTCATCAGACACTGCCTATAAATACATCTTAGTGGCAGTGGACTCGTGCACACGGTTTCTCTGGGTCTGGCCACAACGGAGTGCTGACGCCCGAAATGTAATCAGGGATTTGCGTGTCTTTGTGGGAATTTTCGCATGCGGCACCTTCCATTCGGACCAAGGTCCAGCGTTTGCCTCTAGGGCTTACAAGGATGCAATGGCTTCGCTTGGGGTGCGGGTGAAATTTTCGTCTCCGTATAGGCCTGAGGGCAACTCTATCGTTGAACGAATGAACCGTGACTTAAAGCAATCCTTAACAGCTAGGGTTATAGGTACTGGCAGGAACTGGCTGGCCCATTTGTATACCGTTCAGCGTGCACTTAATAATCTCCCTAGAAGACCTCTGGGTGGGCGGACCCCATACGAAATGCTCTTTGGCATAAGAATGTTTGTGCCTGACCTTGAGGGTCCAGACATCGCGGCGCAATCCGCCAAGTTTGATGTAGATAACCATTCTGCTATGTTACAGGACTTACAAGAAGCCCGAGACAAACTTGCAACTACACATTTGCCTTCAGCCACAGATCCTGCGTTGCAGATTCCGGTAGCCGGCTGGCTTCCAAAGGTTGGAGAACTGGTTCGAGAAAAGGTTGAAAACAAAAAGAATTCGGCCCCTCTTTTCGTGCACCGGTTCCAGTTCTGGGCTTGAAGGGAACACGTACAGTCATTTTACCACCGCTTCCTGGTCGCAAGGAGAACAGATACATCTCAGTGGAAAATGTCAAGCTACAGCGCCTGGCCGATCCTGAATAGTGTCACACCAGCGGTCTCTTGTCCTGCCATTTATCGGACATATGTTCATAGTCCATCTGCACGAACGATCGCTGATGCTGTAATTGAGATGGTTGATTTGCCTGAATCCTCTACTTTGCCTGAAACTATAATTGATCCCCAACTCTCCACCAACATCGACGAGGACGAGTATACTTATCCTGCATCTGAATCGGTGGCACATCAACCAATATCGCCACTAAGCCAGACTCGTTATTCCTTCGATTCGGATTCCACATCTTCAAAAGTTCCATCCAAGTTCAGTATTTTTATATCCTGGTTTAGAGACAATTTTTTGATTCCACCCTGGACATACATCTGGTTGGTACTTTTCTTGATATTTTTGTTCATGTCCATTGGCTTTGTCACAGTGTTTTTTCTACTAATTAATGGTCACTATTTACCTGAACGCTCTGCTGTAGACTATGTTTCTGGAACTTTGGCTCCTCATTCCTCGTCTCACATCATGAAGCGTGACCACACATTTGTGAACATTTCAGCTTTCCCAGTTGCTGATGGCATCGTATGGGATGCAGTGAATTATCAAATCCATGGTCCGACGGAAATTATTAATGTACCTAATGTCCTTCGTGTTTCAATGGGTGATGTAGTACAAAATAATATTCATTCTGATGATTGGGATGTGCATGCCGTTGAAGCATTGTTTGCCGATTTAAAATATTATGCATCTTTTAATGCTGAAGATCTATATATGAATTCTGCTAATTATGCCGATTTGTATTGTTACCAACATTGGGGTAATCATTTTCTCCATAAGCCCAGTGCCCTGCGTAGTTCTGTTAACTATACCCAATGGGAACATTGTCCAAACCCCTTGCCAGGTAGCTCTCAAACTCTTCGAAATAAGTTTAATTATTTCACTGATTTTAATCGGTCGAACCCTGCATCCTATTATTTTAGACTAAATAACACATCAACTCAGAAAATTATGTTAACACACACCAAATTGCTTTATTCAGGTTCCTTTCTAAGTGCCCTAGCTGTGGGTGGTTATGAGTACTGGGATAATACAGTGGATTTAAAATCTATTTGGGGCTCCAAGCCATGGCAGGTACAGGGAACCGAGGCATTACACCGTGCTTGCCTCATCCCTACACAAATTATGTTCCTCAATGTCTCCATCTATCAGACTACATGTTGGGGCTTAGCAACCACTAAACAATTGAATACTCCATCCATACCATCCCTGTCGAGTTTTCCCAATGAAAGCTCACGATTCAATATGTCCCTCGTGTCCCTGCAGGCTCTGTTACAAAATAATTCGTATAATGTTTCTGAGCTGGTTCAGTCACCCTGGTTGGTATGGCCTACATCATCAAATGCATGTCAAATGCGTTTTCACGACTCAGGAGCTATTTACACACAGGATAGGCCTGATCCGAGATTTACTGATTCCCGTACTGTCACTACATATTCTGTTGGTAAATTATGCAAACAATGGCTGCAACATTCGTCCCTTGATTCTGTTAAACAACATTTGTCCCTCCTTTCAGGCAATATTGATCTGTCCGACTTTGTTTTGGGACCTCGTGGTCCCCGACCTAAAAGATTCATTTATGAAACATATAATGAACTCTGGAAGCTATCACAAATGGAAGCTGCTTCCCGTCTTCGGGAAATAGATCAAGCAAATTTGGAAAAGGTGCTTGCTGTTGTTGACAATAGTATTAATACCCTGTCTTCTCGCATTTATACTTTGGAGAATATTGTGTCTTCTGTTGTTGATATTGTACAAGATGATGTTTCTGTGTTATATCATGGTCAGAATCAATTGCGTTCGGTTATGCAGTTTGCATGGACTTTACAAACGCTCAAGTTAGGTAAAGTTCCTTGGCATTTTTTGAACACCTCTGCCTTGTTTCTACCTTTTAACTTAACTGACAAACAGCAATTTATGTCCATGAAAGATGCAACTTACACTCTATTACATATCGAAAAGATGGATCCTTTGCCGTTCTCTGTTGCAGAACTCGATTCTGCTGTATGGCTAGTCCATGGGGTTATCGCTTTACCTTTTTCCTTGTTTGAATTTGACTCCTGCATGAAACATTATCCTGTGGGCCGTTACCGGCCCTTGGGCAGTGCTTTCCTGCATGAACTCTGGTCCTTGCCTTTCATGTATAAATGCCTTCGGGACGGCAAGGAAGTCTTTCTCACGGGGGAGTACTGCGACTCGACTATGGGTCATTCGCTTATTTGTAAACACATTAAATTGCATGGCTCATGTAGCGTTTCCGCTCCTAATCTTGCTTGTGTGCTGAAAGGTATTCCTGCTCCTGTTATTTCACCTACTTTCACTCTCCTTTCCAATGGTAGTTATTTACTTTTAAATAACGAAAACTGTTGTGGCCTGCAAGCTGGCATTCCTTACATTGTAACAGTTTCGCACAGGGTTGTCTGCTGCAAAAATGTGCTTTTTCCTCCCCCTCATGGCAAGGTTGATATCTCTATTTGGCCTTCCATCCCTACCATGGAAGCAGATTTCAATAGACTGAGCAGAATAAAGGCACTATTATTAAACGAGGAAGTTATGCTCACGTCCGCCCGGGAGACATTCATTCTCCAGGTGGCGAGTACCCACAGTGAAATACAGGCCCTTTTAAACACTAATCTCCCCCAACATTTTGGGGAGTTAATACATCGTATTTTTAACGCATCTAACACTGAAGGCCTAGTACACTTTTTTAAGGTCGTGGGGTCGGGCTTGGTGTCCTCCTTCCAAACTATTTTTGGTGCCATCCCGGCTTTCATACATTCTATTTTTTCCAGTGTCTTTGGCGGTTTCCCATTGATCCTCGCTTTAGCGGCTGGTGTCTTGCTCTTAATTTGCTTTCTGCGCAATGGCTGCTCCCCGATGGGACCTGCTCGATCCAGAACGCCTCCAGCTGCTCCGTGAGCGCCTTTTGGCCGGTTTTGGTGTCTTGCCATTGGCGACACTGAGTGTGTCATATACTCTTTCATTTCGCTTTGCGTATTTCACTTGCGTGCAACCTGTGATGACTTGTGTCCGCTGTCCTTTCACCTGGACTCTGGATTATTGCCTCTCCAATTCGTCATTGTCTGTTCCGGATTTTGTTCAGTTGATGGGTCCCTTAGAGGCCCATGAGCAGGACTGTTCCGTTGCTGGCTGTATGGCGCGTGCGGCTGCACTGGGGATTTTGGCGCAATGGGATATCTGGGCGGCTGCCCAGGATCTCCTACAACGAAGCTGTTTCGATTATCACGCAAGCTGTCCCGCATTGCTTCTGGATGCTCCCTTTGTTGAGGAGCATTCCTGCTCTTTTGATCTCATGGATTGGATGGCATCTATGTTTTTTGACAATTCCAATGATGAACTCTTGGAGGGTATGGCTTTTCTCTGCACTTACACTTTCATGGATTGACCTGCCCTTCGCCGTTTGGGCGCTCCCTGTGCTCCAACGGCTGTGTTTCTCCTCTGATGGGCCTCTGTCCTGTCCGCTGGACTGACCAGGGGAGGGTGTCTTGTGGATTGTTACCTGCCTTGTTATGTTGGCCTAGGCCTGGCTGCCATGCTGCTTTTCTTTGCGCACGTTACACTGAGCCGGGCCTCCTCGCCCTTTGCTCGTGCCAAGTTCTTTTGCACTGTCTGCATTTTCTGTTGTTCACCTTTTTGGGCTCAGTCTGCACAAACATGTACAAGGTCGCATAACAATGTATTTTGGTTCTTCCTGATATGGCTAGTCTCGCGCACCCAGACATAACATTAGGTGCGATTGCCATGAAGAATTTGGTATGCTTTTAATACTGTGGTTTACTAGCGCTTAACACACTTGGAGAAACCCTTTCAGTGAGAAGAGCTATGATGTCCTGCTGATGTAATTCTGCATCTAGAGACTGAAGTATGGGGGTTCGCTAGTCAAAGCCCGGAGGTCTTCTATTATTATAATAAACTATCTTACTGCAAGGGGAGGGTGGTAATGTTATTTATACGTTTATCCACTGAGCTCTGAGATGCTTTCCCCGTTTGTATTCTATGGAATTGTAACCATGCTGCTTATATTAGTCATATGCATTATGCTATTAGTACTGACACGTGTACTGTACATTAGAGCACGTAAGTTGGAATAAACATTTTAACCTATCCAGTGTCTCTTCCTACGCACCTTGTGGACAAGTACGAGTGAGTGACGAAAGAGTGTTCTTGCTTCTGCGAGTCCTGAGATAAAGATACCGTGTTCTGGGTTGTCCAAACATTAGTACTTGGGTGCTAATGGGATGCTAAGCTAGTTGGGTTGGGGTTTTTGGGTGCTACGGTATATGGTGGCAAACCACTGTATTCCGGGGTCCCATTTTCCTGTGCATAGCTCTGTGTATGTGCAGAAACCTTATGACACTATAGGCGTATCTGAGGGAAGACAAGGGGACAGGCCAGGTAGACCCCCGCTAAGACCATCCAAATTAATGGAAAGCCTCTGTTCAGTTCGGGTGATTTAATTACTGATGGCCCTGACGGCTCGTTCAAGCATCCGGTCAATTGAGGTAGGCTTTCGGATAGGCTTTACTAGGGGAGATAAGACGGTACCACGGTCACCCCCTTTTCTTTTGCCCATGGTCCCGGTGAATAACCAAATGATTAAAATGGAAGACTGAGGAAGCAGTGACAAACTGGGAGCCTGGGGCAGGGAGGAGGCCACTGTTAACAGTTAAGATTGAAAAACAGTACCTCTCAGTTGTTAACTTCTCGACTTCCAAGCGATGGCTTAGCAGCTTTGACAACTTCAGGCTCGAATTGGAAGCGTTAGGACGTAATAACAGAGGCCTCAGTGAGTGGGCCCAGCCCAGCCTCGAACGGCCGTGGACGGGCGCAGACGGTCCCGCCCTTGGCCCGGGCTTTGCTCGGGCGTACCAGTATGCGTCCCGCACTGCGGGAGTCAGATGGGGCCTTTAGGCGTTCCGAGGCTCCTCCTCCCTCCAGACAGCCGAGGAGTTCGCTGGGGGACCCAGTCCCACCCCAGCACACAGCAGCAGAGTCGAGCCTTGAACCGGCCCCCACATGTAGGCAACAATCCCCCCCAACTGTTAGTCCTTGAGAGTACTTTAGGTAGCGTGGAACTGCGAGCCTGCTAGTCTGATGGGGTGATAAAGTGGTGTTGGGTTGAATGAGACTGCTACTCTGTGTGAGAGTATTTCTGGTAGTGTGTGTGACTCCAAGACTGTGATGGATGCAGGAGTAGTGTTGGTAGAGGGGACTGCTAGTGTGAGGTATGTATGGACGTTATCAGTAATGCTGGACTGCTACTCAATCAGGGTCCCATGTCAACAGGCATCAGATAGATTAATATTAAGTCCAGACAATCTGGTATGCCTAACTTCAAAGCACATTACACAAGAAGCAGATGACAGGATGAGAGGCTAGCTCCACACAGAAGACATGCACTGCATTGTAGAAGAAACTGCATTCCAGAAATAGGAGCTGCCTTGATAATGGAGAATGCTGTGATTGCCCTATTGATGTGGTGATAAAAAGAAAACTGGAAATATGCACGCAACATGACGTTCACCATGGTAATAAATAAATGCACTGATGGCTACCGTATAAACTGGAGATGCTGCTACGGGATGCGCTGGCATAGGGAGCAACCACAAAATAAAAAAATATGTGATTAACTTACCAATGGGCATGAGTGCGAATTATAAGCTCTGTTCTGGGCTATTGATTTGCTCCTCAAGTAACAATATACCAGGAATATGAATCTCCTTAACCAAAGAATGCTCAGGCCATCCTGCTGAGATAAACCACGAGGTCACCATGGAAACATATCTGACCACTGCATGGATGGGAGACACCGCTGACATAGACACAAGTTACCAGAGGTTCAAAAAAGGTTTAGCAGACTGAAAGTAAGTGGATTATTGTGTGGGGAGGGCAGTCACCCACCTCAAGGAATAATAACTGTAACTTTTCAATGTGAAGCCTAAAGTTACTAAATGAACATGAGCTTAACCTTGTGGTAACTATGGCACAGAGCAGACAGGCTTAAGCTAGGGCAATGTGTAAATAACTCATGAATTATCAAAAGAGTCATACAGTCAACATACCAAACATTAAAATTTCCAAACCAAATTGGAAAAATAGAGTACATTTTAATGAAGAAAATTACTTCAAAACAAAAATAATCCAGTAAGAAGAGCCATAGATATGCATTTTTAAAGTTATGCCATAGATATGAATTTTTTAAGTTATAACCAAAAATAGTGCCAAAAAGGGGAGTACTAAGCAGCACTTACAGTCTTTGGAAGCAGTAAACCAGGACCCCCCGGTGTGATTTTAGGGCCGGTCACAACAAATTCCTCCAGCGGGGCAAACCTGAAGCTGAATACAAGAAAGGAGCATCAAAATCAAACACCTTTGCTGCGTGGCCCCCTTTGTAGTTACGAAGGTCTTGGAAATCCAAAAAAGCCCCAACTTTTCAGGGTTTCTGGAGAAGCTTCTGCATGTCTGAGAACCTCAGGGACTGCAATTAGGGGCCAGGCCTTGCAGCTTGTGTGTCCCTGTCACCACACAGGAGGGCAGCAAACAGACCCTTGGAGCCCATGTCCTTGCCCTGGGTACAAGAGGGAGCAACTCCAGCCCTTCAGCAGGACCAACCCACTTCTGATCTTCTGAAGCTAAGAAAGTGTTCTGAGGAGGGATCCTTGTGGTGCCACATTTAAGAGTGACACAAGCCAATAGGTGGGGGGTGACTATTGGACACTTCCTAGCCAATGTGGAAAAGATTCCTGGGAGTAACCCTACCCACTTTTTCCCAAGTTCCTGTTTGCCCTACAGCAAACAATCCCACAGTGCATCTTACTCTTAAAATCCAAGAGAGGGAAAGACTTTCTCCCTTCTGCGGAGCTCTTGTGTTTACTCAAAGGTGTGGCCATGGAAATGAGCTGTCCAGTCCAAACCAGTTCTGTTGGTAGTTTTCCTCCCATTGTATTTTGTGCCGGCCCTGCTAGTGTGGGCCTTGGGGGACAAAGGATTTTCCTTCTTTAGGTCTTCCATGGCATTAAACTATGAACGGAAATGCTTCACCTCTTTCCCTTTCACCTTAATGAAGTTTCTGGGCCCACCCGAACTGTCTGTTGCTGACAGGGATCAAATGTGATCATATCCAGTCTATCCTGTCACTAGACGGGTATTTGTTGAGCACAAGGAGATATTTCACACCTCATTAAGGTCAATCAGTGGCTGGGTAGCTGCTAGAATGCTTATCCAAGTTAGCCTCCAGGAGCTTCAGTTCACACAGAAAAATGTAACTTTCTAAAAGTGACTTTTCCTTAGTATATATTATAACATACTATGGGGCACATGCATCAAGCATTTTACCGGTCACAAATGGACCGATTCGCAGAATCGCCCTATTTGCGACCAGTAAAATGCCTTTTCTGGTGCATGTACCTTTTTACATTCGCAATATAGTAAATCGCAATTTTTTGCGATTACCTAAATTGCGAATGCATTTAGGGAATCGCAATTTGTGATTCCCTATTTGAGATGCATGTAGCATTTCCTAAATGCGACTGGGCATTTAGGAAACGCTAATTATCATCAACTTGAAGTTGATGGTAATTTGAGCATGCATTGAAAAATGCACATAAAATGCATTTTTCAATGCACTATGTAGCGCACATGCTACACATGTGCATACTTACCTTTTTTTAGGGGGTGCCTCAGGGGGGCCTCAGGCCCCTAGGAACCCTTGGATTAGCATTCTCAAATTGCGATTACCAATTTGGTAATCGCAAATTGCGAATGCATTTAGATTCATTCCTATGGGCCTATAGGAGGTGGAGGGGTCCAGACAAGAGCCCCACGGAGCAGGACATTAGGCAGGTGGGGCCGGCACCTCGAGTAGCCGAGTAACCGAAGAGGTGTCTGCTTAGAGTCAGCACAGAGCCACCACAGCAACATCGTCAACTGCCCCTACCCTCAACGGACGCAGGGAAGAGCACTGGAAGCTCCACAGGGGCTCGACAGGAGCTTGATATTCTATAGGACAACAAACAACAATAAACAACAAACAATAAACAACAACAACAAAGAAAACTTAGAAACTTCATCAAAACCGACCATAACGGAAAAGTAGACCTGGACAACTTAAGGACAATTAACCGAAGCGCAAGTAAAGCACAATCCTAAAGCGCAACTCAAGTAACTCCCAACTCAAGTAACTCCTAACTCCAACTTAAGGAAACATAACGAGAGGAGCACAAGGAATTAAGCGATCAGTCACCAGAGGAGCTTAACATAGGCGTCCCCAGATAACAAATAACATATAATAGCTGGGGAAGGTGTGAAAACAAGTATACTGACAGGAGATACCAGAGAAGGAGACAGCACCCCAAGCCCCTCAAACATACAAGCAGCAATCAAAAGACGAACAATAAATACCACTTAAATATCCAAACAAAAAAGTAAAGCACGCAAGGGAGGGAAAATCACCCAAAGTAATCAAAGCTCTAACCAAAGCACTAACCAAAGCATAAATCAAAGCACTAACCAAAAAGGACTGCAACAGGCCGGCATCCGGTCAACTCGGTACCCATCTGGTCAGTTATGAGGTCAGGCAGAGTAAGAAGGTCTATTATAAAGCCAACACCAAAACAGAATAATAGGGAGGTTGCATTAAAAGACTGCGAAAATATGGCAGCTACAAATAAAGACATCATCGAAACTAATGAGATCAAGGACAGTAAAATCATTAGTAAAGATATCAGTTTCTGTTTGACTGTTGGCATAGAAGCTAGCAACGATGGCAGCTCAGGAGCCATAAAACAACCAAAAAACGTAAATCAAACATTGTAATAAAAAGGGACAAGAAAGACAAAACAGAAGAGCTCATAAATATTGAGGGGGCACCCCAAAGAAAGAACCCATGCTCCTACCAGCCAAAAATGTACACTAAATTCACATTTATAAAAGATCCTAGAAAAGCAATCTATACAAAAAGTGAGGACATTGAGGGCTTGCAATCCCCTCTGTAACCTGGGAGAATAGAACATCCCTTAATCCAACCACTGGGAATTACAAAGGTCATAGCTGCGGACATACACATGGATAAAAGGCACAGAGTGCTCAGCACAAGCTGGCCGAGAAGCCCACCGGGGAATGGATTACAAGGATGACAAACTACTGAGGGGGCCGTGGGGGCCAGTAGTCCAAAAGACAGTCCATTAACAAGTCCACAGGACCAGAAAATAAAGCTTAGTGGGATCAAGAACGAGAGGGTTATAGAACCCGCAAGCAACCCAGTACATAAGTGATCCAACAACCTGAGGTGCCTGAGGGACCACTCAGCTCCCTCTCCCAAGCGGAAATCAGAGAAAGGACAAGATGGCAGTATTACAATATCCCAGCCAAAAAACAGCTCTCCATTAAAGCCAACGAGCACCCTGACGGCTTCAAACCAGCAGAAGGAAACCGATCAAGCCGACTCCCCCCTTCATTTGTCTCACGAGGACTCTCACAATACAGACAGCGATATGACTTTCCTCGCGTCACAAGAATGGGAAGATATAGTGGCCCTAAATAATTTAAAACCCATCGCAAACCGTCCTGTAGTGGAATCGACTAGTGCGCACAGAGAAGGGAGCAATGCCCCGTCAGAAACATTCTGGGCAACTTTACTAAACACTATCCAGCTATCAGCAACAGCACTGCGATATCAATCCGACAAATTAGACAGGCAGCTAACGCTTCTTCATACATTAGCAGAATTTACCTCCGGGATAGAGAGGAAACTTACAGATCTTAATGACCTCATCAAAAGGGGTCAAGAAGCTGCACAAGCCACCCAAATTTTACAAACCGACTGCATCTGTGCCCCAATTATTGATAAATTATCAAGGCTACCGACAATGATAGGGAACCTCTTGGTTGACTTAGAATTAAACACAACATTGCATAATACAACTGAAGCCAACACGGGAAGTACCGGCCGGAAAGAATGATCAATTGGAACCGACAATATGCAGACCAGATATCAAAAAGTAGGGACTTCAGCCCCTAAGCCAAAACAAACTCCAGAAAATTCCATTTTATCTAACTCAACCGAAGAAAGAGCCAGCACAGAAGCATTCAAGAACGCACAAGCCTGCCGTAAACAAAAAAGGAAGGGTAGGAATAGGAAAATAATTGCGGTGAGTCAAACCGAGGAGGATCAGCCAGCAGGAACCCCTGGGGAAAAAGAGCAAACAAGGAATTCCCCAATCTTTACTCTGGCCAAGAAGACATCACCCTTAAACAAGAGATTGAAAGCCACAAGGAATCCAAATATGTCGGAACTTCCAAAGCCAATGAAACTACTTGAGATAAGATGCAAACAGTCAAGGCTGAAGGAAATTAGCTCGGCAACGCGCATGCAACAATGGGAACGAACTGAGCTGGAAAGTAACACAAAGAGTCGCGTAAGGGGACTGGCAGAAAACCTGCCAAGGGAAGGCATACAAAGTAGGAACAGGCCGGCTACTAAGCAAGTATCAGAGGAATCTCATCGAGCCAGCATCGCTGTCCTCGACATCACAAATGACAACCAATCCTCACACAGGTCTAACCACCACAAAGTAACTTCACTCCAGGACATCCGGGCCTTTGCATCAAAAGAGACAGACATTATCTTATTCGTCCCAGAATATAAATCCAGAGGAAGAGTGGATACCCTAAATAGGGAAAACATATTGAGACTCCTCCACTCAATCAAAGGCCTGGAAAACATTAGCACAACAGACCTGCTTGCAATTGAATTCCAACCGACATCAAATCAACAATGCCCAGAAGCAACAAAGACAACATGGAAAACAAACAAGATAGTTGACCTAATCTTGGCGGAAACTAACAAATTCTCTCAGTGGGGTATAAGGTTAGAACTAGGAACAAAACTAGCCTATCCCACTCCCCTCTTAGAAGAAAGTAACAAGGAAACACTACATATAGTCACTTGAATTCTAAAAGGAGCACACAGCCACTCTCCAGGTTCCCACCAGAGTCTCTTAAATGGCAAAAGCCCAACAACACAGTGATCCGTTCCCAGTAGGGCAAGAATACGGCGAACAATAACGACGGCGGGTACGCAGTGACAAGGGGTAACCGGTTCAACCTCAACACAAGCAGACCCAACAAAAACCAGAATATGTATTTGGAATATTAACGGTCTGGCGAACAAGTTGGAGGATCCTGAAATACTAAATTATTTAAGGTCATTTGACCTGATACTATTTCAAGAAACCTGGGAAGAGCACGAGATAGCTGTACAAGGATACACGTCACAAATCGTCCCAGCTATCAAAGGGTCAACCTTCGGCCATCGTTCAGGTGGCCGTGATGACATATGCCTCAATACTTACAATAGAAATAACAGAGGAATTCAAGGCTGAAATTACAGCCCCAAGTGCCATACAGGCAACAGCCATAACAATCAAAATCAACAAGGTAGATCGGCCACTTATCATAATTAACACATCCAAAGCACAGGCTCAAAGGGGCTAAAGAATTGGTTACCGAACTGGCAAGAATCATAGAAGAGTGGGATGCGGAGAACATAATCCTGGCAGGCGACTTCAATCTCTACCTCTTCGGAACGGCCATAGAAGAGGAGCTAGCACAGGAACTCAATATAGTGTGGGGAATACCAAACCAAGCCCCAACACCTTCAAATAAACAAACATCCATAGATCATAAGAGCTTTAAAAAGGTTGTAACCAAAGTAACAAAACTGATATCCATAACAGAAGACAAGGATACTTTGGTCAAGAGGGCTCACGGATGGATAGTACTTAATGACTATAAAGCTCTTACGCCACAATCTTACTTGAAAATGGGAGTTAAACGGAAGATAAAAGAAATTTTTTTAAAGTTGCGCTTTGGCATTTTACCACTTCTTCCTCATCTGCCACCTTGGAAAAGGAGACCAGAAGATCAGTCCTGTCGCCTTTGTGGAACAGGAAATGAGGACCTAATACATATCATTTGCATCTGCCCAAACTTGATGGACATAAGGCGTGCCTTACTTCGACCAACACTGAATCAGAAGGGCATCAGGACCTGTAGGCAGGCTGTAAAATTGTGTTTTAATCCAGAAGAGATTCAGCTAAACTGCAGACTTACAAAGTACTTTGATATAGTGGCTGAAAGACTCAAGCCCAAGCAATAGGCGACAGTAGAATAGCAATTGGCTAGTCTACTCTTGTTGAGCACTTTAACAGCCAACCTTCACGTGGGCCCGACTCGACGAACCCATGTTTGTACCTTGAAGCACAAGCACTTTATCCATGTTTTTACCTGCCTCATAGCATTGAACAGGCACTCTGAAGCACAAGCACTTTGTCCATGCTTTTACCTGCCTCATAGCATTGAACAGGCACTCTGAAGCACAAGCACTTTATCCATGTTTTTACCTGCCTCATAGCATTGAACAGGCACTCTGAAGCACAAGCACTTTGTCCATGCTTTTATCCGCCTTAAAAAGGTTCCAATATATAATAAAGCTGAGTCTCGATATGAACTCCACGTATAGCATACATCAATAAGCTCAGCAGGCAGACTGTATTTTAAAAATGTCAAAGTACAAACAAGGATTGTTTATGCACTTTTAGGGCCAGATGTACGATCGTGGAAATAGCGCCTCACAAATTGCGAGTTTTTTGCGACTCGCAGTTTGCGAGGCGCTATTTCCAATGTACAACAGTGTTTTTCACACTGTTAGCGATTCCCAATGGGGTCGCAAATAGAGAGGCTAATGAATATTAATGAGCCTCTCGCAATTTGCGACCCCATTGGGAATGGCAGGCCCTCCCAGGTATGGTGGCCTGCTGGGCTCAGCAGACCACCATATCTAGGACTGCTTTTAAATAAAGCAGTTTTTTTTTTCAAATGCAGCCCGTTTTCCTTAAAGGAAAACGGGGTGCATTTAAAAAAGGAAAAAATGAAACGTTTCCGTTTCATTTTTTAAGGGCAGGTAGTGGTCCCTGGGACCACTGCCTGCCCTTAAAAAATATTTTCCCCTGCATTTGCAAAGGAGAAGGGGTCCCCTGGGGACCCCTTCCCTTTTGTGAGCCCATTACCACCCTCTTGCAAGTGTTTTGCACCAGTAATTGCGGACGCAAAACATTCTTACATAGGTTGCGCTCGCTATTAGGAAGGGAACGCCCCTTCCTAATAGCGAGTCAGAAAACCCTATTTTGTGAGTCGCAAAAATTGCGACTCGCAAAATAGGGTTTGTACATTCCCCATGCTGTTTTTGCATGCGCAAAGGGGTTCGCAAACCCGTTTGCGCATGCAAAAATGGTCGTACATCTGGCCCTTAATGTCTTGATGGTTTTAAACTGTGAGTTTTAAATTGTGAGGTTTAATTAACTGTACAATAAAATTACTTACTTACTTACATAGGCAGTGGCGGTTGGTGACATTTGAAAGTGGTGAGGCGTAAAAGTTAGAGATGAGTGATCTGTGGCGTGCGAGCGTAGCAAGCAAACCTGACCATCATAAAGAGGGGTTCTGTGAGTTCTCCCCTGAGAAATTTTGAAAAAGTGGGCAGCTGGTGAATTTTCAAACAAATTTGAGAAAGCAAGAAGGAAGGCAATTGTGAAAGTGTAGGTATGACATCAATAAAGAGATTTCATATGATAATGATGCGGGCCATTTAACGTTTGTAATGCACAGTTAATAATCACACAATGCATTCTTTATCTTATAGATGCACTATATATAGAAAGCAAATATTTTTGTTTAGTTTTTTCACTGTAACTACAACAGGCTTTTTAAACATATTTTATCCAGGACTCAGAATGCAAGCCAGGCCTACTGGCTTTCTCAATGCTTCATGTGTCCTGGGGACTTTGTTTGTGTCTGTGAATATGTGGGTGTTGAGTGAAATGATTTACCTTATCTCCTCACACTCTGTGGTTCAAAGAGACTGTAGATGCAGGGAGAGATAGAGGAAGATTGGGTAACCCAGAATGTACAGCAAAGAGAAAGACTTGGCAATGCAGGGACAATTAGTGGACAGAAGTGGAAGACAGCAAGAAAGGTGAGCTTGGAAGAGGAAGGTGGACAAAGAGTGCAATATAAAGAAGGGGAGAAAGAGACACAAAAGAATAGACTGGGGAACGAAAGTGAAGGAGTGTATATCACAGTGACCTAGGGAGAGGAACAAGGGGAAAAAGAGAAACAAATGGAAAGAATTGGGCAAACAGAGTAAGTCTGATATACAGAGATTCATGCCAATTTGGCAGAATGGCCAGTCTGGCCCTATCAACATATCAATCAGCAGCCAATTACCACATATATTCTGCAAAACATACACCTGGATACTATGTGTACTGCGCAGAGCAGGCACAACCTGCTTTCTACAGCATCTTCTCATCCAACAAGAACAGCTGCTATAAGGATTATGTGGCACTGTGAACCCAAACAAATGGCAGAATGCACCCTACATAAATGCGAAAAACATAACATCATAGCATAATATACATAAAGGGGGCGACTTCCATCGGGAATAAGCAACAGAGGGACCCACACCTTCTCATTATAGCATTCTATCTTGCTACTACTTGGTGCCTTATTCACAAGTGCCAAGAAGCTAATGTGTAAAGCTTTGGAAACACTTGTAAACCCACAGATAAGTTAGATAATTGTCCTAGAAATTATTCAGCTAGTAGTGAGTGCAATAGAAATCTTATAAAATAACATGAAACGATATTACATAACAAAAAGATAATGACCCTAATGCAACATACCACTGTGTAAATCAAAATACTATAAATTAAATGTACCATAAAATAACCTGAAACTATAAAACTATTACTAGGCTGAAGTCATCAAGAACACCATATTCCTGAGCAAACTTTTATTTTACAGATGTATGTAATGTAGAACTTGAATCCAAGTCCTTTAATTGAGACAAGGAGCCCGTGTACACCGTTCACTTAACTTTAAGCAATGTTCTGTGCCACATCTGCAGCAAATTAGTCACAATTAATTGCATTCCATTGCAAAACGTAAGAGGCATCAATTTCACTGTGCTCTTATCTCAAACATCTATACATTTCCTTGAAACAAGATCTCCTATGACGGAAGGTTTTGTTTTAATTTAAATGTATAGATTTTTGAGATATGGGGCGTACTGTGTGAAGGCAGGGCATCCATCACCTTATTTATACTCTCACTGTCATCGTAAAAAAAATAAAGTGAAATTTAAAACTTTTTTACACATGTAAATGTACTAACAGCTTTGCTGTCCTCCCTTGGAAGTCTGCTGTGCTTTGCAAGCTTCCCGCGTGTTTGTTCCCACCGGCCTGTGCAGAGCAACCAGCAGCAGGCCCAGGCTGCACGAGGCCTGCCCAAACCAGACTCGGACTGCCCTGGCTATCTAGCCGTAGGTCCTAGCCCGATCCTGCAGAAACCACCCGGTAGCAGCAGGCCCCGTCTCCCGCAAAGACACAGGCTGAGAAGTCGTGGCAGGGGGACATCGACTCTTGACATGGGCCTGCCCAAACGTTGTCAAGCTCCGGGACAAGTTCTCCAGGCCTTGCATGGAGGAAGTTGAGAGTTTAATGAGCACCAGCTCGTCCCTCCAGTCCAAGCCCTCTTCTCCCGAGGCAATCTAAACGCTGCCCCCTTGCTGAGAGCAGTGCCATTGGCTCGGTCGGGAGCTGGCAACCTCCCCAGGAGACTTGGGGGCTATGGCTTGAATCCCCCGGGCTCCTAACATCGCAAAGCCTGGCAAGGGTTCAAGTGCGCGTGTCCGGCTGGGCACATCAAGGCACCCGTCCAACCCGACATGCGCACTTCACCCCAAGGCCCAGCTGAACCGGAACCACCTGTCATGTCAGTCATGATAAGCTCCACCCTCTCCCTCACTCGCAAAGGCAATAAGCAAACTCCATACCCCCGATGTGGGGCTGAAATGGATTCTGCAGCATTTATGGGGCCGCCGGGGGGGAGGGAGGGGCAACGCCCCTGCGCCCCAATAAAGAAACCGCTCCTGCCCATAGGAATAAATGGGAATGTATTCACTAATAGAGAATCGCAATTTGCAATTCGCTATTAGGGAATGTTAAGGATTCGCAAGATTATTTGCAAATCCTTCATGCATAGGCATTTGCGATGACCAAATAGCTTCGCTTTTTGGTAATCGCGAATGATTACCTTGATGCATGTGTCCCTATATATGTAATAGTATGAAAATCATCTTTGAATTACTGTTTTAGCAGTTTTGAGTCACATTACAGATTCAAGTTTATAGTTTGTGCTATGACATTTTATAGGACTAAGCTAAAGCCCTGCCAGTGAAATTACCTTTTGGGGCCTCGTCATTGGAGGAACATGCCAATTTTAGTTTTGAACATACTCCACTTTTAAATGTCAGGGACTCTGACTGGTAGGCAACATGGTGTACTTAAGGATAACGTCCTGCCTGTCAGATAAGGTTTGTTACAGGTTTGACAGCAGGTTTTTAGGCTGCTGCTGTCAGACTGCACGTTTTACAGGTCTGTTCCCTGGATGACACAATAGGTGCTGCAGTCCTGAACGGGGGATGGTGTCAGACTGATTCTATGCATCCTCTTAGGATATTTTGGCCTTAAGACCTGCTGGCTGACAGTACCACCATAAATACCCCTAACCCTAGGTAGGTAACAAATGGTTTGGGCAACCTCAGAACATGACAACCCTGACTCCCCAAGAATCGTGGTAACAGATCTAGAACCTTTTCGCTCCGTCACTCGTGCTCACTCAGGAAGATCCACAAGAAATACACAAAGGGGCGTTTTCTATATTTATTGAACCTTTGTGATTCTTGTTTAAAATATATGTGCTGCAATGATTAATAGACAAAAGCAGATAGAAGTGATTAGCAATATAGGAGCGGTGAACAGAATGAACGATTCCACCACTGTGCTAAGTCAGTGTATATATGCTGACATATAAGAGCTGGGTATAGCACACTCTTACCATGCATTCCCTAAGCTAGTTAGATTTATATGCAACTGGCACAGTGTCACCTTCATTGAACGTAATATAGGCGTACCCTGAAGCCCCCGCTGTGATACGAATCACCAGGTTCGTTGTGTTCACACATTTGTGTGAGTGTTTTGAAGCTAGCATGTCATCTTGTACTGAACGTAGTATTTTTGTGTGTTCAGTGGTCCAATGTGTACTTGAGAAATCTGGGCGAATTAAGTCAAAGAACAATTTAACCCATTCAGCGTAATCTGGAATGTTAATTCTGCAAAAATGTAGGAATCTCATTATGGATTGTAATCTCTTTAACGCAGTTGGAGTTGAAGAAGCGCACATTTCTCTAAGAATGTGTTGCAAGGATTTTGTCTTCACTTGACAACTTATATCACAGAAACAGGACATGGAGGGGTGCAATTTTTGATTTTTTTATAGCTATATTTGTAGCCCATATGAACGAATCCCAGAATTATGCAATCCACTCTTGTCAAGTGTGTTGAAAAGTCATCATCCAACAAATATATGCCATCGACATAGGACAATGCCTGGTCATCAAACTTTTCTAGAAGTTCTGTTACCCTGGCTGAAAAGAACCCAGGTCTATTTTTATACACCCGTGGCACTCAACAGAAATGTTTTGAGAACCCAGAGCACTGAAGCTTGTCAGATACCTGCTTCCCGGCACTGTATTTTGGCAGAAAAATCAATTCAAGATTTCTAGTGTTGTTTTGTATTTTTGACGCACTATGTTGTTCATTAGTGCCGTGCTGTGCGCGTTTTGTACTGCAAATGTGCGAGCAGCTGTGTTTAGATGTCTGTAATCTAAAACTAGATGATATGAATGGCCTGGTTTCATCAAGGGTAGCAAGGGATTATTCATTGAAGAGGTGCAACTTTCTATTACACCCTGGTATTCAAGGTATTCTAGAAGTTCCCTAACTCGTTTTTCAACCTCATTTTTAATGGGGTATTGTGTTTGAGGTTGTGGGGTTGACCTTAGTGGAATTTTATGGTAAGGGGAACTGTCATCCCACCCCACATGGTTGCGTTATAGTGCCGGAGCTTGCTCTAACACCTACTTCTTGGCATATAAATGTTTTACATGTTCTAGAACGAGGTAGGGAAGGCAGGATAAATTACCATTTCTCCCTTTGAGCACTCCGTGACAAATTCTGGTGGCCAATCCTTTTCAGCCAAGAACATTTCATAGCCAAATGACCGGTTCTCCTAACAGAGAACTTTAATGGGTCTTTGTATGTCCCCCTCCATTTGGAGATGTATCTCCCATAGGCGATGCAGAATACTCACCAGTGTATCCGTTGTCTCCACCTGGATATAGACACTACTGCTACTGCTGCCAGACATTCCATCAGATTCCGGCAAACTATCGTGACCTCTGCTGCGCTGTCCAGCATTGTCAGAGCACACTCCCCATGCAGAAGCAGAGTATGCAATATCATTGGCATCCATGGCATGCCTGACCTGAAGCCCAGCTACCTTCTTCTTTTTGAATTACGGTTTTGGAGTTTTGTTAGTAGTAAAGTTAGGACTCCTAACTTTACTACTACTAAATGCCTTCTGTGAATACCGAAAGTCGTAAAGTTAGGATTTTGTCTCAGTTTAGTAGTAGTAAAGTTAGGAGTCCTAACTTTACTAGTACTAAATGCCTTCTGTGAATACCAAAAGTAGTAAGTTTAGGAGTTTATCTCAGATTAGTTCTGTGAATCGGCCCCTTTGACATTGGCATATAGCCAACTCTGCTGCTTCCCGTGTTATAATACTTAACATAATGGTGGATACTGCAGTGAAATTGCCCATCAGTTTCATCTCCAAATCCAGGGCAGGTGCTGCCGCGTACTCATTCTGGATCTGTGACATGAATAAAAATAGCTGCCTAGCACCAACGCTGGCACCCTTGCACCGTAGTGCAAAGGTGCTTGTGTTGCAGTGAATGATTGTTTATGTGCAGGAAGGTGACCCTTCCTGCACATAAACTATCATGAAATAATGACGTATTTGCTACTTCTATGTGTGGTGCATTTTGCAGCACACATAGAAGTAACAAATCACCATTATTGACTGTTTATGTGCAGGAAGGGATACCATGCCTGTAGGATATTCATGTAGATTTTATTTGTAACACTTCAGCCATCCCCTATCTTGATTTCTACCCATGTGTTGGACTATGGGTTGATTATTGCCTCCGCCAGTTTCGGCGGTACACCCCACTTTTCCATTTTTTTTCAGCAGCTGAGCCCTTGGAACTTTATCAAAGGCGGCTCTGAGGCCGATGAAACAGGAGTACAGTATACTGGATTTGGCGATGGCTTGTTCAGCCATGAGGGTTACCACCAACAGGTCTGTTAGAGTGCTCATTCCTGCCCTGAAGCCAGTCGGACTTTTTAGGATTATATTTGAACAATAGGTCTAATCGTCTAAATCAATGAGCAAATTTGAAGCGTAAATCTTGGCTTCTACGTCTGTGAAGGCGATTAGTCTGTAGTTAGATGGATTTGAGCGTTCACCTAATTTGTAACAGGATGAAAGATCCAACCACTCCAGGACTCCGGAATAGTGTTTGATACCATCACGTAATTAAAAAGCTGAGTTAGATATGAGGCTGCCTCTTACGGGACCCTTTTTAATGTTCTGGCTACTTGTTTATCTCTGATCGGCAGGAAATCTATCTCTGACTGGAGCAGAGTTTGTTGCTTCTCCTGGCCAAATGAACCAGGCTCTGCGTGTGATAACGAAGAGACGGGGTCCAAAACCACTGAATTGTAATCTGTAGTGATGTGTGTTGACCCCACTGCCTCTGTAATATCAGCATTATAGTGCTGATCTCTCCTATTGACCAATCTGTTTATTTCAGCCCAGAAAAATTTGGAGTTTGTTGCTTACTTGCATGTAATTATTTGATCCAAATGCCCGTATTGAAGTTATGTTTCACTGCCCAAACCACTTTTTTATAGTTATTGTCGTGTAGTTCCTATAGTACCCCTGCAGGACCTGCGAGTTTGGATAACATAAGCTGTGGGCTTGGTGGCAGACTGACTCTGTGCACCCCCACCGCATATGTTAGCCGGATTTGCATTAGCTAGCTCACAGTGCCACTAGAATCTCCTCTTATCGGGGAGAGATTAGTTTCTGGTAACCTTAGATCATGACAACCCTAATTCCTCAGAATCGTGGAAACAATGTACTACCTTTCGCTCAGTCACTCGTGCTTACTTATTCGGTTTGTCTCAGAGAGTTACACAGAATAAACAGTCTGGGCGTTTCAATAAGTATTTATTGAACAGTTGTTATTCTAGTGTAAAATATATGTGCTGCAGCAACCATCAGACAATAGCAGAGATATATTATCAGCAGTACGATCAAAGTGAAAGGATAGAACAGTTCTACCATATTGCAATAATCATGAATACATACATGAATATGAAAAGCATTATGAAAGTGCGCGTACTCCTACGATACCTAACTAGATGTACCTGAGTGTACCTAGCACAGAGGTCTTCATTCAGTGGGGCGCGACCCCCAGGGGGGCCCCAGAGTCCTGGGAAGGGGGTCGCGCATTTCCAGGCCTAATTCTGCCTGGAATACAAAACGTGCTCTTCCTTTTGGACAAAAGATCATTAAAATGCTTCAGCTGAAGTTAATTGAGTGTCATGTGTTGTAAAAGGAAGAGGCCCGGCAGACAGGTAGAACAATCCTTCAAATAAGCCTTCATGCCAGGGTGCCTGCTTGCCTGAATGAAATGCAAATGCATGCTAGGAGTTAATCTGCAAATGTAAAAGATGCTTGGGAGCGGTTCTGGCTTTAATTGCTTGAATCACTTCAAGCATTGTGATGGCAAAGATGTGTTTTTTTGTGTGGTGGTTAGCAACTGGGCTCTGAAGAGTGTGCTTTTAATGATAACTGTATTTACTCAGCGCTTAGTACCCCTGAGGAGGTGTTGAAGGGACAGTTATGCAAAAAAACTAAAATGCATTAAGGAAGGTCTGATATTACACAAATCTACATTTTGGAAGCTCCATTTTATCCTAAAACGCTTTGCACATTTTGTGGCAGTCTATCTTATAATGTGTGTAATGCAAGTATAAAATAATGACTTACACATTCACAGTGCTTTCTGTCACAGGCTGTGACCTCGTAGCACTAAAAATACACAAGTTACTATTTTCCACTGCACCAACCAAATTTAATTCTGTGGCTCTCTCGTTACACACAGACCTATGGAGTGCATTAAATAATAGAGGTTTTATAATGTACTATATAGTAACAACTTTTTAAATTTATTTTTCATTTGAGCTACCCATCATTTTATGCGTAGCTACCTGATGGTAAAAGACTTAAAACATGAACAAAATATTTTGGGGCTGATTTATGAGAGGCTTGCGCTGCTGCGTGGCTTTGCTTGGCCTCATAGATATGGAGTAAGAAAACAGCGCAAGTCGCTGCGTTTCCTTACTCTATGTCAAGTAGGCGTTCCATAGGCGTTGCGGTGGGTGTTCCCACACAACGCCCATGGATTTTGACGCTGCCCCAGATTTACAAAACCATGTAAACCTGGGGCAGTGCCAAAACCCTACACCTCCCTACACCAGGCGTAATGATGTGAAAGGTTTTCATTTCTCCTCGTTTTTTCCTCTTTCCATGTTTGCTGCATTGTGCAGCACACATGGAAAGAGGAAAACCCCTCTCAGGATTGTTTTTGTGCAGGAAGGTGCCCCTTCCTGCACAAAAACCATCCTGCCTATGTTGGCGCTAGGCAGCAATTTGTGTGCCAACATAGGGGGAAAAGGACAAGAATGCACCATATTTCATAAATAAGGTGCATTCCTGCCCTTTCACATTGGCGAAGGGCAGCGCAGCAATAAGACTTGCAACGCTGCCCTACGCCAATGCCTCATAAATGAGGCCCTTTGTTTCTAGTCACACCTTTGACCACGCCCCCAACCACTGACCTTTGGTTTGCTAAACACTGTTTAATTTATTTCCCCAATGTATAAATGATTTGCTGTGGGAATTGGGGGCGTTTATGGTTGTCAATGATGAGGAGGCCCAAGTTCTAGAAATTTTTGTCAGGAAGGGGTCCTTAGGCCTAAACGTTTTTGACAGGGGGGGTCTCGGCATCAAAAAGTTTGAAGACCTCTGACCTAGCATATGTGTAGGTCTAAAAGCCTAAGAGCCAAGAATCCCTCTAGGATTTAGTCGAACCCCCATACCTGAATAGAGAGAGAGTGTGGGACACCGTCCTGGTCTCGAGTTGGACACCCCGCAAGGGCTGTGTTAGACCGCTGTCAGCTGGAGCGACTGCATGCAGGAGCCTCAGCATCTCTGGTCAGTGTGTCAGCATGGAAGTCTCGGTTCCCTCTATCTTACCGTGGCAAGATGTGTTGTATTTATACCCTAAAGTGTCTTGTCCCTCAGTATGGTTTGTATTGGTCTTTGTTAGACATGAGGAAGACATCAGGGGTGAACTTTGTTCATACATATTATGTGGGAGATGTAGCTGGTGAATGCTCATGCATAATTTATGAGTACATTGTAGGCCTGTGATCTGGAAAGACCTTGCAGTGTTCTAACCACAGACTAGATAACGTTCAACCCTCAGAGCTCGTTGTGTACTGTAGGGAACTAATGTAGGTGAAAGATCATGCTTATATTAGGAGCCATGACTATAATAGGGCATGTACGAGTATGACCATAATAGGGCATATACGAGTATGACCATAATAGGGCATATACGAGTATGACCATAATAGGGCATATACGAGTATGACCATAATAGGGCATATACGAGTATTTCTACATTATGGCATATATGAACGGGTCTACATCAGGGCCTATATACGAAACATAACATTATATTTTATTTTAGTTATTTTGGAACGTAAAACCTGGTGGGCGTTGGGTTGGCCACCCCACAGACAGGCCCTCCTAAGTTCTCAATTGAGTTAGTTCTTCATGGTACGTGTTTGTGGTGTGAACCATTCATCCCCCCCTTTGAATTATACCTTGATGCCTTGACAGAGTTGTAGGGAAGTTTGTAATGAGAATTCCGATCCTGAACATGCAACAGATCTGAAGTGAAACGCGCCATTTTCTGTGGAAGGTAGTTAGAAATAAAGTCCATAATATTCCCTATTGACGTATCTTTCCATATAAGGCGCTTCAAATTGTATATCTGACGAGATATATTGACAAGCATTGTGCTTCTGGGGCCCGGGGTAATGGGGGGGCAGGAGAGTTAGTTCCAGATTAAACTTTTGAACAAAGTAATCACTGTCTGGTCTTACTTTTGTAGAGAAATTGGTAAACCTCTTGAATAGATCAGCGTCAGCCAGGGTATAATCTAGAGTAGAGTCTGACCTGTAACTCTTGTGGAGGCCGCTGGATTATCCAATGGATTTCACCCATTAAGGGTGTACAAGCCCAGGTCTTCTAGGGCTGTTATTCCGGACTTGCCTTGCACATCCCTTCTTGTTTGATTTCCCACTATTGAATATGAATCTTATCCAATTTATTCTTGCGGGCTGGGTGGATGTACAGGTTTACAATTAATAGTATTATATGTGCATCCAATGCAATCTTAACACACTGAACCTGTGATTGACCGACGCCCACTTCCTCATGAACCCACAAGATGCCGGTTGAAATATAAATCGCCTTCCACCTTTGGCCCTCCCTGACTTTGCCTCTTTTGTTGCTGTATTAAAGTATTCCTTGAATCCCACAACTGGAGTCAGCAATTGCTGCCAGGTTTTTTTCAAGGGTCCAATTTCATAGTTACGTAAAAATTAGATAAACTCATCCTCCCTCACTTTTGCGCCAAGACCATTCACAATCCCTGCACAAATTCTACAAGGCTGATCTCTAGGGGGCTGGCCTCATGGGACTCTGAGAGGATTGATGTTAGTAATCCGAGATTGCTGAAAATCCTCAAGATTTGACTATTGCTGGGCCATTTGAAACGGAATAATTGACTTTGTTATTTGTAGGCCTTCCCTGGATTTTATGGGGTGTTCCGACCCAATCGCCCCCTTCAGCATACCTATTGTTTGCAGCCGCGGAAGCAAGGGGCTCGGTTAACGAGCTGTTGTCACTTTCCTCATGTTGATTTCCCAAGCTGAAAATTATTCCCTCTGCTGCCAGACTTGGGATGCAATGCTTTTGTCTGACCAGGTAATAGTAGTAATGTTGTTCTCTGGACGCTCACGGTTGGGATTGAGTTGAACCCCCACTATATTATCTGTCCCATTATGCTGCAGGCCTTGTACTGTGTCAAGCAGTCTTAGCACTGCACTCCAATCTAAGATGTCATGGAAGCCCCTTGTGTTGTATTGAGGGATTAGCTCCATCCTTACACTTTCTTGATTTAAGATGACACGGACCTGACTCTGTACCCGAGTCTTGGAAATTGCCTCAGATTCCACTGACGGTCACCCTAGGAGTTGAGAAACATGAGTTACAGGAGAGCATAGCTGTGGCGCTCTTTGATTGTTGATGTGGGGAATCACTACAGTAACCCTTTTTGGTGCATTGTTACCCACTACCAGGGAGGGATGTCTGTTGTGTATTTCAGGTTCATCATGGATACGGGACCTCAGTTCAGTGATTGGAAAGGGACTATCTGGGGAGCCTTCAGAACCTCAATTGAATTCAAATATACCTATGTTGTCTACTGTGGGGGCCTGTGTGTATATTTGGAATACATGCATTTTTAAGGATTTTGGCCCAGAGTGACAACTTGGTGCAACGGTCACAACTTCATTCAGGGCTTCTGAGCCATCGGGCATTCTCGATGCTAGTGTCCCCGTACGGTCATTTAATGCAGGAGAAGTATTAGAATCCAAAACCTCCAGGCGCTCCTCCGATCTCTGGAATATCGCATATGGGGTGACAATGAGATCTGGATTTTCTTTCAACGCTGTGCCTGGCCTCTTGTCTGGAAGACGTTGATGTGTTAATTTTTGAGTAAAAATTGAGCCGTTGGTAATTTTTTCGCCTTTTTTTTCTAGATTTTCTCAATTAATTAAGTTACCGTTTTGAAAGTGAGGGTCGTGGGATTGTAGACGATATGAACTGTTCCAGGTCAATTTGTGTGGATAGATGAATCGACAAGATGATGACCAATTTGCTCATTTGCTGCCCCTCCGGTTCCAGGTCTGGGTTTATATCTTGGTCCTCCTGCAATGAGAGTTGGAGTGAGGCTCCTACTGTCGTCGGGATTTCAAGATGGCCATGTTCCATGATAGTAAACCGATTGCCGGATGAAAGTCTTGTTTGAGATACCTTCACTTCAATAGTCATTCTGAGAGTATCCTGGGGGCCGTGGTGAGGGACTCCATAGTGGTAGAGCATCGACAAGTGTGGTAAGCAGTAGTTGTATCATGTTACACTTTTCAAATTATGGTGTTTAACTCCTGTAGTTTAAGATCAATACCCTGGACGTGCACTGCAAGTGCATTGAGTAGATCAACTTGAGTGTCCAACTTATCAGCGTGGTATCTTAGTGCTGAAGAAATCACCTCTATAGTGCTCATTAACTGAAGCCAAATGGTTACGCTTAAGGTCTGGTATGTGGTGCCTGTTGGTGTCAATTCCGGTGAGTCAGAGGCTGACTCTTTTTGGGCCCTTTTATCCCCAGAGGCAAATCTGGTTAATCTATGCGAACTCTAGTCTTCAGCTCAACGTTTGAAAGGACTTAAGGGCATTTCATGCCAAACTGAAGAGTCTTCATTGGCTCCCTCAATAACTGTGTTGTTTTAGGCCACTGTGAGCCTGATTTAATGGTTATTGTGCGTGCACAACCAAATTTGAGTTGAGGTTTTTGTTAATAAAAGTTGTTAGGTTCTGGTGTGCTCCTGGGGTAACGTTCTCAGTTTAAGGACGTCTTTAAGAACTGTGCTGTGGTTGCGCTTCCACTATGTGGGATGCGTCCCCCTGGGCACTATCTTTTACCCAGTATGGGGTTTGTACATTGCTCATGAAGTTTTAGGTGTGGTTTTTAGACAGATAGATAAGTCAGAGGATTCTTTAAATTCTAGCAGTATTTTATTCTTCAATCTTGAATGTTCGTGATTTTTAAATCAAATCGTACATTTCACAATGATGTTCCAATGCATTTCGGGCATTCCGCCCTTCATCAGGGAACCATGCTGTAATACAATAAAACAAAAAATATACATTGAGGAGACTGCCCTGTCTCAATAGCTATCGAATTAAACAATGTTATGCAAAAAGTATGGATGTTATGGTGAAAATGCTAGTTAAGTTGCTAACACGGATTGCAGTTTAGGCATGCCTCGATTCTCAAAAGAGACGGTGGTGGTCACTGTTAGAAGTTTAACTGTTCAGGTGCTGCTGTGTGCGCGGTGGTGGGGCTCGGTAAGTGCAAAAAAACTGTGCCTAAGTTACGGTATGGTGATTACCATTCCATTATGTGTTAATAGTGTGGTTGCGGTACAGAAAACGTGGCTCGACAAGTACCCAACCTTAATAAGTGATGTTGTGGTGAAATTTATATACCGATTGATAAAGTGCGCATGTGGATGAAAACATTCCTCGAAAATGCCCGAAATTCCATGTGATGATAGTCTTTTCACGGAGGCAATAAAGCTTGTACTAATGCTTACTGAATGCAGTAATGGCGTATTCTCTAAAATTTTAATCCTGTGCAATTAATAAAGTACAAACGTGATTGCTCGTGATTCCATGCGGTGATAAAATCGGTTCACGGAGGCAATAAAGCCTGTGCTAGTACTTACTGAATGCAGTAATGACATATTCTCTGAGATTTGAATACGGTACTCCCGCCGATGCGGTCGCTAGTTTCTGATAGCAAACGTAATGGTTTGTTGGAGGTTCGTACCCTCTTAGTCATACAAGGATTCATTTGTAAATGATGTTTCAAATGCTAATTCGTTGGACAATAAGTAATCCTTTTATTGTCATGTATAAGCGACTTAGTGAAGAAAGAGGACAAAGAAAAACAGCCGACACGTGTTTCGCCCAAAGGCCAATCGGCCGGGGGCTTTTTCAAGGCTGAGTACATCACGATGTATATAGAACAGACAGAGACAAAGGAAAAAACCAGAGAGAGAGTGTACCCAGGAGGGAGAGACAAGATGGGATTTCTCTTTTACAGTCTTTACATTCCATGTTCATATCATGTTTGCGTGGGTGCCTTTCTCCTTTTAGGGATATAATATAGGGAACAAATTTTGACAATGCGGTATTTATGTTCCATTTGATCCGAGTATTATACTCATTGTGTTGAAATTTTTGGCCTAAAGCCTTCCTTACACTTCTCCCACATTAGGCCTGATATATGTGCAAATTGTTATGATGCTATTGCCTGTTTGCTCTTGCCCTGTATAATCTGTATAATCATTTTGTAAAATGTTTTGTTCCTTTTCTCCTTTTTTCCCCTTATCTCGTCTCTCCCTCCTGGGTACACTCTCTCTCTGGTTTTTTCCTTTGTCTCTGTCTGTTCTATATACATCGTGTTCTGTTTGTCACACCCCCTTTCACCTGCATGTCACCGAAATATTTCTTATATTGTCCTTCATGTAATCTTTAATTATTAATTTCTATTTTTCTTATTGCACTTTGTGGTATTTTATTGGGTTGTTTGTTTTGGGTATTTGATGTATTCAGCCTTGAAAAAGCCCCCGGCCAATTGGCCTTTGGGCGAAACACGTGTCGGCTGTTTTTCTTTGTCCTCTTTCTTCACTAAGTCGCTTATACATGACAATAAAAGGATTACTTATTGTCCAACGAATTAGCATTTGAAACATAATTTACATATGAATCCTTGTATGACTAAGAGGGTACGAACCTCCAACAAACCATTACGTAATTTCTCCCCTAATGGCCTTTGGGTGTAGCCATTTGTGAGGGACGTACCAACACCAATTTGGGTTCTAGAAAACGTGTGTGAATCCCAATAGCACACCCTGTTTCTCTTGTATAAATCAGATACCAAACGTATTCAGCGTGTGTTACGCGATAATGTGTGCCGGTGATATTGTTAACAAAAAGCAAGATAGGACTACTCTCCTTCCTTAAATGCGGCGGCCATATTATAACGGTGTGAAACTGCGTGTATATAGCGCAAACAGTAAGGTGTTATAAACAGGGCATCCCAGATGGATACTGGCCCACATGATGGGGGACGGTGTGGGTGACGGTGGGGGACGGTGTGGGTAATACACCCATCTTGTTGGAGATCTTGATCCCAGGAGAACTGTGGAGCCGAGCAGTCCATCAGGAGGCCAGGAGTGTGAGACCGTTGATTTGTCCCATGCACTTAGACCGCTACCAAAAGCTGGGCCCTGGCCTAGCTGTCCGGTTGCGTCCTTGTAGGGACGGTATGTTGTAATAACTGAGTTGGCTACCAGCTCTTTACCGGCGTGCCTACATCCCCTGTTGAGAGTGACACTAACTGTAGGTTGCTCCTTCACTAGAGGTAATTCGCTGTTATGACCAGGCCCTTTGTCTACATGTATGATAGAGCTGGGTGTTTTGCATGTAGTGGTTAAAATGTTTGCTATTTTGGCTTTTCTGGAGCCCTGTAGCTTAGAATAGGATGCTGTTGTTGTGGATGGCCAGTCCCCCCTGCAGAGCACCACTAAGTCAGGAGTTGTAGCTAGGGCCGATGGACTGAGGTTAGGTGTTAGCTTCCCCTTCACCCCTTGTTTTGTATTTGCCTGGGGCTTAGGTACCCCACATACCTTTTGTGGTCTCATTCTGACTTGCGGCGAGATATACTCATAAATTGAGGTTCAGCAGCATCCTACGTTTTTGAGGAACGAGTGAGTGAGAAAGGTATATAACTAAAAACAACTGGGCTTGAGGTGGGACAGCTTCTCCGGAGGCGCAAGCCACAGCAGAACCTAGTCAGACCACTTCTGACCAATCCTGGCTCAACCCATGACAACAGCGTCTAAATCTGCTTCACGCCATTGGTAGCCAGGACTGAGTAGTGTAACCTTCTTGTTGGTTCTCATTTCAGCATACCTTCCGTGCACTCTGCACTTCCCACCATGCTTTTTTCTGTGCTGCACATTGTTCCCAAATCGCAGCTAGGCAGCCCCCACCAGCACCCCCCAGCGCCGCCTCACCTCCCCTGCAGAGCAGTCTTCAACAGAATGCAAGGGAGGAGAACTAGCACTCTACACCAAAAGGTGGGCAGAGTTGTTTGAGTCTCTTGAGGGCAAACGTGTGTAAAACTTCCTCGCAAAGTGGTCTCAGCGGCCAATAACAATGATAACAGGTATTTCACCCCACATCGGGCCGCCTGCCTTTCAGAGGGGCAGTTACATGACTGTAATGACTGCTGCATGACACCAACAGCCAAAAACAGCCCTCACTTCAAAGTGGGACGTGCCCCCATGTCTCCGAAACCTCACCTGCCACACCCAGTCAACAGTCTTGAAGTCCCAGATCCCCTTCGGACCTCCTAGGGTGAGTAAGGGCAACGGGTGTCAAGAAGCGGCCGAAACTCTCCATGTCCCCTGCAGTCTGAAACAGCCTGAAAGAGCCGGGAGGTGAAGAACCAGGTCCCCAACCTCCAGTCAGTGAGGTGTAGTGTCCAAGCCTCTCGTAAAGTGCACCTCCTAAAGACAGCCCCAAGCAAAAAAACAGAGTACCTGAGCTGAGCTGCAGTAGACGGAAGTGCAGTCCCTGAGGAAAGACACACAGACTACCGCTCCACCTGGATGGTGCGCTGGGGAGGACAGCAAAGCGATAAGGAGAGAGTGTGAAGTGAACACTGCTTGAGTGACAATTAATAGTTACAACCAGAGAGTGAGGATGGAGGAGGTACAGGTAACCAAGAAGCGCAACCTGTGTGCACCATCTGACTCCAACACCTGTAAGGAGACAGGAGAGCTGTGGAGTGACAGAGTAAAATCCCACGTTCGTCCTATAATAGCAGGGCAGGTTTCAGAAGGAACTATTGGCCAAAATGAGCATAGAGGGCAAACACAGGATGGGAACAGGGCATCAGTTGTGAAACAATGCCCTTGGAAAGCCATATGGTATGCACCTTACCGGACCATGGTGAAGTGTATCTGTGGTGAGAAAAGCTGAATAGTGGACATCGGTCACTGAAGAAGGGTGTTGAGTCCACTCATATTGACCCAGCTGAAGCCAAGGTGGGTTTCACACAGAGGCTTGCAGCTTTGTCGGCAGTGCAGGCTTCCTACCGGAGTCCATGGCGGAGGATGGGCAGTGAGTGAGGAGAGGAAAGAAGACTCCCCAGCCCCCTTTTCCTCTGGTGGACTTATTTTAGTGAAGGGGGCTTTCTAAATAGAGGTCAAGTTTCATATCATAAATGTGAAGTTTGAGTGTTCATGAGACGGCTAAATCTGGCCTCAATTTATTCAGGAGAGCCTTCAGGGGCAACAAGGACAGTGACAGGGTCAACTGTGACTCGAGAGACTAATGAAGTAACAAACAGAGAGTGCCCGCAAAGCAAACACATGACACTTGCGGTGGGACCCCAACGGTGTCTGCAACTGAGGGATGACAAGGCTCTGGGGATGTTCATTTGCCAGGAGAGTACCCTGAGATATGTCTACACCAGGTCATTGAAGAGACAGGTGGAAAAAGCTGATCTGGAAAACACTGACGGACACCAAGAAAGACATCACAGCAAAGGATATTAGGGGCACATATTCCATTAGACCAAAACAGATAAATTCACCAAAGGCAAATGCCCTAACCCTGGACTTTTCAAGGTACACCTCAGTGTGGCTGATTTAAAACTCTCAACATCCACAGAAGATTTACAAGACGCTTACTCCTCATATATCACTCTTAGGGCCACGATCATGGAAGGTGGCCTAGAGATTAGTTTCCTGTGCCAAGCCCTCAGGAATGCAGTAGATCGAGCGACTGAGGCAGATGTATGTATCTCAAGGCTAAAAGGTACCACAGTTGATGACCACAACAAAGAACCTGAAAAAATTAAGGCAGGGTGCACAGCGAGGTGAAATAACCAGTGCTGTGGGGGGCCGTGGCCGAGCCGCGGACCAAGATGGCCGCGCGGCGTTGAAGCTCCGTTCGGCTGCTCCCGCAAAATCCGTCTGTCTCCGCCAACATTGCTCGCCACTGCGCTGTGACACGAGGCGCTTAACCATCTCCCGACGGTGCTGCAGTGGTGCCATTTCTGCCCTTGGAGCCTGTCCGCAACCGGCTGAAAACTGCTCCGGGCGCTTGAGGGGAGGAGCCTGCTTCGGCCTACGACGCGGCCTGTTGGAGCTCCTGTGCCGCCGATAGCCGGATCACGCCTGAAACTCCCGGTGGAGCCCACCCTGGAACCCCTGACCCTGGCCTTGGCGGCGGTGAGTGCGATGCTGGCTGCCCCCCCCTCCCACTCACTACTGCTGTCGCAGCGCGCCCCCTCTCCCAGCTCATGCGGGGGCCGCGCACATCATCGCCGACGCTCCCGTAGGCCCCCGGGGAGACAGGGTCCTTGGGCGCGCTAGGGAGGCAGCCACCCGGCTGCGCACGGAGACTGTGGGGGGGGTGAGCTATTGGGGACACCGCAGGCCTGCTATTGTTTATTTGCGGCTCACCGGCGGCGTGTCGGCTACCTAGAGGCCCCACCCTTGGACACACAGTGCTGTTAGTTTGAGGTGCCGTTCCATCTACACACCGCAGTGACAGTGGGGGACCGGGAGGTTGCAAACCGCCCTAGTGGGAGAAGTCAAGTACTAGAGCGTCAGGTGAAGCCATAAGGATTGCTGAGACAACGGTATCCCATACCACGCCGCATCAGATAGCAGCATCCGGCCTAACTTGTCGCGTTGCCTGGGTCCTATATTGTTGTGTATCCTCTCCTTGAAGTGCACACTCTGCAGAGTGGTTCTCTCCCCGACTTCTGGCCGCACAAACATTTAATACCCTTCTGGCGCCGGCTGCGGCGACCTGGCTACAGAGTGGACTCCTGATTAGGCGCACGACAGTGGCCCTTACCCTGCACGTCGAAGGCTGGGGTGCTCATGCGACTTCATCTTGGCATTACTGCCGCCCGCGCCATATCCCTGCTTCTAGCTAGCTGTTGTCACTAGCAGCCAGCGATTCCCTTCGCCAAGGTCGCACAGGTATGGGCAGAAAGGATCCCAAACAGAGAGTGTTATCGTTCCCCGTCGCCACAGAAAGAACACAAGACCATAGCGCCATCATGGCGGAGGGTGGCCAGGACTCGGCCGCTGTGCCGGACACCGCCTCCTCACACTCCGATTTACTAGCGGAACTCTGAGCCGGTTTCAAATCGATAGATAGCAGGTTCGACACACTGGACAAACGCCTGGACTCATTAGGGGCTAAGATCGACATCCATGACCGACGGTTGGACACCGCGGAAGGGCGGATCTCCGACCTCGAAGACGGGGCCGCTTAGTCAACAAAAAGACTGGATCGCATGGAAAAAATTCTAAAAGACATTGCCCTTAAAAACGAAGACTTAGAAGCGCGCAGCCGCCGCAACAACCTCCGCATTATTGGGGTCCCGGAATTGATGAACACGGGAAGAATGGACACGTTTGTGGAATCGCTGCTGGTCGACATTTTTGGAAAAGAGGTCTTCACCCCTGGATTTGTTGTGGAATGTGCACATCGCTCCTTAGGCCCCTGTCCAAATCCTGGCTGTCCACCTCGGCCGATCATAGCACGTATCATGAACTTTCGAGACAGGGACACTGTCACTGGCTGGAGAGCGTGGTGCACTAACATGGCAGGGTTCGGCTGTGTCACTATTCCCGGACTTTACAATCATGGCCCAAGAAGCTCGTCGAAAGTTTACTGGTGTTAAGGCAACGCTGCGGAACTTGGGCCTCCGGTATGGCATGCTGTACCCTGCTCGCCTACGGGTTGACATCAATGGTCTGTCCCGCATCTTCGACAATCCCACTGAAGACCAAGCTTTCTGCAGGACCTATAAAACTCCTACAGCCAGCGGAGAGATGTTGGGACTGTTTCTTCCCTTCCCCACAGCGGCTCTGTTGCCAGTGTTGAACTTTTTTCTCATGAATGATCATTATGGTTACTCTGCGATTGCCTTTGGCTTTTCTTTTTTTGACATAGCGCTATTGTGTCATAACTGAACTAACATAATAATTGAGACAGTATAAGTATTGTTCTTACACACTATTCTGGTAATGCTGGGCACCACTGGAGCGTTGCCTCCCCCCTAGGTGCGAAGCACACTGTTGAACTCACAGATTACAATGCATCGTTCTGAGATTTGGTATTTCCAAACGACATGTTTACAGGAAGCATTAGGTTATTGGTTGGTTGGGTTCATGCCTTGCGAACCGGGTTGCGAGGTTGGGTGGGGGGTGGAGGGAAGGGACGTTCTCTGAATTGTTAGATGCTATTTCTTTACCAGCTCCATGCACGACACTCGGTGGCTTCACGCCACTCACCACACTTTCATCACATTGCTCCACGACACAAATGACTACTGCCCCTAATTTAGTGGACCACGCAAATCTGACTCTCATCACCTGGAACGTTAGGGGACTCAACAACCCCAAAAAAGGTAAACACGTGCTACATTATCTGCAACGGCATAGCGTTGACAAAGCCTTTTTGCAGGAGACTCACTTGCCCAGGTCAGACACCACAAAATTTCGGCTAGCTGGGGTGCTCACCGTTTTTTTTCCAACTACAGTACCTATGCCCGTGGCACGGCGATTTTAATCCACAAGCAACTCCCTTTCTCCTTGACCCGCTGCCACAATGACAAGGAGGGCTGATATACAATAGTAGTGGGCAGACTGATGGGCCACACTGTTACTCTGATATGCATTTACGCCCCCAACACAGACAGTCCTGAATTTTTTCACGAGCTGGACGCCATAATTCTACGCATGGGCATGGGCAGTTTGCTATGGGGGGGGGGATTTAACTTGCTTCTTAACCGTACACTCGACAGCTCCTCCGGTGCCGCGGACTCCAAACGCCATGCGCGCCAGGTGCTATTGGACACATGTGGGGCACTTCAACTCTCTGATGTTTGGAGAGTCCGCAATCTGAAAAACCAGGAATTTAAGCACTATTCAGCCCAACATAACACCTGGACCAGACTAGATTTCTGGCTACTCACCCTGAACCCACCCACATGGTACAAATCCATTGCTATACTCCCTAGGACCTACTCCGATCATGCTCCAGTCCTGCTTCGGATGTGTATTCCCAGACCAGAAGGAAATGAGCGTCAGTGGCGATTCCCGGGCAGGGTGTTTGACTCCGAAATTAGAGAAGCAATTGAGGAGTATTTTGATTTAAATACGGGGTTAGTGGACACATGGGCAATGCTTTGGGAGGCCTTTAACCCCTTCGCTGCTAGGCCTTTCCCCCCCCCCTGTGCTAAGCCTTTTTTTGGCTATTTGGGGTAGTTCGCGCTTAGGCCCCTGTAACTTTTTGACCACATAAGGTATCCACGCCAAATTTGCGTCCTTTTCTTCCAACATCATGGGGATTCTAAAGGTACCCAGGGTTTGTGGATTCTCCTGGAGGGGACCCAGAAATTAGCCAAAATACAGCTAAATTTTGTTTTTTTGGGGAAAAATGGGAAAAAAGTGCTGCAAATGAAAGCAACTGGGTTTTTCCCTGCAAATGGTATCAAAAAAGGGTTTGTGGGGCTGAAATCACCATTTTCCCAGCTTTTAGGGAATGACAGACTTTTGCCAGAAAACCAACGTTTTTTACACAGTTTTGGCATTTTTCTGGGACATAGCCTATTTTTGCTATTTTTTGTGCTTTCAACCTCCTTTCAGTTAATGGTAGACATGGGTATGAAAGCAATAATGGATCCTGGAAAGCTATACATTTTTGAACAGTAGATAAAATTATGAATTCAGCAAGGGGTCATTTGTGTAGATCCTTCAAGGTTTCTTTATAGAAACTAACAGTTAAATATAGGAAAAATTGAAAATTAGTTGAAAAAAACAGCCTTTTGTGTCAATGTTTTCACCTGTAACTTCTTCTAATTATGACAGCTCTTTGAAAGCAATATACCGTTACATCCGATGGACCTTACTGGTTGTGGGGATTTATAGGACTTGTAGGTTCACCAAGAACCCGACGAACCCAGAGCCAAAAACTGAGCAGCGACTTGCAATGGTTTTTTATTATGTACCGGGTATATAGCAATTATTCTGGGAAAATGTATACATGGAAAAATCGGTATGAAAGACACCTATGTATTTCTGAAATGGGAACAAAATATAGAGTTTAGAAACAGTAGATATTTGCACATTTCCGAAATTGGGAATACTCATACTGGCATGAGAATTATCGATCATTTTTCAAAATGACTTCTTTTTTACACATTGTCTTTCATTTGAAAGGCAGAAATGCATCGAAAGTCAATAGATAAAATCAGTTGCTTTACAAATCTGAATTACCCTAAGTCTCCCGATAAAAATGGTACCTCACTTGTGTGGGTAGGCATAGTGCCCACGACAGGAAACGGCTCAAAACGCAACGTGAACACACCACATTTTCACAATGAAAAACTACCCTTTGTTTGCAAAGTGCCTAGCTGTAGTTTTTGAACCCTAGCTCTGCCGGCACCTAGGGAAACCTAGCAAACCTATACATTTTTGAAAACTAGACACCCAGGGAAATCCAGGATGGGGTTACTTGACTGGCTCTCACCAGGTTCTGTTACCCAGAATCCCTTGCAAACCTAAAAAAATGTAAAGAAAACCACATTTTCTTCACATTTCTGTAGTGGAAAGTTCTGGAATCTGCGTGGATCCTCAAATTTCCACCCCCCCCGTGTTCCCCAAAGTCTTCAGAGAAAAATGGTACCTCACTTGCTTGGGTAGGCCTAGTTCCCGCGACAGGAAACGGCGCAAAACGCAACGTGGACACACCACAATTTCACAGTGAAAAATGACCTTTTTGGGCAAAGTGCCTAGCTGTAGTTTTTTAACCCTAGCTCTGCCGGCACCTAGTGAAACCTAGCAAATATATACATTTTTGAACACTAGACACCCAGTGGAATCCAGGATGGGGTGACTTGACTGGCTCCCACCAGGTTCTGTTACCCAGAATCCCTTGCAAACCTAAAAAATTGTCAAAAAACCCTCATTTTCCTCACATTTCTGTGGTGGAAAGTTCTGGAATCTGCGTGCATCCACAAATTTCCACCCACCCCGCGTTCCCAAATGTCTTCCGAGAAAAATGGTACCTCACTTGTGTAGGTAGGCCTAGTGCCCGCGACAGGAAACGGCGCAAAACGCAACGTAGACACACCTCAATTTAACAGTGAAAAATGACCCTTTTTTGGCAAAGTGCCTAGCTGTAGTTTTTTAATCCTAGCTCTGCCGGCACCTAGGGAAACATAGCAAACCTATACATTTTTTAAAACGAGACACCCAGGGGAATCCAGGATGGGGTGACTTGACTGGCTCCCACCAGGTTCTGTTACCCAGAATCCCTTGCAAACCTAAGAAATTGTCAAGAAACCCACATTTTCCTCACATTTCTGTGGTGGAAAGTTCTGGAATCTGCGTGGATCCACAAATTTCCACCCACCTCGCGTTCCCCAAAGTCTTCTGAGAAAAATGGTACCTCACTTGTGGGGTAGGCCTAGTGCCCGTGACAGGAAACGGCGCAAAACGCAACGTGGACACACCACAATTTCACAGTGAAAAATGACCCTTTTTTGGCAAAGTGCCTAGCTGTAGTTTTTGAACCCTAGCTCTGCCGGAACCTAGGGAAACCTAGCAAACCTATACATTTTTGAAAACTAGACACCCAGGCAAATCCAGGATGGGGTGACTCGACTGCCTCTCACCAGGTTCTGTTACCCAGAATCCCTTGCAAAACTAAAAAACTCAAAAAAACCACATTTTGCTCACATTTCTGTGGTGGAAAGTTCTGGAATCTGCTTGAATCCACAAATTTCCACCCACCCCGCGTTCCCCAAAGTCTTCTGAGAAAAATGGTACCTCACTTGTGTGGGTAGGCCTAGTGCCCGCGACAGGAAACGGCGCAAAACGCAACGTGGACACACCACAATTTCACAGTGAAAAATGACCCTTTTTTGGCAAAGTGCCTAGCTGTAGTTTTTGAACCGTAGCTCTGCCGGCACCTAGGGAAACATAGCAAACCTATACATTTTTGAAAACTAGACACCCAGGCAAATCCAGGATGGGGTGACTTGACTGCCTCTCACCAGGTTCTGTTACCCAGAATCCCTTGCAAAACTAAAACACTGTCAAAAAAACCACATTTTTCTCACATTTCTGTGGTGGAAAGTTCTGGAATCTGCTTGAATCCACAAATTTCCACCCACCCCGCGTTCTCCAAAGTCTTCCGAGAAAAATGGTACCTCACTTGTGTGGGTAGGCTTAGTGCCCGCGACAGGAAACAGCGCAAAACGCAACGTGGACACACCACAATTTCACAGTGAAAAATGACCCTTTTTTGGCAAAGTGCCTAGCTGTAGTTTTTAAACCCTAGCTCTGCCGGCACATAAGGAAACCTAGCAAACCTATACATTTTTTAAACCTAGACACCCAGGCAAATCCAGGATGGGGTGACTTGACTGCCTCTCACCAGGTTCTGTTACCCAGAATCCCTTACAAACCTAAACAATTGTAAAAAAAAACACATTTTCCTCACATTTCTGCGGTGGAAAGTTCTGGAATCTGCGTGGATCCACAAATTTCCACCTACCCCGCGTTCCCCAAAGTCTTCAGAGAAAAATGGTACCTCACTTGCATGGGTAGGCCTAGTTCCCGCAGCAGGAAACGGCGCAAAACGCAACGTGGACACACCACAATTTCACAGTGAAAAATGACCCTTTTTTGGCAAAGTGCCTAGCTGTAGTTTTTGAATCCTAGCTCTGCCGGCACCTAGGGAAACCTAGCAAATCTATACATTTTTGAAAACTAGACACCCAAGGGAATCCAGGATGGGGTGACTTGACTGGCTCCCACCAGGTTCTGTTACCCAGAATCCCTTGCAAACCTAAAGAATTGTCAAAAAAACCTCATTTTCCTCACATTTCTGTGGTGGAAAGTTCTGGAATCTGCGTGCATCCACAAATTTCCACCCACCCCGCGTTCCCCAAAGTCTTCCGAGAAAAATGGTACCTCACTTGTGTAGGTAGGCCTGGTGCCCGCAACAGGAAACGGCGCAAAACGCAACGTGGACACACCTCAATTTCACAGTGAAAAATGACCCTTTTTTGGCAAAGTGCCTAGCTGTAGTTTTTTAATCCTAGCTCTGCCGGCACCTAGGGAAACCTGGCAAACCTATACATTTTTAAAAACTAGACACCCAGGCAAATCCAGGATGGGGTGACTCGACTGCCTCTCACCAGGTTCTGTTACCCAGAATCCCTTGCAAAACTAAAACACTGTCAAAAAAACCACATTTTTCTCACATTTCTGTGGTGGAAAGTTCTGGAATCTGCTTGAATCCACAAATTTCCACCCACCCCGCGTTCTCCAAAGTCTTCCGAGAAAAATGGTACCTCACTTGTGTGGGTAGGCCTAGTGCCCGCGACAGGAAACAGCGCAAAACGCAACGTGGACACACCACAATTTCACAGTGAAAAATGACCCTTTTTTGGCAAAGTGCCTAGCTGTAGTTTTTAAACCCTAGCTCTGCCGGCACATAAGGAAACCTAGCAAACCTATACATTTTTTAAACCTAGACACCCAAACAAATCCAGGATGGGGTGACTTGACTGCCTCTCACCAGGTTCTGTTACCCAGAATCCCTTACAAACCTAAACAATTGTCAAAAAAAACACATTTTCCTCACATTTCTGTGGTGGAAAGTTCAGGAATCTGCGTGGATCCACAAATTTCCACCTACCCCGCGTTCCCCAAAGTCTTCTGAGAAAAATGGTACCTCACTTGTGTGGGTAGGCCTAGTGCCCGCGACAGGAAACGGCGCAAAACACAACGTGGACACACCACAATTTCACAGTGAAAAATGACCCTTTTTTGGCAAAGTGCCTAGCTGTAGTTTTTGAACCGTAGCTCTGCCGGCACCTAGGGAAACATAGCAAACCTATACATTTTTGAAAACTAGACACCCAGGCAAATCCAGGATGGGGTGACTTGACTGCCTCTCACCAGGTTCTGTTACCCAGAATCCCTTACAAACCTAAACAATTGTAAAAAAAAAAAACATTTTCCTCACATTTCTGCGGTGGAAAGTTCTGGAATCTGCGTGCATCCACAAATTTCCACCCACCCCGCGTTCCCCAAAATCTTCCGAGAAAAATGGTACCTCACTTGTGTAGGTAGGCTTAGTGCCCGCGACAGGAAACGGCGCAAAACGCAACGTGGACACACCTCAATTTCACAGTGAAAAATGACCCTTTTTTGGCAAAGTGCCTAGCTGTAGTTTTTTAATCCTAGCTCTGCCGGCACCTAGGGAAACATAGCAAACCTATACATTTTTGAAAACTAGACACCCAGGGCAATCCAGGATGGGGTGACTTGACTGGCTCCCACCAGGTTCTGTTACCCAGAATCCCTTGCAAACCTAAGACATTGTCAAGAAAACCACATTTTCCTCACATTTCTGTGGTGGAAAATTCTGGAATCTGCTTGAATCCACAAATTTCCACCCACCCCGCGTTCCCCAAAGTCTTCAGAGAAAAATGGTACCTCACTTGTGTGGGTAGGCCTAGTGCCCACGACAGGAAACGGCGCAAAACGCAACGTGGACACACCACAATTTCACAGTGAAAAATTACCCTTTTTTGGCAAAGTGCCTAGTTGTAGTTTTTGAACCCTAGCTCTGCCGGCACATAGGGAAACCTAGAAAACCTATACATTTTTGAAAACTATACACCCAGGCAAATCCAGGACGGGGTGACTTGACTGCCTCTCACCAGGTTCTGTTACCCAGAATCCCTTACAAACCTAAACAATTGTAAAAAAAAACACATTTTCCTCACATTTCTGTGGTGGAAAGTTCTGGAATCTGCGTGGATCCACAAATTTACACCTACCCCGCGTTCCCCAAAGTCTTCTGAGAAAAATGGTACCTCACTTGTGTGGGTAGGCTTAGTGCCCGCGACAGGAAACGGTGCAAAACGCAACGTGGACACACTACAATTTCACAGTGAAAAATGACCCTTTTTTGGCAAAGTGCCTAGCTGTAGTTTTTGAACCGTAGCTCTGCCGGCACCTAGGGAAACCTAGCAAACCTATACATTTTTGAAAACTAGACACCCAGGGAATTCCAGGGAGGTATGGCTTGCATGGATCCCCCAACGTTTCCTTACCCAGAATCCCCTGCAAACCTAAAATTTAGTTGAAAATATCACTTTTTCCACACATTTTTGTGTGGGAAAGTTGTGGCATCACCGGGCTGACACAAATTTCCTACCACCCAGTGTTCCCCCGGGTCTCCCGATAAAAATGGTGCCTCACTCGTGTGGGAGGCCCAAGTACACGCGGCAGACAAGGGCCCAAAACGTATTGAGGCAACATCAAAATTGCCTATCTCAAAACAACCTGGTTTCGCAAGGGGGGTCATCTGGGTTTTTGGCCCCGTGCTTGGCGACCATCTAGGGAAACCTACCAAACCCACACATTTCTGAAAACTAGACACCCGGAGGATTCCAGGGAGGTATGGCTTGCGTGTATCCCCCAACGTTTCCTTACCCAGAATCCCCTGCAAACCTCAAATTTAGCTGAAAAAATCACTTTTTCCGTACATTTTTGTGTGGGAAAGTTGTGGCATCACCGGGCTGACACAAATTTCCTACCACCCAGCGTTCCCTCGGGTCTCCCTATAAAAATGGTGCCTCACTCGTGTGGGAGGCCCAAGTACCCGCGACAGGCAAGGGCCCAAAACTTATTGAGGCAACATCAAAATTGCCTATCTCAAAACGACCTGGTTTTGCAAGGGGGGTCACCTGGGTTTTTGGCCCTGTGATCGGCGGCCATCTAGGGAAACCTACCAAACCCACACATTTCTGAAAACTAGACACCCGGGGGATTCCTGGGAGGTATGGCTTGCGTGGATCCCCCAACGTTTCAAACCCAGAATCCCCTGCAAACCTCAAATTTAGCTGAAAAAATCACTTTTTCCACACATTTTTGTGTGGGAAAGTTGTGGCATCACCGGCCTGACACAAATTTCCTACCACCCAGCGTGCCCCCGGGTCTCCTGATAAAAATGGTGCCTCACTCGTGTGGGAGGCCCAAGTACCCACGACAGGCAAGGGCCCAAAGCGTATTGCGGCGACATCAAAATTGCCTATCTCAAAACGACCTGGTTTTGCAAGGGGGTCACCTGGGTTTTTAGCCCCGTGCTCGGCGGCCATCTAGGGAAACCTACCAAACCCACACATTTCTGAAAACTAGACACCCGGGGGATTCCGGGGAGGTATGGCTTGCGTGGATCCCCCAACGTTTCCTTACCCAGAATCCCCTGCAAACCTCAAATTTAGCTGAAAAAAATCACTTTTTCCACACATTTTTGTGTGGGAAAGTTGTGGCATCACCGGGCTGACACAAATTTCCTACCACCCAGCGTTCCCCGTTTCGGGCAGCCCCCACCCTAAAAACAATTGCGCAAAAAAAAATCCCTGGCGTTTAGTGGACTTTCTGCCCCCCAGGGGGAGCAGAAAGGCTGTAATGGTGGCGGGGTGGGGGCATTGGCGTGCCCGTTTTGGGCAGCCCCCACCCTAAAAACAAATGCGCAAAAAAAAATCCCTGGCGTCAAGTGGGCTTTCTGCCCCTAATGGTGGCGGGGGTGGGGGCATTGGCGTGCCCGTTTCGGGCAGCCCCCACCCTAAAACAAATTGTGCAAAAAAAAAATCCCTGGCGTTTAGTGGGCTTTCTGCCCCCCAGGGGGGGCAGAAAGGATGTAATGGTGGCAGGGGGGTGGGGGCATTGGCATGCCCGTTTCGGGCAGCCCCCACCCTAAAACAAATTGTGCAAAAAAAAATCCCTGGCATTTAGTGGGCTTTCTGCCCCCCAGGGGGTGCAGAAAGGCTGTAATGGTGCATGGGGGTGGGGGCATTGGCGTGCCCGTTTCGGGCAGCCCCCACCCTAAAAAGAATTGGCCCAAAAAAAACCCTGGCGTCAAGTGGGCTTTCTACCCCCGAAGGGGCAGATTAGGGGCAAATGCCTCATCTGCCCCCCCAGGGGGGACAGAAAGACTGTAATGGTGGTGGGGGTGGGGGCATTGTCGTGCCCGTTTCAGGCAGCCCCCACCCTAAAAAAAATTGCGCAAAAAACAATCCCTGGCGTCAAGTGGGCTTTCTGCCCCCCCGGGGGGGGGCAGAAAGGCTGTAATGGTGGCAGGGGGTGGGGGCATTGGCGTGCCCGTTTCGGGCAGCCCCCACCCTAAAAAAAATGCACCAAAACAAATCCTGGCGTTTAGAACGCAATCAGTTACCTCCTACCCTGAGAGAAGCAGTGATCGTCTTATTGCCAAAACCTGGCAAAGATCCCCTGCAGTGCGGGTCGTATAGACCACTGTCACTCTTAAACTTTAGATTATAAAATACTGGCGAAAACGATCGCTATGCGCCTCGCCCTGCTACTGGACAAAATAATATCCTCAGTCCAGTCGGGGTGTGTACCCCACAGATCTACTTCCCTGAACCTGCGCACAATCTTCGCAGTCCTGCACCGAATCAACCCAGCGACACCGGCAGCGGCAGTTCTGCTGGACGCGGAGAAAGCATTTGACTCCCTGGAGTGGCCATTTATATGGACAGTTACGCGCAGGTTGGGAATGCCCTTCGGGTTCGTCAACCTTACAGCGCTGCTGTACTCGGGCCCCCACTGCCAGACTGCGTGTAAATGGCACGCTCTCCTGCTTCTTTACATTATCCCGCGGCACTAGACAGGGATGCCCCCTGTCACCGCTTCTTTTCATATTAGCAATGGACCCACTCGTTCGACATTTCCAGGAGTGTCATCTACAGAGGGGGCTCCAATTTAACACTGGGCCTCTACTAGTGTCCCTATACGCAGATGACGTTATATTGTATGTCAGGGACCCCCAAAACAATTTGGAACCACTAATCAGAGAGATCATCAGGTTTGGCAGCTTCTCCGGCCTGTATAAATTGGCACAAGTCAATGATATTTCCCCTCACCACGGGCACGGCCAGATGGGAATGCGAATACCCACTAACCTGGTGTTCGGACTCCATAAAGTACCTGAGGATAAACATACATTTAAATACCACCAAAATCATACTGTCGAACTATGGCACGGCGGTCCACACGTTGGAAAAGCAAGTAGACGGGTGGCTCAGACTTCCACTTTCGCTCGCTGGGCGTGTTGCGTTGATTAAAATGATTGTCCTGCCTAAATTCCTGTATCTTTTTAACAATATTCCTATCCCGTTACCGAATCGATTCTTCAAATCAATATACACTCATCTTATTCGTTTGACTTGGGGGGGGTAAAAGACCCAGGGTTCGCTGGGAAGTTATGACGCTCCCATATCATAGAGGTGGCTTTGGAGTCCCCAATTTTCAGCGATACTATTTGGTCGCTCAGTGCAGCTATGCTCACTCCTGGTTCCACCCTGACGCTAGAATCCCTTATTTACGACCTGAGGCAGATTTGTTCCTGCCGGACACATTGAATACGGTGCTACCCCTGGGCTACCCACGTGACCCTATAGATATTCAGACAGTCTCCACCACCAGCTGGGCCTGGCAAAAACTGGTCAGAGTACTGGGATCACCGGTACCGTATTCCCCGAGCCTATCGATTCCGAATAAATGGTGGATACCCATTACTGGGGAAAGTATAGTGCAGCGCACTCTTTCTTGGTTTGACATGACCACTATTGGCGATCTTTACCTCGATGGCCAAGCTTTTTCCGTCTCTGATGGAGATAGATTTACTGAGGCATCCTTCATGGATAAATTTGTGCTTACTCGCCTTCGGGCAACCCTGAGAGCTAAGATCCCTGGCTTTCCCGTCGAACCTGATCCATTCACCCCACTTTCCACTATTCTAGATAGTACCAGTCGTGACCATTTGATTTCCAAACTATATCGAGCCTGTGTTGAGATAATCCCAACACGTGATACTAAAATTAGGGCCGATTGGGAGGCTGATCTAGGACACCCTATTACTGATGACCAGTGGGCTGCATGCTGCTTACAAACCAAGGAGGTTTCATTAAATAGCCGCCATAAACTTATCCATTTTAAATACTTGCACAGAATATACATTACCCCTGAGATGACACACAAAATAGACCCAGACAGACCCCACTGTTGTCTAAAATGTAAATCCCCGCATGCAGATTTTGCACACCTTACCTGGACCTGTTGCAAAATAAGCAAGTATTGGGCCGAAATATACCGTACTCTCGGGGAAATGGTTGGCTTAGACCTCGACCCTACTCCAGAAGTAGCATTACTGGGATACGTAACTAATATCCCAAAGCCGGTCCGGAAATTCACTGCCTTAGGGTTGTTGTTGGCCAAAAGAGAACTAGCACTCAAATGGGGGAGGAAGGCCGCCCCGACGTGCAAGGAATGGCTAAGCAGTCTGGCATATTGCAACACCAACTACGATTTGTATGCCTCCACTTTGCCTAGTACATCGCGCCCGCGAGACATATGGGGCCCTTTTAAGCGGTACACGGCAGCGGCACAATCACAGCCTGCCACACAGTTAGAACGCTGGCTTGTGCCTGCGGGTATTGGCTGATCCACTAAAAACTGTACATTAGACGCAGAAATGGGATATTCAAATTGAATGTATGTTTTTCTCTTCATACTGTGGTTTGTTGTGCACTGTTGCGATAAGTACTTGCTGCTGTGATTGATGAGTACAGATTAAGCAATTAAAACACTGATAGTCCAGACTGACAAAACTACTGTGGAGATAAATGTCATGCAATGCAAGAACCACTGTATTGCGTACTGTAATGTTACAAATATCATGGACTTGGAGCTGGAAAACTTATTGTATTGTACTAAATTCTGAAACTGGTAAATAAAGTTTGGAAAAAAAAAAAAAAACAGTGCTGTAGGGTGCTCCAGGAAGGGGTTGAGGCCATGCAGTCAGACGTATTCCAGAAATATTGACTCAGTGAGATTGTTCCAACAGGAAATCTCTCCTCTGGGTCTGAGATAGAGTGAGCACATTATGCACTGACACAGAGACACAGCTCGGAGACCCATATATAACCCAGATAGCCAAGACCATGAAATGCAGGGACAGAGATGTAACCCTGACGATGGCGTGCACCCAACATTCAGTCTAATATGAATTCAACCATATGTTTCCCATACAATACATGACATGTTCAACAGCTGAGAAAGTTGCTCAATGGAATTAAACTAAGATCGGTGGACATGAGATATATGTTTGTGTACCTATCTAAGTAATGGTTATCTTCTGATCTTAGTCCATATTTCTCAAGTTGACTGAAGCAGCAAGGGACTGGAGAAAGAAAGGAAGACCACTAGCTTTGTCCAGATCGAATACAAGATCAAAGGCAATGACTCATCAATCACAGAAACTTATAGGTAGTGGGACATCAGCATAATAGGTAGTGACCCAGGCTCTGGAGCATTCTGAAAGGAAAGGGGGATGCCGGTCTCCGAGCCGAGGGTAGGTGAGTATGAAGAGCCGACGGCCTGAGGACACCTCCAAATGGGCACATACACAAAAGAAGCAAAGCGGTGTATGAGACATGTATCTAGAGCATGTAGATTCACTCTACTGGCTGTCACCAGCAAGACTGGTAGATGTGACTAACGTCATTACTGATGCGCATGGCTACCGGACTGCCACAAGCTGACCACTGTTGTGTTAGGCAAGGGGTGTCAAGGATTCCAGAATGAAGTGTTGCCAAGAGCAAATCTTCAGTATGTGGGAGAATTAATCAACAGATGTATATTTGGAAGTTTTGGGAGGGGAATGGGAAGGAGCAATTGTTGAATGTTATATTTAGATGCAGGTTTATGATTTGTTATCAAGACAGAGACAGTTGTCTCATGTTTTATGGTGGAGCGACAACCTAGCAGAGTGGGTCTCGTATAGGCCGCTGTCATGGAACAATAATGATTTATTAATAAAGTTAACAGAGGATCCATCCTGAAGATGGTGAAGCAATGTCGGCAGGTAGGCTTAGGCCCCAAGATGCTGAGCTGATGGTTTCCAGTTGTGGGTTTCTGAGGAGAGAGGGCTTCAGTTCAATGTTCTATGTGGGATACCCCAAAGCCTGGAAGGAGAGAGCCTATAAGTATATTACATTGTATTAGTTTATACCTTGTGTTTTTTTATTATATGAATTTAAACATGTTTTAGCCCATATTTGGAAAATGGCCCTTTTTGAAGGGTCACTCCAAACCTTTTGCTTTCCTCCTCCTCTTCTTGCTGAATCTTTTTGTTGGCCCTAGGACTCTGAGCACTTTAAGACTTCTGTGCTTCTCTCCTAAACACGGTGACATTGGTGTATACCCAATTGGCATCTTTAGTTTGTGAGAAGTTGGCCTGGCATATGCTGTCCACTAATTATAGTGGGCACCTTGCACCAGTCCAAATCAACTCTTATGGTAGGTAGGTTAAAGACAACCTTATTGAAAGCTATCCTAGTGGTAGCTATGGAGAGCAGCCTTCAGGCTAAGTCTTGAAGGAATGTAAAGCAGCTTGTTTTACCAGTCTATAATCTCTTGAGTGACCAAATGAAAGAGCACCACACCAGGTATATATTCAAAATATATGTATTTATTACTAAACACACCCCTCTAGTCTCTTTATGAGGCTAGAGTTCGAAGTACATAGGTTATAAGATCTTAAATCACAGTAATAGCACAAATACACGTTTGGGCCCTAGGGGCGTACCAAACCATATACCAATAAAGTGGTATGCGAACCACGACTGAACTAGACACTAGGCCTAGAGCCTCTAGAAGTGCTTGGACCACAAGGAACCACCCAAGGTAGTGACACAGGGGACCCACGGGAGACGCGTGCAGTGTAAATACACAACCGCGATACGCCGTTAACTTCTATGGAGAAAGTCGGGATCGGGAAAATAGAGGAAAGGGACACTTAAAATAGGACTAGGACAAAACCCTTTGAGATCTAGGACTTTGAAGAGTCTCTACCCACGGGAGCACCGGAGTACTCGTGTTACCTCACCCAGGGAAGCCGGGTGCATAGGTGCCTTTCGGGGTCGGGTTTCGTCGTCGTTTCGTATGGCGATCTGCTGCAAAGTGCTGCTGGCGACCAGGAGAAAAGTGTCCGGGTGGATCCAAGAGTGGATCGGAGTTCTGAAGAACCTGAAAGCAGAGGGGACAGAGTCTGGGTCACTAGCCAGTGACCAGGAAGGCGATGGACAGATGCCCACCGATGTCGAGTGCTTCAGGTGCGGTGACGGTCGTCTTGACTCTTCAGCCACGAGGTCCGGGAGGCGTTGTCGGCGACCAGGAGCAGGATTCGGGCTGATGCTCGATGTCTGTCGAGTGCTGAGGTGTCGGCGACCGGATTGGACCCAACAAGCCTTGGCAACGGCAAGTCTTGAGTAAGATGTAGATCGTCGATGATGCAGACCAGCAAGGTCTGGGGAACTCACCCAGCGAGGGTAAGTGAGGGCAGGCCTGGAGCAACCAGGATGCCAAGTAAAGAAAAGATTGGCCTTCGTTAAGGGCTACTAGCCAACGGGCTAGCGACCGCGAAGGAGCCTCGTGACGCCGCACGTGGAGCTGGCTTACAGGACACTCGTGGAGTGGGGGCCAGTGATCTTCGGTGCAGGTGGTGCTGGAGGCTAGGGCTACTCGGAGCCCAAAGCACGACTTCTTGGGAGACCCAGAAGATGGTGCACTTGCAAGTGTGCTCGGTGTCCAGGGGTCACGGTCTCAAGTCACCCACGATAGCCACGGGCCTCAGCTTTGCTGGGGACTCAGGGTAGCCTCGGGGAAGTCTGAGAATCCACCTCTGGTGATGCGATGACTTCGGCGTCCGACGGGAGCTTCAGTGATGCGAACCGGACAGATGCTTCTTTGGTGCCTGCCTAGCAGGGGAGTCACTCCTTGACCCCAAGGGAGATTCTTCAGTCCTCTAATCTTGTCGTAGAGCGTCGAAGGTCCAGGATTCAGTTTCAGAGTTTCGTCCAGGTATAATCTAAAGTCCTAAGGACTGGGTTCCTACCTTTATTCTAAAAATAGGGGATGGACTACTCTGTGGCCCCACCTATGGGTGGGTCAGGGCAGAGGGGTGGCTACACCCCTTTCCCTTTGTCCAGTTCGCGCCAAAGCAGGGGCTGCGAGCCCCTGATCCGGTTTGAACTGGGGTATGCACAGGGACACCAAATGTGCCCCCAGTGCAGGACTTCAAAGCACCAGAGAGTGCTCCCGCCCAGCCCCAATACACATTGTCCTGTCTGGGGAGGTGGTCACACCTCCCTGGGACAGGAAACCTATTGTCCAGGCCTCCCCTGCCGGAGTTTCGTCCAGCAGCAGGAGGCCAGACTCGTGTCTGTGGCAGCAGCATCCATTTTGTGATGCCAGGGCTCTGGAAAGAAGTTACCGGACTTGTCAGAGTTAACATGCCTTTCCCTCTAGAAGGGTGGAATGCTACCCCCGCCGCCAGGATTGGCGGGGGGTAGTATTCCAAGATGTTTGACACCAAACACGACATGTTTAGGTGCAGCCATTCCAAAGTTAGCATTTTACCGCGAGGATATAATGCGCTTAAGAGTATATGGTCAGGCTGCACTACAAACAGCATCAGAGATGGTCTCCGAACGCTGCAGAGGGGCCCTGCTCATGCAGGGGCACCCTCTCACATAGGAACCATGCACTCTGCCTTTAGGATTGATAAGGCCTGCCTTAGGAGTGACTTATAGGTTTATATGTGTGTATGCTTTTAGTGATATAGGTAACCTATACCACAGTAAGGGGTGCATGCACCACCTTACCCAGGCTGCAGTAGCAGACCTGTGGTGTCAGTTTGGATGGCCTCCCAGGGGTGGCATAATATATGCTGCAGCCCCTGGCAGGCCTCTGAGGTACCTATGCCCTTGGTACATAGTATACCATATACTAGGGACTTATAAGGGCACTCCAGATCCCAATCGGTGATGTGCCTAAGGCACATGGAGACCCTTTTAAAGAGGAAACAGCTAGGCTGGGGTTCTGAATAGCAGGGCCCCAGCCAGACTAATGTCGAAAACCAGTGAAGCATCAGCAAAAAGTGGGGGTACCCATGTGAAGCAGATCCTACTCTCCTACACAACCCCCCCAAACGTAGGGACATTAAACTAACCTTGCCCAGTTAAGTCTTCATGTTCTAAGTGGAAATACCTAGAGAGTCCATCTGCATTCGCATGGTTACTCCCAGGCCTATGTTCCACTGTAAAGTCCATCCCCTGTAGGGAAATGGACCACCTAAGCAGTTTGGGGTTTTCACCCTTCATTTGTTTTAGCCATAAGAGGGGCTTATGGTCTGTCTGAACCAGGAAGTGTGTACCAAACAAGTATGGCCTCAACTTCTTCAGAGCCCAGACCACAGCAAAGGCCTCCCTCTCTATGGCTGACCAACGTTTCTCTCTAGGGGTCAGCCTTCTGCTAATAAAAGCTACTGGCTGATCCTGACCTTCTTCATTCAATTGTGACAGTACAGCCCCTACCCCCAATTCAGATGCATCTGTTTGAACAATGAACTTTTTGGAGTAATCAGGACTCTGCAGAATTGGAGCAGTGCACATGGCCTGCTTGAGGTCATCAAATGCCTTTTGACAGCTAGCTGTCCACTGAACCTTTTTGGGCATTTTCTTAGAAGTTAAGTCATTCAAGGGTGTCACTATTGATCCATACCCCTTGACAAATCTCCTATAGTACCCAGTCAGGCCTAAGAAGGCTCTCACCTGAGTCTGGGTAGTGGGAGCAGTCCAGTCCATGATGGTCTGGATCTTGCTCTGCAAAGGTTGAACCTGGCCTCCACCCACAAGGTGGCCCAGGTACACAACCTGACTCTGCCCTATCTGGCACTTAGTGGCCTTGATAGTCAGGCCTGCCTTTTGCAGGGCCTGTAAAACATTCCTGAGGTGGACCAGGTGATCCTCCCAGGTGGAGCTAAAGACAGCAATATCATCTAGATAAGCTGCACTATAGGCTTCCAGTCCTGTGAGAACTGTGTTCACCAACCTCTGGAAAGTGGCAGGTGCATTTTTCAGACCAAAGGGCATTACCACAAATTGATAATGCCCACTAGGGGTTGAAAATGCTGTTTTGGGCTTTGCAGTATCAGCTAGTCTGATCTGCCAGTAGCCAGCTGTTAGGTCAAATGTGCTGAGATATTTGGCAGAGGCCAAAGTATCTATGAGCTCATCTGCCCTGGGTATGGGATGGGCATCAGTCCTAGTGACTGCATTGAGACCCCTGTAGTCTACACAAAACCTCATCTCTCTTTTCCCACCACTGGTGTGAGGTTTCGGTACCAGGACTACTGGACTAGCCCAAGGGCTATCTGAGGGTTCAATTACTCCCAACTCCAACATTTTCTGGACTTCAGTCCTGATACAGTCCCTGACATGGTCAGGTTGCCTATAAATCTTGTTTTTAATAGGCAGACTGTCCCCAGTGTCCACTTCATGAGTGCACCAGGTGGTCTGACTGGGTGTCAGTGAAAACATATGTCTAAACTGATTGAGGACTTGCCTGCAATCAGTTTGTTGCTGGGTAGTGAGGCTGCCTGCCAAGGCTACACCATCAACTGACCCATCGTCAGGGTTCTGTGAGAGCAGGTCAGGGAGTGGGTCACTCTCTTCCTCCTGCCCTTCATCAGTAGCCATGAGCAAGCCCATGTCTGCCCTGTCCACATATGGCTTTAGTCTGTTGACATGGAGAACCCTTTGGGGACTCCTGGGTGTTCCCAGGTCCACTAAGTAAGTGACCTCACCCTTCTGCTCAACAATAGTGTGGGGTCCACTCCATTTGTCTTGGAGAGCTGCTGGGGCCACTGGCTCCAACACCCACACCTTCTGTCCTGGCTGGTACACAGTCAGAACAGCCTTTGGTCATGCCAGGCCTTCTGAAGTTCCTGGCTAGCCTCAAGGTTTTTGGTTGCCTTTTTCATGTACTCAGCCATCCTGGAGCGGAGACCAAGTACATAGTCCACTATATCTTGCTTTGGGGGCTTGAGAGGTAACTCCCATCCTTCCTTCACCAAGCACAGTGGACCCCTCACAGGGTGGCCAAACAGAAGTTCAAAAGGGCTGTAACCAACCCCTTCTGAGGCACCTCCCTATATGCGAATAAAAGGCAGGGCAAGAGTATGTCCCATCTACGCCTAAGCTTTTCTGGGAGCCCTTTAATCATGCCCTTCAAGGTTTTGTTGAATCTCTCAACTAAACCATTGCATTGTGGGTGATAGGGTGTGGTGAACTTATAAGTCACTCCACACTCCTTCCACATTGCTTTTAAGTACCCAGACATGAAGTTAGCACCCCTGTCTGATACTACCTCCTTAGGAAAGCCCACTCTTGAGAAGATTCCCAGGAGGGCCCTTGCCACCACAGGTGCTGTAGTGGTCCTGAGGGGAATAGCTTCTGGGTACCTGGTGGCATGATCCACTACCACCAGGATAAACCTGTGCCCAGAGGCTGTTTGGGGATCCATGGGACCAACAATGTCAATCCCTACCCTCTCAAAGGGCACCCCCACCACAGGTAGTGGTATCAGGGGGGCCTTTGTAGTGCCACCTGCTTTGCCACTGGCTTGGCAGGTTACACAGGAGCGACAAAACTCCTTACTGTCTTCAGACATGTGGGGCCAGTGAAAGTGAGGGACAATCCTGTCCCAAGTCTTGTTCTGGCCCAGGTGTCCTGCTAAGGGAATATCATGGGCTAGGGTCAATAGGAAGCCCCTGAACTTCAAAGGTATTACCAACCTCCTGGTAGCACCAGGCTTGGGGTCTCTACTCTCTGAGTACAGGAGTCCATCATCCCAATACACTGTATGGGGACCACTAGCTTTCCCAGCAGCCTCAGCAGCAGCTTGCTGTCTGAGGGGTTCAAGGGAGGGGCAGCTCTGCTGCTCCTGGCTCAGATCTGCCCTAGAAGGTCCCCCTGTCCCCAAGAACTCAACCTGGTCAGGTTCAAGTTCCTCTGGGACAGTTCCTTCTTCAGGGCTGAGATCATCCCCCTCAAGGGACTGATCTTCCTCCTGAGCCAAGGGGGAAGGCACTGCCTTAACCCTACTACTCCTCCTCTTGGAAGGCACTTGGTCCATTCTTCCAGAATCCAAGGCCTGTTCAGTGCTAGACATTTTGGCTTGTGACCTGGTCACAGCAAACACATCTGCAGGGATCCCCAGCATTTCTGCATGGGTCCTGAGCTCCACTTCTGCCCAAGCAGAAGTCTCTAAGTCATTGCCAAGCAAGCATTCGACTGGTAGGTTTGCACTTACCACAACCTTCTTAAGGCCAGTTACCCCTCCCCAGGAGAAGTTAACAACTGCCAGAGTATGGTCTGTTCTGACATTGCTAGCATTGGTCACTTGGTACATTTCACCAAGCATAACTTGCCCAGGTAGCACAAGGTCTTGTGTCACCATGGTGACACTTGCCCCTGTGTCCCTAAATGCCAAAGCCTCTCGTCCATTGATTAAAGGCTGTTGTCTGTACTTGCCCAGATTACTGGGACTCATAGAGGAGGGCACATCCATGCCTCCATCACAGACTAACACAGCCTGAGTCAGTTCTCTAACTAGGTCAGAGCCCAACTCAGTTCCCAGGGTGAACCCTACTAAACCCTTTGCTGGAGCACTTCCACCAACTGTACTAGGGGGAACAGGTGCCTTAGGGGCATTGGTGGGTGCTGGACTGGAGTCTTTGGACTTGGTGCAATCACTGGTCCAGTGGGTCTTTTGCTTACAGACCTTGCACCATGGTTTCCTTTGGCCTTTACCCTTGGTAGACTGGGAATCCCCACCAGAAGAAGATTTTTGGGGGCCTGATGAAGACTTTTGATCTTTACCCTTCTCCCCACCCTTGTCAGAGTTCTTAGCATCTTGCTTCTTGGTTTCCCCACCTTGGTTCTGTACCTTCTGCTTCACCCTGGTTCTGACCCATTTGTCTGCCTTCTTTCCCAATTCTTGGGGAGAGGTCAGATCAGAGTCAACCAGGTACTGATGCAACAGCTGATTTTGACAGTTATTAAGAATCTGCTCCCTCATTATCAGATTATACAATCCTGAGAAGTCACACACCTTACTGCCCATCAACCAGCCTTCCAGAGCCTTGGCAGAACAATCCACATAGTCTACCCAGTCTTGAGTCTGTGCTTTTTGGGTGTCTCTGAACTTCAACCTGTACTGTTCAGTGGTTAGGCCAAACCCATCAATAAGAGCACTCTTCAAGACCTTGTAATTGTCAGCATCCTCCTCTCTAACAGTGAGGAGCTTATCTCTACCTTTGTCAGCAAAGGAGAGCCACAAGATTGCTGCCCACTGCTCCTGAGGGACCTTCTGTACTTTACAGGCCCTCTCTAAAGCAGTTATCCATTTGTGGATATCATCCCCACTCTGGTAGGGAGGGACAATCTTGCTCAGGTTCCAATGGTCATAGGACCTTTCCCTATCTCTAGGGACATGGCTGCCACCATGGGACTCTAGTCCCAACTTTCTTCTCTCTCTAAGGAGATCTAGGGATTCTCTATCTAAAGCCAATTGCTTCTTCCTGATCTCTAGTTGAGTTTCCTCATACTGGACCAGTCTCTTTCTTCTCTCATGAGAGGATTCCCTCCTGTGAGAAGAAACAGAGCTCCCTATGGAGGTGCCAGAGTGGTTAGACTCCTGAGAAGGAGACCTAGACTTTCTGAGCACACTCATAATCCTTCCTGGGGGGACAAAGGTGTGGTTCTCCAGATCCTCATCTTCATCTTCCCCAGAAGGGATTGGGTTTTCCAGGTCAGGGTCATTGTCACCCTCCTGGTCAGTTTCAGAGGGGGGGCTGGGGGTTGTGGTACCCCTGGCCCCTTCCTCATCTGCTGGCCCACCCTCTGCTCCTATCCCTTCAGTCTCTGAGGACTTACTAAGATCATAAGCCACCAGCAACTCCTGGAGGTGTTGGGTGGTGGGACTTTGGCCTGTCCTTAATTTCCTCACGTTACACAAAGCTCTCAATTCCAAGAATGGGAGTGTGTCATACTTGGAGGGTGGAAGCTCCATGGCTTCCTGCAAGGCATCTTTGGATCCTGCTTTTAAAGACATTACTAGTGTGGTGTGGTGTATGCACTACCTACTCTAGTGTGGCCTACTAAACTCTCTTGAGTTGTAGAAAGGGTTGTGCTATCCCTTAACACACAACTCTAAGTTCAGTAGAACTTACTGTTATTCTAAGCTTAAATTATATGTACCTTAGGTACCTTTAGTGGTTTTCAGTTGATCAATTCAATTGAGATTATCTGGTAAAACAATAGCAAGCTGGAATCCCACACGCTGCACACCAATGTGAGAAGTTGGCCTGGCATATGCTGTCCACTAATTATAGTGGGCACCTTGCACCAGTCCAAATCGACTCTTATGGTAGGTAGGTTAAAGACAACCTTATTGAAAGCTATCCTAGTGGTAGCTATGGAGAGCAGCCTTCAGGCTAAGTCTTGAAGGAATGTAAAGCAGCTTGTTTTACCAGTCTATAATCTCTTGAGTGACCAAATGAAAGAGCACCACACCAGGTATATATTCAAAATATATGTATTTATTACTAAACACACCCCTCTAGTCTCTTTATGAGGCTAGAGTTCGAAGTACATAGGTTATAAGATCTTAAATCACAGTAATAGCACAAATACACGTTTGGGCCCTAGGGGCGTACCAAACCATATACCAATAAAGTGGTATGCGAACCACGACTGAACTAGACACTAGGCCTAGAGCCTCTAGAAGTGCTTGGACCACAAGGAACCACCCAAGGTAGTGACACAGGGGACCCACGGGAGACGCGTGCAGTGTAAATACACAACCGCGATACGCCGTTAACTTCTATGGAGAAAGTCGGGATCGGGAAAATAGAGGAAAGGGACACTTAAAATAGGACTAGGACAAAACCCTTTGAGATCTAGGACTTTGAAGAGTCTCTACCCACGGGAGCACCGGAGTACTCGTGTTACCTCACCCAGGGAAGCCGGGTGCATAGGTGCCTTTCGGGGTCGGGTTTCGTCGTCGTTTCGTATGGCGATCTGCTGCAAAGTGCTGCTGGCGACCAGGAGAAAAGTGTCCGGGTGGATCCAAGAGTGGATCGGAGTTCTGAAGAACCTGAAAGCAGAGGGGACAGAGTCTGGGTCACTAGCCAGTGACCAGGAAGGCGATGGACAGATGCCCACCGATGTCGAGTGCTTCAGGTGCGGTGACGGTCGTCTTGACTCTTCAGCCACGAGGTCCGGGAGGCGTTGTCGGCGACCAGGAGCAGGATTCGGTCTGATGCTCGATGTCTGTCGAGTGCTGAGGTGTCGGCGACCGGATTGGACCCAACAAGCCTTGGCAACGGCAAGTCTCGTGTAAGATGTAGATCGTCGATGATGCAGACCAGCAAGGTCTGGGGAACTCACCCAGCAAGGGTAAGTGAGGGCAGGCCTGGAGCAACCAGGATGCCAAGTAAAGAAAAGATTGGCCTTCGTCAAGGGCTACTAGCCAACGGGCTAGCGACCGCGAAGGAGCCTCGTGATGCCGCACGTGGAGCTGGCTTACAGGACACTCGTGGAGTGGGGGCCAGTGATCTTCGGTGCAGGTGGTGCTGGAGGCTAGGGCTACTCGGAGCCCAAAGCACGACTTCTTGGGAGACCCAGAAGATGGTGCACTTGCAAGTGTGCTCGGTGTCCAGGGGTCATGGTCTCAAGTCACCCACAATAGCCACGGGCCTCAGCTTTGCTGGGGACTCAGAGTAGCCTCGGGGAAGTCTGAGAATCCACCTCTGGTGATGCGATGACTTCGGCGTCCGACGGGAGCTTCAGTGATGCGAACCGGACAGATGCTTCTTTGGTGCCTGCCAAGCAGGGGAGTCACTCCTTGACCCCAAGGGAGATTCTTCAGTCCTCTAATCTTGTCGTAGAGCGTCGAAGGTCCAGGATTCAGTTTCAGAGTTTCGTCCAGGTATAATCTAAAGTCCTAAGGACTGGGTTCCTACCTTTATTCTAAAAATAGGGGATGGACTACTCTGTGGCCCCACCTATGGGTGGGTCAGGGCAGAGGGGTGGCTACACCCCTTTCCCTTTGTCCAGTTCGCGCCAAAGCAGGGGCTGCGAGCCCCTGATCCGGTTTGAACTGGGGTATGCACAGGGACACCAAATGTGCCCCCAGTGCAGGACTTCAAAGCACCCGAAAGTGCTCCCGCCCAGCCCCAATACACATTGTCCTGTCTGGGGAGGTGGTCACACCTCCCTGGGACAGGAAACCTATTGTCCAGGCCTCCCCTGCCGGAGTTTCGTCCAGCAGCAGGAGGCCAGACTCGTGTCTGTGGCAGCAGCATCCATTTTGTGATGCCAGGGCTCTGGAAAGAAGTTACCGGACTTGTCAGAGTTAACATGCCTTTCCCTCTAGAAGGGTGGAATGCTACCCCCGCCGCCAGGATTGGCGGGGGGGTAGTATTCCAAGATGTTTGACACCAAACACGACATGTTTAGGTGCAGCCATTCCAAAGTTAGCATTTTACCGCGAGGATATAATGCGCTTAAGAGTATATGGTCAGGCTGCACTACAAACAGCATCAGAGATGGTCTCCGAACGCTGCAGAGGGGCCCTGCTCATGCAGGGGCACCCTCTCACATAGGAACCATGCACTCTGCCTTTAGGATTGATAAGGCCTGCCTTAGGAGTGACTTATAGGTTTATATGTGTGTATGCTTTTAGTGATATAGGTAACCTATACCACAGTAAGGGGTGCATGCACCACCTTACCCAGGCTGCAGTAGCAGACCTGTGGTGTCAGTTTGGATGGCCTCCCAGGGGTGGCATAATATATGCTGCAGCCCCTGGCAGGCCTCTGAGGTACCTATGCCCTTGGTACATAGTATACCATATACTAGGGACTTATAAGGGCACTCCAGATCCCAATCGGTGATGTGCCTAAGGCACATGGAGACCCTTTTAAAGAGGAAACAGCTAGGCTGGGGTTCTGAATAGCAGGGCCCCAGCCAGACTAATGTCGAAAACCAGTGAAGCATCAGCAAAAAGTGGGGGTACCCATGTGAAGCAGATCCTACTCTCCTACATAGTTTACTTATAGGTCCCTTGCAAAGTGATATACATATACCCAGGGCCTATAATCTAAATGCTACTAGTGGGCCTGCAGCACTGGCTGTGCCACCCAAACAAGTAGCCTCTCAAACCTGCCTTAGGTCTGCCATTACAAGGCCTGTGTGTGCAGTTTACTGCCACTTTGACTTGGCATTTAAAATCACTTGTCAAGCGTTAAACTCCCCTTTTATTACACATAAGTCACCCCTAAGGTAGGCCCTAGGTAGCCCTAAGGGCAAGGTGCTGTGCAAGTAAAAGTTGAGAAATGTACTTTTAAGTTTTGTATGTCCTGGTTGTGACAGACACACAAAGTCTTTTTTCACTACTGTATGGCCTACCCCTCCCCAAGGGTAGCATTGGGAATTCCTTAAAACACTTTTAAGCTGTAATTCCTGATTAGAAATGATAAAGTATCTTTATTGGTAAGGTTGGAGTTAACATTAGTATTTGAGAAATGCCACTTTTAGAAAGTGGACATTTCTTTGCTCTTACTGCTTTGTGTGCCTTGCAGACTGTCTCATATACACATCTGGGATGGGAGACAGCTACCCTTTTTGCAATACCTCTAGACAGCCACAAACTCAGGAACGGTGGGTGTGACAGAGAAGTCATCTGCATTCATCTACATTCTGATAGCTCTTCCTTGGCAGGAAGAGGGAGGGAAGCTGACACCTGCACCGTGAATAGACAGTGTCCCGTGTCCCACACAAAGGGTTGGTTACTGCCCCCCCACAGATAGCCTGGCAGACACCGCTGGGAGGAAAGGGACCTCTGCACTTCAAGGGCCTGCTTTGAAGTCACCCCCACTCCAAAGGCACATTTGGGTATAAGTACTGGGGCTTTGACCCTACCAAGACAGCACACTACTGGACATGTGAAGAACTCCTCCAGCAGTAAAGACTGCAATGCTACAAGGATTGCCCCTCTGCTTGACTGACTGTTCTGAAGGAACTGCTTCTCTGCTTTGCTGTGCTGCCCTGCTGCCTGCTGATCTCTGCCGTGCTGTGGACAAGGACTGGACCGATCTCACTTGAACCCAGAGTGACTCCAAGGGCTTGCTGGCTTGCCCCCTGTTCTGAGGTCTCAGGGCTACCAAAGAGTTCCTGCAACCTTGCTGCTGCTGCTGGACTCTGCCATGTGTGAGTCCTCCCTTGCTGGAGGTGCCAATCTAGTCCTAGACCTCAGAAGTGAGTTCTGCAGCTGCTCTGCTTCGAAATCGACAAAGCGATGACTTTGCGCTGATTTAATCTGACGCAGTGCCTTTCGATAGAGATGCAGTGCTGATCCAAGGACATCCCAGCATGGCTCGACGACTCCATGGGGCCTGACTGCTAGGTTCGATGACAAAGCAGCACCTGTATCATAAGGGGTTTGAGGTGGGACCTGACTCCGAGGCTCGACGATGAAGCATCGATACGACGTTGTGAATCGGAATCGAGGCATCAAGTCTTTGGTTCCAACGCTTACTCCATCCAAGGTGCTTTTTCAGTGGACCCTATGTGGGTCTTGTAGCCAGCCTGCCCCCAATCGCGGTCAGCCTGAACTTTGGATTTGCCCCGGTCCTGTGCAACTCCAAGTAATCCCTTAGAGCTATTGAATTCTAAGCACTACTTTTGGTTTATTCTAAAATATTCATAACTCCGGTTCTGCTTATTAGTCTTTTGGTCTTGTTTTACTCATACAAATATTATCCATTTTTCTAAACCTGTGTGGAGTATTTTTGTGTTGTTTTAATTGTGTTAGTGTGTGTGTGTGTTGCACAAATACTTGACACATTGCCTCTTTAGATAAGCTTGCATGCTTTGCGCCAAGCTACCAGATGGTGAGCACAGGATATCCTCTAGGGTGTATCTAGCTTACCCTGGCTAGGATTGTGGTCCTTACTTGGGCAGGGTGCATACCTCTGCCAACTAGAGACCCCATTTCTAACACTCATCCTAAAGAAAAAAGAAACAACAGACTAAAGGAGGCAGAGGGACCTTTCAGATACCAGACGTTGTCAAGAAAGCTGGAAGGAAGACAAAGGAGGAGCAACACGTTCGGAACAAGGGAGAACAAAGTTAATGCTAATGAGTTGCTTGTAACGCAAGAATGCCAGGAAGGTATTATCACTTTAATATCATCTTTTATTAGTAAATGTATATTTATTATATACAGACATAAGAATGTTGTTCACACATCCTCTTACGACATGCCACGTTATGTCTAAATTAATGTTCTGCCTTTGTTGCCAAAATTACAAATGTGACTTCTCTCATAAGCTATCATTTCCATAACGTACCCAAGATCCAATTATGGCTCTGCTGTAAATACTGTCACCTGCGCCGGGCTCGTTCCCATACATTCATTATTGGCATTTAACATAACTGAAGCATCTCAGTATGGTTACAAAAATCCCATTGCAAACCCTTTAGTGCAATCAGTACAATGTAAAATAAAGTGGACATTATAATTAACACTAATTAATAAATGAAGGTAGGAAAGGGAGAGGTGTGTGGAGGGTGGGAGAAAAAAGGGAGCATAGATCCAACCTGAAATAGCCATGTATATACTGAGCCATTAAAGTGAAGTAATATTACAGGACAGATAAGGAAATGACAACAAATACATTTGAATTGACCTGCATGTTGTTTCATTTTAAAGAACCAGGGCTTCATTTCCGATCTTTTGATGTAGGGCAGCGCTGCACGCCTTCCTCCTGCTCTGTCCTCCGTCAAAAGAAAAGGGCAGGAATGCGCAAAATTTACCAGATACACAATGTTCCTGTCCTTTACCCTGGCGCACAAATGGCTGCCATGCGCCAATGCAGGCACCCTTGCACTATGGTGCAGGGGTGTCTGCGTTTTAAGGGTGATTGTTTTTGTGCAACAAGGGGCACCTTTCTACACAAAAACAATGCATAGATGCACCACACATAGAAAGAGGAAAAAACAAGGAGAAAGATTGGTATTTCTTCTTGTTGCACCTCCCCTACACCACCACTAGGGAGGCGTAGGCTTTTGATGTATTCCTAGGTTTACTAAATCTCGCAAATCTGGTAATATGTGAAATGGCATGGATGTTACGTGGAAACACCCACCGTAACGCCCATGGCATTCCTCCCTATCGCAGGGTGCGGCAATGCACCGACTTATGCTGCATTCCCTCATTCCATGTCTACAAGGCCATGAAAAGCCATGCAGTGCGTCGTTACGTAGCTTTGTAGTTATGGCCCTGCAATATGCACCACCAGACCATCACGCAGGGGCCTTGTAAATGAGGCCTCATGTATCTAGAGATGCAAGTTCAAACATTTCATGTATCCTTCCTTACTCACTAATTGAATTTACTTCTAAAATTACTTAGAATTCTCATTTTTTCAGGCATATGACTAAACACTGTCCATAGTTTCAATCTGACTGCATGTCATTGACATGATAAACGTCATTAAAAAAAAGTTTACCATCAACATGAGGTCATGTGGTGCAAACTATCGTAACCTAGTCATCCTCTCCCTATCCAACGAACCCAACGCAGCCAAACACAACTTTCAAGAAGGGATGTAAGCAGTCGCCAAATGGATGAAAAGCAGCTGCCTACAACTCAGCACCGACAAAACAGAAGTACTCATCATGGGCCCACACCCCGACGCCTGGAACGACACTTGGTGGGCCCCCGCCCTCGGAAGCCCACCCACCCCCACGGACCATGCACGCAACCTTGGAATCATCCTGGACTCCGAGCTCAAAATGGACCGCCAGATCAACTCCGTCGCATCCTCCTGCTTCCACACCTTCAGCCTCCTACGCAAGACCTTCAAATGGATCCCCCACGAGCACAGAAAGACCGTCACTCACGCCCTCGTCACCAGCAGACTCGACTACGGCAACGCACTCTATGCCGGAATAAACAAAAACCTCACACGCAAGCTACAAAACATCCAGAACACCGCCGCAAGACTGGTCCTCAACCTGCCAAGACACTGCCATATCTCCCAGCACCTGCGCACACTCCACTGGCTCCCCATCGAGACTAGAATCACCTTCAAGATCCTCACCCATGCACACAAAACCCTCCACAACACCGGACCAGCATACCTGAACAGCAGACTCAAATTCCACGCACCCCAAAGGACCCTACAATCAGCCCAGCTGTCCTACGCTGTGGTCCCCCACACCAGAAAGACCAGATCAGGAGGCCGCTCCTTCTCCTTCCTCGCGGCCAGAGCCTGGAACGCCCTACCACTCCACCTCAGACAGACAACATCACTCCCCATCTTCACGAGAAACCTCAAAACTTGGCTCTTCGACAGACCCCCTCCTTGATGGACTGGAACCTGCACCCCCCCTCCTCCCAGCGCCTTGAGACCCTTACGGGTGAGTAGTTGCGCTTAACACGTGATTGATGATTAGCAAGAATTTTCTTCCAGAATCATCTTACAAACGGACATGGAAACATCATCTGAGATAAATGTGTTTGACATGCACAGTATATCCAGCATTTGTCACCAGCAGTAATTGATAGGGGCTTATTTACAAGCCCAGTGCGCAGCCGGAACATCACTTTTAGAACATTTCAGCAGAGCACAGCCATCCTGCAAGGCTTTTTATGGCCTCGTAGATATGGTGCGTGGTAAAGCAGCACAATTTGCTGCATTGCCACACACTGCGTCGGGAAGGCGCGCCATGGGCATTGCGGTGGGCGTCCCCTCTCAACGCTCATGGTTTTTGACACATTCCCAGATTGACAACAGAGCGTAAATCTGGGAATGCGGCAAAGCCCTGTATCTCCCCAAGGGTGGTGTTATGGTTGTTTCTGTGAAGGAAGGTGTCCCTTCCGGCACAAAAACAACCTGATTTCTAAGCAGGCGCCCTTATGCCATGGTGCAAAGGGGCCTGCGTTGGCGCTATGCAGCCATTTGTGCGCTAGCGCAGTGTAGGCGGACAAGAACGCCATATCTCATAGATACATAGAATCAAGAAACAGGAGTACACCCATTAACCCAGTCGAGACCTGGGTAGAGGATGCGAACAAAAACAATGTCTCAACCGGTGGTCCTTTGAAAGGCTAATTAACAGAAGAATTAATCAATCAGAGAAGTGGACAAAAGGGAGACCAAAAGGAATTCGTAAGAAGACAAAAAAGGTTCTTATTTGCAAGTAGTTATATCAGCACTACATACAATTTATGTATAAGAAATCCAAAAGTGGGTGTGCACTAATCGTGCTTGTGACAGTGAACGGCGCAGTGACACAATAAAGTTAAAAACAGCGTGAACGGAGCAACAAATACAACACAATTGGTGGACAACAACACAAATGAGAGTATAGACAAGGTAAGTTTTTCGCTTTAAAATGTTTGGGTTGACCACAATAATGCCAGAAGTTACGCTGGGTGGTCGATGGCGTTTCTACCTGTCTGAATCCTGGTCATCATCAGGACCAGGTTACCTAAATCGTTATAGTACTGAAATGGTAGTAGATGGTCCGGCTCGAAGGGTGATGAAGGGAAGTGGAGCAGCGGACAACGTAAAAGAAATGACGGTCCTTGTGGAGTGCTCTGCGAGTATGCAGGCGGAATGGTTCCTAACGGGTGGGATGTCTAAGTTAGAGGTCCAGAGGTCACGACCGACCTCGGCTGTCGTGTCCAAAGCAAGGCCGTCAATTCCGATGCGGTCCTCGTCCTTGTATGAAGCTGGCCGAAGGGGAGCGAATGGGCGGAGCAGTGCCACGTAATCGAGGCCGCCAAGGGCAGTTGCGGTCCTCGCTATTTGTAAATAGAATTATCGGCCAGACGGGGAAGAGTAACCGGGTGAATTAAGTGCCGGGCGGCGCTTAATTCGCCGGGTGGCACTTAATTCACCCGGTTACTGTCATTTCTATTTTCCGTAGGCAATAAATAATCAAACAAGCTTTGGCAAAGACAGTAGGTCTCAGCACTGAAACCTGTCGGCTTTGCCAATTCTTTTTTGGCTTAGATAACCACAGTTAATAGATTCAAATGCATGTTGATCATTTGTTGATCTGAAATAGACTTTGGTCACAGTACTTTTGCCCCCTTGTTGCAGGATTTAAGCTGATGCCCTTCTCCGTTTACATCTAGCCGAAGCGGACTATGGCCCCAATTAGGTCGGTCGGATGTGCGTCCAACCAACATTGTTTCGACATGGAAGCTGACCAACTAGTAGTCGGCGCTTCCATCAGACAAATTAGGATGCAGCTGCCCATGAGGCGGTAGGAAACATCCATTTTTCCATTGCGGCTTGTGCTGCGGCTGGAAAAGGGTCGCAGCACAACCTCCATTGGAAAAATGGATGTTTGAAAACATCCATGCACATGTGCTAGGCACCATGTGGTGCCTAGCACACAGGGTATGGATGTTTGGGGGTGCACCACAGGTGCCCCACAGGCCTCATACCAGAGGGCGCAGAGTGACAAGGGCCCAGCTAGGAGCTCCCCAAATCCATTTTTCGGCAGCCTTTCAATGGCTGTCGGACCGCCATTGAAAGGCTGTATGACAGGGACATCGTAATCCCTACAGCGGTCCCTGAGCAGGCACCGCCCTATTGTAGGGGATTACATTCAGACTGCTGGTCGGATCGGCTTCTTGAGCCGATCAGAAGCATCAGTCGGTTCCCTCAGCCTGCTGCCTCCAACTGCCGTGCATCGGAAGGCGGCAGACAGACTGGGGCCCCAGATGTCGGTCGGACCGCAACCGACGGCCTGTTGGTTGCAAACCACCCAACACCATAATGAGGCCCTATGCATTTTGATGACATCACTGTCAGTCAACTGCCTTCTATAAAAAGGGAGATTTGGTCTGCTCGATGTGTGTCATTCTCAGGATTCCTTTCCATGTCTGCACCTTCTTATGTGGTTCCCTTTCCGGTGATTCAGATAACAGGTCATAGGTGGTTTTACCGGTCCTTCCTCGACAAAGGCCAGTACTCTTGGTGTTTCACATATTACTGGTAAAGCCTGTTCAATAGATATCTAGGACTCCTCCTCTGCCTGCTGTGGGTAGTGGGTCTCTTGACTGAGGCTATGGTGGATTCTTCAAGGGTTAAAGGACAGTTACGAGATCTTGTTGCTTGGAGGAGTTATGGGCCAGAATGGTGTTGGGAGCCTATCTCATTTGCATATGACCCTCCTTTGTATGCATTTTTCATTGTCAGTTCATGGGGTTCTTTAAAGAGGGGGTAATGCTCGAAATTATTTGCATTTACCTTATAAGCAACATATTCATAAGGAAGGGTTGGACTCTGCACTCTGTATGCTTCTGTGTTTGGTTAAAATGGATCTATGGAAGCTGGGTCTTCCAACCCATCATTCAGTCTATGGTGTTGATAATGCTTTGTTAATAAACAGATGACTAACAACTTTACGCATTATGGGGCTTGTTCATTTATGTTAGTTTGTTCTCTGCTCGCATCCCACACTTTTGTTGTTTCGCTCCCTGCTGGGTTTCCTGGGGGCATGGTCCTTGCTTTAGTACATTTTCTTCGTGTCTGGACTATTGTCATTTTTCTCTGGTCTCTTCTTGTGTCCCCCAGTCCTTCAGGCTATGGGCAGCCAAATCACAACATGTGGTTGAGCTCGTAGATCCATTGTGAAGCCATTGCCGATCCACCACAGATTCTGCGCAGTGTGATATATACATACATTTTGAACCTTAATTTCTCAAAAACTACTAAATGGATTTTCACCAACTCATAAAAAGCACACTTTCTGGACCAAGATCTAGGTTTCTGCCAAATTTGGTGTAACTTTCTTCAGATGTTTTTGCAGTAGCACTGATGAAAAAACTCTTTGAAAAATGTACGGGTATTTTGTGTTTTGGGACCCCGCTTTTTCTCGACTGTGCCTGAGGAACAAACCACAAAACTTTCCAAGCACAAAATTGGTAAACAAAAAGAGCGCTTTTTTTGGAAGGTTTTGTGACTATTCATCAAATGGTTCCAAAGTTATTAGCAAAGCAAAAAAGAAATTTCTATTGGAAACACTGACCAAACTATAACTACTCTGTGGCAGTCAACACTTTGTAGTTATAGTTAGGACTGTGTTTTAAACTCCCCCCTCTGAAGGGGGTGGGCCAGGGCCTGGGGGAGCGGCACATAAATTATTTAGGTGGAGGGGGTTGCATGCCCCCCCAAGTCTCTAAGAGGACCAGGAGATCCATCCTCCAGGACTGATATTTTAATAAAGGAGAGGGGGTGCATGGCCCCCTTCCTGAGCGTAAAAAGTGCTTCGGGACCCTATCACCTGAGACCAACATCTTTATAAAAGGGAGGGGGCGCTTAGCTCCCCTCCCGAGCCTCTAAGGAAAAAAGACTCAGATACAAGATTCTTTTAGTTTTTTAATTTAAAATAAAAAATATATATATATCTCTCATTATTTACTTCCACATTTTTCACCCACAAAATGTTTTAAAAAACTATATAAAAGAGAGTCACAGACATGTTTTTATATAAACTTTATTAACATTTTTTTGTAATCCATATTATGAGACATTGTACTGTGTGAAATATTAAAATATACATTTGATTAAAATTATTGTTGACTTTGGGAGAAAAATTATAGCACTGATTTATATATATTGATATGCTCATCCTGTGATAAAGCCAATAGGCTCACATTTTATATAAGGCTGTGTGTGGTGAAGGGTCAGGACCTGCGGCCAACCCCTCGTTGCACCCAGGGTGTTGGGTGCCTGCGGGGGGCTGGCTACAGCCATGCGCTGCCGGGGGGATGACTGCTGTGACCAATCCCCCGCTGCTCACATCCAAAGGCTGTGCACGGTGGGGGGTTTGGTTGCCCGCAGGGGGTTGGATGCAGGGCCTAGCCGCAGGCCTTCTTCCGTGTGCTGCGGGGAGCTGGCTTTACGCATAGTAATACCAAATGACTTAATTTTTAAGAAAAAAATTGAAATTGACTGAAAAAAAACCAAAGGTTAAAGTGATGGTATGTGGAACATTGACCCTGTAGCATACACTTTACAGGTAGCATAGTTCTCATTAACAATCAATCACAGATATATGGGAAACCCTCATTGAGTACGGTGTCCAATCTGAATGCAACTGTTCTGAGAAAGCCAAAGTAGTGAATGTCAATTCCAAAATGAATGCCCTACTACGGACAGCTTTTATCTGTATCAAACCCCTGAAACACACCAAACCTACATTAAGAAATAAAGTTGATATCAGTAGAGAGCTGAGTACTGTAAACAGTGTTTAACTTATGGAGAGAGTTCATTCTGTACCACACTGTTTGCGATTAGTGAAACTGATGAGAAATACACCACAGAGTATTCAAAAGAATCTACAAAGAATAGTGTACATTCGATGCAACAGTTGTCAAAAAGACACTATTTGCTAAAAATAACCAAGATCTGAAGGTGCTAAAGATCATACTACCGAAAAAGAGAACAAGGGAACCCTACTCATTAAGGAACCAGGGTAGGTAAGGTATTCTCAGAAACAGTGGTTCCTGTGGACTGATACTGTCTTTTATGATATTTAAGTTTTGCGTAATAGCAATGTAACGAGTTAGAATGTTGTCAGAAGGCAAAGAACCACCAACACCAATGATTAAGTATAACACAATGGTTTTTGTTTTATCAACGAAAAAAAGTATAAACAATATCAGAGAATAAAACACAATGACAAACAATTGTGCGTAGTGTCCCAAGTGAAAACAGGAACTCCAATAACGGTGCAAAATTGTGACAATATTTTTACAAGGTTTCCACAATTCTTTCAAAGTCGACCATTGAATCTGTACAAGGTGAACAGCAACTATATACAATGATATGCGCTTATTAATGGTTCGCTTTTGCTTTGTGTCGACGACGTTTTGACCCTCTGTGCAGTGTGCGGTCTCATCAGGACCTAGGGTGGTAGGGACATCTACAGAAAAGCGGGATAATATCAGCATAGGGCCTATTTAATGGCACAAATGCGACTGAAAGGAGAAGGTTACCATTGTAATTACCTGATGGTAAGACCGCTCAGCCGTGTAAGAGATGTGTGCCACACGTGAGTGACAGAATAGAAAGAAAATACTCACAATGGGACCCAGCCGGGTACTAATTGTGGGAAAAGAAATTGGGAAGCATAGGTTAGAAAAGGGAAGGGTGGTCCTATCTAGATATCACGTAATAGACTCATATACAGGGAAGCGCTTACCCCAATTGTGAGAGGAAGGGTGGGGCTGCTCGTCAAGGATAGCACAGCGTTCTAATGAAGGAATAATGCACTATAGCGTAGGTAAGCTAATAGTGTGACAGGGGAACTCTGTATGAGTCTATTACGTGCGTATGTGCTGAATCCAGCGAAATAACTATGTGGACCCCAATTTGTAGCATATGTGGTGACATCAGTTCTAGGCAGGTGGGTTTCTTGCAAAAATGCAATGTCAATTCCGTGTCGTTGTAAATAGTGCAGTACATTTCTTCCTTTCTTGGCATTATTCAGCCCCCTGACATTCCAAGTGGCAAGCGTAAGGTTGGAAAAGGTGGATAGGCTAGCTAAAGTTGGCATATTGTACTATAAAACAATGATTTCGGATTAGTAGCGGCGTCAATGCAGCTCGATGCACAGCTAGTGAAATGGAGCGACAGTAAATGTAAAAGTAAATAGAGAAACACCCCTCCCCCCGCCCCCTCCCATACCTGCACACCCGTGCACAGGGGACAACCCCGTTGAGTATACAATTATATTCCCCATGCCAACAATTTAACACTGAAGAGAAGTGAAAAACCAAACAAGCTATAAACATTGTGCACACTTAATGTGCTAAACACACAGGAGGTGGCAACGCGACTCCGGTTACCCAACTTTAAGCTTATCAAATTTAGTCCAATTACAATCTACAAACGTTAACAACGCAGCTGCAGTTGTGAGAAACATTAGAGGTAGCAACTCTGCGCCTGCATCATTCAGAAGAAAAAAGCTCCACGCTGGCAACAGAGCCACTGTGGGGGGGAGAGGATCTGGTTGCGTCCTCGTTATTCTGGTTACCACCACCTTTGTAACCTCTACAGAATTCCTGTACAGCTAAGGGTGATTCGAAGATGCGGGACCTTCCTTCAATGTCAACCCAAAGGCACGCCGGATACAGCAACCCGTATCGAAGACCCAAATTCTTCAGCGTAGCCTTTACACCATTATATTTATGTCTCGCCTCTTGTACCATGACTGTAAAATCAGGGTACAGGGACAACGCAGATCCCTGCCAGTTAATAGCGCCCCTCTCTCTCGAAAGGCGCAGCGCCATGTCCCTGTCGCAAAAGTTTAAAAGGCGCGCAATTATAGGTCTGGGTGGGCAGCCAGGGTTAGGGCGAGGGCTAAGGCACGATGAGCGCATTCAACAATGAAAGCTGAGGTGAAGGCATCTCTACCAAATAAATCGGCTAGTAGATTTTCTACAAACTGGTCCATGCGACCGGTGTTGGATGATTCAGGCACGCCCAGTATAAGGAGGTTGTTGCGCCTACTGCACGATTCTAAATCCTCATTCTTTACAGCCACTTCCTTAAGAATCTTTTCAAATCGTTCAAGTCTTCGGACAGGTTGAGCTGACCCGTCTTCCAGGTCTGACACCCTCCCCTCAACTGTGTCCAGGCGCTTTTCATGCACGTCGATTTTGGCGCCCAAATTGTCCAATCTCTTGTCCAGTGTGTCAAAGCGGCCATCTAAGGCTTTAAATCCAGCTCGTAACTCCTGCAAAAGGAAATTTGGGCTTGTTGATCGATCTACAGAGGGGCCTGCGTCAGAGCCCCCGGTAGCCATGTCTGTATCTGTATCCGGACCCTTCTCTGGCACCCTGGGAAACTGTAGGATTCGATGCTTCGGGTCCTTACGGCCCATGCCGTCTTGCACACATCTGCTGGAATGCACCGTCTATTTTACATGTAAGTTGGTCCCCAGGATGACTAGACAGGGGGGCATGTGGGAGTTTAATACCAATGACAACTTAGGCAGGACTCCGGGTTTATCTCAGGTGCGGTAGCGAAGTACTCCAATTAGCCCACCGCAGAGTATGTTGTGTCCGCTATGCTCGACCACGCTTTGTGCTTCCCAGTGGCATCAAGGGCCGCCACTCTACATGCTGTCGCAGTGTGGGTATCTGAAGTGGGTAATCAGGCAGCTGTGCGCCATGTCTCATGGACCCCCGGCGGGCCCCAGCGGTATTCACGGCAATGGGCCCCTTCGTGCGCAGATGCGCCACAATGCAGCACAGGACACACCGTTTGTGGAAGCGAGGGGTCCCGCGCACTGTTGCCCCCCCCGCGCCCGCCCGACCTGCCGGGTGGCAAGATCCCAGGCTCATCTATGGCCCCTGTCACCGCAGGGCCTCCTGAATCACCGACGGGCGGGCCTCGCAGGGATTTGTAGCGGGACTCACCGCAGCAGGCTTTTCAGTTTTTGAGTGACATGCTTGACTCTGGTTTGTGAATATGTGCCTTAAACTTAACTTTAGATATTAAGTCAACCTCACTTAAGGACACCAGTAAAATGAACATTGGACTTATTTGTGTATTCCAGGGTGAATATTATCTAGTTCTCCTTACACAAATGCATCAGGTGAGATTACACCCGCAAACAACCTGCATCTCATCCCTAGAATATGTAGTAATTACATGTAAATGTAAGTGTCATAAGTTCAAGGTATAGGCATCTCTTTCTCTCGACATACACTACACACGCACTTCAGATATGTATATTCACTAAGTGCATGCGCTTTTATGTAGTTTGTGGACAGTCCTGTTATCTACTTGTGTGTGTTTATTAAGTATGCATGTATGATGTAATAAACATGGTGATAAACAGACAGACCTCCTTTCATGTTTGCTACAGGACATTGCTCAGTGTCAGCAACAAACCACAACAAATGCACAGAATGCGGCTCTTTTAATACCCTTAGCTTTGTCATAAAGTGTGTTCATTATCTAACCCGCAACATAATGCATGCATTTTCTATGCAAATGCAGAATTTGCCCAAACACCATTTGCTATCTAACGACGAAGCAAGAGAGTGTAGTGGTGTTTTTAGGTCGAGCTTACAGCGCTTGCGCTTACTGCAAGACATGTTGTTATCTATTCTGTGGGCTTTTGGCATGCCCATCAATTGCCATTGGTTGTTACCTGTGGCATTCTGAATTGCTGGTTTTTAATTGGTGTTTGTCCCACGGCGATTTCACAAATTGCTTATTTTGGTTGTCTGCAGTCCTTCAAGTGCGCAATGGCCCCTCCCCTCCTCTGAACATGCAGCCTATCCTTTGGTCGGCCATTCCATCACAATGCAACACTTCCTCATTACAAGGCACGATCCTCGACTCGTTCAGTACACTATAGCAAGTTCAACCATTTAATATGGCATTAATTTCCTATTTTATTGTGATATTGTTTAATTTTAGTTAGTATTTAATTACGATCGGGGAGGGACGATGCAGAGATTGGAACCGGTGTCTCCAGTCCTAAAGTCGGCAGCTCTGTAGCTGTGCCAGATACAGCCCTTTTGTTGTGTGTGAAGGCTAACGTAGATGGCAGCACAAAGGACTTTCCTCTCATTTTACCATGGAGAAAGATTTAACAATGTTTCCTTCCCAAACCAATCAAAAACGAATTACTTGATGAAGTGTTCCCTCTATGCCTTCTCTGTATTAGGCAGTTGTAAGGTATATGTGGAAATTCAGTTTTTCATACAAAACTATAATTTTAATTGTATTTATATAGCGCTTACTACCCCTGACATGGCTCTATGCCGAACCAAAGGGGATGATGGACGGAGTGTTGAACATTGCAAGCACTCACCCCCAGTCAACTGATCTGGGTTTAATCCACCATCATTCTTTAGCTCACTCCACCACCCTAGTTCAGACATGGCCTTATGCAAATCAGTCTGACCCTGTGCCTCATGGGAACAGTCCAGCCCGAACTGCCAAGCCATGTCTTCCCTGGACCGGAAACAAGCATCCTGGGACCGGTTTCTGGCTTACAGCCGTCCTCTGCCAGGCTATCTTGAATCCAGTGGCAAAGTGAGCAAGGGACCCACATCTGGGCATACCCTGCCAACTTAGAGCGAACATAGCATAACCAAAGGGGATGATGGACGGAGCGTTAGAGCAAATCAAACACTCACCCCCAGTCAACTGATCTGGGTTTAATCCACCATCATTCTTTAGCTCACTCCACCACCCCAGTTCAGACATGGCCATATGCAAATCAGTCTGACCCTGTGCCTCATGAGAATGCATGCCCGAAGTCCTCCAGCCTCTTTGAATCCGTTGCCTACACCGGACTGGCTGGCCATGCATGCCTCCGAAATGGTGGTCCATTGGTGGGCAGGGTGTGCACGTTGGCGCTTTAATGAAGCAGGCTCGGAGAGTGCATGTGAGCCCCAGCAGCATGCCGCAGCCCAGCCTCGCACTCCACAGCAAAGAAGTGATAGAGCGCGCCGTTAGCCTTCTTGGCTTAATGCCATGCTCCACCATGTCTGAAAAGCAGGGCTGCACCATATTTACAACAATACGGTGCAACCCTGCGTTTCCCCCTACGCTTGTGCTAAATTTGGCTGCCGAGTGCCAACGCAGGCACCCTTGTACCATAGTGTGGTGAGTGATTGTTTATGTGCAGGAAGGTGTCCCTTCCTGCACATAAACCAGCTTAAAAGGCGATTTGTAACTTCTATGTGTGCTGCTTTGTGCAGCACACATAGAAGTTACAACTCATCATTTTTTTTAAATGATTGTTTATGTGCAGTAATGCAGCTCATATGATAAAAGCAAAGACAAGGAGAAATAAAACATTTCTCCTCGTTGCACTCCTGTTAAGACCAGGTTTTCCCTGGTCTTAATTTTGGCGCTGCTCCATATTTACTTCACTCTTGTAAATCAATGGGTGTTGCAGCGGAATGCCTACCGAAACACCCAGTGTCCACCCCTTTCACACTAAGTATAGCATGAAAGGGGCTTATTTACACGGCAGCGTTAAGCCACGTTAAGTGGCTTAACACTGCCTTATAAATAAAGTGAAGCCCATATCGCCACCACAACATCAAAAAAGTGACGTTTTGGTGGCGATAGGGGCTTGCAAATATGCCCCTTCCTTTTTTAAATCAAACTGTATAATTAAGACCCTTTTTTTTATTCTACAGAATTCGTCTGTTAGGGTTCGAACTATTTTATAAAACATGCTCTCCTTCTGCAGGACTATGATATCGAGTGTTGGGCAGAGAAAATAGCTCGCCGACTTTGTTTTCATGCTTTAAAAGTGCACATGGGGGCTTTTTTATTTTAGATCGCCACACTTATGTACTTACAGTGATTTGAGTGACAGTAGATCTTTTTATTCATCACATTGTTTCATTCATTTCACTCGTTTTTTTATTTCTCATTGGGCAAATATTTAAGAAAAGTGAACAGCGGACACGTGTTTTGCCCTATATGGCTAATGAAGCCAGGGCTTTCTCAAGGCTAGTTATTGCATTCTCACATCATAGTATCAACGATGTATCCGTACATATTCAAATTAGTGATGAAACATTGTGTTTTGAATTCCAAAATTTTGGTGATCAAGAGGTCAGTCGTCTCCCGTTGGGTCCTAGGAAAATTCCTCGAGTATTTGTATAGTGCGACTTATTACCCCGTGGGGTATCCAGGTGCTGTGCTGCAGGTCTCAGTCGAAGAGGCAAGTCTTGAATTCCTTCGTGAAGTGGTTGAGCAAGAGAGAGGTGCTGAGGTGTAGAGGGAGTGTGTTCCAGGCTTTGGTGGTGAGGTGAGAGAAGGAGCCTCCTCTGGTGCAGCGGATGTGAGGCGTCTGTGCAAGGGCAAGGTGAGCAGAGCAAAGGTTTCTGGATGGTTGGTTGAAGGTCTGGCAGTGGTTCATGTAAAGTGGTCCTAGGTTGTGGAGGGCATTGAAGGCGTGGGTCAGGAGCTTGAAATGGCATCTCTTCTGGATGGGGAGCCAGTGGAGGTCTTTCAGGTGTTGGGTGATGTGTGTTCTCTTGGGCAGGTTTAGGATTTGTCTGGCTGCTATGTTCTGAATTGTCTGGAGTCTTTGCATGAGTTCAGAGGTTGTGCTGATATGGAGTGCATTGCTGTAGTTGAGCCAGCTGGTGATGATGGCCTGCGTCACAGTTTTCCTGAATAATTTTTGGAGCCTACAGATCATGTGGACTTCTTACAGAGTTCCTATCCCTGGCTTCTTACAGAGTTCCTATCCCTGACTTCTTACAGAGTTCCTATCCCTGACTTCTTACAGAGTTCCTATCCCGGACTTCTTACAGAGTTCCTATCCCTGACTTCTTACAGAGTTCCTATCCCTGACTTCTTACAGAGTTCCTATCCCTGACGTCTTACAGAGTTCCTATCCCTGACTTCTTACAGAGTTCCTATTCCTGACTTCTTACAGAGTTCCTATCCCTGGCTTCTTACAGAGCTCCTATTCCTGACTTCTTACAGAGTTCCTATCCCTGACTTCTTACAGAGTTCCTATTCCTGACTTCTTACAGAGTTCCTATTCCTGACTTCTTACAGAGTTCCTATCCCTGACTTCTTACAGAGTTCCTATCCCTGACTTCTTACAGAGTTCCTATTCCTGACTTCTTAGAGTTCCTATTCCTGACTTCTTACAGAGTTCCTATTCCTGACCTCTTACAGAGTTCCTATTCCTGACTTCTTACAGAGTTCCTATTCCTGACTTCTTACAGAGTTCCTATCCCTGACTTCTCACAGAGTTCCTATTCCTGACTTCTTACAGAGTTCCTATTCCTGACCTCTTACAGAGTTCCTATCCCTGACTTCTTACAGAGTTCCTATTCCTGACTTCTTACAGAGTTCCTATTCCTGACGTCTTACAGTTCCTATCCCTGACTTCTCACAGAGTTCCTATTCCTGACTTCTTACAGAGTTCCTATTCCTGACTTCTTACAGAGTTCCTATCCCTGACTTCTCACAGAGTTCCTATCCCTGACTTCTCACAGAGTTCCTATCCCTGACTTCTTACAGAGTTCCTATTCCTGACTTCTTACAGAGTTCCTATCCCTGACTTCTCAGAGTTCCTATTCTTGACTTCTTACAGAGTTCCTATCCCTGACTTCTTACAGAGTTCCTATCCCTGACTTCTTACAGAGTTCCTATTCCTGACTTCTTACAGAGTTCCTATCCCTGACTTCTTACAGAGTTCCTATCCCTGACTTCTTACAGAGTTCCTATTCCTGACCTCTTACAGAGTTCCTGTCCCTGACTTCCTACAGAGTTCATATTCCTGACTTCTTACAGAGTTCCTATTCCTGACGTCTTACAGAGTTCCTATTCCTGACGTCTTACAGAGTTCCTATCCCTGACTTCTTACAGAGTTCCTATTCCTGACTTCTTACAGAGTTCCTATTCCTGACGTCTCACAGAGTTCCTATTCCTGACTTCTTACAGAGTTCCTATTCCTGACTTCTTACAGAGTTCCTATCCCTGACTTCTCACAGAGTTCCTATTCCTGACTTCTTACAGAGTTCCTATTCCTGACTTCTTACAGAGTTCCTATCCCTGACTTCTCACAGAGTTCCTATTCCTGACTTCTTACAGAGTTCCTATTCCTGACGTCTTACAGAGTTCCTATTCCTGACTTCTCACAGAGTTCCTATTCCTGACTTCTTACAGAGTTCCTATCCCTGATTTCTCACAGAGTTCCTATCCCTGACTTCTCACAGAGTTCCTATTCCTGACTTCTTACAGAGTTCCTATCCCTGACTTCTTACAGAGTTCCTATCCCTGACTTCTTACAGAGTTCCTATTCCTGAATACAAGTTCTACTTGTTCTGCTGCCTCAAACATCTTGTCATCCTACTGTTACTTTCCTGCTCTGGCTCCAGGTTCTTCAGGCCCGCCTAACTGGAAGCCGGTAACAGGTCATTGCCAGCATATTGTCCATGATGTTAGTCATTGTATGTGCTTATTGTATGTTAATACCAGATTTTCTCTCAGCTGCGTCAGTGTGTATGTAAAACTACCCAACTAAGGCCAGATGTACGAAGATTAGGAATAGAAATTTCCTAACTGAAAATTTCATGTGAATCGCAATTAGGAAATCGCTATTCCTAATGAATGAAACTCTTGTGGGTTTCATTAGTGATTCCTAATGGGACGCAAATAGACCTACCTCATGCATATTAATGAGCTAGTTTGCAATTTGTGACCCACTAGGATACGCTGCCATAACAGGGATGGTGGTCTGCTGGGGTCAGCAGACCACTGTGTCTGTGGTTGTTTTTAAAGAAGGCAAACCTTTTTATTTAATGCAGCACGTTTTCCTTCAAGGAAAACGGGTAGGGTTTAAAAAGAAAAAATTGAAACGTTTAGGTTATTTTTTTTAAGAGTAGGCAGTTGTCCGTGGGACCACTGCTTGCTTCTAAATAAAAGTTTTTCAACATTCTCAAAGGGGAAGAGGTTCCAAATGGACCCTTCCCATTTGCAAATGGGTTTCTACCACTATTTAATAAGTGGGAAAATATTACTGTTTTGTGACCGGAATTCGGTCACAAAACAGAAGTACACACTGTACTGATTCAGTTTTTGGAAGGGACACCAAACTACACGTGTTCCAAATACTGAATCACAAATGCATGTTGATGAAAGGTCTTCTCAGTCTTTGAAATCTTTGATACTTAATTCTTCCATTGCCCTTATTCTAAAGTTATCAGGAGAACTATGATTAACTATCAGCACAGAATTAGCATAAGACTGAAACTTTACCAGAAGGAAGGATTGGCAGAAGTAGGTAGAGAATTTGATTATAAGTGACATTCTCTATGTGAAACGAGTTAAGTATGGAAGATACAGTGCAGTAAGAAAAGAAATTTCCAGCTATTAGTCACGATGAGATAAAACTGATATATTACAAGCAGAATCTATTCAATATATCAGAGATGATCAAACTGAGTGTCAGCCGTAGGAGGTATTCAATGTATCAGAGAGGGTCGTACATAGTATCAGCCATAGGATCTATTCAGTGTATCAGAGAGGGTCGTACATAGTATCAGCCATAGGATCTATTCAATGTATCATAGAGGGTCACTCATAGTATCAGCCGTAGGATCTATTCAATGTATTAGAGAGGGTCGTACTTAGTATCAGCCGTAGGATCTATTCATTGTATCAGAGAGGGTCGTACATAGTATCAGCCGTAGGATCTATTCAGTGTATCAGAGAGGGTCGTACATATTATATTATCAATTCAACGTATCAGAGAGGGTCGTACATAGTATCAGCCGTAGGAGGTATTGAATGTTTCAGAGAGGGTCATACATAGTATCAGCCGTAGGATCAATTCAACGTATCAGAATGCATTAACATTAGCTTGCACTCACAGTCACTTTCTAGTGTACAGTAACATGACGTGAGCATTCTGAGCACTCTCAAACTTTTACTCATACACTTACCAGTACCTCTGGAGCACCATATAGCCGCCCGTACTGGTCAAGAACCTCGTCCACCAGGACCCCCAGCTACTCTGTGGTGAAGGGACGGGCCCTGATGTTCTCGGTACGAGCCATGATTGGTTCCAGAGATTAGGTACAGCAGCAGTTGGTGGTGATGAATGGCAGGCAGCAGTGTCTGAATGCAAGTGACAGGTGTGGCTATCTCACAGACATTTATAGGCCCCTAAGGTTGTTCCAGTGGTAATCTGCTGATGCAATTGGTCTGCCTGATTTGCATCCTTCAATTGTGGCCAATGCCTGTGCCCGCAGTGGCGAAGCACGCCTACCGCGAGTTTCAAAAGTGAAATGCACTACCGCGATGGCGGTGCCCATTGGCTGCAATGACATTTGCATAGGCAGTGTCACACTGCGGGGGCCAGGTGGTGTCTACCGCAATCCTGCATCATTCAAGTGTGACCCATGCCTGTGCCTGCAGTGGCGGTGCACACCTACTGCGAGTTTCAAAAGTGAAAGGCACTACCGCTATGGCGGTCCCCATTGGCTGCAATGACATTCGCATAGGCGGTGTCACACCGTGGGGGCCAGGTGGTCTCTACCACAATCCTGCATCATTCAACTGTGGCCAATGCCTGTCACCGCAGTGGCGGAGAACAACTACCGCACTGTAAACACATTGTACAATAGCATTATCGCTTTGCAAATTGCATCACTGATCATTATACATTTAACAAAAATAATTTCAGCTCGTTGTAATGTGAATTGAGAGTGTGACATTTAACTTAAGTATGCCCACACGTCATGTCAGTACACGTGATTAAATGCATTGGTGTGTCCTTACTCACATGTAAAATGTCATCCATGTGGGCATGTGTACAGAATTCATGTTGAATTGCTTATCATTTTTGTGAACATGACAATGTGGGAAATGCCAACTCATCCCACAGTCATGATGGACTGACCACATAATGTGCTTATTTCACTATATACAGTGGTATATTCATGTTGATAGTTGTCCAGCTGACACTCACTGTGCTCGTTTTGCAATGATGTTGTGCTTAGTGTGACTAAAGCTTGAAGGTTGTGCAGTGACAGCAGCTACATAAAAGTCAGCATTGATGCTGTTAGCCACATGTGCTGTGTCAGCTACACACGGGGCTGGGGACACATGATGTAGCAGCGTACCATATACCATTCACATAGTCTGATTTTGATTTTACAGTAGTTAGTATGTACATCCTGGCTACATGAACGACTACAGGAGATCAAGGTGTCTATGCTTGTCACTTGTGCATTAAGCTGTTTTTATATAGTCCTGTCAATGTTGTGGTTGTTTTAGTCATTATGTAAGATGTTACCCACATCTCCTCTCTGACTCATTTTTACATGTGTCCCCTGCTAGAACACATAGGAGATGACCACATGTGTATCGGCATTTCCAAGACCTGGAGACAATGGAGGATACCGACATCATTAAGAAATTCCATCTGGATCGCCTTACCCTTCAAGAGCTATGTGCTCAGTTGGAGCCCCATTTGAGGCCTCACAGAACATATCCAACAGCTTTGACACCAACAGTAAAGGTGATGGCCGTCCTGCATTTCTTTGCCACTGGTTAGTTTCAGTACACGGTGGCCATCGCAGGTGGGATGTCTCAACCTATGTTCAGCATGGTGTTGCGTGATGTCCTGTCCGCATTGTTGACCTACAAAGACAGCTACATTCACTTTCCAAGGAGACATGAATTGGCAGATGTGAAGGGGGAATTTTATGACCTTGGTCACATACCTAATGTTGTTGGAGCCATTGACTGCACACACATTGGCCTAGTTCCACCACAGGCACGTGAGCACATCTACCATAACAGGAAGCTTTACCATTCAATTAATGTGCAAGTGGTATGCCAAGCGGATATGATTATCTCCCATGTATGTGCCAAATTTCCGGGTTCTGCACATGACTCCTACATACTGCGTAACAGCATCATCCCACAATTGATGGAAAATCTGCATCCGGAGCGTGCGTGGCTTGTTGGTGAGTACGCAGAGTCAAGTAGTGTGCTGTATGGGTGACATGCTGTTCTCAGATACTGTTTATATTACAAAATTGGTCTGTGTATCTCACACCTAGGTGACTCTGCGTATCCCAACCGGCCTTGGTTGCTGAGCCCGAGGAATCCAAGGACCCCGGGTGAAGTCCGCTACAATGATGCCCATGGGAGGACACGTCGTGTAGTGGAGCGTGCTTTTGGACTTCTGAAGGCTAGATTTCGGTGTCTGGACAAGAGCGGTAGTGCACTACTCTACTCTCCCCAAAAGGTGTGTCAGATCATAGTTGCATGCTGCATGCTCCACAACCTCGCCTTGCGCAAAGAGATCCCCCTGATTCTGGATGATGATGAGCAGCAGATACCCCCCGCTGCAAATCCACACATGCCCAGTGACGATGATAGTGGAGAAGAGGGAGGTGTTGACCTGCGCCAACAGCTCATCGCCAACTACTTCCCTTGAGTGTAAGTTACCATTGAGCAACTATGACAATGTATGTTTGCTTTGCTGTTAGTGCTGAAGCATGGAAGATGTGTTTGGATGCTGGCTGTTGTTGGCTTACTGCTAAAGGCTAATGTATGTGCCACAGTGTATTTGTTTCTGCTTACCTCATGTCTATATTGATGTGTTGGTCAGTGTAATGTGTGATGAATCTTGTACGGTGTTGACTAGTGGTGTGTTGTTGCTGTAATGCCATCATATAGATATATTTTTTTAAATATAATAACAAATATATAACAAATCAATGTCATCCTCTTGTGTCTTTCTAGGTTCCTCCAACCCATCAATGTCTTGTCACAATCTGAGCTTGTGGTACATTGGAATCAGAGTTGACATTGTACATACTGTGATAAACATGGAACTGACACAAAGGCATAGGTGTGTAAATAGTGTTTATTTTCTATTAGATTGTGTTAAATTTAAAGTGAATATAAAGTAATTTGTGCATAGTGAGTGTATGAGTTGTCAGTGATGGTAACAGAGACAAATAGAGTAGTCACCACAATAATGGAATTACACAGTCCAACAAACTCCTGCCAACAACATGGCAATGTGGGATTGAATAATCAACATAGTCAATGTTCAGTGCAACACAGGTGCCATCATGGCTGGCTCAGTGACATGGCTTTGGTTGGTGCTTTGCCACGTGATCCTCCCGTGGTGTTTCTCGGACGTCCCCTCTTGCGTTTGGCAGGGGAGGCCTCTGCTGCAGGCCCGGAGGTGTCTGAGGAGTCATTTTCTTGCAGATCACCCCTCTCTGTGGCCGCAGCTGAGGTGGTGGGAGCATCAGCAGGCTGGCCACTGGAGGGGGGGTGCCATCATTTGAGCAGCATGCATGTCCTTCAGAACACCCACAAGCTGGCCCATGAGATCCACAAATTGTCCCATTCGTGTGTCCATGGACCTCTGCAGCAGGCGAAGCTCACGCAGTTCTTCTACAACCTGGCCCATCTGTCCCTGGTGCTGTTGGTATGCACCAAGGACTCTTGCGACAGTGGCCAGGGCTTCTGTCAGTGTCCTCATGTGATTGTCCCCCAGTTGTCCTCCCACCTGCCCTGCTGACAAGGACCTTTGGTGTTGGCTGTCTACGCACACGCACACTGTTCCCGGCATCCTCGGCTTGTGTGGTGGTGATGGTAACCACTGAGCCAGGGACAGTGTTGCAGGTACCGGTGGTGATGGTGGAGGTGGCTGCAGCACAGGTCATTGTAGCAGTGGTCAGAGTTATTGTTGTTGCTGGTGTGTTCATAGTTGTGGTGGTGGTGATGGGGACAAGGAGGCCCTGAGACGGAGTGCGCCCTGGCAGTCCTGAGGGGCCAGGTTGTCGCTCCTCATCCGAGAAACATAGAGAATCAGCATCAGAGAGTTCACGTTCGGAGGGGTGGGAAGACCGGCTTTGCTGGTTGGTGGTGTTTTCACCAGCTGTTGCTTGTGGATCTCCTGTTGAACAGAGGTTAGATTGTCAGTTAAGTACACTCCACAACCTTGGTGACACAGTTTTGGATGTTTCAGTTGATAGGCCAAACATTTTACATTGCAATACTCTTGGTATTGGTAGAAGATTGTCTCAACAAAATAAGAGGGGTACTAGGAGCAAATTGTGGTCCAGTACCCGTGCTCCTGATACTAATCACGAAATCAAATGAGGGGTAACTGTTCCAAAGTTGGGGTGCTGAAAGTCACCCACACTCAGAAGAAGAAAAGGAAAAAGTCAACAGGAAAAAAGGAAAAAGTCCTAGGTCTAGAGATCGTTAGTAAGAGGCAAGCGCATGTCTTGTTTCTTGTTGCCCTCACACACCCCGAGGGATGTCGTGCTTCATCATCCGGTGTTTGCTCCTCGTCGGGCCGGCGCTGCAATGCCCTACGGGTCCCTCGAAGGGTCACTTTGGCGGAGATCTTTTTGTTGAACAGCCGTCAGATAAGTGTGGGTGTGTGGGGAGCGAGTCCTATGTGAGTGGTGAGAGGTAAAAGGTTAAAACTGGCTAAGGGATACCAAGGATGAATGAATTTATTAGAAAGGTTCCCTTGTCAGAATAAAAGACCCCTGAAGGTCGTGGGTTACTAGAACAGGCGTAATGTGCCTAAGTAACTGAAGGTCAACATGTTTCGCACCTCGCTGCTCATAAAGATCCGTGGCGCTTCATCAGGATCAAGAAACCGTGAAGGTGACAGTGAGAGTGGGTGATGGGGTCAAGAAACCCTACTACATCAGGGCGGGCCACATCTGTGACTAACTACAGATAGGCTTAAACTAAATAGTTGTATGCCGCTCCTGCTGCAACCTAGGAGTAGAAAGAGAGAAACAAAAAAAAATAGACCAACAGTGAGACAGACATCACACACAAGACAGAAAGCTCTCTCCCTCAGAAGTGGCTGTCGTGGTGGGCGTGGTTATCCGGCTATGGGTCATGCCAGTGGGCTGGCAAAGACATATGCGGCGTGTCCCAGCCCCCAACGATCCTGCCACCGGGCTGTATGGAGAGGTATAGAACGATGGTGCCCGAGGCATCACATCAGCCATAGCGTAACTCACTATACGCAGCGCGGCAACTAGTAGGGGCGCTGGTAGTAGGCTCTTATCTAGTAGCAAGAAGAGAGTTGCTCCATAGGCTAGCGCGTGAGTAACCTTCACCTTAACGGGCTGTGGCAGATAAAAGAAAATGCGAGAGCAGAATGAGAAAGAGACACAGTCATCCGCAACAATCTTGAGCGACTTACTGTGATAGGCTGTCAGCATGGCTGGGTCACGGCCTCGTGGGCATACTCACAGTTTCCGCTGGGTGTACTGGCTCTCAGCACCTACCCGCCTTCACGCCTGCCTGCATATTGCATAGCTGGGGTGTGTAAGCCCTTGAAATAGTGTCTGGGCTAACGAGCTGGGGAGGTACCTCCTTCCGGAATGCACTGTCATGGGAAGCTATGCTGCGCATGTGTGGAAAGGAAGTGACGTGGTCGGCTCGTGTGCCCATGCGCGGGCGCCATGTCTAAGTGTCAGAAAGTACTCGAGTGAAATCTAATGTGAGGTATAGGGCCAAGAAGTGGGCGCCGTCCTGTAAAAGGACCTGTCCATGAAGAAACAGAAAGACAATAGGCTGGTATGCCCATGCGCGGTAGCCGCTTCTAAGTGTCAGACAGTGTTAGAAAGGGGTCTCAGGAGAGAAAAGGGAGCCTCACTGGGTTTTCTGTTCAAGGTGTCAAAGTGGGGGAGTGGCATGAAATGATAGTCGGTAGTCATCCAGTGTGGATGTGTACAGAGGCGCAATCGAGAAAAATTGTGTTTTAGAAGGACCCAGCTACAATGGTTGGAGAGAGACTGTACCCTGGTTGCAGAAAGGGGCGTGGGTCTCACACAATGAAGAGACACAGAGGGGTATGATCACAATGCCGTGATTGATTGATTGAGTTCTGTCCATGGTATGTCATCGTTGAGGCCTCGTGTGTTAGTGCGGAGGTGGGGAACCCAGCGCTGTTCACGTCTGAGGAGTGAAGCATTGTTCCATGCTTGACTAGCCTCGAGAATAGTCCACTGAATAGCATCACATGAGTGTCCTTTTTCTATGAAGTGGTTACACATCTTAGTTGCACTCCGGCCCCGGCGAATCGTGCTTTTATGCTCGCTGATCCTGGTTTTTATAGGTCGGGTTGTCATCCCCACGTACATTATTGCTACAGTGGCACTAGCTGCCTGTAACTGGTACTTGTTTTATCTTACAACCATTAGGCTGTATTATTCTGCAAATGCTACCACACCATTTTCAGGACAACGAGTTGTACCAGCAGTTACACATGCCAGAAAACACTTCCAACACCACACCGAAGATCCACAACTCCCAGATTGTATCACTGATAGTGCACACACTAGCACACATCCCACATCCACAGCTGCTGTCCTGGTCCCAAGTACTACTACTACTTCATGGGATGGTGTTCTGGACATCACCATAGCTCCCCAATTGCCCTGCCATTCCACTCCCCACAGTATCCGTAGAGTTAAGCGAGGTAGGCCAAAGTTTTGGAGGACCCGTAGACCAAAGCCTGAGGTCAAACTAGATTGGGCCACCGCTCTCCAGGACACAATGGTTCACATTGCACACCATCATCCCAGGCCCGACTTCCATTCCACACGTCCTGACAAATTCGATGAGGGTCATGGAGCCCATAATGCCCTGTTAGATAACATGTGGTACCGGCACATGTCCAAAATAGGGAAGAAGGTAACAAAAGAAGCATGTTTTGTGTGCTCATACATTCCCCATGCCGTGGGTGCAGACACACTGATTTTTCCACAAGAAGTCCCACCCCCAACAGCCAAATGTCTCCTCCATTTGTTTCTCTGCCGTATACAAGGATTGATCCAGCTTCTGTCAGCAGAACTAGACGCTGTATTTGTAAACACCACAGCGTGGGATTATAAGTATATCTCACATAAAGTTATAACTGACGCACGAGAATTCCAGAGGGAGTTAGAACACGATTACACGGCTGAAACACCTATGATAATGATACAGGGTTATGAGGACTTTTTCAAGGAAGCTGGGTATTTCCTCTTTACAACACCCTCCCCATTATGCCAAGCAAAAGAGAGCAGGCGAATTCTAAACGACACTTCACGCAGGACTAAATACCCATGTGATCTCAGGGCTGCACTACATGTGCAGGCCAACATTTATTTCAAAAATAGATGGCATGGCCCACACAACCTCACCTGTAAGGCAGCTTCCCTCGGAACACCATTTATAAACACACCAGGGGTAGATCAAGATCGCTAACATGATATTGATTGGGGTGTTGAGACTAACTGCACACAGGTGTGGGCTCAGCAAACCAGAAGGTATACCTTTGGTAAAGATACCACACATAAATGGAAACAAGCATACAAGCTAAAACATCCTCTTCTTTGCTTCCTAGGTAATGGCACACGCCCTGTGGGCAGCAACACCAACTGCAACACAACTATCTTTAATTTGGACCTTCAAGACGGCACCTACGGCCTCATGGACATCTTTTGGGCATGCGGAGAACGCCTCTATCTCCAGTTGCCTCCTCAATGGAAGGGTCTATGCACCATGGTCACTATGCATGAACTGCATCTCGTTGTCCCGGCATCCAACATTTCCCAAGTGCTTGATCACCCCATGACAGGTGATGTCACCCTGCTCCACCGGCACCGAAGGAGTGCTCAATATTTTGCTAACGACGCCTTTCGCGAAGTTCCTGAAGAATTTCGCCTGTTCAATGGCGCCCAGGAATTCTTTGGGGGCCTGTGGCCCCTCTGGTAAACATCAGCTAACGCCGATGGCTGCAGGTCACACGCTACGATCTAATGACTCTGATAAATAACACCGGAGATGGGTTCAACGCAATACAGGAAGAATTACGGCCTATAAGGCTTATGGTTCTAGAGCATAGATATGTTCTAGATCAGCTCACAGCTATGCAGGGGGGGGGATGCGCTTCCATAGGGAAAAGCTGCTGCACTTTCATACCATCTAATGATGCTGATAACGGGACACTTGCTAAGGCCATTGAGGACCTGGACAATCTGGGAAAAAAGATGCGTGACGAGGGAGGTGCTGATGCAGACGTTATTTCTAATTGGTTCAACTTGGACTGGATGCCTTCATGGCTGTCTGCTATCTTGAAAATTGTGCTACCTATTTGTTGTGTGTTAATGTTAGTGTGTTGCGGTGCACAGGTAATAATTAGATGTGTCAACAGATGTAGCACCAAAGCGGTAGGGATGAATTACGATAGCACAGGAATTCACCAGAATGCACATTACCAGGTCATGGACCGTGTTCCTGGGGATGGGAATGGGCTGACCGACGTACAACTTACAGAACTAGCTGCCCATGACGCTTCTCCCAACACACCCACAGTTCCACCAGTTCCGCCACATAGATACGCCTTGAGGGAGGAGCATGACACGAACGAGTATGACCAGTTAGTTGGCAAGGATGGTGGACAATATGTTACCATAACACCAGAAATGCCACCCCAGGCTGCATGCGTGTACGTTAATGACCCACTCAGCATGCACCAGACACCAGAGGGTCCAGCAAAGTATTATATCAGAGATGTGTTCAACAATGAACAAGAGGAGGGATATGAAGTAGGGTCCGGGTATACCATATAGCAGAGACCCCAAGTCCCATCCTGCTCTGCTCAGGCAGCATGACACTCTCATATAGGCCCCGCCAGCCAGGCCCTGATGGATGTCCTAAGTTGCCCATTCTCCCTCAAATGTCCAACATTGTCTATTCCCCCTCAGCGTTTAGTACCTGTCACAGTGGTCCCCACCTCCTTAGATGCACACACACACGTAGGCCCACTTTCCTTCATTAGATACATACACATAGGCCCAAAAACGCCCAGTGCCTCTTGCTATTATTTTTTAATAAAACAGATCTCGTAGGCTTCACTGATCTGACAGCAGAGACCTGTGCCATCCACCGTGACACCAGCCCCCCCTTGTAAATTTCCACAGTTACGAGAATAAGTTGGCCCACACGTACGTGACATTCTGCTGGTACATCTGGCTGTTTCACAAGCAATGTTTGCAATATTTTTAGTTATGAAACTTTCCGCGCTTGCTTAACTGAAACTCAAAAGACGGCAGCATGACAGAGAAATAATATATAAAATATTAATTTCTGAGCATTTTACGGTAAAAGTTATCCTTTGTTTATGTGTGTTTACTTTTTGCGGTCAAGAGCACTGACCACCTGCTAAAAGCCCCTAATTTCACCATGATACCACTTCTTAGTTCTACATAAAACTTTCCACAGTTACTGTAAGGGTGCTGTCAAGGGCCCACGTCAGGACCCACGTCAGACGTGGGTAGAAGTTCTGCATTTAGCCATATAAAAGGTCTACACCTAGGCCTTGAACTCTTCAAACCACTGCCTACTTGCATGGTGAGGGTTCCCGATCGATCGTCATCCTGACTGGGCCTAGAACTTCTACTTCCAAGGTGGTAATGCTCTTATCTGAATATTAGCCTTTTGGCTTTATCAGCCTATCTGAATATTAGCCTTTTGGCTTTGTCAGCCTATCTAATTTAGCTCATCCAAGCCCAAGCCATTGCATTTATCTTAGCTTAAAATGCGTGGTCTTGAATGGTGTTGCTTTCTTAAGAAAAGATTTGCCTTCTAGGCACTATCCTATTCATCACCTTTAAATTCAGGTTTGCCCCTTGGGCAGTTGCTCATAGAATGATAGATAGATATACATTCCTGCTTCGTTTGAACATTTGATTTATAACATTGTCGATGCATTTATTTTTTCATCCTGCTCATGTGTTGATGGGCAACATTTAAATTGAACTGTTTCCTGTGGTTTTGAATTGCTTAATAAAGTGCTACTGTATTTTACATCGTTGTTCCTTCCTTTCAAGTGAACGAGCGGAGTGCGGGTCAGGCTCTCAAGAGCCGGTAAGCAGAAGGTGTGGCCATCCATTTACCCTCAAACAGTTGCAGGGACATGAAATCATGTAAACACAATATTTGGTATTGCAATTCGTGTGGGTGCGTTGTTCCCAGATGAAGCCATCCATCTGTATGTTTTTGGTATGTTTTGTGGAGGCGCAGGCGTTGCACAGGCCACAGGGATAATGTCCTGACACCGGGGAAAGATTCCATAGTGTGGTCTCCGCTGGTTTCTTCCTCGGGCGTGGTCGTGTGTTGACCAAATGATCCTGTAGGTTGGTCGTCCTCTTAAAAGCAAACCTGGGTTGCTCTATTTTTAGGGAGCCCGTGTTTAGGATCTTCCAATTGTGTCTGATGATATTTTTGACTTGGTTGGACAAGGGGGTGAAGGTGGTGACACAGGTCAAGACATCGCTAGGCTGGTGCTCCCTGGTTTCCATGTACAGCCCCGGTAGACTAGGCGCAAAGGTACTACCCATAGAGGTACCGTGTACCTGGTGGTAGGTAGTGGTCCAGTACATGAAGAAGTTGTTTTTGAGTGCGATGGTGATGCAGTCCAGGATGAAGTCTCTCGGGGTGTTGGTGGGGATATTGGCATCCCGTAGGAAGTTCTCCACTACTTCAATGGTGGCATCTTGAGGGATGTTCGTGTACAGTGCCTCGACATCGAGAGTAAGCAGGAGGTTAATTTCTTCAATGTTGTTATCGTTGATCTCCTCGATTAAGTTGAGGACGTCATGTGTGTCCTTCAGGTAGGCAGGTGTCTCTTGGACGAGAGGACGTAGGAAAAAGTCACTGAACTGACTCAAGGGTTCCAAAAGGGAACCAATGCCTGAAACGATGGGGCGTCCCGGAGGTGGGACAATGCCCTTGTGGATCTTCGGGAGGAGATAAAAGTATGGCATCTTGGGATTGGTGTTGACAAGGAAAGCTGCTTCCTGGGGGGTGATCCAGCCCTCAGTGGCTGCCTCGTTAACCAAGATCCTAATGTGAGTGAGAAGTTCTTCCGTGGGGTCAGTGTCCAATATTTCATAATATTGAGTGTTGCTCAATTGCCGTGTGCATTCGTGTTCGTAGTCCAATGTATTGAGGATGACCGTGGCTCCCCCTTTATCTGCAGTTTTTATGATGATGCTCTCATCTTCCTTAAGGGACGAGATGGCCTTGTGGAGGTTATTAGACAGATTGTTGAATGTGCGTTTCCTCTTGAGCTTGTTGACTTCCTTCAGGACCGCTTTTTCAAAAGTGAGGACCTCACTAGGTACCATCCCCGATGTGGGGGTGAATTTGGAGGGTGGTCTAAGGCCCGTGTCCCCTCTCTCAGGGGTATGGTTCTCCTTGAAGAAAGATTTCAGTCTGATTTTACGAAACAGGTGATGTAGTTCCTCATTGAGTCGGAAGTTGCCCTCTCTGGGTGTGGGTACGAAGCTAAGTCCCTTCTCCAGTACAATCACTTCATCAGGGGTCAGGTTGAAGAGGGCACATACACCTCACAGAGAGAAGAGGGTTGTACCTCACTGGTGGAAGAGGAGAGGTACACCTCACCGACAGGATAATGAGGGCGCAATCACCTCACAGACAGAAGAGGGCTGGACCTCACTGATGGAAGAGGAGAGGTACAACTCACCAACAGGACAAAGAGGGCACATGCACCTTACTGAGAGAAGAAGGCTGCACTTCACTGCTGGAAGAGGAGAGGTACACCTCACTGACATGACGAAGAGGGCACATACACTTCACTGAGAGAAGAGGGCTGTACCTCACTGGTGGAAGAGGATAGGTACACCGAACCAACAGGACGAGGAGGGCACATACACCTCACTGAGAGAAGTGGGCTGCACCTCACTGCTGGAAGAGGAGAGGTACCCCTCACTGACAGGACGAAGAGGGCACATACACTTCACTGAGAGAAGAGGGCTGTACCTCACTGGTGGAAGAGGATAGGTACAGCGAACCAACAGGACGAGGAGGGCACATACACCTCACTGAGAGAAGAGGGTTGTACCTCACTGGTGGAAGAGGAGAGGTACACCTCTCCGACATGACAAAGAAGGCACATGCACCTCACTGAGAGCAGAGGAGAGGTATATCTCTCGGGCAGGATGAAGAGGGCACATACACCTCACTGAGAGAAGTGGGCTGCACCTCACTGCTGGAAGAGAAGAGGTACCCCTCACTGACAGGATGAAGAGGGCACATACACTTCACTGAGAGAAGTGGGCTGCACCTCACTGCTGGAAGAGGAGAGGTACACTTCACCAACAGGATTAAGAGGGCGCATAGGCGCATACACCTCACAGAGAGAAGAGGGTTGTACCTCACTGGTGGAAGAGGAGAGGTACACCTCACTGAAAGGATGAAGAGGGCGCAATCACCTCACAGAGAGAAGAGGGCTGTACCTCACTGGTGGAAGAGGAGAGTTACAACTCACCAACAGGACAAAGAGGGCACATGCACTTCACTGAGAAGAGAGGACTGCACCTCACTGCTGGAAGAGGAGAGGTACACCTCACTGACAGGACACAGAGGGTACATTCACCTCACTGAGATAAGAGGGCAGTACCTCACTGATAAAAGAGGAGAGGTACACATCAACTACATGACGAAGAGGGCACATGCACTTCACTGAGATCAGAGGATTGTACTGCACTGATGGAAGCGGAGTTGTGTACCTCTCCGACAGGACAAAGAGGGCACATGCACCTCACTGACAGAAGAGGGCTGCACCTCACTGGTGGAAGAGGAGAGGTATACCTCTGCGACAGGAGAAAGAGGGCACATGCACCTCATTGAGAGAAGAGGGCAGTACCTCACTGGTGGAAGAGGAGAGGTACACCTCACTGACAGGACAAAGAGCACACATACACCTCACTGAGAGAATAGGGTTGTACCTCACTGGTAGAAGATGAGAATCACACCTCACCAAAAGGTTGAAGAGGGCACATGCTCCTCCCTGAGAGAAAAGAACTGCACCTCAGAGGAGAGGTACACTTCACCGACAGGATGAAGAAGGCACATACACCTCCCTGAGAGAAGAGGGCTTTACTACACTTGTGGAAGATGAGAGGTACACCTCTCCTGCAGGATGAAGAGGGCACACACACCTCACTGAAAGAAGAGGGCTGCACCTCACTGATGGAAGAGGAGAGGTACACCTCACTGACAGGATAAAGAGGGCACACTCACCTCATTGAAAGAAGAGGGCTGCTCCTCACTGGTGAAAGAAGACAGATACACTTCTCCGACAGGACAAAGAGGGCACATGCACCTCACAGAGAGAAGAGGGCTGTACCTCACTGATGGAAGAGGAGAGGTACACCTCACCGACAGCACGAAGAGGGCACTTGCAGCTCACTGAGAGAAGAGGGCTGCACCTTACTGCTGGAAGGGGAGAAGTACACCTCACCGACATGACGAAGAGGGCACATGCACTTCACTGAGAGAAGAGGGATGTACCTCCTGGTGGAAGAGGATAGGTACACCGAACCGACAGGACGAGGAGGCACATACACCTCACTGAGAGAAGAGGGCTGCGCCTCACTGTTGGAAGAGGAGAGGTACACCTCACTGACAGGACGAAGAGGGCACATGCACCTCACTGAGAGAAGTGGATTGTACCTCACTGGTGGAAGAGGAGAGGTACACATCACCGACAGGATGAAGAGGTCATATGCAACTCACTGAAAGAAGAGGACGGCACCTCACTGGTGAAAGAGGAGGGGTACACCTAACCGACAGGTTGAAGTGGGCACATACACCTCACAGAGAGAAGAGGGTTGTACCTCACTGGAGGAAGAGGAGAGGTACACTTCACCAACAGGAATAAGAAGGCACATATACCTCACTGACAGAAGAGGGTTGTACCTCACTGGTGGAAGAGCAGAGGTACACCTCACCGACAGGATGAAGATGGCGCAATCACCTCACAGAGAGGAGAGGGCTGTACCTCACTGGTGGAAGAGGAGAGGTACAACTCACCAACAGGTCAAAGAGGGCACATGCACCTCACTGAGAGGAGAGGGCTGAACCTCACTGCTGGAAGAGGAGAGGTATACCTCACTGACAGGACGTAGAGGGTACATTCACCTCATTGAGATGAGGGTAGTACCTCACTGATGAAAGAGGAGAGGTACACCTTACTGGCAGTATGATTAGGGCACAGACACTGCTCTGAGAGAAGAGGGTTATACCTCACTGGTGGAAGAGGAGAGGTACACTTCACTGACAAGAGGAAGAAGGTGCATACACCTCACTGAAAGAAGAGGGTTGTTCCTCACTGACAGAAGAGGAGAGGTACATCTCTCCGACAGGTACTCCTCACTGACAGGATGAAGAGGGTACATACACCTCACAGAGAGAAGAGAGATATACCTCACTGACGGAAGACGAGAGGTGCACCTCACTGACAAAATGAAGAGGGTGCATACACCTCACTGACAGTATGAAGATGGCTGTACCTCGCTGGTGGAAAAGTAGAAGTGCACCTCATTGACATGATGAAGAGGGCACATACTCCTCACTTACAGGATGAAGAGTGCTGTACCTCAGTGATGGATGAGGAGAGGTACACCTCAATGACAGGATGAAGAGGGTACATACACCTCATTGAAAGAGGAGGGCGGTACCTCACTGACTGAAGAGGAGAGGTACACCTCATTGACAGGATGAAGAGGACACATACACCACACTAAGAGAAGAGGGTTGTACCTCACTGACAGAAGAGGAGAGGTACACCTCACTTACTGGATAAAGAGGGTACATACAACTCACTGAGAGAAGAGGGTGTACCTCACTGACAGAAGAGGAGAGGGACACCTCTCTGACGGGATTGAGAGGTTGCATGCAACTCACCGAAAGAAGAGGGTGTACCTCACTGATGGAAGAGGAGAGGTATGCCTCACTGACAGTATGAAGAGGGTACATACACCTTACTGAGAGAAGAGGGCTGTACCTCACTGATGGAAGAGGAGAGGTACACATCACTGACAGGATGAAGGGGGTGCATGCACCTCATTGAGAGAAGAGGGTTGTACCTCACCGGTGGAAGAGGAGAGTTACACCTCACTGACAGGATGAAGAGGGCACGTACACTTCACATATGGGAGAGGGCGAGAGTGTTTACATCCCACTGCTGGAAGGGGAAGTGTGTGTTGTACAACTTCAGATACCGGGGGCCAGGTTTACGGAAGGGAATGCATTGCCCTTGCTTCAGGTAAGGTGTCGTGAGGGCAACACAAGCCTTAAGCGAGATTCAGTATGCCACACAGAGCGGCCTTGGCTCTGCGTAGCATAGTAAATCTGGAGTAACGCAACACATTGCAAGTCACTTTTCAACTGAGCTCAGCGAGAGTTAGCGCCTTGATACCCTCACGGGTGACTAGCTGCGCTCTATAAATACTGACTGATTGAGTCGACACATTACTTTGCCCTTGGAAGGCGTTCCATTGGCGGAGCAAGGGGTTCCCTTGAATCCACCCATGGATTTTGGCACAATCCCAGATTTTCTACCAGTAGTAAACCTGGGAATGCATCAAAAAGATATGCCATCCTAGGGGAGGCGCAAGGAGAAGGAGCTTTATTTCTCTTCGTTTTTTCTTTCTACATGTGCTGCATTCTGCAGCACTCGTAGGAAGAGGAAAACTCCTCAGAGGATTGTTTTTGTGCAACAATCCTTCTTGCAAAGCAGCATGGGCATAGAAAATGTGGAACATTCGGGGGATATATCCCCCCAGATTTTCGAGTGGGGAGGACAGAGAGGCCAAGGGTGGGGGGGACAAAAAAAAATTCTCCTCACCCTTCTGTGGTTGGCAGGGCCATTAGTGCGCAATGGAGCTACCTATAATGGCCCTGCATTTGACCTGTGACCTGCTTCCAGTCACAGACAAGGATGGCGCTAGGCATAGGCAGTGTGGGCAGCGGCCCAGGGCCCGACGTTCACCTTATCCATATGGGGCCCAGCATCAGTTGGCCACAAACCACACAGCACGCTTCTCATTTTTATCTCTGTCCACGCTGTGTGCTCCTCTTCTGTCCCTCCCCCATTCATTCACTATTTGACCACGAGGTGTGACTCACCCTCACAACTTGCACTTCAAAGGACGAGGTAGATTTTCTGGGGAGGTGAGGTGATGATTAATCAGGTTGTACAGAAGGTCAGGGGCGGGGTGGAGGACAGAGTAGCCACACCGTCTTTCCTGCTCATGAGGGCACCTCATTGGTTGTCTTGGTCGCCATCCCTGCAAGGCCTAATGGAGCCCCCCCCCCCCTCCCCTGGGCCTCACAGCACTACACAATGGCTGCGAGGCCAAAGAAAGAGGGCCCTCTACACTGCGCGTGGCAGCACTATAATTATACCATGGATGTTATACGAAGGAGAGGGGGCCTTCATCTCTTGGCTTCGCAGTCACGAAATTGTGATGCGTGAAATAAGAGGCCAGTCAGTCATCATGTACACCATTTATTTGGCATAGATTTTTATTATATATGAAGCAACATTACAGTGTATCAAATAAAACTGGAGAGATTTTGTACAGCGCACATCCTGAGATCACAAGTTTCAAGGTGCTAGCATAAGATAATGAAGAACAAGCATTGGCATAGCCAATAGGTCTCGCTTTTGGGACCTTATAAGTATTTACTTATGCAGCACAATATCCGTGGTGCAACAACATCAACCGTTGCATGGCTAAACACTTATAAGGTCCCAAAGGCGAGACCTATTGGCTATGCCAATGCTTGGGGTGATGCTGGGGCTATAGAGAGATGCTGTGGTGAGAAGGCAGGGCTAGGAAGAGGTCCTGTGGCTGTGGGGTGATTCTGGAGCTGTAGAGAGATGCTGTGGCGAGAAGGCGGGGCTGGGAAGAGGTCCTGTGGCTGTGGGGTGATGCTGCAGCTGTGGAGAGTAGGCGGGGCTAGGAAGCTGTCCTGTGGCTGTGGGGTGATGCAGGGGCTGTAGAGAGATGCTGCTGCCAGAAGGTGGGGCTGGGAAGAGGTCCTATGGCTGTGGGGTGATGCTGGGGCTGTAGAGAGATGCTGCAGCTGTGGAGAGAAGGGGGGACTGGGACGAGGTCATGTGGCTGTGGGGTGATGCTGGGGCTATAGAGAGATGCTGTGGCAAGAAGGCAGGTCTAGGAAGAGGTCATGTGGCTGTGGAGTGATCCTAGGGCTGTGAGAGATGCAGCTGTGGAGAGAAGGCGGATCTAGGAAGAGGTCCTCTGGCTGTGGAGTGATGCTGCAGCTGTGGAGAGAAGGCAGGGCTAGGAAGAGGTCATGTGGCTGTGGAGAGAAGGCGGAGCTAGGAAGAGGTCCTCAGGCTGTGGAGTGATCCTGGGGCTGTAGAGAGATGCTGCAGCTGTGGAAAGAAGGGGGGCTAGGAAGAAGTCATGTGGCTGTGGGGTCATGCTGGGGCTGTAGAGAGAAGCTGCAGCTGTGGAGAGCAGGGGGGACTGGGACGAGGTCATGTGGCTGTGGGGTGATGCTGGGGCTATAGAGAGATGCTGTGGCAAGAAGGCAGGTCTAGGAAGAGGTCATGTGGCTGTGGAGTGATCCTAGGGCTGTGAGAGATGCAGCTGTGGAGAGAAGGCGGGCTAGGAAGACGTCATGAGGCTGCGGGCTGATGTTGGGGCTGTAGAGAGATGCTGTAGTTGTGGAGAGAAGGCGGAGTTAGGAAGAGGTCCTCTGGCTGTGGAGTGATGCTGCAGCTGTGGAGAGAAGGCAGGGCTAGGAAGAGGTCATGTGGCTGTGGAGAGAAGGCGGAGCTAAGAAGAGGTCCTCAGGCTGTGGAGTGTTCCTGGGGCTGTAGAGAGATGCTGCAGCTGTGGAAAGAAGGGGGGCTAGGAAGAAGTCATGTGGCTGTGGGGTCATGCTGGGGCTGTAGAGGGACGCTGCAGCTGTGGAAAGAAGGGGGGCTAGGAAGAAGTCATGTGGCTGTGGGGTCATGCTGGGGCTGTAGAGAGAAGCTGCAGCTGTGGAAAGAAGGAAGGGGTAGACATATTTCATGTGGCTGTGGGGTGATGCTGGGGCTATAGAGAGATGCTGTTGCGAGAAGGCGGGGCTAGGAAGAGGTCCTGTGGGTGTGGGGTGATGCTGGGGCTGTAGAGAGATGCTGTGGCGAAAAGGCGGGGTTAGGAAGAAGTCCTGTGGCTGTGGGGTGATGCTGGGGCTATAGAGAGATGCTGTTGTGAGAAGGCGGGGCTAGGAAGAAGTCCTGTGGCTGTGGGGTGATGCTGGGGCTATAGAGAGATGCTGTGGAGAGAAGGGAGGGCTAGGAACAAGTCCTGTGGCTGTGGGGTGATGCTGGGGCTGTAGAGCCCGAACAACTGGGTCGAGGAGAGGCGCTATATGCAGGTCCCACCTGAGTCCTTGCTTGGCCCAGAGTAGGACGCGCGGGTGCCAGCAGGTAAGACGACTTTTACCCCAATACTGCACCGAAAAAGTTTATCGGGCATGAGCTGAGAGGGGTAACGTGGCCGCGTCCCCTAAAGGGATCTCAAAAGAGCAGCTCTAGTCAAAGGGCACAACCCGCCCTTCGGAAAGACCCACACAGCCATATTTTCCTAACTTCTTGCTAAGCCAGGTGTTTGGGGTTCAGACGGGGTCCAAAAGTCAATGTGTGTGGTTTTTGCAGTATATTTATTTTTCCAGTTTTTGTCAGATGCCAACTTCGACAAAGCCCGAGAGCGACACAGCGCTACCCTGCCGATAAGAGCACTAAAACAAACGCTTTCAAGTAAACAGATTACAGAAACAAACAGAAAAAAGCGCGCGCACCTCGCGCGGCAGCAGGGGGAGGGGAGAGAGGAGGGGGGCCTGCGCAGGTTTCCCTTGCGGGAGCGAGCAGCAAGGCGCGATAATTGCTAACATATGGCGCCGCTGCTCGCTCCCGCAAGGGAATCGCCAAACGTGCACGCGTTGCCATTCAAAGCAATGCAACGCGTGCACGTTTTTGCCTGAAAAAGGGAATCGATGGCTAAAGGTCTGTTTCCTAAGCAGCGCATGCGCGCTGCGTAGGCGAGACCTAAAACGGAGGCACATTAAAATAAAATATGTGCCTATGATCACACACTTTGTTCAAGGGGGAAAGCCATGGTTGATTGAAGGTATTCTGGTTTTATATTGTGCAATAGAGGGGCCAGATGGGTATCTCTTTCTCCTTTTTTACATGAAAGTATATTGCTTTGTTTTTATTCTTGCTGCACAACATTAGACCATAGGTGGCACACATAAGAAATGAAAGCTCGGCTCGTTTTGGGCTTGAGTGTCCAAGAGGACCTCGAGCTGAGCCAGATTTGGGCTTCTCGCTTGATTCCTTAGTGGCTTGTCCACCTCTACCATTGGTCTGTGAATATGTGATGTCAGTTCATAAGGCAGCAGCTTTCTACTTCAGTTGACAGCACTGCTGCCCTGTGCATAATGTCTTATGAGTACACAGTGCTGCAGCTTACGTGGTCTGGACTGCAGCACAACTACTCCAGGCATAGGACCCTTAAGTTCACCGTGCTGTAGCTTGCAAGTCAGACTGCAGGATACTTCCCTGGTCAGGCTTTATGTGAATAGGGCTACAGTATGGCTACCCTATGCAAACAGGTTTAAAACGTCACGAAGCTGCAGTTTCATAGCCTGGACAGTAGCTATGTTGCCCTGTTCAGGTGAACATTAACTTCCTTGACACAATAGCTTCCCAATATAACCTACACAAAGGTTGACATAGTTCCACTATTCTGCAGCCCTAATATACATTCTATACTAGTCCTAATGTCACGATGGTGACTTTGAGTCAGTCCTGTGTATTCTCTTATAGAACTAAGTTTAATTGAAAACGTAAAACTTGGTGCTGTTAGTTTGAAGCCGCCCTCAAGACATGGCACGTTAATAGCCGTGTTACAGCATTATTGCCCTTTGTAGAGATGCCAATTGTCTGTGATGCAAATAAACTTCTGGGTTGTGTTGCACAACCAGATAACGCACAGTATCAGAGAGGTGGAGCCTTATATAGCGACTTCAGGATGGTCATATTGTTTACAGAAAGATCTCACAATTAAGGAAAGAAGGATATCAAATGATAAGAAGAAGTAGTGGGCTGAGCTAATGCCTTGAAATATGGGTGTCATTGGTTTGAACCTCAGTGTGGATAACTCAGCCTTTCAACTTTCCCAAGTTGATGAAATGATTACCAATGAGTGGGACGATGACACCCATTATTTTAGCACCTAGAGACCGCTCGGTTGGTGGCACGTGCAATGTTATAATCATTTTTGATGTGTGATGTCTCAAACCTGAATAGAACTATGTGGGCCCTTTTTGCAGCCATGCCAAGTGTAAACCAAGGTGCCCCATTATTAAGTCTGTACTATGAATGGCCTGACAATGTTCCCATTTTAAAACTTAATTTTTCCACTTAGGCGTGTTGTGCATGTGTTTGTGATTCAGAAAAAGTGCAAGTGATTTACTCACAGTATTGCACCACCATTTGAAATGTGAGTGGCCCTTATGACCCCACTGCACTAGTTGGCGCCCCGTCCACCTTTAGAAATCCCAGGCCTGCTAGGGCACTTTCTTGAAACACTCAATGAAACATGTGCCAAGTGCTTTAGCACCACATGCCCTCTGCGCTGTCTCTTTGTGTTTGTCTGTGACATCTGTGGGTCTTCTTGAATTAGGGGCACTCAAGTGGGCTTTCAAGGAAAAACTATTCTTTTAAAGACCTGGACAAATTAGACTTTCAGCAGAGTGACTTTAATTTTTAAAGCTCCAAGTGGACAAGAATCGTAGATGAGTTCATCAGCCAGTCCTGGCTGTAAGCCAGCAGCCCTTTGCATTCTGGTACTTGTAGTTTTATGTTTTATGCTATAGGCATGGACTTTGAAATCCAGGAATGCAAAGTACAGTGGGCCAAAAAAACAGAACTGTCTGAAGTGCCTACATTTGATAAGTGGCCAATCGGCAGCTAGGGGGGTAACGGCTCTAGGCATGAGTCTGGGTCCAGGATGACAGAGGGATGATGGCTCTCAAAGAATGCAGAATTCACTTGTTAACAACGTGGGGCCGGTATGAATAATTCTGGATTGATTGTCCGGGTGCTAACTCAGCAGACAGTTGTAAGTTCTTTACACATCACCGGTGAGGCCTCGTCTGCAGTATTGGGCCCAGTCATGAAGGTCACATCTGAAAAAACAATGCAAAATTATTAACGGGCCAGTCAGGGACATATTAAGACACCTTCACTCAAGGGAACAAAGACGTGCAAGGAAACAGGCCTTCCCCATCCACACACTCAGGATCTGTAACTACATCCCTGTAGCCATCAGGACCCCTATAATGATGCTCCAAGTTAGGAAGTAGCTGAAGATGCATGTCTTTTAAGAACACTACATCACAACACAGTAAGGAGTCCACCTCCCATCGCAGAACCCAGGACCTCCCACCCAGATTCACTGTCTGGTTGGATCTCTGCCTTTGACCCTATACAGCACTTAGCTGCCTTTCAACTATGTGTGCATTTTACAAATACCGTCAATATGAATACGATGGCACAAGGTTCAAGCATCAAGTCCTGCCTGTGGAGGCTCCATATTCTTGCATAGTCCGAGGGAGGCTATGAGTGCAGAGGCATGAATGAGAAACAGCAGAAGCTGTACACAGTGCAGTTGGCAAGCATTCTTTAGTGGTGGAACCCTCCGACAATTACAGACAAGAGACTGGTAGCTGGTGATGCTCTGAAGCAGCATTCACTCTGATGGAAATAGTAATGTAAGTACCCCAGCAGAAGTACGAAGGATTGGAGAAGAAATACATTAAAATGGCCTTCGACTAATGCCTGAGTTAGTTGTGCTGAGGAAGCACAGCTAACTTCGGAAACTGTTTTGGGTAGAAAGGGGGTAGGGACTCTGAGATGAGGTTGACCCTGTGGCCCTTATTTCTGGTGATATGTAATGTTTCTGTGCTATGTCATCTGGAAGAGAGAAGGCCGGTGTCCTTGTGTCTTGCAGTAGGAGTGAAAAGGGTGGATCCGCTCTTCAGGCCGGAGATAAAATGCAGAAAGGGCCAGACTAGCCACTCTAGCATTTCCTTTGTGCGCTGCAAGCTAAGGATGCTTAATTTAAGCTGGTGGACAAGAGAGTGAAAGGCATGAAGGGGTGTGGGCAGAAGGAGGAAGGGAAATATGGAACACAGTGAAAAGGGAGAAAGAAAACATGAGAAAGAACCTGCAAGAGTGAGATAATATGGAGGGAGAGTAGGTTGGTGGATGAACGAGCTAGGAGCTGAAATCAAGAGTAGACCGCCTTGGTATTCAACAACCTCGGCATTAACTAAAGGATGCATGCAAGCTTCTACTCGGCATTCACCAATGATACATGCAAGCTTCTACTCTGCATTTGCCAATGATGCATGCGAGCTTCTGCACGCCATTTGGCAATGATACATGCAAGCTTCTGTTAAAAAGAAAAAATAATTGGGTCTCCTGCAATTACTCTTTTACAAATGAAGCTTACTGCCTACCCAACAGTGCCCCCATGGCTCCCTTCATGTCTCCCTCCTGTAGTTTGGGGCCGATCTGAACATTTTTGTGCTGATTTTAGTTTCCAGTGTGGTGCTAAAGGCAGTGGAGGTAATGGCCAAGCTGCTGTTACCAATGATAATGGAATGTCAGCAGAGGATTCCACAGGCTGCAGATTATACAGGGTGGGAGGCAGTTCCCTCAGCGGCCCTCTTTCTTGGTCGGTTCCCCCAGAAAGTGATCAGAATGATCCCAAACACACACAGGGCAATGTCTAATAACAGGTCTGAGAGCTGGAAAACAGGAAAATACTCCTTTTTGGTTGGCAGAATCACTCATTTTCTTTTGACCAAGTGTTTCGCTACCACTCTTTCTCACGGCACTAGTCTTCCTGTATATATGTATTTATGTATGTATGTGGTATTTCTTTAGAAAGAACCCAGCCAAAAGGCAGTGGAGCACTGTACAGGATCAAAGACAAGCTCAAAGTCAACCAGTGGTGGTAGAGTTAGCAGGTTTCGGGGCTATTAATGCTTTGGGAAGTAGTGTTCTTTAAAGTGGTGTTTCTTCAATGTGTAAAATGTCCACCTGCAAGGGTTCCACCTTTCGTACAAAAAATGAACATTGTATTTGCACTATTTTTCTTTGATTTTGAAGTCAGGGGACTGCCATTAACTGCCTATTTGGTACCCACTCCCCTATATATTCTGAGAGTCAGTGTTGTGGTTGAATAGACGTTCCCTGCACCATGTCTGAGCCTTCAAGCATCATGAAGACAACCTTCAGCGAGATAGGAACGTCAAACACTCCTTAAGTTATCATTGGATCTGCTTTTAGGTAGATAGCCGAGCCCAAAACCTTCTTGCCAGAGATGCTTAGGGATATTGGAATCATCAGGCACCGTTTATTGAGTGTGCGGTCTCACACAACGGGCGATTTGTATAGGGTCACTGGAAAGTCCTCAAAGTTGTCCATGTCCCCCCCAGAAATTTAGAGGCATATTTACAAGCCCCTATCGCCACAACACCGTCAGTTTTCTTGACGTTGTGGTGACGATATGGACTTCTCCTTATTCCTTGTGAATAAGGCACCCTTTCATGCTATACTTAGCGTGAAAGGGGCGGCTGATGGGTGTTGTGGTGAGTGTTCCACCGCAACACCCATTGGTTTTGACACTGCTCCCTATTTACAAGGGTGGCATAAATATAGGGCAGCACTATGGTGCAAGGGTGCCTGCGTTGGCGCTAGACAGCTAAATCAGCACCAGTTCAGGGGGAAACGCAAGGCTGCGCCGTATTCTTGTAAATACGGTGCAGCCATGTGTTTCAGAAGTGGCGGAGCTCAGTGTTCAGTCAAGGAGGCTAACGCTGCGCTCCGCCACTTCCTTGTAAATATGCCCCTTAGCGTCTCCTAAGCCCCTGCGAAGCAGGCACCCTTGCACCATGGTGCACCAGCGCAGGCAGACAGCAGGAATGTGCCGTATCTTAGTCCATATGGCACATTCCTGCCCTCTCCATGTGACACAGCACAGCAAGTTGTCTTGCTGCGTTGCTCTGTGTCACATCACCGTAATTCTGGCCCAGGGTATCTAGTACAAGAGTGCGAAAAACGCGTAATTAGTATCTGTGTAATAACATACAATTTCAGAAAAATTCCATAAAATTCCATATAAGGCAAAACATTAGAATGTCAGGGGATGACTGTGAAAAGACAGTAGCTTGAGACGAGTGTTCAGCTTTGCAGTACTCTATTCAGATATCATAACAACCTCTGTTGTCTCTGAGGCAGAGCCCTGGGGCGAGACTGGAAGCTGGTGGTTTGACAGAGGAGAGGCGAGGCGCTGGGTGAAGTTTCCATACGTCCCAAGCGGTGAGGAGCACACTGAAGTGTTGCATTCACTTCCTATAACACTGACATGGCTGGGGGGGTCGAAGACCGCACCCCGACCCACAGGTGAGGTCCACCTGTACCCCAGAGCCAGGGAGGTGCCACAATGCGATGAAAGCCCTGCCAGCCTCAGGCTCGGGCTGGTCCGGTGGCCCATATCACTCTGCGGCCACCACAGGTCACAGCCACAGAGGCTGCTGAGGTTTATCTCATTAATGGACCTAAAATTAAAAATGAAGTAATGGGAGAGCGAAGGTCATACACGTTTCCAACAGATCATTAACCAATCTTTGGAGAAGGAAACAGGCTGGGATGAGTCTGCTCTGCTGATGTCGGCCCTTCACCGTCTCTGTGAGGTTCTAGGAGTGTCGGACAAAAGGCCTCTGTGGAGGGCAGGGTTGATCAAGGGATTCTTGTTTCACTTCCATCATGTGACATATGAAGTGTTAACCTTCGGCTTCCTCCACCAATTGCAGGTTGGCTTCGAGCTCACATTGACACTAGGTGACTCCTGGTTCCAGGGCCGGCTTTAGAGCTGGTGGCGCCCAGTGCGACAATGTTTTTTGCCGCCCCCCAATGACCACCTCCACCCCGGATTCCCTCCCCACCACCCTTTAACAGTCTCCATAACCACTCTCTCTCAGATGCATTTAATTAATTTTATAGCATCACTCATAAAAGTGAAGGGTGTCAGAGCACTTTACATAACACACACATTACACAGAGACTATCAATCATAGGTGTGTAAATCAGTGTATAGGAAATGTTACATTAGACAGAGGACAACAAGGGGTGGATTCACATATTATCCATACAGGTAGGCAGTATAGTTGAAGAGTACTTGGTCTGGAGAAGTACAAACTCTGAATATAAAATGTCTCTTTAATAACAGGAACTGATTTGTACCCAAATGAACACTTTTTGCAACATTAGAATAATGAAAGTCTGGGGAAAAAATCCATACGCTCTAATCTATACCTTGAAGTCTGCACGCAGTTCTTTGACAGTTAATAGCTCACTGTAAACTGCAACTAACAAAAGGCGGTCTCTGACAAAAGCAGTAACCCACTGACCTGTTTACATTACATTCACTTTGTGATCTGCATGGTACATGTTCTTTGCAGCAGGCATATTGACCTTCTGCGCTACCTTACCATGAATCAAAATTTCCACGAGTTAAAACTTCTACTAGACAGAACTCCGATCTTGCCTGGAAGAACATTAATCACCAGAGTTTTCTTGACATATTAATTGTTGCCTGAAAATTGCTGGAGGCCAGGAACGTTGCAGCAGGTGCTTTTAAGCACAATATAAACTAGCACCGGTCGCACCGCCCTAGAGCCGGCCCTGCCTGGTTCGCTACCCCTCCAGGCGAACTCGGGCGGGTAAAGGCTGAAACCCACAGGATCTGCGATATTAGGGTACGAGAGAGGGTCATTTTATTAGTATTTTATTTCCACTGGCCTCAGCCCTTCTCACAGGCTGCTCCAAGTGCCTCCAACATCACCATTGGGTAGCCCTCATGTACATCAAAGAACAAAACCTGCTACCGTCTACATCATAGCTCACTCCAGCTGTATACACATCATAGTACGGTTGCATCTACTTCAAAGCTCACTCACTGCTACATAAACACAACATACCTCACTCCCATCCAAGGCTATCTCACTCTGAGCCTTGCATGTACCTCATACCTTACTCTTATCCAGGTCCAACTCACTCCAAGCTAAGTATGTACCTCATAACCCGCTCTCCTCCAGGTTCTATCCCACTCTGAGCTATGTATGTCGTCATACCTCACTTTCGTCCAGGTTCTATCCCGCTCCCAGCTGCCCTTCAGTCATCACTCGCTCCTAGGTCTGATCCCTGTCACTGCTCGCTCCCAGGTCTAATCTATATTACCACTCGCTCTCAGGCTTGATCTATATCACCGCTCGCTCCCTGGTCTGATCTATGTCACCACTCGCTCCCATGTCTGATCTATTTTACCTCTTGCTGCTAGGTCTCATCTAAGTAACTGCTCACTCCCAGGTCTGATCTATATCATAGCTCTCTCCCAGGTCTCATCTAAGTAACTGCTCACTCCCAGGTCTGATCTATATCATAGCTCTCTCCCAGGTCTCATCTAAGTAACTGCTCACTCCCAGGTCTGATCTATATCATAGCTCTCTCCCAGGTCTGATCTATGTTACTGCTCACTCCCAGGTCTGATCTATGTCAACGCTCACTCCCATGTCTGATCTATGTCACTGCTCACTCCCAGGTCTGATCTATGTTACTGCTCTCTCCCAGGTGTGATCTATATAACCGCTCGCTCCCAGGTCTGATCTATGACACTGCTCGCTCCCAGGTCTGATCTATGTTACAGCTCGTTCCCAGGTTTGATCTATATCACCGCTCGCTTCAAGGTCTGATTTAAATCACCGCTCGCTTCAAGGTCTGATTTAAATCACTGCTCGCTTCAAGGTCTGATTGAAGTCACCGCTCACTCCCAGGTCTGATCTATGTCACTGCTCGCTCCCAGGTCTGATCTATGTCACCGCTCGCTCCCAGGTCTGATCCATGTCACTGCTCGCTCCCGGGTCTGATCTATGTCACCGCTCACTCCCAGGTCTGATCTATGTCACCGCTCACTCCCAGGTCTGATCTATGTCACTGCTCACTCCCAGGTCTGATCCATGTCACTGTTCGCTCCAAGGTCTGATATATGTCACCGCTCGCCCCGAGGTCTCATCTATGCCACCGCTCTCCACCAGGTCAGATCTATGTCACCGCTTGCTCCCAGGTATGATCTATGTCACTGCTTGCTCCCAGGTCTGATCTATGTTACCGCTTGCTCCTAGATTTGATCTATATCTGTACTCGCTCCAAGGTCTGATATATGTCACCGCTCGCCCCGAGGTCTGATCTATGCCACCGCTCTCCACCAGGTCAGATCTATGTCACCGCTCGCTCCCAGGTCTGATCCATGTCACTGCTCGCTCCCAGGTCTGATCTATGTTACCCTTCGCTCCCAGGTCTGATCTATATCACCGCTCACTCCCAGGTCTGATCTATGTCACCGCTTGCTCCTAGTTCTGATCTTAAGTCACTGCTTGCTCCCAGGTCTGATCAATGTCACTGCTCGCTCCCAGGTCTGATCTATGTTACCGCTTGCTCCCAGGTGTAATCTATGTCACCACTCTCTCCCAGGTCTGATCTCTGTCAACGCTCACTCCCAGGTCTGATCTATGTCACTGCTCGCTCCCAGGTTTGATTTATATAACCGCTTGCTTCAAGGTCTGATTTAAGTCACCGTTCGCTCCCAGGTCTGATCTATGTCAGCGCTCCCTCCCTGGTCTGATCTATGTCACCGCTCGCTCCCAGTTGCCTCATTTCATGAGTTAGACATTCTCTCTACAGTGCAGGTATAGTTTATTCCTACTTCTCTTCCTTCTTGGTTCTAGGCCAAACATTTATGCGCACTTAGCATGTTCTCCACCCAGGCTGCATTACAGCCTGGGTGGAGAACGTGCCCAGGCTCCCAGCCCCCATCTGAGCACCGAACCACGGCGCTCAGATGAATCACAACGCTGCATTGCAGCATTGTGATTGGCTCAGAGGTGCCTAGGTGCTTCCTGTTCAGGTCAGAGGAGAGATGTGACAAGGAGGACCCAGCGAGGAGGTAAGTTTAATTTTATTTTTTATTTACCCTTTTCCCCCCACCTCCCCGCCCTGCCACCCCGATCCCTGCTGGCTGCCACTGCCATTGACTCAGTGTAAAAGTGCGTGTGAAAGGGTGAGAGTGATAGAGTGAACGGAGTATGAGTGTGTGCAAAGTGGATGGGGAAGGTTTTAACATATCTAAGGTGACCGAACCATGCAATAGTTCACAAATGTGTCTTACCCCATTGGCCTTTGGACTGGCAGAGCCTTCATCTGAAAAGAAAGATTAACCCGAATTTACCAACATAAATAGTTACTTGGACACAAAATATACATATTTCATACAGCATTTGTGAGACACATTTACAGGATGTGACATTTCAGACCTAAACTCGAATCACTACTGAGAGTAAAGATATGATGAAATAATATTTGATGTGTAAAAGCGGCAAATGTGAAAGCAGAGGAGGGACTGGGACATGATTCTGCAGAACTCTGAAGTCATACTTGCCCACAAATAAAATCTGAGCCTACTGGCGTAACATCATAGCAGCACAAAATGGTATCTTATAGTTGTTTCCTTCAGTAAAACACATAGTCCTAATCGGGGACTTAACTGGTAGGTTGCTACCTCAGTTTACATCTGCCAACCCTCCCCCTTGTGCCTAGCCTCTTCCAGTCTCCTCCACCAAAGCCAGTACAACACACAAGCCATGAGATCAGCGTACATGCACCCGTCACTTAAGAGTAGCGAGTTGTCTAAAGCTTAGATAACTCAGAACTCCTCCAAATGAATGCCTAACTTTAACAGATTAAGTCAGAAGCAGAGGACAGAGATTGCATCTCTTTCCCAGATGTGCTGTCTAAACTAATTGCATTAAGAAGGAGTAATACAGAGTTATATGTGTGAACTTTAGACCCTCATGACGCAAAAACTAGGCACTCGACTCATCTCTATAGGGCCCCAGGTCCCTAAAGAGGTTGCGTAGTCGCACAGAGACGACGTACGTGCATGCTCCGGCCACCTCGGGTCCCCTAAACGCTATTCTATGGCTGAAAGCTGACTAGAACTTGGGGCCCCTTGGTATATATGGCTTGGTAAATCTCTGTGTCTCAATGTCGAGCATGGTCCTAGCTGCACTGTCCAAACACCGTCATTTATGGGCGTGGAGGGTCTTCAGCGTTTGGGTGGAGAAGGAAGATGGAGCCAAATCTCACTCTGCCCCTGTCAGATCACTCCAGCTCCTAGACCGGTGGTAACAATCGGAGTCAGAGGATGAGCTGTGCATGATCCTCCTCACATGTCCATTCTAGAGTCCAATGCGCTACATACTTAGGCTCAGAGGTTTTTGGCTGCTATCCCAAACCCACGGTGTCCTGGTTACTATTTGATGCGGATCCACGTAGCACTAATGCGTCTGAACAAATAGTACCAAATCTCTCAGCTCGCGGTGTATTCGGACAAGTTAGCTACAATAGCCTTGCAAGGACACTATTGACTGATGCAAATGAGTAAAACATGCCACCCTGTCACCTGGTTACAGAATCAGGTGATAATTCAGGTGCATGTCTAGTGCCAAAGCGTTGGAACTCTCTGCCTAATTACCTCAGATCCAATTGCAATCTGTTAAATTTTGAGTCATGAGGCTGTGGTAGTAAAAAGTTTCCTAAATTCAACAACATCCTGCTTGTATCCATAGACACCATGGGGCATTATACTAAAAGTTTTTGCATCAGGGTTTTGTCACTTTTATGGCGCGACCCCAATGCAACATCCATTTTGGTATTTACGAAGCCATGCAAAGCCACCTTGTGTGATTTAGTAAAAACAAAGTAATGCAAGACAGGGTATATCGCTGCGTTACCTTCCATTGGGAAGGCGTTCCATGGGTGAAGCATGGGCGTTCTCTGTATACACCTATTTATTTTGCTGCATTCCCAGACTTTTAAAAAACCTGCGCCTCCCACAAGCAGGCATAACATAGATAAATATCTTTATTTCTACCAGTTGTTTCATTTTTCTATGTGTGCTGCATTCTGTAGTACATGTAAAAAGAGGAAAATGCATTTACTGGTTGTTTTTGTGCAGGAAGGTGTCCCTTCCTGCACATAAACAATCCTGGCTGTAAAGCAGGCAACTTTGCACCATGGCGCAAGGGTGCCTATGGTGGCATCGGGTAGCACACAATGCACCATGGCGCAAGGGTGCCTACGTTGGCGTCGGGTAGCACACAATGCACCATGGCGCAAGGGTGCCTATGGTGGCATCGGGTAGCACACAATGCACCATGGCGCAAGGGTGCCTACGTTGGCGTCGGGTAGCACACAATGCACCATGGCGCAAGGGTGCCTATGGTGGCATCGGGTAGCACACAATGCACCATGGCGCAAGGGTGCCTACGTTGGCGTCGGGTAGCACACAATGCACCATGGCGCAAGGGTGCCTATGGTGGCATCGGGTAGCACACAATGCACCATGGCGCAAGGGTGCCTACGTTGGCGTCGGGTAGCACACAATGCACCATGGCGCAAGGGTGCCTACGTTGGCGTCGGGTAGCACACAATGCACCATGGCGCAAGGGTGCCTATGGTGGCATCGGGTAGCACACAATACACCATGGCGCAAGGGTGCCTACGTTGGCGTCCGGTAGCACACAATGCACCATGGCGCAAGGGTGCCTATGGTGGCATCGGGTAGCACACAATGCACCATGGCGCAAGGGTGCCTACGTTGGCGTCGGGTAGCACACAATGCACCATGGCGCAAGGGTGCCTATGGTGGCATCGGGTAGCACACAATGCACCATGGCGCAAGGGTGCCTACGTTGGCGTCGGGTAGCACACAATGCACCATGGCGCAAGGGTGCCTCTGGTGGCATCGGGTAGCACACAATGCACCATGGCGCAAGGGTGCCTACGTTGGCGTCGGGTAGCACACAATGCACCATGGCGCAAGGGTGCCTATGGTGGCATCGGGTAGCACACAATGCACCATGGCGCAAGGGTGCCTACGTTGGCGTCGGGTAGCACACAATGCACCATGGCGCAAGGGTGCCTATGGTGGCATCGGGTAGCACACAATGCACCATGGCGCAAGGGTGCCTACGTTGGCGTCGGGTAGCACACAATGCACCATGGCGCAAGGGTGCCTATGGTGGCATCGGGTAGCACACAATGCACCATGGCGCAAGGGTGCCTACGTTGGCGTCGGGTAGCACACAATGCACCATGGCGCAAGGGTGCCTATGGTGGCATCGGGTAGCACACAATGCACCATGGCGCAAGGGTGCCTACGTTGACGTCGGGTAGCACACAATGCACCATGGCGCAAGGGTGCCTACGGTGGCATCGGGTAGCACACAATGCACCATGGCGCAAGGGTGCCTACGTTGGCGTCGGGTAGCACACAATGCACCATGGCGCAAGGGTGCCTATGGTGGCATCGGGTAGCACACAATGCACCATGGCGCAAGGGTGCCTACGTTGGCGTCGGGTAGCACACAATGCACCATGGCGCAAGGGTGCCTACGTTGGTGTCGGGTAGCACACAATGCACCATGGCGCAAGGGTGCCTATGGTGGCTTCGGGTAGCACACAATGCACCATGGCGCAAGGGTGCCTACGTTGGCGTCGGGTAGCACACAATGCACCATGGCGCAAGGGTGCCTACGTTGGCGTCGGGTAGCACACAATGCACCAGTGCTAGGAGACAGCAGAAACACGTCATATCTTAGTAGATACGGCATATTTCTGCTGTCTCCCTTTCACGCAGCGTTGCATGGATAAATAGTAAATCTGCCCCCATGGGCTCAGTATATCATTTGAGAATGATGTCATTGATTTTAACCACGCCCTATTAATAATGGGACGTGCTTTCTAACTTGTGAGGAGGTTATGAGGACACGTCAGAGTCTCATCTTGTATGAAACATCTGGAAGCTGCCAGCATGGAGTGACACTAGATGAAATAAGTCCAAATCCTTCCTTTAGACCTATTTCAATATTACCATACTGGTGTAAGTTACGGGAAAAGCGTCATTTACTCAGCTGGAGGATAATCCCAGTCTAGAGTCATCTCAGGCAAGACTCAGGCTGGAAGAAGTACAGGACTAGTAATGGTCCCTGTCCTCGATGACCTTCTCAGATGGGTGGATAGAGGTGAGCGTCATCCTTATGGATCGCTCAACCACGAAACCCTGCTCACCGACTTGGCTTGGCTTTTCCGGCTCTCTTGTAAGTGGACTCATCTCTTTTCAGCTAGTGAAGCCCTGCATCCTTTTTGAACCCGAGCCGAGACCATTAAACATTTTTTGTGTCTTTTCTGCCCCTTTATTATGTACCATCTATATGCTTCTCTTTTCCCTGCTCGTGAAGCAACCGCAGGGAAGATATTACCTATTTGCTGATGACACCCAGTTCATTTGGGGATTTTCTCGCAAACACTGAAACACTGTGTTGATGAGTCTTTCACGCTGCATTCCACATTCTATGCTCCATTGCTAAGAGGTGTGGAATGCAAGGTGAAAGATAACCAAGGGAAGATTCGGTTTAAATCAGGTGGAGACTGGAGGCTGTTGAGACTGTGGCCAATAAACCAACTCTTCTACAATCAACTGTCTTTGGGGTGATTTGTGAATACTTCCACAAACATCCTCAATGTCCCTCAGCCTTTCTTGGACACATTGGTGGATGTCACTGAGTTACATGAAACTGAACCCTTTGAAACCAGAGCGGCCAGTTACTTCAGCAGGTAGCATAACCTCTGAATTATTACAGAGGCCAGAAGCTATGGGGCCTTGTCCACCCCCTCTTAAATCGATCACAATCTTGGTAGGTGGACTGGTGACAATCTATCGCTAGAGACACAGATTTCCAAAGCTGCAGCGCCTCCTTTCTCCAAATGAAGACAATGTGCCGAACTCTTCCTTATACTGAGAATGGCTTTCCGTGTCCCTATTGTCAGTGCTCTAGTCCAGGCTTGACTGGATGATGGAAATGTGATGTATCTATCTACCTCTCAAGGAGCAAAGACTCATCCTCAGATGATCCACAATGCAACTGCCCAACTCATTAAAAGTGCCCCAATGTGCCAACACCTCCCCTCAGAATTAAAACCCCTCCCCTGGCCTCCTATCAGGAGCAGCGTAATCTTCAAGCCTATAGTCAAGGTCCATAGAGCTATGAACCAGGGCATATCCTGAAATTATGGCTGTCGCGTTCGGGTAGCACAAGCCTGCTAGGATTCTTTGGACCTCTGGAAGTCCCCAGAATTAGAGCAGCTTGTTCTAGTGAACATGCCTTCTCTGTTGCAGCAGCTAAGACATGGAACTCTCTTTCATTATTTCATCGAAAGGAACCTACTCTTAATCAGTTCAGAAAGCTGCGGAAAACGTTTTGCTGAACAGGTAACATATGTGGCTTTTGCAGCTCGTATTAAGTTTCAGTTATCGAGAACCATGAAAGTTGAGTACACATTTTAAGAAAACATTTACTATGGTATGTGGCCCAAGAAACACTAAAACCCGTACCCTAAATATTGATGGCAAAACTTTAGATAGGGTTAGTTCCTTTTCCTACTTGGCCTGGAGTTTGATGGATGTACTTGGCTCACTTGTATTAAAAACAGAATATCCCGATATACACGAGCTGTAGGTACCACTTCCTCGCTTGCCATGTCTATTGGTAAAAAGCCTATCGCCCCTATTTTAGAGATATATAACCGGAAATGCCAGCCGATTTTAACGTATGGAATGGGAATCTGGGGATGTACATGTGATGCAGACGGAAGAAGATTCAGTCGCCGGCTACTAGGCGTTCCTCCCTCAACCCCGCATTTCCCCCTACACCTGGAGCTAGGCATGGAGTACGTCCAGGACACCATCAATGCTGCCTCTTTGGCTCTTTGGTGCTCAATGTGGTCTAATGAAGAAGCCAGACTTAACTGGGCAGTCATTAGAGACTGTTTAATTTGTGTTCACGGTTTGGCCATCCCATGGCTACAATATATTAAAAATCGCTTCTCAGCTCTTGGCTGTGCCAATTTGTTCGAGCATCCCGAGTCCATCCAAGAAAACAACATATATTGGGTCCAGGACAGTTTTCGTAAGCACAATTGTTATTCATCAGGCATACTGCTACACTGGACATGATGCTCCTGGAATTAAATTTTTCCCACTGTGGCTTTATTTATTTATTTTAAATCAACAAAATGACTTTTCTATATGTGGTTGCTTTTAATATGCGTGTATATTGTTATATTCGATTTGACGCTCCTGGAACCAAACATTACGCACTGTCATTTTATCAAATGTAAATCAGCACAATGATTTCTTTTTTTAATTGTGGTCGATTCTTTCTAACATGTGTGCACTATGTAGTATGATCATTTATCGTGTGTATCTTTTATGATCTGCCTTTGGAAGATTGAATAAAGACAATTGAGTTGAATTGTACACATGTGCTAAAGAAATAACTGGTAAAATAGCATTAACACATCATGAAATACACAGCCCCCACACACAAACAAGGGACACACAAATGACTGGTATCTGGCTTCCTAAAATCTTTGTCCTTCTAATATTCAACTTGTTTTTTAGCCATGGATCGATCAGGCATTGATCACCTGACAGTGTCTTTTAAAATTGATAAGCTTGGCCCTCAGAGCATCTAATAAAAGTCCAAAAACGCAGTAGATGAAAACCTTTTCTATTGGCTTGTATACATCTGTTAATCAATCAATCACAGAATTTGTAGAGCGCACTACTTACCCGCGAGGGTCTCAAGGCGCTGGGGAGAGGGAAGGGGGGGGGGATGCTGCTACTGGTCGAACAGCCAGGTCTTGAGTAGCCTCCTGAAGGTCAGCAGGTCTTGGGTCTTTCGTAGGCTTAGTGGAAGGGTGTTCCAGGTCTTGGCGGCGAGGTGTGAGAAGGATCTGCCGCCGGTGGTTGTTCTTCGAATGCGGGGGACGGTGGCGAGGGAGAGGTCGGCGGAGCGGAGCTGGCGGTTGGGGACGTAGAATAAGAGTCGGCTGTTGAGGTAGGCTGGGCCAGTTTTGTGGAGTGCCTTGTGTGCGTGGGTGAGGAGTTTGAAGGGGATCCTCCTGTCGACGGGGAGCCAGTGCAGGTTCCTCAAGTGGGGGTGATGTGGCTGTGGCGTGGTACGTCGAGGATCAGTCGTGCGGAGGCGTTTTGTATGCGTTGCAGTCGCTTGATGAGCTTGGCCGGGGCTCCCGCGTAGAGGGCGTTCCCATAGTCCAGTCTGCTACTGACGAGGGCCTGGGTGACTGTTCTTCTTGTGTCTGTCGGGATCCACCTGTAGATCTTGCGAAGCATGCGGAGGGTGTTGAAGCAGGAGGAGGAGACTGCGTTGACTTGCTTGGCCATGGAGAGCGTTGAGTCGAGGATGACTCCCAGGTTGCGTGCGTGGTCGGTGGGTGTCGGGGCTGCTCCCAGCGTCGTTGGCCACCAGGAGTCGTCCCAGGCTGAGGGGTTGGAGCTGAGGATGAGGACCTCCGTTTTGTCCGTGTTCAGCTTTAGTCGGCTGATCTTCATCCAATCGGCGACGGCCTTCATTCCTTCATGGAGTTTGGCTTTGGCTCTGTTAACGGAACAATGAAGCGTTCTTGTCCCACTAAAACCGGGGAGTGGGTGTAAATATACAATACGTACCTGGAAGAAGTATATGAAGTCTTAGTCCCCATTAGGGAGGCGTTTTACTCATGATAACCATCGACCATCCCAGAGCTAGCATCTTGAGTACTTGTGTATAAGTATTACAGAAGTGGCCACGTCTACTAAGTACAGCACTAGAGTTGAATCTGCCAGAAGATGCATCTGAGATCCTTGGCGAAGCCTCCAGGGTCCACCCTCCAATGAGCCTAAAACAATCTACTAATAAAATGCCATCTGCACCCAGCATTCAGAACCAAGTTCTGGAGAAATTTACATGGGTATGTGAGTATTCTGGCCACACTGATAGGAAAAATCTTTTTCACCATTTTGACAATTGAAGCATCTTTGATCTGGCCATGCTCACTAGTTAATTTGACCTCAGCTGAAATAGAGCTCATTATTAGAGCCATGAATATCACTTCAGTATCCAGCTGGAAACTGCTCTTCCTTCATGGTCAAGGAACTATCTCCAGTTTTAGTGACTAAGTCTAACAGGGCCCTTGCAGAGGGCCATATTCCAGATTATTCACAAAATCTTGTGCAACTCTGCTGATAAAAACACATCCTTAGATCCAAAGGAACCAGACAGCCAAAGGCCTATGCGGAGCTCCATTTTTAGTAAAGATCTTGGAGGAAGTAGTAACCTGACAAATCACTCTGTGTCTTGAGCAGCACAGTCTGCTATGAGGGTTCCAGTGCAGTTTTAAACCCGACAAGAGCACAGAGACAACTTTGAGGTCTGTATGGCAAAGATGACCAAGGGTGGCAGGTGAGCGTGCAGCAACGCTGTTGGTGATCTTGGATCTCACAACTGCTTTATGCACCATTGACCGTATGCCCTTCTACATCCTCTCCAGAATGAAGCTTGAGAAGTTTCTATCAAATCGATCATTACAGGCTGTAAGAAAAGGGGAGTATGTTCCAAGTGCAGTTATATTGTGGGTCACCACCTGTCACCAGTATGATTTAATGTCTGAGTGAAGCCCCCACACAATCTATTTGTAACACAGGGGACAGGATTTCATAATTATGCTGATGACACCAAACTGGTTCTATCATTGAGCAACGATTATGAGACAGATGTCAACCTCAGGTTTTGATACGTTCTTTGAGGGTACTCCCACAGAGTCACAGGGTTCGGATTTCTAACCCCCCTGCTGGAAGGATTTAGCCAATTTGCTAATACGAATTAGAAATCCACTTGGACTGCAACCCATACACCACCCACTGAGCGTACTATGAGGGAAGTGTTTCCTGGTAACAATCAGTCCCACAAGATGAGTTCAGGGACAGAGTGGAACTCCAAACTCTCTTTATTAATGAGTAACACACTCAAAGGTGGCATAAAAACATGAGTTGTATTTTAAAGTGTTTATTTTAAAATCCTAACCTAGTGCATGAAATGTGAATCGTGACCACACAAAATATGAAAAGCAATGCCGAGAAACAGGCCATTGAAAAAGGAAAACAGCAAGAACAACTCTAGCATTATTAATGAGTTGAGATTCTCCTAACTAAACACTTTTCTAAACACTAAGCTATGTTTTATCGGAAGCAATAAACAGCAAGTCTCTTCTCGACTTTCAGCGTGCGATGGCTCCCACAGCGCAGCATGCGTGTCATCTCATTATGAAATGGCAAGACAGGTATTTCATATTGCAGCTTGTTCATGGAGAGAACATAAACAGTGACTGTGGAGAGGTGTGGTGCAGCGGCCAGGGTAGCTGACTCCGGAGCACAGGGTTCACGGTTCGATCTCCGGCGGCAGCTCAGCACCATGTGACTCTGGGCAATAGCTCACTTAATTTCCACTCTGGCCCCCAGCGCCTTGAGACCCGTAAGGGTGAGTAGCTGCGCTATATAAAAACCGACTTACATTTACTGTCTGAAGGCCACGTCTTCTCGCTGACGCCATCATCTAAAGTTGATGCTGCAAGCTGGCGTGACCTCAGCCTCGATAACACTGGCGCAAATCTCTCTCTAATTTATATAGTCCGATACCTGGGTTTTTATAGGATCTGATTATCGATTGTATCTTATATTTTGAAAACAATGTGGGACTAGCAGACACTATTCCAACAAAAAGACAAAACAACCATGGTGACAAAGGCGTTCACTTGGTTATCGTAATGATAAAAGCAGGTGCATAGGGTGCAGACATTTCTAGTGTTTCTACCCATGATTGAAAACTTCCCACTTTCTATGAAAGAACAAGAGTCAGAATAACACAGGGTTTGGAATTAGTAGAGTCTGTGGGGACAAAACGATGGAAATGGAAAAGTCTGAACAGGAACTGTCAGAGTGTTCACAACAGTTTTGACTGCTGATACCAGCAAATGGATGAAGCACAGAGGACTAACTTTCAGCTCTATCAAAACTGAACTGCTACCAGTGAATCTGAGGGTTGCAGTGGACAAACTGTTTGCTGTCTACAACTCTATGACAGTAGGGGATTTTGAATTTAGCCTCAAGAAAAGGGTAAAGTCCCTAGAAGTGGTCTTAGATAATCACCTTAACATGGAAGATCAGGCAAACACTCTTAGCTGTAGTTTGTGTCAGCTAAAGGTGGACGCACCCTAGAAGCACATGAGCACGCTTGAGAAAATTCAAAATGCCACCTTGAGAGTTGTTTCTTGTGTCAAACTTCGGGTGCACATAACTTTAACACTTCATAAATGACACCGGCTACCAATGGTAGACAGGATGAAATATTGTGCCCCAATGACACTCCAGAAAGTTGTTTATCAGAGTGGTCCAGATAACTGGCCTTTAGACTCCAATTTTATGCTCCAATGAGGCACCTATGGCCCTAAGTTCAGGTTCTGCTGGTTTCCTACAAATTTAAGTAGACAGCGCTGGCTGGCAAGCAGCTACAGGGAGCACAGGTGACACGGTGGAATGGCCTAAAGTTGGAATTAAGGAATGTCTCATCCATAAAGGGCTCCAGAAAAACTTAAAACTTTTCTGTTCTAGTGAGATTTGAGATTGGAAACTGTACCAGAGCCTGAATACTCTGGGGTTTAGGCACCTTATGAATGGACTTGACTCAGACTAGCAGCTTCTATGTAAACACTGGCTCCTCCGTTCTCTGGCAATGTACACCAGTTGTGCTTGTCTTTAAGCGGGTGTGAATGAGGTAAAAAAGGATGGCCGAACAAACATGTTACCTTCCCTGCTGGTGCAAGTGGGCAAGTGATGTAAGAGGATGGGATATAAGAGGCTTGGAGCCTGAGGGAGGAGGATACCTGAGGCTTCTAGCGTCTCATGGAGACTTCATTGCACTAAATGAGGATCAAGCAATAAATTCACTTTTTGTACAGCAAACGTGTATGCTGGCCAGAGTGTGAAACAGTGTGAGAGTGTGGAGTGGGTCAGGGGAAGAAGGTCTTTCCGGGCACCATCACGAGGCACCAGTCTATGTATCATCCCTCCTAGTACACCATGTCCCTCTGGATTGTGACTGTCATGACTCTTTCTTAGGGTGTTTCATGAAAATAACAATATACGGGCAACTGATGGCTGGAATGTCTGTGCTTAGAGAAGCTTTCGATGCACCATTTTGGTGGAGAAGGCGAGTGCTGGAATATGGGGTAATTACAGACTTGAATTATACAGCTCTCCATCCGCTCCAGCAAAAGAGCAGACAACAGTCTTCAAACATTGACCTCAGCAGCCATGGAGCCCTACTACTCTGCAAACACAACACTCGTCCAACCATGCACTTGTTCACTCTACAGTGTAACACTCATCTGATAAAGTGCTTTGATGCCTCTCCAAAGGTTTGAAGCACTATACAAATGTCATCACAGTTACTTCTGTTCTGCTGACAATGAAGGCACTAACTTGCCATGGGAAGAGTGTAGGATTAGCATTGTCCTGAAGTTAGACCACGAGCTCTAAACATAGCTTTGTATGGCCGATTTAGTTTCTTGTATCAGACCCTAAGGAGACAAAGCTTCAGCAGAAGGGCTGTTCTTTCTCAAAACATATCTACGCTCTTGGAGGTCCCTGTCCAGAAACTGAAGAGGCCCCATTTTTTACCTTTGTCAATTTCTGTACTTACTGTTGTTTGATGCCATCTAAGCAGACTCCCCCGCAGCTGCGTACCTAAAGGAAGAGAGACGAGAGATAATCATCACTGGACACTACTGGGACAGATGGACGTCAATACAAAGGGTGAGCCGCAGGTGTTAGAATGTGGTGGAGAGAGGACACAGCCTTAGAGAGCTGTGACACTGGATCCGGGAGGAATCTCTGGATTAAGGTTCATAGTGGGGCACAAGCAGGAAAGTAGAAGTTTAACATCTATCGAGAAGGCCGTACAGTTAAGAAATAAAATACCTTCATGGTCCAAACAAAGTTAAGTACAAAGTCAAAAATGTAATAAGACAAATATCACAAAAAAAGTAAATTCAATCAAAAGATCAAACATTATAAAGATATCAAAAGCTGTCTCATATTAAAACATAGATAAAAGACATTAAATGCTCTCAAACTCACAATGCAAATGCAAATAATATGAATAAAGTAGGAAGAGGGCTTCCCAAAAATGTCAGCCAGTTCCAGTAGCAGAGTTACTTTAAGGAAAAGTACTGAAAGTAGCAGGACTTTCTCCTGAGACTTCAGTCGGGTTTATCCAGATGAATGGAAATTCCATAACACTGATTAAAGGAGCCAAAAGTAACCAGTTCAAACGGATCCACGTGAATTCTACACAACATGGAAGATGCTTCGCCAGTACTCTAGATGTTCTGAAGAGATGTAAGTCCCACTGGGTGTGAGCAGGCTTCTCTGGCAGCACCTGGACTGGCCTGTGAGGGGCCCCTCAGTGTAGCAGCAGCAGCCCTGGACATCTTTTCTGCCATTCACCTCTAGGCAGATTCTCTTACTGGAGGGCTTACACCGCTCATTTGAGACGATAAACAAGTGGCTAATGTCGCTGAAATTCTCAGCCATTCATTTTGAGTATTTCTAGTCGCTTGTTCCTTCTCTGGTAACATTATTTAATGCAACAACTGTAATCCAGAGTTGCATGCACCCTAAAATACTATGAGAGCGTACCCTTACCTCAGCCGTGTGACAATGGTGTACACTTTAAAATTTATTTTATTTAGAAAGTTTTCTATAGTGCGAACATGACCACCGAGGGTATCAGAGTGCTTTACAGTTTATACATCAAGAGGGATACAAGCAGTCAAAACAGAACAAACAGGACGAAAATTTACAGTCTTGTAGAGCCAGGCATCCTCGGGAGCCCTGGCAGCTGGGCAACAAATCTGCAATCTCAATTTCCAATGGAACAGCCTATCTAAGGCAGAAATTTCTTCATCAAAAACACTTTGACTTCCTTTTTGAAGAGGACAGTGGAAGGAATGACCCTGACTTCGGGGGGTAGGGAGTTCCAAATCCTCGGTGCAATACCTGAAAAGGCTTGATTGTAGGTTTTTCTTTTCTTTAATTTTTGTGGTTTGAGCAATAGGGTGATGGCGCTTCTGGAGGCTCTCGAACCACATGAGAGCTCCAGTTTTTAAGCGAGGTACAACGGGGTATTGAAATGAAAGGCTTTGTGTGCCATGCATGCAATTTTTAACTGTATCCGAGTTTCATATAGAAGCCAGTTCAGGGATAGCAGGAATGGTTATATATGGTTGTGTTTTTTAGTGCCTGTTAACAGCCTAGCAGCAGAGTTGAGGGCAACCCTAAGAGGAGCCGTCTTCGCTCCATGAAGGCCGCAAAGGGTTGCACTGCCATAGTCCAGCTTTGAGATCACTAAGGCTTGCACCGCAACCTTTAAATCATGAGAAGGGAGAAAAGGTTTAATTTTCCTTAAGATGCGGAGTTGGAAGTTCGCTCCTTTGGTGAGGGAACTGATGTGCTTCTGCATGTTCAGACTTTTGTCTAGCATTATTCCCAGAGAGGTTGCGGAATCAATGAGGTGCAACGTACAGTTAAGAGCAGTAATCTGATTCATCCATTGTTCTATGACCGGAGATTGCTTGTATGGTGCGATTAGGAGGAATTCCGTTTTGAGAGCATTTAGCTTCAAGTGGTTATGAGTCAGCCAGCTTTGTGTTTTCAGTAGGACTGAGTTGAGGGACCTGATGTCCTCAGAGGAGGAGATCTTCAGGTATAGTTTGGTATCATCAGCGCACATGTGATAGTGAATGCTGGATGATTTCAGAATTTCTGTCAGAGGCTCCCTGAACAGGTTGAAGAGTGTGGGTGAGAGCGCTGAACCCTGTGGAACCCCCAGCGTGACCGGAGAAGGATGAGAAAGGGACTGGTTTACCTTGAAGCTTTGGGTTCTGTTATGAAGGAATGAGGAGAACCAGTTTAGTACAGGCCCAGACAACCCCATCCTGTGTTCCAGGAGGTCAATTAGGTTATCGTGTTTGACAGTATCAAATGCTGACGAATGGTCGAGAAGGATCAATAGGCAAGATTAATTTTGATCCAACATTCTTACCGGATCATCTACAATGTGCGTTAGCGCAGATTCTGTACTATGGCCCGGGCGGAAACCAGATTGACATTGATCCAGGAGTTACTCTGGTTACAGAGTTGGGCGAGCACACATTTCTCCAGGAGTGGAGATGTTAGAGATTGGGCGGAAGTTATGAAGGTCCGTGGGATCAGCAGATGGTCTCTTTAGAATTGGGGTAACTTGCCCCGATTTTAGGCAATCTGGAATAACACCTTGCCGAAGTGAAGCATTGACCATCATAGTCCAAAGTGGGAGTAAGGAGGTTCTAATTTCAGAGAAGAGGTTCGATGGCAGGGGGTCGTTGTAGTGATTAGAAGGTTTCAGAATAGACAGCGTTTTGCGTATAGTGCTCTCCCTCAGCCATGTGGGGATGCTGTACCCTTACCTCAGCCGTGTAACAATGGTGTACACTTATGTCAGCTGTGTGACGATGCTGTACCCTTATCTCAGCAGTGTGATGATTGTGTACCCCTATCTTAGCGTGTGATGATGATGTACTCTTATGTCAGCTGTCTGACAATAGTAAACCATTACCTTAGCTGTGTGAGGATGGTGTACGCTTACCTGAGATGTGTGATTATATTGTACCCTTATGTCAGCCATGTGATGATGGTATAGCCTTACTTCAGCCATGTGATGATCGTGTACCAAAACCTCAGCCATTTGACGATGGTGTACCTTATGTCAGCCGTCTGACGATAGTGTACCCTTCAATCAATCAATCAATCAGGGAATTATAAGCACGCTACTCACCCGTGAGGGTCTCAAGGCGCTAGGGGAGTGGGGGGTTTGCAGCTCCGTTCAGCCGAAGAGCCAGGTCTTGAGATGCTTCCTGAAGGTGTTCAGGGAGGGGGCATGGCTGATGTCTGCCGGTAGCTCGTTCCAGGTCTTAGCAGCAATGTGAGAGAACGATCTTCCGCCTGCTCTGGCTCTGTGGATGCGCTGGGTTTCAGCCAGTGCGAGGTTGGATGATCGCAGGTTTCTTTTGAGTACGTAGAAGTTTATTCTGTCGTGGAGGTATTTGGGTCCATTGTTGTGCAGGCATTTGTAGGCGTGGGTGAGGATTTTGTAGGTGACTCTCTTCCCCACGGGGAGCCAGTGGAGTCACCACAGGTGTTGGCTGATGTGTTCATTCCGGGGGATGCTGAGGACGAGTCTGGCAGCGGTGTTCTGTATAGTTTGGAGTTTGTGGAGTAGGGACTTGTTGATGCTGGCGTAGAGTGCGTTGCCATAGTCCAGTCGGCTGGTGATGAGTGCGTGGGTGACTGCCTTCCTCGACTCGGGGGGGGGATCCATTTGAAGGTCTTGCGGAGGATGCAGAGGGTGTTGAAGCAGCTGGAGGTGACAGCGTTGACCTGTCGGTTCATGGCGAGCGATGAATCGAGTATGATGCCGAGGTTTTTGGCGTGGTCTGTGAGGGTAGGAGGGCTTCCGAGGGTGGTGGGCTACCAGGTGCTGTCCCATGCTGAAGGGGTGTTTCCAAGGACGATGACTTCTGTCTTCTCGGCGTTGAGTTTTAGGCAGCTGTTGGTCATCCAGACTGCGACTTCTTGCATTCCTCTCTGGAAGTTGAGTTTTGCAGTGGTGGGGTCCTTGGAGAGGGAGAGGATAAGCTGGGTGTCGTCGGTGTAGGATATGATGTTAAGGCCGTGTTGTCTGACGATGTCTGCGAGGAGGGCCATGTAGATGTTGAAGAGGGTCGGGCTCAGAGATGACCCCTGTGGGACTCCGCAGGTGATTTCCATGGGGGTGGAGAGGAAGGGCGGTTGTCTGATCCTTTGGCTTCTTCCGGTGGGGAACGAGCGGATCCAGTCTAGGGCAGTTCCTTGTATGCCGGTGTTGTGTAGTCTGGCGACTAGTGTGCGGTGAGAGACGGTGTCGAAGGCTGCAGACAGGTCGAGGAGGATGAGGGCTGGGGAGTGGCCTTGGTCCAGGAGGGTGCGGATGTCATCTGTGGCGGCGAGTAGGGTGGTCTCGGTGCTGTGGTTGCTTCGGAATCCGGATTGGGACGGGTCGAGGACGGCGTGCTCTTCGATGAATCATGTCAGTTCTCTGTTGACTGTTTTCTCTGCCACTTTGGCTGCGAAGGGGAGGAGCGAGATGGGCCGGTAGTTTTTGAGGTCGGTGGGGTTGGCAGTGGGCTTTTTGAGCACGGGCCTGACTTCAACGCGCTTCCAGTCATCTGGGAAGGTGCCTGTTTTGAAGGTGGTGTTGATGGTGCGTTGAAGTTCAGGTGCAATGGTGTCTGCGGCTCTGTGGTAGATGTGCGGCGGCAGGGATCGGTGGGGGCCCGAGTGGATGCCTTTCATGGTCGCGGCAGTGTCCTCGGTCGTGATTGGTGTCCAGTTGGAGATGATGGGCTGGCTGGTGTCTTGGGGAGGAGGGGGGTGTCTTCGGCGTCTTGCGGGTGGTCGATGAAGTTGTCGTAGAGTGTTCTGATCTTGAGGTGGAAGTAGGTTCCAAGCTTGTCACAGAAATCTTGGGACAGGGTGATGTCTGTGGCTTCGCTGCGTGGGTTGGTGAATTCCTGAATGACACTGAAGAGTTCCTTGGAGTTGGTGAGGATTTTGTTGTGGATGAAGTTCCTTTTGGTTGTTCTGATTTGGTTGTGGTAGTCCGTCATGGTGTCCTTGTAGGTGGAGTAGTTATCAGTTGTCTTGGTGTTCCTCCAGGTCTTTTCCAGGCGTCTGCAGGTGTGCCTGGTTTCTTGGAGGTCGGTGGTGAACCAGGCGGCTTTTCTGGGGCGTTGTTTGCCGGGGTTGCGTAGAGGGGCGAGCTCGTCTGCGCAGTTGGAGATCCAAGTGTGGAGTCCTCTGGCTGCGATGTTTGCGTCAGATGCCCAGGTGTGGTTGTCACGGGTGAGGGTGGAGTTCAGTTGCTCATCAGTGACCTTGCTCCAGTTCCTTCGTGGTGGGAGGGGGGCTGGTCTTGGTGCCTTGGGTTTATTTATGGTGAAGTGAACGCAGTGGTGGGCGGTCCATGGTGGTTGCGTTGTGTAGCTGAAGTGAACGCAGTTACCTGCAGCGAAGATGGGGTCGAGGGTGTGTCCTGCTTTGTGTGTCGGTGTGGTGACGAGTTGATTGAGTCCGATGTTGGGGAGGTTGTCTTGAAGGATGGTGGAGTTGGGGTCGCTGGGGTTGTCGATGTGGAAGTTAAGGTCTCCGATGAGTATGTAGTTCATTGATGCGATGGCGTGGGGTGCAATGAAGTCGGTGATGGTGGTGGTGAAGGGTGTCCGGGGGCCGGGGTTCTGTAGATGAGTGTTCCACGTAGTGTGGTCTTAGGGCTGGTCTGGATCTGGAAATGCATGTGTTCTGCGGTGGGGAAGGTTTCGCTGGAGGTGGTGAGGCTGAGGGAGCTTTTGTGGGCGATGGCGAGGCCTCCTCCCGGGTGGTTGGGACGATCCTTCCTCTGGATCTTGTATCCGTCCAGGATGGCGGTGTTGATGTTGGGGGCGGAGGCAGCGTTTGTCCAGGTCTCTGTGAAGAAGGCGATGTCGGGCAAGAGGGAGTCGAGTTGGTTCCAGATTTCCATGGCGTGTTTGTGAACGGAGCGCACGTTGAGGAGGATGTTTCTGAGGTTGTTGTCGGTGCTGGTGTTGGTGGTGTTGAGGGCCGGGGTGGTGGTGAAGGTCTGGCGGCAGTGGAGGCAGGAGAACTGGCCGTGGGTCATGTTCGGTGAGGCCTGTTGGCAGTCTCTGGGTCTTCCGGGGTTGAGTGCGAGGAGGGTGGCGGAGTCGTAGCGATGGAAGGTTGTAGATCCAGGGTTTCTGGTGCTGGTCGTGGTCGGGTTGCGGCTGGGGGCGCAGACGGGCTTGCCTTTGGCGCGAACTTCGGCGCCCCCAGTGCGCGCGTCCGCTGCGCGCGGCGCAGCGGTCGTCATAAGTAGGGGAGGGGGCGGGACGAGTGGCTGGGAGGCAGGAGCGGGGGCAGTGCTGGGGGGAGGGGCCACAGGGGCAGCAGTGGCAGGAAAACTAAACTAAAAATAAAAATAAAGTTAAAAGGCTACGGTGCTGAGGGAACACCTAGCGGGGCAGAGCAGAAGATGAGGGCAGAGGATTTAAATAAATAAGGCACCAGGCAGGCAGAACAGGCGCAGCTCCGAAGTGGGCAGGAGACGGACTGCAGCCTAGAACCCTCACCAGGGGGAGAGCTCTGCAAGGAGGCGAGACGTCGGAGTGGCAGAGCTGCTGGGGAGAGAGTAGACCCAGGCCAGAGGTCTTGGTCTCACTCGCGCTCCCCCACAGCGGTCTCCTTAAGTAGGGGGGGGCGGGATGAGAGACTGGGTGGCGGGAGCGGGGGCAGTGCAGGGGGGAGGGGCCGCAGGGGCAGCAGCGGCAGGAAAACTAAACTAAAAATAAAAATAAAGTTAAAAGGCTACTGTGCTGAGGGAACACCTAGCGGGGCAGAGCAGAAGATGAGGGCATAGGATTTAAATAAATAAGGCACCAGGCATGCAGAACAGGCGCAGCTCCGAAGTGGGCAGTAGATGGACTGCAGCCTAGAACCCTCACCAGGGGGAGGGCTCTGCACGGAGGCGAGACGTCGGAGTGGCGGATCTGCCGGGGAGAGAGTAGACCCAGGCCAGAGGTCTTGGCCCTTACCTCAGCCATGTGTTGCTGGAGTACCCTACCTGAGCAGTGTAACAGTAGTGTACCCTTATGTCAGCCATGTGTTGATGGAGTACCCTAACTGAGCCATGTGACAATAGTGTACCTGTACCTCAGCTGTGTGACGATGGTGTACCCTTACCTCAGCCGTATGATGTTGGTGCACCCTTACCTCAGCTGTGTGATGATGGATTACCTTTACCTCAGCCGTGTTACAATAGTGTACCCTTACCTCATCGACGTGACAATGTTGTACCCTTATTTCAGCTGTGTGATGATGGTGTACCCTTATGTCAGTCGTGTGACGATGGTGTACCCTTACCTCATCTGTGTGACGATGATGTACCCTTACCTGAGGCGTGTGATGATGGTGTATCCTTGGCTCAGCCGTGTGACTATGGTGCACCCATACCTCAGCCGTGTGGAAATGGTGCACCCTTACCTCAGCCCTGTGGCTATGGTGTACCCTTATCTCAGCTGTGTAACCCCATGCCTCATCGGTGTGACAATGGTGTACCCTTACCTGATCTGTGCCACTATGGTGTACCCTTACCTCAGCTGTGTGGCGATGGTGTACCCTTATGTCAGCAGTGTGACAATGTTGTACCCTTACCTCAGCCTTGTGCTGATGGTGTATCCTTACTGCAGCCTTGTGATGATGGTGTACCCTTAACTCAGCCATGTGACGATGGTGTACCCTTACCTCAGCTGTGCAGCCCTCGCTCCTCTCAGAACCTTTTCTTCCCTGCCTCCTTCAGCCCACAGGGCCTCCAATGAGATCTCCGTCCCTATAGACCCTTTTCATCCAGTCCCCCTGCAATGCTTGACCCCAGGGATGCATTGAGACTCGAGTCCTCCCCAGCAAATGCACAACGGAGATGTCACACTTGGCAGTCACCCGGTTGCCATTGGGGTGCCTAAGGAAACTGCACAAACAGTAAAAGGGACAAGAGAGAACCTCTAGAAGCAGCTGAAACCAGGACTGAGTACAATTCAAATACCCCTGCACAGCACATGTAAGAGTGGAAGCGATGACACGACTGAGTTTCACAAATGAATACATCAGACTACTTTCACACTGCAATGTCAGGGAAAGATCTGAACAGTGTGTGGGAAAATGTTGAAAAAAATCAACGTGTGATCCTGGAAAAGTGACCTAGGAATCAGAGGAGCTCCCTTCTCCAGGGATTGTCTGCAGCTGAACTTCAAAGCCACCAAAAATGAATGTTGTATGGGAGAGACAATATCTTCAACAGAAGAACCCTCCCTTTGGAACCACGGTGAGGGTATCCAGGCGCTAGGTTGCTGGTCTCAGTCAGAGCTAGGTCTTGAGTCTGTTCCTGAATTCTGCCAGAGAGGCTGCTGTCTACAGGGGGAGGGGAGGCCGTTCTAGGGGTCGGCGGCGAAGTAGGAATATGTACCAGTAATGGTACTAATTGTACCAGTTTTCCATACGTTTATGTGCACAGTTACCGCCAGCGCTATATGCCCATGATATAAAGTGGTCCTACCACCCTTGAGCATTAGGATAACATTACAATACTGTAAATGTGGGACAAGGGTACACATCACGGCACACACGTTTAAGAATCCAGCATCTCTGTAAGTGGTTTCCTAGGGGGGGACAGGTGGGATGATGAACTCAGACAATGAGGTGACTCGAGTGGCTTCATGTGCAGAGGGTCACTGATGGCTCTATGTCTACAGCATCGCAAGGCATGCTGGGTATTTCCGCCCCCAGCGGAGTCCTTGTGACAGAGTCTGGCAAAGGCTTCGCATTTTTACTTTCTCAGGAGCCCCAGTGCCTTTGACCTCACACCCAGGCTGAGGAGACACTCTTGAGATCTTCTGCTTGTGTTGTAGAACCTCACTCTTTGCTATGCGGAGTTAGTTCACCTCAGCCTTGGCGAAGTTACAGAGTACGCTTTATTCAAGAAGTCTAAGGCTGCGTCCTGGTGTCAGATTGAAGAAGAACCGGAGTTCTGCTAAGTCATTGCCTGCCAGGGACATTGATGTCATCCAGACATGGCTGATGAGGGGTGATACCCCCAAACTGGTCCCAGGATGCTTGTTTCCTGTCCAGAGAGGACCTGGCCAGCAGTTTGGGCTGGACTGTTCCCATGGGGAGCAGGGTCAAGACTGATTTGCATATGGCTTGTTCCAAACTGGGGTGATGTGGCGAGCAATATAACACTCCAGCCATCATTTTATTTTGTGATGTTGTCATCTATACCAAGACATCTCTAAGACCTTAAACTACTCAAATGATGGTTACATTATTATAGGTGTCACCATCACTATCTGCTGATTCTAAACGAGCATAAGAGTCTTTTGGAATATATTTCACATTTTTATTTTGTGCAGCAGCCTCCGCTTATCCTGCACAATCCATCTGCTAACATCAGACGCGAAGGATCAAATCCCTCAGGGAGAGCGGAGATCTTCTGGTGGACATAAATCAAAGAGATCAGGCGAATAAAGGCACTTGCACCCTCTAGCTTAAAAAATAAACCTTCTTGGTGAGAGTCAGTTTATAGCAGGGTAACCCTAGTGACTGCTCCAAAGGATGAGAGATCTGTATGAATTAGGGGGTCAGAGAAGAGTGGCAGAGGCAGATATTAAAGGGAAAGAAAGACGGGGAGGATTTAAGAGGTAGAACATGGAGGAAGAACTAGAGAGGGACTCTGAAGAGGAAGGGAGGTAGGCATTAATCCCTGGAAGGAAACAGTGAGGAAGGACTAGAGGCAGACCTTGAGGACAAAGGGAGAGGGGGGATCATCCCAGAAAGAAAACACTGAGGAAGAGCTAGACACAGAGCCTGAAGATGAAGGGAGAGAGGGATTAATTCCAGGAAGGAAACACTGAGGAAGAGCTAGACACAGAGCCTGAAGATGAAGGGAGAGGGGGTTGTTTAATCCCAGAGAAAAAACACTGAGGAAGGGCTGGAGACAGACCCTGAAGATGAAGGGAGAGGGGGGTTAATCCTAGAAAGGAAACACTAAGGAAGGACTAGAGGCAGACCCTGAAGATAAAGGAAGAGGGGATTTAATCCCAGAAAAAAAACACTGAGTAAGAGTTAGACACATAGCCTGAAGTTGAAGGGCAGGGGAGTTTAATCATGGAGAAAAAACACTAAGGAAGGACTGGAGACAGACCCTGAAGCTGAAGGGTGTGGGGGTTGTTAGACCTGGTACGATTGGCGTGAGTCTCCCTTCCATTTTATCACTGATTACCTCCTCTGTTTTTTGATGTTTTGCTGGTTTAGATGCTTTGGGCTCTGTGCCACTGCTCTTCAGTGCCACAGTGCAAGTGCTCCCTATGGTAAATTGATGTATTGATTAGTGACTCCATGATTGGATCATTTGATTTACTTGTCAGACCCTAGTATAGTGCACCAGGTATGCCCAGGGCCTGTAAATCAAATGCTGCTGGTGGGCTTGCAGCACTGGTTGTGCCACCCACAGAAGCAGCTTGTAAAGTGTGTCTCAGGCCTGCCATTGCAGAGCCTGTGTGCAGTCTGTGACTGCCATGTCGACTTGGCCAGTGCACCCACTTGCCAGTCCCTAAACCTTCCCTTTTCTGCATATCAGTCACCCCTAAGGTAGGCCCAAGGGCAGGGTGCATTGTATGTAAAAGGTAGGATATGCCCTGATGTGTGTAGCATGTCCTGATAGTGAATTACAGCCAATTTCGTTTTTCACTATTGCAAGGCTACCTGTCCCCATAGGCCAGAATGGGCAGTTTGATTATAACATCTTATAATCCTAACTGACCCAGGGAACATGGTAGAAAAACGAATTTAGTATGCCTGAACTCAGAATGATAAAATACAACGTTTAGTGAAGTTGGTTTTAGCATTCTGTGTTTGAAAATACCACTTTTAGAAAGTAGGTATTTTCTTGCCTAAACCATCCAGCCTGCCTCTGCTAGCTTGTGTATTGTATGTCTGGTTTTGTGAGTGACAGGGGCTGGGGGGCTCCAGGAGACAGGGTGAGTCAGCACAGGGCTGAATAGACCTATCTGCATGTAGAGTGGTGGGAGGAGTAGCACCTGGCCTGAATAGGGCTGTGCCTGCCTTCCACAATGCTGGCTCCACCTCCTGTGGTGTGTCTGATGTCCCTGGCCCACACTGACAAAGGAAGAGGGTGTGCACTGACAGGATGCACCCAGAACTGGTTTGGACTAGGTACAGGACCCTCTGCCTTCAGAGGACAAAGGCTTTATGGGTATAAATACTGGGGCCCAGACCCCAAGACTTTAGATCACTTCTGGAAACAAGACGAACCTTTGCCAAGGAGATGAACCAAGGAAGCTGCAGGAGTTTGGACTGCCCCTCTGCCAGTGTGCTGTTTGCTGGGTTGGCCTGCAGTGGTCTTCATTGCCAAGGAAAGGAGAAGGAACTTTTAAAGAACTTTCATCATCTTGCAGAATATTCTCCAAGGGCTTGAACTAGAGCTTGCCTCCTGCTGAAGTCTCAGGGCTACAAGACTTCACCACCAGCTCCCTCCTGAATTCCCTTGCTGGGGATTCTATCTGCAGAGGCCTGCGTGTCGCTGGAAGCGCGACGCAACGAGGAGAAGCGCGTTGCTGACGAAGCTGCTGCCGTCGCATCGCAGGAGAAGCGTGTCGCCGCCGCAGAGGCTGCCACCGCATCACCAGAGAAGCGTGCCTTCGTCGCAGCTGCCTGCCGTCGCATCACCGGTGAAGCGTGTCACCGTCGCAGCTGCCTGCCGTTGCATCAACAGGGGAGCGTGTCGCTAATGCCAGGGTCGCCGTCAAATCCCCCGAGAATCATGTCGCCGTCGCAGCTGCCTGCCGTCGCATCACCAGAGAAGCGTGTCGCAGGGCCTGTCGCGACTCCAAAGATACAGAGTTCGCCGCACGGCCGTTGGGCGTGCACTCATCGTCTTCACATCATCGCATCGCATCAAGGGCGCACTTTCATCGCATCGCACCGGATCGTCGCACCACCTCGAGGCGCTTGCTCGCCGCATTGTCCTCCCTGCGGACCCTTTGTTTGTTTTGTGTTACGCATCCCAGGGACTTTTGAGAGAAACGTGTCGCATTTACCATCAACTTGAACTAAGTTACTTCTACCATCTTTAAGCCTATTTTTGAGTACAGTATTGTGGATTTTTGTCGTTTGTGGTCTTGTGTTAAGTCTATATAAAGAATACTTATTTTTATAAAACCTGTGTAGTGTCCATCTGTAGTGTTTTCACTGTATTACTGTATGTGTTCACAAATGCTTAACACACTGCCTCTGAGATAAGCCTGTCTGCTCGTTCCAAGCTACCTAGGGTTGAGCAGGGATTATTTTAGTAGTGTATCCCCCTTACCCTGACTAGAAGCAAGGGTCCCTATTTGGACAAAGGTGTATGCCATTGACAACTAGAGACCCCCAGTTCTAACAGGGTTTAATCCCAGAAAGGAAACACTAAGGAAGGACTAGACACAGAACCTGAAGATGAAGGGAGAGGGGGGTTAATCCCAGAAAGGAAACACTGAGTAAGAGCTGGAGACAGACCCTGAAGATGAAGGGAGAGGGGGGAGGTTATTCCCAGAAAGGGAACATTGAGGAAGAGTTAGACACAGAGCCTGAAGATGAAGGGCGGAGGGGTTTTATCCCAGAGAAAAAACACTAAGGAAGGACTGGAGACAGATCCTGAAGATGAAGGAGAGGGGGGTTAATCCCAGAAGGTAAACACTGAGGAAGGACTAGAGGCAGACCCCGATGATGAAGGGAGAGGGGGGTTAATCCCAGAAGGTAAACACTGAGGAAGGACTACAGGCAGACCCTGAAGATGAAGGGAGAGGGGGTTAATCCCAGAAATGAAACGCTCAGGAACAGCTGGGAACCATTGGTGGACTGAAGCCACAGATGGAGATATCTTGGCACGAGTCTCTATGCACACTTACACAATGATGACCTCCGCTAGTACGCCAATCACAATGCCAACGATATATCCAACTGAGAGACCTGGACTGCTATTATGTTGAGAACCGTCATTTTCTGAAAAACAAAGAGAGAGGGAAGGATCAGAAAGTCATATATTGCTATGTTTTAACATATGCTTGTGTCAGGGAGCTCTGTACACATCATCCTTCAGTGTATGGGGGCTTCGCGACTCTCATGTGCAACCACAACTCTGTACTTTTTGCCCCCTTATCAACACTTACTGTCACATAACCATTAGTGTGACGCACTGAGAGTGTAGGGGATGTACACTGTGGCGCTCTATATGAGTACAAAGACTGCATTCTCTCCCTTGTATTCTTGTGAGAGTGTATGCATTGAGCCCTTTGGTGCTCCACATGGGTGAGAGTACAAGACTGCATACTCTGTCCTTGTATACTGGTTAGAGTTTATGCACTGAGCTCTGTAGCACTCCACATGGGTGGAAGTACAAAGACTGCATACTCTCCCTTGTATACTGGTGAGAGTGTATGCTCTGAGCCCTTTAGTGCTCCACATGGGTGGGAGTACAAAGACTGCATACTCTCCCTTGTATACAGGTGAGAGTGTATGCGCTGATCTCAGTCGGGCACCACATGGGTGGGAGTACAAAAACTGCATACTCTCCCTTGTATACTGGTGAGACTGTATGCACTGAGCCCTGTGGCGCTCCACATGGGTGGGAGTACAAAAACGGCATACTCTCCCTTGTATACTGGTGAGAGTGTATGCACTGAGCCCTGTGGAGCTCCACATGGGAGGTAGAACAAAGACTGCATACTCTGCCTTGGAAACATGTGTGTGTGTAAGGCCGCACACTGTGATGCTCTACATAAGTGAAAGTTTAACACTGCAAACGCTGACATTATAAACGTGTGTGTGTGTGTGTATGCACTGCATTGTATGGCCTGCCACATGAGTGAGGGTACAAAGACTATGTTGTTTGATCCTCCACCTTCTCTTCTAAAAGTTCAAGTGTTAAAAACTTGGAACTCGCAGATAAAATAAAAAATGTGTAGCCCTCCACATGAGAGCACACGGACTGGACTACTAATATGGAAATGACCACAGGATTTCATTCCCTATTTTATGCACGGAGCCTATCCCAGTGATGGTGGTGTTCTGATTTTAGAGTACAGCGCATGTGTAGGACGGACAAGACCCCACCCCATGCAAAAAAGCTGCAGCAGCCTCCTTGCTGAAGACAAACTTGCACACATCACCCAGACCAGAAAGTGATAATGTCTTATTACCATACCCTGCCTGCAGCAAAGGACCAATATCCAATGCGAGGCAAGCAAGGGAGCCATGCGTCCTGGGGGAAACAAGAAGCATGGGAACTCTGGACCTCCTGGTGGGTAGGAAAGATATGCATAATTCAGGGGCGTGATACAGTCCCCTGCGGCACATGGTGGGGCCCTCAATCTTTCAAGGGCCCCCAACCCTTCAGCGGCCTTCATTAAGCCTAAAACCAATGAATATCTGTGAGATATGGGAAACTCAGGGCCCCTCACCACACTCTGCATGGGGGCCCATCATTCCTGTTACGCCACTGGCATAACTAGTGTACAGTTGCCACTTATCCCCCTGTGCCGTAGTGCTACTACACCTACTGGTATAATAATAGCTACAATGCTGATATCACCCGCTTTCTTTGTCAGAGAGCCATTCTCTCCACAGTAAGACCCTGAGGTGGTAGGACAGAAAGACAGGTAGATTTTGGGCTCCTTAAGACACCATTCTCCTCCCCTCTCCTACCACACAACACGAGCGCTTCGGCACAACTAGCAAGCTGGAGAAGCAATCAACAGGTCTAATAATCAATGGCGATAATCAATGTTAGCGATTACATTCATCTTCAACACTCCCATGACGTGATGGATCTCACGACACATAAAACTGTACAGCATCCCTGTAACACCAGGTTCAACAGAGGTCTCATTGGTACAAAGTGTACGGATTTATCAGCAGTTCAGCCATCTTGGAATGGAATCATCACAAGTTGAGTAATGGCTCTTTAAATTTAGATACACACAATTAATCTGTCTTTACAGCAGGTTTAAGTAATCCTATCATCCATGGAGGCAATAGGGTCCCGGCAATCATCATGAATCTCTACTCCAGCACCAATGAGGCCAAGAGAGTCACCAAACACACATTAATGTCCAGTCTCAGTGGCACGTATTCACTTTCCAAAGTTCTCTCCTTTGTTGGACTTCGTGGAGTCAAGTTTCTGCAGGTTAAAAATAACACTCTCGGAAACTAGAACCTCCCAAAACAGAAGTAATTAATTCTAAATTCTTTTCATATTGGATACTAGGAGACAGCTGGGTGTCATTACTATAACTATTTTTACTTTCTCAAACCTTTATTTCCCAATACATTTACTTTCCCAACTTCAGTTCGTCTTACCTTTGCTTCTCTCATCTACTCACAACATCAAATGCCTTTATTAAGTAATTACTCTAATGCTATTTGTAAATGCTGTTGATTATTTTAAATGAAAAATAATTAAAATAAATAACATTATTCTAAAATGAAATAATATTTAATTTTAAACATCCTTGTGCAATTAACTCCATTAATACTAATTCTGAAACTAAACTTAACATAGCTACATTAATAAACTTTATTTCTTTAATTATTTCATTTTTCTTAAAACACAAACACTAAGGAATATTTAATATATAAGTTGTTTTATTCATAGTTTGTGCGGTGTGATAATGTAACTGAGCAAATAATAAAAAGGAAAAGGTGCTCTCATGGAAACTGCATGGGAGTAAATGTCACAGGCAGTAAAGAGGGTGAACTTAATGTCAGACACCTGAGGATATACTAGGTCTATATTCAGAATTGATATTGACTTTCACATAACAATCGTCGACTCTCTCATTGAGGTGGTTCTCCTAGACTCACATAAATATGTCTTGGGGCCTCAGATAAAAATGTTGTCTATATGAGGTCTTCCAAAGATCCTTAATTATGATCCTAGAGGAACTAGAGAACTTAGGGCCTTATTTAGATCTCGGTGGACAGGTTACTCCGTCACAATGGTGACGGATATCCTGTCCATCGAAATATAAATCCCATGGATGTAATGGGATATCCATCACCGTTGTAACAGAGTAACCCATACACTGAGATCTAAATTAGGCCCTTAGATTCGAAATCACTTTATATAAAAACTCTGTAGCAGAACGCTGGACATTTTTAATCCTACAGCCTTTGAAAAATTTACATATCCCTCTTTCATAAGATGTCAATAATTATTGAAATATGTTCAAAATATTGTCAGGTCCAACACACAAGTTCAATAAATAAGCCAAGACTCCACCCATGGTGCTTATGGCACAAAGCAGACAGGCTTAATTTAAGAAAAAGTGTGTAAAGTATTCAGCAGTCAGTACCAAAACAATTCCTTCATCAAATCACAATATAATAGGAATCTCACAACCAATTTCTAACAATAGAGAAACCTTAGAGTGAGGTACAACTTCTGTGCAAATTAATAGCGAGTGGGGGGGGGGGGGGAGAAGACTAATGGACACTTCCAATCAACGGTCACAGAATTCCTAGGGGCAACCCCTCCCTCTTGTGCAGTACATCCCGTTTGCCGTTCTGCAAACGTTCCCAAAGTACAGTATTTTGAGTTAAAACCAACATGGCAGACCCTCCTCTTGAAGGTGGCTTATGTTCCAGCCAGGGGAGAGTCTAGGAAAATGAGCAGTACCCTGCTTCTCAACTGGTTCTGGTGGAACTGGTTCTGGCTGTCCTGTTGGAAGGTGCAAATCTGGATACACTGTACCCTGGGATGAAAGGTTTTCTTCCCCAGCTCTCTCTTTACAATTAACTATGAATGGCCAGGCCTCACTCTGCTCCCTTTCAAGTTAATTGAGTTCCCTAATCCTCTCTAACTTACTTTCCTGTGCTGAGTGGAGTCATATACCTCTTACGAGGTCTTACAGCCAACAGGCCTAAGCCATTGTCTCTGCTATGGGAGCAGTTTTCACAAATCATTAAGGGCAAAACACTGACAGGAGGAAGCAGCTGGTAAACTAATGCTAATTAGTTTACTGGAGCTTCTGGTAGGCAGTAAGGCTGCGCAGAATTCGCAGAGTTTGATTCCGCAGAATCACGCGTGATTACATTAAAATTACACCAGATTCAGCAATAGGCGGAGTGGGCATTTGGCACTACTTGCTTAGCCTAAAATGCACCCTCACATCCAAAAATGGGTACAAGGATGCATTTTGTGCTAAGAAAATAGCGCAGCCAAATACCATCTGGAGCCCTTGCATAATCTGCAGTGATTAAAACGTTTAATCACTGCAGAGTATTTAAGGGAGCCGAGTGGTATGCAGTGGTTTCTGAAGTTTGGAAACGACTGCATATCACTCAACACCCTTACATACTCTGCAGTAATTAAAAGTTTTCATTACTGCAGAGTATGCAAGGGCATCGAGTGGTATGCAATGGTTTGTAACTTTAGAAACCACTGCATAATTTTGATTCTGCTGTCAAGGTGGCAGAATTTTAATTTATCAAACATTCTGCTTAACAAGAGTAACACGAAATTACCAAAATTCCCTTGATTTCGCCGGCGGAATTGAAAATTCTGCCCAGGCCTAGTAGGCAGGCTAACATTTTAAAAGTTACCTTTCCTGTATATTTATCAGAAATCCAATTACACCCCTGAATTCAAGTTTAAATAAATATAACAGTGGTTAAATCATTTCTGAAGCTTATCCCAAACCAAAATTCCACTGTGGTTTTCCTACTAGGATTAGCAACAGCTCTGTGCAGTGAAAACAGTTTTTGGAGGCTTGTCACTTTAGGAAGATGGCAACAAAAAAGTCTTGCATGTACCACTTTTAAATACTATACACCCTGACGTGGGGGCTACAAGGCCAACTGAGGGATGGCTTATTCAATATTTAAAAGTACAGTTCTCCCTGTCAATAATGGCCATTTTAACAGGTCCACTTGCAGGTTTAAAAGCTGTAGCGGTCAGACTACAAATTTAGGTCTGATGCTATGTTTTCTGTCACCCTAGTGGAATATCATAATATGAGCTGCAGTCTACAGGTGATGTTTAACTTTCCATGCCACTGATGTATTTTACTGAATGATATGTTGTGGAATTACAGGGCAGTTAACTATGTCAACTGAGGCTTAACCAATTTTACCCTCTTTCAGGAGTCAGAACACAAAGTGGAAACTGAACAGCAGTGCCCCAGTATACAGAGTTAAAAAACCAGAAAAAGCAGTCAGCAAAAAAATGGGGGTGAACAGGGAAAAAGAGGGACTCAATCACAATGGCAGGCCCTCCTCTAATCCTAGGTAAGAAACAGCACCACCAAACCTCTAGTCGAATCATTTTAATAGTGGGATTTCTTACTCCTTATATGCTGCTTTTACTTTAAAGGCACTCAAGAGAAGCAAGCACAAAATATGTATCAGTAAACCAGAAACCACCAAAGATGATAAATGAAAAAAGAATCTGCGAGGAGAAAGGGGTTGTGGGATCCCTCACAGTATCGTCACAGAGTGATTTTCAGTCTCCAAGACTTTGTTCAGACCATGAGGTGTACTCCATAAAATGTATAACTTTCAAAACAACACAGACAGAATGCTGAAGACCTTCAAGAGATCCACAGTGTGTCTGAATTAAGGCGCCTCCAAGATTGGAATCATATTATTTAATAATTCTCTAACAAACTCAAAATCTGTTTTAGGAGGAAGGTATAAATCCTTTCATCTCACCACGTGATATGGACACATCACTCGTACCAAGGATAAGTAGATCCCTCTCTCAGGGAGATTTGTCCAAGACCATTGAAGAAGAGATGTGTTGTAAGTAAGTCCACCTCCCACCCTGCTTTGCCTCTTTTGGTAAACCTCATGAATCTCTGACATGCCCTGGATACTCAGAAATCATTGATGCCTTGATTCCGCCTACATTGAAACCACCAACACCCTAGAAGTGCTGCAATCCCAGCAAATTTCCAGCATGCTTTTCCTAATGATGACTAGCTATTGAGCTATGACATATATGTTGCACGGCTGTTTTTTTTAATTCCACACCAGCGCACAGAGTCAAGTGATTCAGATTCAGCAGGAAACTGTTATTAACTTCGACAGGTTTGATCATGCAGCCTCAACATCTGCTTTTCATACAGTTCACCAATCACTTTTGGTGAGCTGTCAATTTAGAAAAACAGCTGTTTCATACAAACTTTTGAATGAATGAATGATGTTATTTGTGAAGGAGGTAAAAGCATGACAACAAGTGGTTAGAACAAAGACCTGTGGATCTGCCCCTCCTCTTTCAGATGATATAAAGCCCTGGGGCAAAATTATACAGAATAACATTATTAAATGCTATTGAACCAGCACATCTGCGCATGTCGCTTGGCTTAGGATGGAGGATGAAACAAACATACACTGTATTATTTAATTACTGTTGACTAAAATGACAAAACATGAATCCTTATAATACTTTCAGCCATAAAGAAAACAGACAGCAGCTGGTGTGATAAAATATCTTGTAAGATCCCTACTGGTACAGAATCCCATTATGAAAAGCTAAAATTACAAATAAAAAGGGAGAGGATGTAGCCTTTTGGCTAGAGCGGTCGACCTCGAAGCTGTGGAACCGGGTTCGCATCTCGGCATGGACGCTTAACATCCTGTGATTCTGGGCAAGTCACTTAATCTCCACGTGCCTAACAAAAATGAATGTGTCCATCTGTAACGAAACTGGTGCTCTTGTAAAGCGCCCTGATAACTGATATATTAGGGTCTAGTTTCCGCTATATAGAACTCTAAAAAAAAAGGAAAAAAGTGGCTGATTTAGAGCTCAAGATGAACTGTAAATCTACTGTTGCACCTTCTGTTCCCAGAGGTCTGCCTCTTTCTAACAAGCTTGACAGGCAGAGATTTTCCTGGTCATGAAATGGCCATTGCACATGAATTTGTTAATAATTTGAGGAACATAAACGCAAAGTTAGTACCATAATGTGCCACTTTAGCCAGGCTCACTTTTCGAGCAACAATAGTAAACGTCTGCCAGAATTAGAAAATAAAAATGAGCATGAGGTTATTTAAGTCCAGTTTTAGGTCAGTTTGACTCTTTTCTGCCAGCAGTCTCCATCTTAGTGACACCACAAAACACATCCTTCCTCAGATAAGTAAACCTAAGATGCACAACCTATAGCTCGGTCACTTACAGAAAGCCTGCTGAATTGTATTTTTTTTTTTTTACTGTAAAGCAAAATCATAACATTTTCTTTTAATTCTTTTCTTTGGAAATTTCAGAAGATTGGGTAGGCAGAGATGGGGACAGTTAGACTAAGATGTTGTTGGTGCATGAAAGTAAAATCTCAGAGAAAATGACAGGAATGATCCTGCATCCACGGAGGACATTGGCTTTCACTCCTTACCGAGCTCCGTCAAGGTCAGCTCGTAAGATATTAGAGTAAAGGTACCAAGATGCAGCACCACCTTCCAGTCTCATTAGATTTAAAGGATTTGATTGATTCACACTCAATACCTTTCAGATGGATACTGCATTCTCACTGTGCTGCAGTGATGCATTTAACTGTTGAAATACAGGGCAGAGGGAAAATGGGGAGAAAGAGGAGGTTTTCATGTCATAATTTAAGTAGACAACAAGGGAATGTATCAGTGGCCCCTAGCCACATATGTGCAGCTAACATATATTTTGTCTGCTCATCTATGTTGTGTTCGTGGAGTGCATAGATCAAGTCTAGGCTGGTGTATGGGTTTTGAAGTTAGGTGCAGGCCTGGCCTGGTGATTGTTGTTATGGGTTTTGCAGACAGGAGCAGGCCTGGTGATTGTGGTTACGGGTTTTGAAGTTAGGTGCAGGCCTGGTGCTTGTGGTTGTGGGGTTTGAAGTTAGATGCAGGCCTGGTGCTTGTAGTTATGGGTTTTTAAGTTAGGTGCATGCCAGACGATTGTGATTATGAGTTTGAAGTTAGGTGCAGGTCTGATGATTGTAGTTATGAGTTTTTAAGTTAGGTGCATGCCAGGCCTGATGATTGTGGTACTGGATTGTGTTGAAAGGTCATGTTAAGAACACATCAAACTACTTCTTGTGGGTGTGAGAGGCAAACTGTTTCTGATCTGAACCGCAAAGAATCTGTTCATGAACTGTAAAGACTCTGAGCTGTCTCCTGATAGGCAGTGATTCTGGGATGGTTCAGAACAAGCAACACAATGTAAAGGTTTGTTCTCATGTGCTTGAAGATGTCACATAAAGTCCAACACCAAGCAGAGCTCAGTTGGAACTGGAAGTTAATCATCTGCAGAGCACTGAGGTATCCCTCCAATGTTCATATGATGAGGCTCCGGGGGTTCCAAAATCAGGAATCAACTATGCTACGTGGTCCACTGGAGAAATGGTGGCCGGAAGGAGTCATGCAGTTATTTTCCTTTGATTTAACTTAATGCTGAACACTCGGATATAATCTCCTCTACACCAAAGTGGCCCCATTTTACAAAAAATAACTAGCTTGCAGTTATGTGACAAATTATATCTTCTATCTCCCAGAAATGGCTTTTTTCACAGTGGATAGCAGATAACAGTTCGGAATTTGATAAATATTGAGCCGTTAACCATAATACTTTAAACAAGATAAAACATAGCATATGTAGGGCAGTTACTGATGGAGCATCCCTCCTCGTGATTTTATTTAAGATCAGTAACCTATTGAAGTGACATACGCATACACATGGAAGATGGATAAAAGTTTAGGGTAGACTCATACTTCATGCCATTAATTGAATACCCAATGATGGCCTTTACCATCCACGTGCCTTTTGTAAAGAATCACACAATAGGCAGTCCAGTTAGCAGGTCAGATACATCACTGGTCTGAGAGAGTGGTTAGTGTGTGTGTGTCTGTGTGTGCATTTCTGTGTCCGTGTGTGTGTGTACGTACATGTCCAAATTCAACATGGAGTCTGAACATTTTATTTAACATTAATTGTCAAAACAAGGTTTGAATCCTAGCATCTGCTCTCTTCTCTGATACCTGTAAAACAACTCAAAACATTTTTCTCCAATCTCTCTTTCACTTCATATATCTACATATCTGATGTGAGGGCAAAATGTTACAATGTGCTCAAAGGTAGAAGAGAGTGTTACTCACAAATCACCAGTTAAAATAGAGTTTCATCATATGAAATATGCCAGTAAAAATCTGTTAGATTCCAAAATATGAATTAACGGCATAACAAAGTGATTTCCACTGTTTTCAAAGAATAAAAATATCCTCTTGTATTGCTTCGCCCTCCCAAATAATAGAAAATACCACCCTCCCACATGGAGGCTCAAACACGACGAAGCCATTAAAACAAAACACCACCAGGAGAGGGATTTCACTCTCATAAAATGAAACACATCAAAAGACTGTTCTCAGAATAAGGCAGGGGTTTTATTTATGCAACACTCTCTAACAAAAAGGGTTTCCCAGATGTCAAATGAACAACATTTAAATGTATATAGCGATATATACATATATATGTATATATATGTGCAAGCAACAATAACACAATTATAAGTAGGCAAATGCAACTGTTAAATGCGTGGATAATATTATGAAATGAAACACAAGCAGATAGTACTATGGACGATAGCTGCAAGAAATCAGAAAGATATATACACTAAATACATCAGATGATTACAACCACTGAAGACTTGGATGTGCACACAGACACTCACACATCACAATTAAAACACCTCAGATGATTATAACCACTGTAGACTTGAATGTGCACACAGGCACTCACACATCACAAAGTCAATAATCAAACATCAAAGTCTTGGAAACTGAACATCACCGGCTGCAAACACTGCATCTTAGCCCACTCCAGACTGGGGGATTCACAGCAGGGGTCAAAAGACTCAGTAAACCGGGAGCTGCTGCACTGTAGACGCGTCCGTCATTCAGGCCAAACAAATCCCAGTCTCTAAGTCAACAAACCCCAGATTTATAATCTCAAAACACACTAGAGGGTTCTGAGAGGCTTCCTCTGCGCCAAGGAAACTCACTGGAGTTGGCCACTTTCCATGCAAGCATTCCAAAGGCAAAAGAGTTCTCACGTTCCTTCTGCGCTCTCACGTATTCCAGCCTTTATCTTAACGAAGCTTACGAAAGTCTCCAGCAGTACAGTCAACAATCTCCAAAAGCAAAACAACCTTGAACGTGACTAGCCTAAACAACTTGAGAAATCTGGGGGCCTGCCTGTGTGCACAAAGCTCAAGCTAGACAGAGAGGCAGAATTCAAGATGGCATGAGGGCATGTCAAAGCCAATAGTAAGAGCTTCATAATTTTTCCCAATGTATAACACAATGCACATTTGTGCACCACTGCCTATAGCATCACACACTTCATCTCCCAATGTACAACATAATGCACATTTGAGCACCACTGCTTATAACACTGCACTTCGAGACCAAGAAGTACATTCCACACCTCTCTCTCTCTCATGCTTTTAAATGCACATCCCACACGTTCTGTTCCTGGCAAGGCTGTTCTACTCTGTGGAAGCTCTCCCCCTCCAAAACTACAAGATTACACAAAAGAAATCTTCAAGGAAACGTGCACATGCAGGAAACATAATGTTGTACGTTCAAGCTAGGATAAAGTAAAACACCAAAAGTCAATTAAAACAATGGTAGTCAGAGGTCATCACATGGTTTCAATACATGGGAGTGCCTCTAGCACTACACCTCTGACTAATTTATGTATCAATGTGTTGTTTTATTTTTTTAATGACTGCATATAAATGTATATTGGCAACATATTGTCTATAAATTACTTTATGTCTAGACAAGGTGACATCAGTTCCACAAAACAGATCTTCTTATAAATCAACAAGACACTGAACACTTTTCTGTGCTCTTAACAATCGGATGCTCTAATATTCTAAGGAGTGGGAAGAAGAAAAAGGCTGTTGACATCCATCAAGACCAGACATGAGAACAGAAACTGGTTCTGGTTTCATAGACCCAAAATCCAAAATCACATTTACAATAAAGCAGCAAATTAGATTCAATACACCTAGCTGGTTAGATGGGTGCAGACCCTGCCTGAGTTACCTGGCGGCACAGTTTTGATATATGTTACAAAGTGCAAAAGTTTTTGACGCTACTGATGGACGGCGTTAAAGTAGCACAAACTCCCCCTCTTTCTTTGTTCATCGATTACTCTGCAGCTTTCGACAGCATTGACAGGAACAAACTATGGGCCAAACTAGAGAAGATGAAAATCCCAGCCGCGCTACTAAAGCAGATAATCCTCTTACATACCAACACGTGGGTCCAAGTAAAGTTAGGAACCGGCAAATTCCTGTCTAGGAAAATATAAACAACAAGTGGTCTGAAACAGGGGTGTGTGCTGGCTCTGACACTTTTTAATCTGTTAATGGCAGACCTTTCATCGGAATTAAACATCAGCAACTCACATGCTCTCAGGCTGGGGGGGCTGTCACTCTCCAACTTATTGTACGCTGACGACGTCATGCTGATTAGCCGAACTCCAATTGGCCTTCAGCACCTGCTAGACACAACCATCAGTCATGCAGCATCTAACGGCCTAACGATTAACTTAGATAAGTCGAAGGTCATGCGTCTTAACCCAAAAAAGAACACATCCAGCTTTCACTGATATCTGGCAGGTGCACCCATGGAAGTTGTGGACGAATACAAGTATCTAGGGGTGACGATCGACAACAAGGGCACTTTTAAATCACAAAAAGAAGCCAAAAAGCAGAGAGGTAATTCAATAGCGGTAGCTTTAAAATCCCTCAAACTTAAAACCGCCGGCCCAAGCTTCAGCCCACTATACAGGTCTTACAAGCAAAGTTAATCCTAGCCATCACCTACGGGAACGAGTGCCTCAGGGGAAGAGATGCAGATATTCTGGACCGTACCCTGTCAAGATCAGCAAGAATAATTTTTAGCCTCCCAAGTTATGTTTCACCCGCACAAATTAGGCTGGAGTTTGGTCTACAGTCTCAAAAAACAGCCCGCAATGGCGCCTATGTGAAATGCTGGCATAGGATCAGATGGTCCGAGCAAAGTTCTCTGAACTTCCACCTATGGAATGAGATAAATACAAGCAAGGTTTGCTCAGCGAGGCACTATCTGACAGCATCTATAAACCGCCTAGGCCAGAAGGAGTTCTGGGCGGCCTCGGGAACGCATAACAGCTTCAAGTTACTGGTAAATAACACAGTGAAAAGGCTGTCAGTAGTAGAGGACAAAGAAACGATCAGGGAAAGGGCCCATGGATGGTGCGTGCTGCAGAGTTATACAAGACCCCTCTCGCAAAACTATCTAGGCGCTGGCTTCAATAGGAAAACAAAGGGAAAATATTTACGGTCCCGAATGGGTATCCTTCCAGTCCGGCCGCACCTCCCACCATGGAAGCGATTATTGGAATCAACTAAGTGCCGTCTTTGCGGGAAAGCAGAAGAGAGCATCACGCATCTACTATGCACCTGTCGAGAATTGGATCCTGAATGATGACTGCTTCTGAAATCTATCTTTAACGACAGGAGGATAAGATCCTGCAGACAAGCAGTAAAGGCATGCCTTGGAGGAGGAGATGTACAGCTGGCGTGCCGGTTCGTACAATTCATAGGGATGGCAGAGGAAGAAATGAAGAGATCTGGAGCATAATAAGCAGCTTTTCGAACGAAGGCCCGCCATTTCGCGGAACCGGCACCCTCTAACAGGAAACGCACAATCAAAAAACAACTTATCATCAAGTACTGGGCATCAGCCACTTTATGGAACTTCAGTACTTATTCCGCCATAACTCCAACGACGAGGCAGACACATCAGGTCAAAACTTTTATTAAAAAAAAAAAAAACATTTTAGTTATGTTACAATATATGCAAAACCTTTTTCTTCACGCACAATGCACCAGGCACTTTACGAGACTGTTAAAACCGGGAAATCAAGGACTGCTTAATGCATATTGAATAAACAGATATTCCGCAGAAGTACTGCACAAATCAGTTAGAATGGAATACGTTGCGTAGATAACATAAATTGTACCATAGCCTTTTTACTGTTGGAAACTAATCACGATGAAACTGTGGTTTTATTTGTATGAATTATGTCGTTGAGCGAACATTTTAAAGGTTTTAATTAACTTATACAATAAATAAAATTACTTTTTAGCCCTCCAAACAGTAGTGGAAATTTTGTTAATCCAAGTAATTTCTAGCTTGGTCCAAAGCAAACTGTTATCTATCAGTTTCTCAAAAACACATTTAGAAGCTACAAAACATTTGTAATGAAGCTTTTGGAGAAATGTTCAAGCTTAAAAACAGTAAACAACCCCAATGATTCTTTCACTCAATCCTCATGAGTGAAAGAATGCATAGGATTCATGACCACCCTCCTTGCTCACATAACCATCACTCTCTGAGACACTTGATCCAACATCATTGACAATAACTTCCACCAAACATTACACTTCATTAATACTCAAACAGCACATTGTCAACAGCACCGGTTATGGAACTGTCCCCTGAAGACATTCACAACCAGATAGAGCTACGGGGTGGGGCGCCCACGCACTCTGAAAATTGTTTTGGGGAAAAGGTGTTGGACTTTTTACAGTGTTGCCAGTCTATAAGATTACTGTCATCCAAGAGATTTAACAACTCTGTCTGGAGTGCTGTAAAGCCAAAGTACCAAATATTCAGTTAATAACAAAAATGTATTACTGTAAGAAGTTTAATGATGTTGTAGAAACATTCTCCTGTTGAGCTGCAAAAATGACAATTAACTTAAGGCAGAAGCATCAAATTCTGAGATGTTAACCCCATGATATTATGATATATAAAGTAAGAGAATTAGTATAATAGGAGCTATTAAAACTCTTTTGAGAAACATTTATATTTAGTCTGTGGTTTGCTTTAGATTGTAATGTAATGAAAATTTATTGCATGTAGTTAATTAAAACCATTACAAAAACACATTCAAATTTGTCAATAAAAACACAATCAGCATTGATGTATAAAAAGGTAGAGAAGAAAAGAGGAGGGTATGTCCAACTCATCATAATTAGTCAGCATGATCGGTGCACAAGTTCTTATTCCATTTTTAACTTCTTTTGTCCTGTTGCTAAAAACGTGTGCAATATTGTGTTTAATACCAAGTTTTGCTGGTCTGCTGCATCATGGCTGGAGTTATGAGTTTAAAGTGCAGTCCTACGGTGCAGCGTGTCTCTCATTGCAGGTGCTCATCAAATTTCATTGCGGCAGTTAAATAAGAAAAGTGCCAGTGTGCGTGAATCCTTGACTACACTGCTGTGATCATGGATAGTGTGCAGATATAAACTTGATGTTACAAGAAACTCATTCCATTTCTTATGGTTAAAAAAACGTTTGCCTCTCAAACACAAAATAGCGCAGTCTCTCCAACACGCCTCGCAAGGCTCCTATATTTAGACGTAGCAGATATAAGAATGACACATTAATCTTTCTACTTGTTTTCAGATAATATACCTTGTCATTGAATTCCCCCTAAATTTATTCATCTTAATATTTTACATAGGAAACAAACAGTTCACTGCATTCACTAAGGCTTAAATAAGGCATTCTATTGTGCAGTGGTCTTGGCCGAGGACATTTTTAAAGGCATCTGTGAGAATGAGGAGGCAAGAGAGCATTGCTATAAAGAATGAGAGAAGGTCAGAGGAGAGAAGAAGGGCAGGACTGCCAGAAAGAGAAAGGACATTGGGAGCACAGATCTCATCTACAGGTGTGCAAGAGTATGGACTGCCTGCACAATCTCTAATCATCATTTGACAGCATAAATGTCTTACTATCTTTTATAGCTTGTCATTTGTGTCAGGTACCAATGACTGCTCTTGACATGCTGCAAACCCAGGTATTTTAAGACGGATTATGTAAGAAAATGTATACTGGCCCTGAAGGGGTTCAAAGAGCAGGTGATATTACTACCAAGAAGCCACGATATTATCAATTAAATTATGCCACAGACTGAAATGAAAGGAGCAACTCAATAAGGGGAAAAACAATGATAACAAAACGGGAAAAACTGAGATTAAGAAGAATTAGGAAAGTTATGTATGAAGGCTCATGGTGAGATGCTAAATTGGCGCCTATACTTTCAGAAATGATTTCAACTTGGAAGAAGGAGGTTGGAGTTTATTTATTCCTGAAGTACTTACCAGTTACAGTTATAGAGACAGAAGCCTTCGCAGACAGGCCGGTGACTGTGTTCCCAGCCATACACATGTAGTTTCAATTTTCACTCGAGGACACCTTCTTAATGGTGTATGTGTTACCAGGTCTCTTCAGATCAGTGCCATTGAGAAGCCATTGGTACCGCTGTGCTGGGACAGACCCTGCGGCACTGGATAAAGAGAGTTTATCCTCCCTTGTAACCACTTAGAGCCTGGTAGATCAATCTTCACGTCCTTCAGCCCATCTGTAATGGAACAGAGAGAGGTGGTCGAGAGGGAACTCTGGGGTTACTTACAGGCAACAACCAGAGTCTGGGGGTCACTCGTACTGTTGCTGACAGGGTTCATGGTCACCATGGTAGATCCCTGAATCCCCCCAGGAAGCCTTGGTGATGGTCAGGGCTCTATTATATGGAGTCTGAATGATAGATCCAGGTAGAGCTGAAGTGCTATTAAAGTATCAGAGGATTGTGACAGCCGCGCTCGAGGTGTCACGGGTTACCTCCGCCTGACCCCGGTTCTCCACCAGTGGAGAGCTAACATATTTCACTGTAGGTTTAGTCTCCAGCTCTGCAACCAGAATAAAGAGACACGATTATATTGTGAGCAGTGTGCTATGTATCTCTTTACGGATAAATCATCAGGAAAAGGTGTGGTAAAGGGCAAGAGAAAGACAACTCTACCAGGGGATTCTCCCCACTCACACGTGGGTTCAGCGCCTTATTACATGGATTCAATTATATATTAAGGGTGCCCTAATTCCAAGAGGCACATCCTGTCCTTGTTGGAAACAGACAAGAGAACGGAGCCTTAAATGAGTGACAATAAAGCCTCGTTAGAGCCTTGCGCTTTCACACCTCTTGCTACCTGCCCCAAACTAATGCATATATTGAGAGCCGGAGGGACCCCAGATCTCAAACACCCCTTCCAAGAGTGAACCCACCATTCACTGATAACAGCCGGGGTAAAGATGCTTTGCTATGTTCGTACTTTAACAGGTTGTCCTTGTAGACTGACATACGGACATCAGTCCATTTACAGCACAATAATACCCTCAAGCTGGACATTGGTGTTTGTAACCAAGCATTCTCCGGGAGCATTCTGTGCCACCTTTGACCACAATTCTCTACTCAAGGACATAAATACCATACAGGGTGAGGCGAAGACTTAACTGATGGTGATAATCATAGAATTTAGAGCTAATCATGAAAGATTCTCTCTTGGATGATGAAAGATGTTTAATCCATATAAAATAGAGTCCACTCTGCCATCGGGAGGGCGGGAAGCAACAGAGCAGGGGTCTCCTCAGACCTCAGGATGATGGCATACAAAGGAACAGAGGATTCTCAGTCATAAGACACCACTGGGAACTTGCTTGGAGGGGACAGGATGGAAAAATGAAAGAAAGTAAGATTGACAGTTTTTGCATCTTCTGATGTTGCACCATACGTACATATTTATGTACATATATACAATGAAGATCCTGAAAAATGATAGGATGTTAAGCGAACCAGTTTTTAGGTAAATTATGATGTAAAATCCATGGTTTTGCTATCCTTTCCTTCACGTTTTCTGTGGGTGAAGGAGGTGACAGTTCTGTGCTGATTGCCCGTTGCCCACCTCAGTGCAGCGTAGACTGCATTTAGAATTAGGACATGATCTATCTAAAATACACATTTTTGATGAAGTTTTTGGAACTTGGGTAACTGTTTTCCAAGCTCTGTGGTATTAGTTGTGTCACTATGAGAGCTAGAAACAAACAGGTTACTAAATCACAAACATGTGGAGTTTCAGTATGGTGCATTTGAGGACAGAGAATACATTAAATGGCTTGTTGTTCGATCCTGATGTGAAAGCCTGCACGTAGAGTTCAGAGGAGTGTTCAGTGTTATTCTGAAGAAGAGATGGCGGGGTCTAATGTGGAAACTCCCAGGGAGAGCCCTGAAAAGCCAGCACCCATTATCTGTGAGAAGCTTCACCCCTTCCCTGCTGCAGTGTCTAGGGATATCTGCTGCATGCCAGGATTGTGTGAGTGCAGACAGTGTCCAAGGAGGCTGTGCTGTTTGATTCTGAGGAGCTTTGGACCCTCCATGTGACAGGCTTGTGGGATCAGAGGGTCCTGAAGTTGACTCTGGCATTAATGAGGAGCCAGGTTGTAAGTGTGGTTTCCATGGAGGTGGCGGCAGGGAGTTAGGGAGACAAGAACCTGGGGATCTTTTGTCTCTCATACAGACAGCAAGTGGATAAGAACAGTGTATAAACAGAGAAGAAGTTCTGAGGGTTGTGTCAGTGGCACTCAGTCCACAAATTCTGGATGATATTCCCTAAAATGAGCTCAATTCCCAACGGGACAGTCTTTCATTCTAGTATCTCCCTAGTAGCCTGCAGGCTCAGGGGCTGCTTTCAGACCAGGATGGGCTTCTTTTGGGTTCCAGTCCATCCTGTTATTGCTCCTTGAAGCCTTGTGCTCACATGTAGGCAGAGATTTGACTCACTCCTTTGCGATGAACCATTCAAAGGATGGTGGCAGTCTGATGTCCTGGATTTTGTCCACAGCACCACTCTGTATGCTCATGTCACCTACTTTTCATAGTCCACCCACTCATCTCCATGTCCAGACATGGTCTTCTATCGGTCAGATCCAAACTAAGGATTGTTGACAGAGTAATAGCAGATTTCCAAGCCCACACTTTCATGCCACAGCTAATGTAAACTGAAAATTTAGAAGGGCAGCTATTAATGATGGAGTACTCACAAAAACAGTTGGGCCATATTGAAAGGGCACCTTTTGCATCGCTTATTGAGCAAAGGATGCCCCAAGGAGGCTTAAAATGATGAGCACCAAAGAGAGGTCTCAATTCTGAGATCTGGTGATGTAAGGACACTCCTGTCTCTTGTGTACATCTGCCCACTACATGCTCAGCATTAGGAAGCTACACCTCAGCACAAGTGCCACCTGAACTTCCAACCTCAGAATGCACACATGGGTAATGCTGGTGAGGACGGAATGATGTCACGTGGCTGCAGAAATATTGGCAGACCCCTTCTCCCATTGGCCATTCTCAAAGTATTAAATCAACCATCCTTAGAAGCAGACAAGATGTTTTGTGCTCTGCCCCAAGCAAGAAGATGGTAGAGTGGAGGGTCAGTAAGATAAGATAGAATTTGGACTCAAATTAATTGTAATTTAAAATACTCTTTAATGGTATAGTTTGATTTTTACTCACAATTCGGAATAACCACTTTTTGAAAGTTGGCATTTTCTTGTCCTACCCATTTGGTGCCTGCTGCTAGTGCCCTGGGTCACATGACCCTGCTGTTAGATGTTGCATATTCCTCCCATACAGTGAGACAGTAGGGCTTAGGTGTGGGCAGGATGGGCCATCCTGACAGAATTGTTGGAGGCAAAGCTGTTCCCTGTCCCACTTGCATGTCAATAAGGGCTGCCTCAAGCACACACAAACAAACCTAACACTAGTGTTTTGTAAATCTAGATTTCTTGGAGCCTTTGGAAGGAACTTCCCAGAACCAGGTGTAATGTTAGCCTCAAAGATTCCTCCAGTACAAAAGCTGGCACCAGGTATAAATATTGGGCCCTCAGTGCATCTCTTCAATTTAGTCCTGGACCTGCAGAGGTCACTAGAAGGCATGCCTTGTATCCCAGAGGACTTCCCTGCTGCTTGACGCCTGCTTTCTACCCTAAAGGGTCTGCCTTGCTGCTACCAGAGGACTGCCCTGCTGTTTGAAGCCTGCCTTTCCCCTCAGAGAACTACCATGTTGCTTGAAGCCTGCCTTGCTGCCTTAACCCAAGACTACCATAGTGACTCCAAGGGATAGTTGGCTGTCCGCCTATTTAAGCTACCGAGACATAACAAGCTCCACAGCCCTTGGACCCTGCAGCTGGCCTCTGCTACACTCCTGATCCCTGAAGGGCTGGACCCTTGGTGGTGGTGTTCAATTTGCTACTCCTGACCAACCCTAAAAGTTGGGACTTAGAGAATTTTCCACGCAAAAAGTGGCCTGAGACCTGACAGAAGACCAGGACATTCCTGCCAATATGCCCAAGGTTCATCGCCAGTTGGCCTGACAGTATCAGCAACTCCCGCTAGGTTCTTCTTTGCGGCAGTATCCTGGTCAGCGTGACCTCTTAGCAAAGATATCCAGCCTCCTGGAGACCTTTTCGGCGGCAGCCTGCAACTTTGTCCCACTGGAGTTCTTCAACTTCCAAACAAAAAGTGACAACATTCGGAGGTAGAAATCTTCAACACAACTCCATCCAGTGGCTCCCCATTTGGTGTTCAAACAAAATATTGAGTCAATCATATCAACTGTCACAAATATTGCATTGGAAATATCGTGACACGGAAATATTGTGAGCAAGAATATCGTGGACAATCATATAGATTTTAAGGTAAGTAATATCAATGTTATAAATATTGTTGGGGGCGTGGTTGCTGGAGCTTTTCATTGTGCTCTGCGCCTTCCTTCTGATGAGCTGCCAGCCCCAGGGGATTTTGCCGCGTAGTGAGAGGTCACGCCTGCCATCTTGGAATGCAGTGGGGCGTTTCCTCACAGCACATTATATTAGAGGATTTTTTGGAGTGCTCTCTGTCCCCCCTCAGAATGCCTTATTTTTATTATTAATTAATCCATTTTCAATGTCTTGGCTCAAATAGTTGCAAGTGGTTATTTTCTTTTCTCCTCACTCACTAATTGCTCTAGTTTTAATTTTTCTAGGCATTGCTTCATTCAGCTTTTCTAACCCTTGCATATATTTTTTGTGGTATATTCTCCTTTTTCAGTGACGGTGCCTCAATTTAATATCATTTTTTCTCCCATATATGGGGAAAATATGGAACCTTAAGCTTTCTAGTGCCTCACACAACGTTTTATTGTCAGACTCAGATTCTAATCATAGAGGCATGTATGATGTCGCCTCTCAGAAATCTGAATCTCATTCTGGTACCATTCCTAAATCCTCCTCATGTACCAAACTGCCAGTGGGAACAAATAAACAAATAAAAAAAGACCCTCCTTCACCAGTAAAGCCTGCGTCTACATCTATGGAGGTTATATTTGATGAAATCTGTGCATGGAGTCCTTTTATAGAAGAGACTACCAAAGCAATACAACAATTCGTTGATAAATGGTCTTGAACAAAAAACAGAGAGTCTGCAGCAGTCATCTCTACTTATCTCACATCTGGAATCGGAAATATCTCTACTTAAAAAGCACACTGAGGACCTTGAAAATCGAAATTGTAGAAATAATTTACATATTTATGGGCTTCAAGAAAATGTGGAGAGATCCAATCCGACCAATTATTGTCAAGCTTTTTTACCAAAGCTCCTTGGCATCACTACATCTGTTCCTCCTAATATACAAAGAGCATATAGGGGAGAGGAGTTGGCCTAACGGCTAGGGCGGTCGACCTCGAATCTGGGGAACCGGGTTCGAGTCTCGGCAATGATGCTGAACATCCTGTGATTCTGGGCAAATCACTTAATCTCCCCGTGCCTAACAAAAATTAATGAGTCCTCATGTAACGCAACTGGTGCTATGTAAAGTGCTCTGATACCCGATACCGGGTCAAGTTTGCGCTATATAAAACTACGTAAAAAAATAAATAATAATGTATAGACTTGGTCCTAGAGTTAATTTAATATGATTATTTATTCTTAGTTAATTAGTAATATTAATTGTTTAATTGATTATTGCTTATGTAAATTTTTGTTATTTTACTTGAAGTGAAATAGTCTGTTTCTAATGCTGCACAGAGTGCTGTGGCAGTAGTGAATTTTTCCCCTCCGCAATACAACACTTTCCCTACTGTTGTACTGACTGGAGTGGGAATAGTGCATTTTAACCCTCTGCAATCCAACACTTTCCCCACTGTAGTACTGAGTAGAGTGGGAATAGTAAATTTCACTCCTCCGCAATCCAACACTTTCCCTACTGATGCACTCACTGGAGTGGGAATAGTGCATTTTAACCCTCTGCAATCCAACACTTTCCCCACTGTAGTACTGAGTAGAGTGGGAATAGTACATTTTACCACTCCGACATCGAAAACTTTCCCTACTGTTTCATGGACTGCAGTGGGACTTGTAAATTTTACACCTCCTGAGTTTGACAAATTGGGGCTGATTATGATGTCGGTGGGTCCGACACCGACGGCATGTCGGTGTCCGACCCACCAACATCTGCCCCCCCTGCGGTCCGCCCGCCACATTATGATGCAGCAGGTGGAGGCATCAGGCCAAGGGACCATCCGTGGCGCTTCCGGCAGGCTCAAGGAGCCTGTCGGTGCATCAGAAACACAATAATCCCCTAATGATAGTGGAGCCAGTCTCGGCTCAGCCATCATTAGGGGATTATAATGACAGTTTCAGATAGCGCTTTCATGTCGGCCTTTTCAGCCACCGCAAAAGCCTCCATTCTAAAATACATGTTTCTGACCGCCCATTGGGCGGTCACATCGTAATACTGACGTTGAAACCACCGACCTAGGTCGGGCAATTCCAGGGAGCTACAGTGATATCGTAATTAGGCCCTTTGTGTACTATTTATGAGTTGTAGTGGGAATAGTATATATATTAATTTTAAAACTTTGTAGTTTACTTTATGTTGTTTACATTTATATTAATATGTATTTGGTTATCTAAAATTATAATATTTATAATGATTAATGTGTTTAATATGTTATTTATTTTCATTTGGTTTGGGCTAAGCGGCAGGAAGCCGAATCCGACTGTGTGCCGGAAATCTTTGAAATGTCTCCAGGAAGGAGAAAGCAGCGGCAGCCCCCGGACGACTGAAGCATCCACCGACAGTGGGAAGTAGGCGAAACTCGAGTCGAAGGACCCGCGCTGAGCCATCTAATCCACCGAAGGTAGGAGATCTACAAGTGTCCTGTTGGGAGGTGTGCAGAGTACGGTTGTTGCTAGTAGCCAAATACCGCAACGTAAAGTTAGATAGCAGCCAAACAAAATGTCCGCTGACGCGCTACGAAGCAGGGAAGCTGCGGCAGATGAAATGTTCAGCAACTCCCTAAGGACTGACACGCTGGCACAAGCGAGTAGTAGTCTCGTCACACGGGGACCGTCCAACATAAGAGACATGTTTAAGAAACTTGAAAAGCTCATGAAACATGAGCAGGCTAAATGGTGGGAGCACAAGTCTCTATATAGGTATTTGGAAGTGGGACGAATCCCACGTGGACTCAGGATTATGATTGCGCCCAGCTTTGAGAATCCTAACCCCAACATGTTACGGGAGTGGGCAGAATGCAACTTGGAGTCTTCTAAGAAACTGGCAGAAATACTGGTGAAATACGCCGAGATAGATTGGATTGAACTACAAAAGCAAATAGAGGAGCTATATGATCAAATTGATAAAATTGAACAAAATGAGGCAACAACCAAACTCAGAGAGGAGATGCTAGTCAGATTACAGAGGGAAGAAGAAATAATCAAGAAAAGAAAGGTGTTCAAATTTCAAAGAGACAAACAAGATTATGAAAGTGGGCAGATATTCACATTTTCAAAAAAATATGACTCGCTCAAAGCCACCAAAAAAGGAGTCCGGTTTGTAACGGGAGACAGGGCCACTATTGGCATGGATACACCAGCCACGACATCAACATCAGATTTAAGCTAAGCTGTTGAGGGTGAATCAGACACTGAGCAGACTAGAGGCACAACAGGCGAACAAAGAACAAAGTCAAACATTACGCCCCAGGACTCAAAATTACAGGCAAGAAAAAAGGAGGAACACAAAGCGGCGAGAAAGATGGCGCCAACGGCTCAAACGAGAAAATGAGAGTAAACAACAGGAAAGTAACAAACAAAACTTGGAAACGCAAGTAAATCAACCCCTCTCAAACACCAACACCATAATCAACCTGTCTCAAATTACCCGTCAACCAAGCGGAAATACAATTACTCTCTCTAGGGTTATCATTTTGCACAGAGAGTAACTTCAAATACTTTCAGACGAGAATAGACGTATATAAATTTATCTGCAAGTTCAAATTAAGGAAATTCCATCTCCTACGCAAAATACGTGAAAAAGAACAGCCCAAAGGGGAAGCCCACCCAGTGAGCCCTAATATCATGACAGCATCAGATTTACAGTTACTATGTGACTTACAGGCACTAGAAAATGAACAAGATGCACTAGATCGGCCAATATCCACACAAGAGACATTAGAACAACAAATAAGCATCTCTTATACTGTAAATACAGGCTTCAAACCGAAATCCACATTTCATCCTATTATGCCAAGGGACGCAATTGACATATTTAATGAACAAAACACGGCGCAGACAAAAAAACGTAATCATTAAACACAAAGAACTCCAAAACTCCAGAGTCTACAAAAATATAAATACCACCAACTAATAAGGAAGCTATAAGACAATGAACAAATTGTCATAAGGAATTCCGATAAAGGCGGAAATATAGTTATATGGCCTAAGACTCTATATATGGAGGAAACAACTGAACGATCGTGATTGCTACAAGAGGAGTAACAGCCAAAGCATCAATGCTAGCAGAAATGATTTTTATCTGAAGTTACTTGCTTGGAAGAGTGCAGGACTTTTAAATCAGGATGAATATAAGTTCCTAAAAAATGATCACCCTGCGATGCCTGTAATCTATTTTATCCCAAAGGTTCATAAAAACTCTACCAAGCCACCGGGAAGACAGATCATCTCAGCGCAAAAAAGCCTCTTGGAAAACACGTCACGCTATATTGATTCTTTTTGCAGGAACATGTGCGCTCACTACCATCCTACATACAGGACACAAGTGATTTCTTGCGACACATCTATAAATGTAAATGGGAAGAGGATTACTTGTTAATGACCCTTGATGTAACTGCATTATAAGGATGGTATTAGAGCGTTGGAGCATTTTCTGGGCTCAAGAGCAATTGGGCTATACCAACATAACAAAACGTTGGTTAGCATGACCAAATTTTGCTTAGAAACTAACTTTTTCATGTTTCAGCACAAATATTCCAACAGATCAGAGGTGTAGCAATGGGGGCTAGTTTTTCACCAAGCTACGCCTGCCTTCACATGGGGGTGGGGAAGAAATGATCCTCAAAACCACCTACAAAGAAATTCTTGATAAACATGTGGTTAAATGGATAAGATACATTGACGACCTTTTTGTAATTTGGAAGGGTAGCAAGCAAAGTGCAATGAATTTTATCTCTGAGATCAATGTTAATAACATTAACTTACATTTTACATCAGTGACACATCAGTCTGTTTCTTAGATGTGGAGGTCTTTTTAGCTAATGCACAAATAGAAACCAGATTACATCGGAAACCGACAGCTGGCAACACCATCTTACATGCATCCAACTTCCACCCTAAACACACCATACAGAGCATTCCATATGGAGAAATGCTTAGGGTGAGAAGAATTTGCAGTAGAGAGACAGACTTGAATAATGCACAAGCCGAATGCAAGGAACAGTTCCTAGCTAGGGGCTATTCGGAGAGCACAGTTAACATAGCTATCAATAAAATACGGGAGCTGTGCAGAGCAGATTTGCTATTTAAAGCAGTACACAGCAAATCGAGGCCTTTAGAACAAGAAAGTACGAGATTAATTCTAACATATAGCTCACAGAGGAACAGTATGTAGCATTGTAAAGAAAAATTGGCCCATCATCCTAAGCGACCCCGTGATAGGAGATAGATTACCTAAAAATCCTACCATAACATTTAGGAAGGCTACTTCAATGAGTGGCTCCTTAGTTAGCAGTAGTCCAGAAAGAGTAACCAAAACCAACTGGTTGACACAAAGGAAGGGATTCATAAGATGCACCACATGACACGCATGTAGGTTTGGCGTAAATAAAACCACATATTCCACACCTTTCAAGGACCAGCTTATTAATATTCAGAAACTCCTAACATGTAAGACCGACCACGCGGTATATGTGCTGGAGTGCTCTTGTGAACTACGATATGTAGGTAGTACTAAACTACAAGTACACAAGAGAATTCTCCAGCACATAAGAGCAGTTACCAACTCCAATCTAACATACCCGGTGTCTTGGCATTTTAAGGAGGTACATGGAAATAGTCTAGACCATCTCAAATACTATGTGGTGGACTCAGTTCCATGCATGAGACGAGGCAGCAACAGAGAGGCGGCATTAAGACGATTAGAGACTCATTATATACTGGAGCTCGACACCAAAAGCCCACAGGGGCTTAATGCCAATGAGGATCTATACAACTGCCTATAGGGTTACAAGATGTTAATGATTGATGTATAGGCATATCAAGAATCCTCTCATATATAGCCAGCTGAAGTGAAGTACATGAAGAAGTACCCTATTTTCATATATGCATTCATGCAATGTTAGTATTGAGCATCTGCACTTTATCTTCACTTTCTTTTTCTCTTTTTTTAGTTAGTATTTCAATTACGAAACAGGTAGTTTCTTCTATAGTAACAAGGTGGCAAAGGGGTGAGGTGGTTATATACTTGCACATGCACTTTATTTTGGCATTTTAGAAATAGCAGCAAAGCAAGCCCACTTGGGCAGTATTAATGAACATGAGCATTGTGGTCAACACAATTATCCATATGTTATTTTGAGGAGAAAACAACCTTATGTGTTCTCCAATATGGTGGAGAACACAGCATGGTCTGCTAAGGGCTCTTAGTAATATCCAAGCATGTTTACAATCATATGTACTGTATTATTTATTTACAAATGGATTTATATCTGATTTTTAAGTATGTAAATTAGACAAATGCACAAATCAATAATATATAATTAATGTTATGCTGCTATTTATGGAAATATTCTGAAATCGGACGGAAGTCTTTTTTCAGTATTCACTATGCACCTGTCACTTTAAATGAGAGAGTTGTTCGTAGCCGCGTCATGTGATCAAGGCCTGCGAAGGCTGAAACGCGTCATGGCGGAGAGCTGAAAAGAAACTTAAGCACGAGTAAAAGTGGTGTCCGTTCCTGTGTTGTTCCGAGTTGCAAGGGAACGCAGAACAAAGGAGTAAAGCTATATATATATATATATATCCTCCAAAGTTGCCCCAGAGCTCAAGGACGCCACTCCTGCGGAAGAGAGTTCAACAGAACTTTTTATTCAAAAAACTGCGCACCCTTTCTCAATTAATTTAACAGTCCCTGACGCGTTTCGGTGACACTTCACCTTAATCATAGGGCGGGGCAAAAACAAACCATGGAGAACACACTGCAAACATTTTGTTCCATTAGCATGCACTCTCCAGTGAATAGCATGCTGGGTGTTGCAGTGCCGATATTTCCCTCAGTAGGGTCCATGTATTTGTCCAAAGTTACAACATCCCCACTGTTCTCACAATGTTTACAGCCCTCCAGTGGGCCTCGAGAAAGGATGTGCAGTTTTAAATCAATTTGTCCTCCGTGCTGCGATCGGGCTGCCATTCCATTACAGCCCCGCAGTCCTGAAATCATTGAGCCAGGCGGTGCAATCCTCCGCGGCCGAGGCCGCCGCGTATTAACATCCTCCAAAGTTGCCCCAGAGCTCAAGGACGCCACTCCTGCAAAAGAGAGTTCAACAGAACTTTTTATTAAAAAAACTGCGCACCCTTTCTCAATTAATTTAACAGTCCCTGACGAGTTTCGGTGACACTTCATAGGCGGGGCAAAAACAAACCACGGAGAACACACTGCAAACATTTTGTTCCATTAGCATGCACTCTCCAGTGAATAGCATGCTGGGTGTTGTAGTGCCGATATTTCCCTCAGTAGGGTACATGTATTTGTCCAAAGTTACAACATCCCCAATGTTCTCACAATGTTTACAGCCCTCCAGTGGGCCTCGAGAAAGGATGTGCAGTTTTAAATCAATATCTCCTCCGTGCTGCGATCCGGCTGCCATTCCATTACACACAAGATGATGGACGGAATGCTGCACATTGGCAAACATTCACCCCCAGTCACAGATCTGGGTTTAATCCATCGTTATTTTGCTTCACCACGCCACCCCAGGTCAGACATAGCCATATGCAAATCAGTCTTGACCCTGTGCCTCATGGGAACAGTCCAGACCGAACTGCCAAGCCATGTCTTCCCTGGACCGGAATCAAGCATCCTAGGACCGGTTTCAGGCTATCAGCCAGGATAGCTTGACTCCAGTGGCGTAGTGAGCACGGGACCCACGTCTGGGCATACCCTTCCCACTTAGGGCGAAATGCAAAACACACAAGATGATGGACAGAATGCAGCACATTGGCAAACATTCACCCCCAGTCACAGATCTGGGTTTAATCCATCATTATTTTGCTTCACCACGCCACCCGAGTTCAGACATAGCCATATGCAAATCAGTCTTGACCCTGTGCCTCATGGGAACAGTCCAGACCGAACTGCCAAGCCCCGCAGTCCTGAAATCATGTGTCATTCATAAAACAGTGCTGCCCCACCATTTTATCGTCTCATGTAGCAATATCTCATGTTTTATGTATGCCAAACCTTAACGTGAACAGAAGGTTTGGCATACATAAAACATGAGATATTGCCACATGAGACGATAAAATGGTGGGGCAGCACTGTCTTAAAATTTCGTTGATTATCTGTGTTAAAATTTTATGAATGACACATGCTGTCCCCACAACTAATTAATTGTTATATCCCTGTATATATCTCTATACTTTACATAGTCTTATGTTACAATTATGAGGACTTTATTTAATGTGATTCCATAGCTTTCATTTGTGCCGCAACAGGATTTAAGATGGCCGCCACAAAACAGATACATTCATGTATGAATTTAATGAAGCCATCTTCTATGTTTACCATTTGTTGATTGTCATGCACTTTTTTCACTTTAAAATGGTGGTTGTTGTAAAAAACGAACTGACATCGAAACATCCGGAGTGGCGAAGCGCGTCTGTCAGTGCTGGGGAGGTTCTGCACTAATAAAGAAAATATTCGCACAAATTCTCGAGAGTGCTCTCGTTTGTGTCGGCTGACACATCATTGGTTCGCTGTTGTGTTTAAAAAAAAAAAAAATATATATATATATATTCACTGAAAAAACCACAGGTTTTAGGGACAGTTATAGTTAGTTGGACATTGCACTCGTACAAAACCCGTGAAATTCCCCCGTTATAGTTAGTTCAGCTAACTATAACTCGCGCCCCGCAATGCACTGCTGATGACGTCACATATTACATCACTCATGACATGGTCAGTGACATCACTGATGACATCACTGATGACATCTCAAATGACATCACTGATGACATCATCCAGTGACTGTGTGTTTCTGTCAAGTTTAAATATGTTTAATATATATAGGGAAAGGCGTATTGAAGAATGAGTGGGTGTATAAGTGTCTGAATGGATGATTTAGTACGTGAGTGACTGACTCTACAAGTGAGTGATTAAACGTATCTTACTGAATGCATGGGTTAGTGACTAAACTGTGTGAATGTCTGTATCCGTCTGTTTGTTGGTGTGTAAGTGGATGCATGGATTTGCGAATAGCTACATGAGTGTCTATATGGGTTATTGATTGGTTCTCTGAGTATCTGTATGGCTGCCTGAGTGTTTGTGTGGGTGGGGTGTGTGTGACTCTATACATAGATGTGTGAGTGGGTGATTCACTGGGTGCATGATTTCAAGAGTGCATCTGTGATGGACTGCTTGGGTGGGTGAGTGTGTGTATGGGTGTGTTAGTGAGTGAATGTATATCTCAGTGGTACATGTGCGAGTAACTACATATGTAAAAGGCAGTATATATGTGTGTTAGAGTATTTAAATGGCTATAAGTGAGAGTGTGTTATTGTGAGAGTGGCTGTATGGATGCGTGTGTGCTTGTATCAGTTATTGTATAAGAGCGTAAGAATGTGCTAGTATTTGTATGAGTAAGTGAGCTGGTGTGTGTATAACTGTATAGGTGAGTAAATGGGTGTGTGATTAATTTTTTGCATGACTGACTAGGTGTGTGAGTACCTCTATGGATGAGTGGCGGTGTGTGAGTGTTTATATAGGTGTATGAGTGCATATGATAGTCCTGTACTGAGTGACTGTAAGTATGAGTGACTGTACAGGTGAGTGAGTGGATGTGTGTGTAGACCTAAGAATCAGTGAGTGGGTATGTAGTTTTTGGTGTTGGAGTGTCTATGGTTTTGAGAATGGCAGTCTGTAATTTAGAGTGGGTGTATCAAAAGTTATATTAGGGTGTGAGAAGATGCATGAAATTATCACATGGATGATGTCATCAGTGATGTCATTTGAGATGTCATCAGTGATGTCATCAGTGATGTCACTGACCATGTCATGAGTGATGTAATATGTGACGTCATCAGCAGTGCATTGCGGGCGCGAGTTATAGTTAGCTGAACTAACTATAACGGGGGAATTTCACGGGTTTTGTACGAGTGCAATGTCCAACTAACTATAACTGTCCCTAAAACCTGTGGTTTTTTCAGTGAATTTCAAAGGTTTTTTAAATGCTAATTTCTAACTATAACGTGCCTGAAACCTATGGTTTTTTCAGTGAATTTCAAAGGTTTTTTAAATGCTAATTTCTAACTATAACGTGCCTGAAACCTATGATTTTTTAAGTGAATTTCAAATGTTTTTTAAATGCTAGTTTCTAACTATGCCAACAGAGGTAGGACATGTGAAGAAAGAATAAAAAACGCACAGAAAGAAGCAAAAGATGTGCAGAAAGAACCAACAGAGGAGCAGAAAGAGGCCTTGTTGCAAAATCATCCTGTGCCCACAACTTTTTCAGACGGCTACTGGTGGTAACTGACTCTGACTAACCAGAGCCAGTGCGCGTTTGCACAGTGGTGAAGGGAGGGGGCCTGAGGTGACATGTGTGCAAACGTGCCCCATGGCGCGTTTTAAGTTGCGGGATTAAGTCCCCTTGAATCCTGAGGGTCCCTGGGGCCCAACTAGCCCCCAGGTACCTACAGTTAGGACCACAGAGCTGAGTTGCAGAGAGGCGTTCCGAGGCCACGCACCTTTTTCACCTCTCTGCAACGCAACTCTGTTGTGCTTACTGAAGGTACCTGGTGGGCTAGTTGGCCCCCAGGATTCAAAGAGAATTAACTCCCCAACTTAAAACGCACCACAGGGCGTGTTTGCGCACATGTCACCTGAAGCCCCGCCCCTCCTTTCACCACTGTGCAAACGCGCCCCATGGCGCGTTTTAAGTTGGGGGATTAGGTCACCTTGAATCCTGAGAGTCCCTGGGGCCCAACTAGCCCTCCAGGTACTTCCAGTAAGCACCACAGGCCTGCGTTGCAACGCCTGTAACAAATTGTGCAGTTGTGTTTAGGTAGTGAAGAGGGTCATGCTGGGGGTAGTGTTTTAGGGTTTAGGGTAGTGCAGTGGTGTTTGTGTAGTGTAGGGGGTCATGCTGGGGGTAGATTTAGGGTTTAGGGTAGTTTAGTGGTGTTTGGGTAGTGTAGGGAGTCGTGCTGGGGGAGTGTTTTAGGGTTTAGGGTAGTACAGTGGTGTTTGGGTAGTGTAGGGGGTCGTGCTGGGGTTAGTGTTTTAGGGTTTTAGGGTTTAGGGTAGTGCAGTGGTGTTTGGGTAGTGTAGGGGATACTGCTGGGGGTAGTGTTTTAGGGTTTAGGGTAGTGCAATGGTGTTTGGGTAGTGTAGGGGTACTGCTGGGGGTAGTGTTTTAGGGTTTAGGGTAGTGCAGTGGTGTTTGGGTAGCGAAGGGGTACTGCTGAGGGTAGTGTTTTATGGTTTAGGGTAGTGCAGTGGTGGTTGGGTAGTGTAGGGGTTCGTGCTGGGGGTAGTTTTTAGGGTTTAGGGTAGTGAAGTGGTGTTTGTGTAGTGTAGGAGGTCGTGTTTTAGGGTTTAGGGTAGTGCAGTGGTCTTTGGGTAGTGTAGGGAGTCGTGCGGGGGTATTGTTTTAGAGTTTAGGGTAGTGCAGTGGTCTTTGGGTAGTGTAGGGGTTGTGCGGGGGGTAGTGTTTTAGGGATTAGGGTAGTGCATTGGTATTTGGGTAGTGTAGGGGTCATGCGGGGGGTAGTGTTTTAGGGTTTAGGGCAGTGCAGTGGTGTTTAGGTAGTGTAGGGGGTCGTGCTGGGGGAGTGTTTTAGGGTTTAGGGCAGTGCAGTGGTATTCGGGTAGTGTAGGGGGTCGTGCTGGGGGAGTGTTTTAGGGTTTAGGGCAGTGCAGTCATGTTCGGGTAGTGTAGGGGTCGTGCTGGGGGAGTATTTTAGGGTTTAGGGTAGTGCAGTGGTGTTCGGGTAGTGTAGGGGGTCATGCTGGGGGTAGTGTTCTAGGGTTTAGGGCAGTGCAGTGGTGTTCGGGCAGTGTAGGGGGTCGTGCTGGGGGTTTAGGGTTTAGGGCAGTGCAGTGGTGTTCAGGCAGTGTAGGGGGTCGTGCTGGGGGTGGTGTTTCAGGGTTTAGGGCAGTGCAGTGGTGTTCGGGCAGTGTAGGGTGTCGTGCAGGGGGTGGTGTTTCAGGGTTTAGGGCAGTGCAGTGGTGTTCGGGCAGTCGTGCAGGGGTGGTGTTTCAGGGTTTAGGTCAGTGGTGTTCGGCAGTGTAGGGGGTCATGCTGGGGGTGGTTTCAGGGTTTGGGGCAGTGCAGTGGTGTTCGAGCAGTAAAGGGGTCATGCTGGGGGTGGTGTTTCAGGGTTTAGGGCAGTGCAGTGGTGTTCGGGCAGTGTAGGGGGCGGTGCAGGGGTGGTGTTTCAGGGTTTAGGGCAGTGCAGTGGTGTTCGGGCAGTGTAGGGGGTGGTGCAGGGGTGGTGTTTCAGGGTTTAGGGCAGTGCAGTGGTGTTCGGGCAGTGTAGGGGTGGTGTTTCAGGGTTTAGGGCAGTGCAGTGGTGTTCGGGCAGTGTAGGGGGCGGTGCAGGGGTGGTGTTTCAGGGTTTAGGGCAGTACAGTGGTGTTCGGGCATTGTAGGGGGTGGTGCTGGGGCTGGTGTTTCAGGGTTTAGGGCAGTGCAGTAGTGTTTGGGCAGTGTAGGGGGTCGTGCAGGGGGTGGTGTTTCAGGGTTTAGGGCAGTGCAGTGGTGTTCGGCCAGTGTAGGTAGTCTTGCTGGGGGTGGTGTTTCAGGGTTTAGGGAGTGCAGTAGTTTTCGGGCAGTGTAGGCGGTTGTGCTGGGGCTGGTGTTTCAGGGTTTAGGGCAGTGCAGTGGTGTGCGGGCAGTGTACGGGGTTGTGCTGGGGATGGTGTTTCAGGGTTTAGGGCAGTGCAGTGGTGTTCGGGCAGTGTAGGGGGTCGTGCTGGGGTGGTGTTTCAGGGTTTAGGGCAGTGCAGTGGTGTTCGGGCAGTGTAGGGGGTCGTGCTGGGGCTGGTGTTTCAGGGTTTAGGGCAGTGCAGTGGTGTTCGGGCAGTGTAGGGGGTCGTGCTGGGGCTGGTGTTTCAGGGTTTTGCGCAGAGCAGTGGTGTTCGGGCAGTGTAGGGGGTCGTGCTGGGGGTGGTGTTTCAGGGTTTAGGGCAGTGCAGTGGTGTTCGGGCAGTGTAGGGGGTCTTGCTGGGGGTGGTGTTTCAGGGTTTAGGGCAGTGCAGTGGTGTTCGGGCAGTGTAGGGGGTCTTGCTGGGGGTGGTGTTTCAGGGTTTAGGGCAGTGGTGTTCAGGCAGTGTAGGGGGTCTTGCTGGGGGTGATGTTTCAGGGTTTAGGGCAGTGTAGTGGTGTTCGGGCAGTGTAGGGGGTCTTGCTGGGGGTAGTATTTCAGGGTTTAGGGCGGTGCAGTGGTGTTTGTGCAGTGTAGGGGGTCGTGCTGGGGGTGGTGTTTCAGGGTTTAGGGCAGTGCAGTAGTGTTCGGGCAGTGTAGGGGGTCGTGCAGGGGGTGGTGTTTCAGGGTTTAGGGCAGTGCAGTGGTGTTCTGGCAGTGTAGGGGGTCATGCTGGGAGTGGGGTTTCAGGGTTTAGGGCAGTACAGTGGTGTTCGGGCAGTGTAGGGGGTCGTTCAGGGGGTGGTGTTTCAGGGTTTAGGGCAGTGCAGTGGTGTTCGGGCAGTGTAGGGGGTCGTGCTGGGGCTGGTGTTTCAGGGTTTAGGGCAGTGCAGTGGTGTTCGGGCAGTGTAGGGGTCTTGCTGGGGGTGGTGTTTCAGGGTTTAGGGCAGTGTAGGGGGTCTTGCTGGGGGTGATGTTTCAGGGTTTAGGGCAGTGCAGTGGTGTTCGGGCAGTGTAGGGGGTCTTGCTGGGGGTAGTGTTTCAGGGTTTAGGGCAGTGCAGTGGTGTTCGTGCAGTATAGGGGGTCATGCTGGGGATGGTGTTTCTGGGTTTAGGGCAGTGCAGTAGTGTTTGAGCAGTGTAGGGGATTGTGCAGGGGGTGGTGTTTCAGGGTTTAGGGCAGTGCAGTGGTGTTCGGGCAGTGTAGGGGGTCGCGCTGGGGGTGGTGTTTCAGGGTTTAGGGCAGTGCAGTGGTGTTCGGGCAGTGTAGGGGGTCATGCACGGGGTGGTGTTTCAGGGTTTAGGGCAGTGCAGTGGTGTTCGGGCAGTATAGGGGGTCATGCTGGGGATGGTGTTTCTGGGTTTAGGGCAGTGCAGTAGTGTTCGAGCAGTGTAGGGGGTTGTGCAGGGGGTGGTGTTTCAGGGTTTAGGGCAGTGCAGTGGTGTTCGGGCAGTGTAGGGGGTTGTGCTGAGGCTGGTGTTTCACGGTTTAGGGCAGTGCAGTGGTGTTCGGGCAGTGTAGGGGGTCGTGCTCGGGCTGGTGTTTCAGGGTTTAGGGCAGTGCAGTGGTGTTCGGGCAGTGTAGGCGGTCGTGCTGGGGCTGGTGTTTCAGGGTTTAGGGCAGTGCAGTGGTGTTCGGGCAGTGTAGGGGGTCGTGCTGGGGCTGGTGTTTCAGGGTTTAGGGCAGTGCAGTGGTGCTCGGGCAGTGTAGGGGGTTGTGCTGGGGGTGATGTTTCAGGGTATAGGGTAGTGCAGTGGTGTTCGGGAAGTGTAGGGGGTCGTGCAGGGGCTGGTGTTTCATGGTTTAGGGCAGTGCAGTGGTGTTCGGGCAGTGTAGGGGGTCGTGCTGGGGCTGGTGTTTCAGGGTTTTGGGCAGAGCAGTGGTGTTCGGGCAGTGTAGGGGGTCATGCTGGGGGTAGTGTTTCAGGCTTTAGGGCAGTGCAGTGGTGTTCGGGCAGTGTAGGGGGTTGTGCTGGGGGTGGTGTTTCAGGGTTTAGGTCAGTGGTGTTCGGGCAGTGTAGGGGGTCTTGCTGGGGGTGATGTTTCAGGGTTTAGGGCACTGCAGTGGTGTTCGGGCAGTGTAGGGGGTCATGCTGGGGGTGGTGTTTCAGGGTTTAGGGCAGTGCAGTGGTGTTCGGGCAGTGTAGGGGGTCATGCTGGGGGTGGTGTTTCAGGGTTTAGGGCAGTGCAGTGGTGTTCGGGCAGTGTAGGGGGTCGTGAAGGGGGTGGTGTTTCAGGGTTTAGGGCAGTGCAGTGGTGTTCGGGCAGTGTAGGGGGTCGTGCTAGGGGTGGTGTTTCAGGGTTTAGGGCAGTGCAGTGGTGTTCGGGCAGTGTAGGGGGTCATGCAGGGGCTGGTGCTTCAGGGTTTAGGGCAGTGCAGTGGTGTTCGGGCAGTGTAGGGGGTCGTGCTGGGGTAGTGTTTTAGGGTTTAGGGTAGTGCAGTGGTGCTTGTGTAGTGTAGGGGGTCGTGCTGGGGGTAGTGTTTTTGGGTTTAGGGTAGTGCAGTGGTGTTTCTGTAGTGTAGGGGGTCATGTTTTAGGGTAGTGCAGTGGTGTTTGGGTAGTGTAGGGGTCGTGCTGGGGGTAGTGTTTTAGGATTTAGGTTAGTGCAGTTGTGTTTGGGTAGTGTAGGGGGTCGTGCTGGGGGTAGTGTTTTAGGGTTTAGGGTAGTGCAGTGGTGTTTGTGTAGTGTAGGGGGTCGTGCTGGGGGTAGTGTTTTAGGGTTTAGGGTAGTGCAGTGGTGCTTGTGTAGTGTAGGGGGTCGTGCTGGGGGTAGTGTTTTTGGGTTTAGGGTAGTGCAGTGGTGTTTGTGTAGTGTAGGGGGTCATGTTTTAGGGTAGTGCCGTGGTGTTTGGGTAGTGTAGGGGGTCGTGCTGGGGGTAGTGTTTTAGGGTTTAGGATAGTGCAGTGGTGCTTGTGTAGTGTAGGGGGTCGTGCTGGGGGTAGTGTTTTAGGGTTTAAGGTAGTGCAGTGGTGTTTTTGTAGTGTAGGGGGTCATGTTTTAAGATGCAATGCTCCAATACCTGACCAGTCTGCACTACATAAAACTGCAAAAAAACTAAAAATAAAAAGTGTTTTGCACACTTTTGTCATTGGGCTATATGTGGGCTACATCTGGGTAATATTTGTGCTACATTTGGGCTCTTTTTTCACTGGTGGCCATCTTGGAAGACTTCTTTGTTATGAAGTTTCCTAATTTCTTCATTTACTGCAGTCTCCTCAGTAGGAAATGCTTTCAGTTTTTACTTTGATTCCATCAAGAAGGCATTCAGATGTGTCTCACATCTGCCATAAATTCAGAATGTTAGCACTCTAGTTGCTCATTAGATCACTGGAGTAAAGCTACTGCTCACTAGGGAGTTAACTGGTAGTCTGCTGCTGGTATTGAAAGTGATTGTTTCAGTCTGCATGTCAGAATTTTTTAATGAAATAGAAGAGGATTTGAGATCTCACTTAAAACATGCCCTAATTTTTCTTTCTGCAGCACTAACCATAATTTCTATTTCAAAAAGAACCCCTCATTTTGTTCCTTTTTAAATTAAATGTTTTAAGTGTTACCGGTTTATTCCAATCAAGATGGCTTCAGGTGTGCTATACTTTTGTCATAAGTAAGGCTGTTAGCTCTCTAGTTGTTCTTTAGAACACTCTGGGAAGCTGCAGTAGAACAAAAAGGCATCAACTGGCAGGCTGCTCCTGTTGAAATATAACAGGAAGATATTTGAGATCACACTTGAAATATGTCCTAATTTTTCTTTCTACAGCACTAACCATAATTTCTATGACAAAATGAACCCCATCATTTTGTTCCTTTTTAAATTAAATGTTTTAAGTGTTACCAGTTTATTCCAATCAAGATGGCTTCAGGTGTGCCATACTTTTGTCATAATTAAGGCTGTTAGCACTCTAGTTGTTCTTTAGAACACTCTGGGAAGTTGCAGTAGAACACAAAGGCATCAACTGGCAGGCTGCTCCTGTTGAAATATAACAGGAAGATATTTGAGATCACACTTGAAACATGTCCTAATTTTTCTTTCTACAGCACTAACCATCATTTCTATGACAAGATGAACCCCATCATTTTGTTCCTTTTTAAATTAAATGTGTTTAAGTGTTACCAGTTTATTCCAATCAAGATGGCTTCAGGTGTGCCATACTTTTGTCATAAGTAAGGCTGTTAGCACTCTAGTTGTTCTTTAGAACACTCTGGGAAGCTGCAGTAGAACACAAAGGCATCAACTGACAGTCTCTGCCCTTGTTGGATGTACATGTTTTACTGAGAATGTCAGACTTCATTCTCACATGACTGAGAAAGATAATGTGAATTTACAGAAAATATGCTCTCATTTTAGCTTCTGGAGCACCTTCCAAACCTCCATGGGACAAGCATGAGAAAATAGTGTTCTCTCAAACATGATTCATGATATCCCAGGAGAAGGTTTTTCACATGGTAAAATCACCTTAGAATACACCACAATTCCTAAAATTAGTATGGTACCATCAACAAATAAATTCTAATGTAACTAAAGCCTGTTATCACCCTTTATAGTTCTCCTTTTGGTGACCCTCAAAATCTTCTATTCACTACAATGCATTTCAATGAGGTACTATCATTTATATTGGTCCCAAGATGGCTGCCAGCAATTCCAGGATGAAGTGCTGACAGCCAATCAGATCTCACGATGACATGTGTGGTTAGGCTCCGCCCAGATATATATGTGAATTTACTTTTGATTTTCTCAGGAACTACTGAACGGATTTACACCATTTAAGCAAAAGGCACGACACTGAACCAAGGGCTACCTCTTTGCCAAATTTGGTGTAATTCCGTTCAGCAGTTCGGGCTGTAGCTTCGACTAAAGGTTCCTATGGAAAAATGAATGGGGAAAATGCGTTTTGGGACCCCCTTTTTTCTCGGCCCCCGCTTGACGTATCACCCCAAGACTTTCAGGATAGGAGCGGACCGGAGCGCCCCAACAAGTTGGAAACTTTCGCGAAGATTCGTCAACCGGCGCCAACGTTATTTCAAATAGAATGTCGCGGATTTCCTATGGATAATAGGTTTTAACTATAACTATCTACTGGCGACCGCCAGTAGATAATGTTTTGCAACAGGAAATGCGATCCGGGAACGCCCAAATAATTTCCAGCGGCACACCAAAGGACAGGCACAATAATAAAGTTTATTGTGTCACAAAACAGAACAACGCGTTTCGGCAAAGCCTTTGTCAAGTTAGTAACCTGCGCCCAACTGCCTGTAGAAATACAGGTCAGCGTTAGTAGAGAGTGAAGAAACATTGCAGCTCAACATGAATGAATTTCGTGAAATATATACATACGATAGCATCGATACATTGCAATATTTACAAATCATACAATATTGTACTCCTCACAAATATGCTAGTTAATTCCAAAATTGAATTACACGCCCAGCAAGTAGTCTGTAGTCTTTGGCTCAAAATAAAATCGAATTTGAGCATGTTCTGCTTTGTAATCGAACATCAGTAGCAGAAGAAGACAAAAATGATTATGGGTAATGTACCCCATTGCTACAGAACATGCTTGTGAGAATTCATTGGCAAATGCCCAATATACAACAGCATTGTCTGTAACATTCCATTGTATGTCCATTGTTAGTCATAATTAATTGCATGTTCCATAAGTGATCTCTAGCTCTGAATGGATTTGAATTCAAGCATACTATTCTTTTCAAACAGACATTCGTGGTAAAGGTGCAGAATAAATTTGGCAACAAAAATCATGGGTAATGTACCCTAATAGAGATTCATTGGCAAATGCCCAATCTAAAACAAAATTGTACATAGCATTTCCATTATTAGCCCATTATCAGTCTGTATCATAGTTGATTCTGTACTATTGATATTTATGCACCATATAACCATATCATATGCATGGTACGCTACAGCGGGGTTTGAGCCCTGCAACAAATTGTGAATTACGATAAATAGAAACAATTTTATACAGTCGTGTGCTAACTCGTATAATAATATACACAATTCATAAACGCTTGCGATGTTCTCCATCAATCAATTCCTTAGTGAGCACAGGTCCACAACTGCTTGTGATTAAAGTGAGTGTAGTGAATAATGAAAATAAAGAAAAACGGAAAGAAAAGGGAGGGCCAATGAGGGTAATGCTTGGACCCATACCCGGGGGAATCTGATCCAATACGCTAAGCCTAGCAGTATAGGGGGGAACATAAGCAGATTGCAAATGCAAATATACTGGCTTAAGAATCCCACTAACAAAGTCAATCCCCTATGGGAAATTCAGCCACCTCACCCCACCATCTAAACAGTGAATAATTTAAAACAGCTATGCTGGATAACAATAGTTCTGGAGACTCTGGGAAGTGACATAACCCCAACTTATCATTTGTATCCTATATGGGTGGCAAGCTCCTCACCATAATTCATTCCATTCGGAATTTTAGTGTTAAGCTCGATGATGTACTTGGATTCTGTGACTCGTAGGAGTTTTTCCCGATCCCCTCCCCTGGAATGTGGCAAAATTCTATCAATGCCGAAGAATTTAATCAGATTGGCGTTGCTTTGGTGTTTTTCTTGGTAATGTCTGGCAACTGGATAGTTATAATCTGCATTGGTCACTGCTCTCATATGTTGTAATATGCAAGTTTTTAACTGTAACTTTGTACTGCCCACATAGTTTAACCCACATGGGCATTCCAGGACATAGATGGTATAGTCACTGGTACATGTTATGAATTTATTGATCTCCTTTTTCCTTTTTTTTTTAAAAAAACAACAACATTTTTATTGGCATTTAACAATAAGCAATAAACGGTACAGTGTATCATAATGTCCGGGAGCATACATGGTATATCAAACGTTCATACATGAGTTGTTCATATGGCACCTCAGTCGACAGGGTGTACGTCATACCTCATTGTCTATAATTTTGTACTGGGTCACCTGCACTACACCTTTCCTTTCCATTTTGGTCTTTCAGGTACTGACATCTGACAATGATTCCTCTTGCGGGGGCTCACAAATATTACCTTGGAAAGCATTCCACTTGCCCCATATCCATGTCCCTTTTTTGGGGCATCCCCTATGTACATAGACTGATTTTTCTGTTATCATTGCATTATCCATATCACGACACCATTGACGATGGCTAGGAGTCAGTCTCGATCCCCAGTGCTGAGCTATATTCCGCTTTGCCAATGTCATCCCTAGTGTCGCCCAGTCACGAGTCGTGTGATTGAGGTCCGTAGGTTCCCAGATGTTAAGTAGACATCTTTTAGGTTCTGGCGGAACCGTAACTCCTGTGGCCTGAGAAATAGTATTCATAACCGCCTCGCAATATGGTGTAAGTTTTGGGCAGTCCCAGATCGTGTGAAAAAAGGTGCCTGATGTGCCACATTGTCTCAGGCAGAGCGAAGTGTCCGCAGTGCCCAATTTATGCAAAAGTGTACGGGTGTAGTAAGTGCAGTGCAAAATTTTCAATTGTATTAGTTTCAGTTTCGACGGAATCGCTACCTCTTTGGGGGACGCGATTGCCTCCTGCCAGTCCGTTTCGTCCAGTGTGCCTAGCTCTGTCTCCCATCGCTCCTTAAGGGCTACCGTGGGGTCCGGCTGATTATTTATTATTTTGCGGTAAGTTTGGGAAATGGCTTTTTTACTTAAGTGGTCCGTCAGGAGCCTGTCCTCTAGCGGTGAGGCCTCCGGTAAGTGTGTACCTGATGGAATTACTCCCATAAGTGCATGTCTGACCTGCATGTATCAGAAGGTTTCCGTTTGTGCCAGACCATAAGTGGCCTGCAATTGGGCAAATGGGACAACCTCACCTTTCTTCCAAACATCTCCTACCCTTGAGATGCCTATCAGATCCCACTGTCTGAATCCCTTGGTGTTTCGTAGTTTACCCAGTCGTCGGGTTTCCCATATGGGCGTGGCCGGCGTTATGACTCCTTCCCAACCCATCGTTCGTTGTGCCTCAAACTAGACTCGGACGGTGTGTGCTGTGGGGCCTGTGAGCGCCATCCTTCTAGATTTATTGTATAATGTCCCTAGTATACCTTCTGTTTCTAGGAGGTGTCTATCCATTCGGAAGGCTGGTTCCTCTTGCGGCGTGAAGCCACTGATTTATTACAGTGAGCTGTGATGCCCAGTAATATGTTTTTATATTGGGGAGGGCAATGCCACCATCGTACCAGCCTCTCACTAGTTTATGCATGGCTATATGGGCAGCTCTTCTGTCCCATAGCAGATTAGTAACTTTGGTGTTTATCGCTGTGAAGTATGCGGGGGAGACCGGGAACGGCGTATTCTGTAGGGCGTATAAAAATCTGGGAAGTGCCATCATCTTAAAGAGGGCTGCCCTCCCCAATAGCGTGAGTGGTAGCAATCGCCTGTGCTTGACATCACGGCTGAATCGCGCCAGAGGCTGTGTAAGGTTCTCGGTGATAAAGCGCGCGTTGTGATGTGTTACGTATATGCCAAGATATTTGAATCCCTCAGCTGCAATCTGTATTTCGCAGTGGCGGGGGAGCCTCGGCGGCAGCCCATGAAGTGTATATAGAGGAGTGATTTTGCCCAATTTATGGTGTAGCCGGAGACTCGCCCATATGCCGCGCATATGTCCAGTAGCCTATTAATGGAGCGTGCAGGGGATGCTAGATATAATAGTATATCAGCCGCGTATAACGAGATGCGGTCCTCCCAGCCCATCGCCCATTTCAAACCACAGATGACCGAGTCCTGTCGTATCCATGCCGCTAGTGGCTCCAATACCAATGCAAAGAGGAGCGGTGACAGGGGGCATCCCTGTCTTGTCCCTCTACCCAGGGGGAAGTCTGCCGATATGCGGCCATTCACTACCACCTGTGCCAGGGGTTTCGTGTATAACAATTGCACCCACGCGCAGAATTTTGGGCCGAATCCCAGGTGGCGGAGTACCGCAAAAAGTAAGGGCCATACGACAAAGTCAATTGCCACACGGGCGTCTAGGGAGAGTATGATTGCGTCTTCCTCTGTAGTATCCCTACGTGCCATGACACTATGTAATCTTCTTAAATTAAGCGCTGTGCTGCGGTTTGGCATAAATCCGGATTGATCCAGGTGAATTAATGCTGTGAGACATGGCCAGTGCTTTGGCGAGTATTTTGGCTTCCGCATTTATCAAGGAGATCGGCCTCTAGGACACACATTCCTGTGGCGGTTTGCCAGGCTTGTGTATTGCAACTATCGTCGCTAGGCGCTGATCCCTTGGCAGTTCCCCCTTCTTCAAACTGTCTTCGTACATGTTGAGCAGGTGTGGTATAAGCTGTGGCGCCGCCCTCTTGTAGAGTTCTACCGGTATACCGTTAGGCTCGAGAGCCTTGCCCGTATGCTATGCCCCTACTGCAAGCGTGAGTTTGTCACTTGTCAGGTCAGCCTCCAGAGCTTGCACTGCCTCCTGTGTTAACGTGGCCATCTTTATGTCTCTAATGAAGGCTAGGTTTTCGTCTATTGTGGCTGTGGCCAGAGGTATGTACACCTGTTTGAAGTGAGTCGCTAATGTGTCTACTATTTGTTGCGGGTCTGTGGTGATAATCCCAGTCTCCATCCGAAGCTGTGCCACCCACCTGCTCGCTCTTTCCTTTCTGTCTAGCCAAGCTAGAAGCTTGCCTGCTTTGTCACCTAGCTCATAAATAGTGTGCTGCGTACTGGTAAGTTTGGATTTTGCCTCCTCCCATGCATAGGCCCTGTATTCCTGTTGTATTAAATGTAGCTTATGTGTCGCATTTTCATTGGTGTCCGTAGCGTGATCGATTTCTGCCTGGGATACTCCCTGTTCCAAGGTCTCAATCTGTTGCCGTTTGACCTGTTTATGCCCTGCAATTAGAGAGATGGCCTGTCCCCGCAACACCGTTTTGTATGCCTCCCACAGAGTCGTCGGCGACGAGACTGTGTGTTTGTTTTCCGCAAAATATTGCTCTGTTGCCTTGATTAGTCCTGTCCCAATCTGGCGGTTTTTAAGATAGCCCGGGTAGATAGGGAATATACGGCGTCGTCCCGGGGTATATGATGTATATGTAAGGAGTACCGGTGAGTGGTCTGAAATGCCCCTGGGTAAATGTGAAATCTCTGTTACCCTTTCGAGTCCCGCTGCCAATGTAAGTATGTAGTCAATCCTTGAAAGGCTGTTATGTAGTCCCGAGTGAAAAGTGTATTGTTGCTCTTGTGGGTGTCTGGCGCGCCAAACGTCAATGAGGCCAAGGGCCTCCGCAAATTCTATCATTTTGAGGTTTGCGCTACTGGGATCTCTAGGGGGCTGTCTATCTATTGAGGCGTCCATCGTAGCATTGAAGTCACCCCCCAGAATGAGTTCACCCTGCGGGAGTGAGAGTAGAAATTTTCCCAGGGCCGGAAAGGATGTCTGGTGCATCGCTGGTGGGATGTAGATAGATACTAGGTTATAAGATCAACCTTCCCATTGACAAGCTATCGCCGCAAATCGTCCCATGTCATCCGTCCAGGATCCCTTCAATATCAGTGGGAAGCATTTGTTAATTAAAATCCCTACCCCCCGGGAACCGGAGGTGAAGTCCGAGTGCACCGCCATTTTGTAGCCCCATCTATCCAGGGCCTTACATGCCGAGCCCACCAAGTGTGATTCCTGTATCAGCGCGACATCCGGACCCTTACGTTTAATGTATTGAAGAACCAGTCCCCTTTTTATTTCGTCACCCAGACCATTTACGTTCCATGATATCACCGTGAAAGGGAGGTGTGACCTCTCAGGGGTCAATACCTGTGTGGTTGGGTCGTTCGTCGGCACGTTTATTCGTGTCTCACGCGTCATCCCGCGGGTAGGAGTGAGGCGCGCCCTGCAATATGTACGTCATGTTGCTACCCTGTATGCCATCAATCATCTGACCACTATTCTGTACCATAACAAACAATAACCCATTAAACAGATCCCCCCCACCCTGCCTCCCTGCACAGCAGACTTAGAACTACCCGCCTCCCCAATTTAGCAGAGTGCTTATGTCCCATAACTTTATACTTGCGTATGGGGGAGAGCTACATAGCGATCTCCATGAGCACTCCCCTTGAAAGTTTCCCCTGTCTGCTGCGGCTGAACGTTCACATCAGAATGTCTGTGCTCCGGCAGCAACTGTCTCTGATATTGCAGCGCAGGATGTCCCGCGTAGACCGTACCATCACATTCCCATCTGTGCAGCGCTTTGTTGTCGATTCCATGCGGTAGTGTTATTACGTTTGTCACCCATTAAGTCCGATTGTTCATTAGGCATGATATTAGTCAGAGTTCTCCTCTGCGTTTACTTGTGAGCCGCCCAGGATTTCCATCGCTCCCGATGATGACGTCGCCGATTTTACGGGTTGGTGCTTCTGTTTCGGCCCTTGCCAGCTGGGTCCCGTGGCCAGGCGCCACCCCTCAAGCCAGTCGTGGGCTTCCTCCGGGGTCGTGAAGAACCAGCTTTTTCCTTCTGCCTCCACCCTCAGCTTCGCAGGGAATAGCATTGCGTACTTAAGTTCTCGATTGCGCAGCTCCTTCTTTATGTCTAGAAAATTACGGCGCTGCTTGGTCACCGCCGCTGTGTAATCTGGGTAGAGGGTCACTGTGCTGTTATCCACATGTAGTGGGGGGGCAACTCGCGCTGCCTGCAGAATTGTGTCTCGATCCTGGAAGTTGAAAATACGTGCTAGTATGGGTCTAGGGGGGGCACCGGGTTGTGCCCGTCCTCCCGGTACCCGGTGGGCCCGTTCCACCGAGAAGAAGCTGGACAGTCCACGCAGCTGCAATTGAGTTTTGACTAGGTCCTCCACAAAGAGATCCCGGGCCGGCCCCCTGACGCTCTCCGGTACTCCGACCAGGCGTATATTGTTGCGCCTCGATCTGCCTTCCTGGTCGTCAAGTTTGTCCGCCATTTGTTTAGTGGTCAGTTCCAGTTGTCGCACCTGTCTCTGCAAGGCCGCTGTGTCCGTGGAGAGAGCTGCCGTGGTGTTTTCCACCTCTGCAATCCTTGAGTTCATTTTCGATACATCGGCGCGGAGCAGTGTAATGTCTGTGGAGATTGTACCGATGGAGGATTGTACCTGGGTCAGGGTGGTCATTATGTCCTGCAGAGTGATTTCTTTAGGTTTTCCAGGCTGTGGGCCGCCACCACTGTCTGAAAGCATAGCTGGTGCATCAGGCTGTTCCCTATGGAATGCATATTTATCCAGCTTGTTACTTTGGACCGTGCGTTGGCCACGGCCACCCATGACGTCTCGATCGCTAGGCTTCGCAGTAGGCCACTGGGGGGAGGGGGGGACAGTAATCACCGCTGCCTGCCAGCGGGAGAATCCTCCACGCGCGGCCTTTCAGGTTTCCTGTGTTCCGTCCACTCCTCTCCACCAGCAGTTGCTGGCGCTCGTGCTTCGTCACAGTCCTGATGCGTGGTTCGTGTTGTGTAGTCGTATCTCGTTGGTGTCGCCACTCAGGCGCCACCAGCCGTTGTGCCAGCGCCTCCCTAGTTTCCACTGGTAAAGCGTGTCAGACCATATCTCACTTCGGTGTTGCAGAGGCGGTTACCCTTAGTCCCATGAAAATGGGGGTGCAAGTAGGTGGGGAAACCTGGCCGACAGAGTATCCTGCACCGTCACAGGATGAACCAGCGAAGACTGTGTGTCTATGGAGCGTGCTGTCCCGGTGTAGTCTGCCCCAAAAATGTAGTTGCTGAAGTGCCTGCACGGGCGGACTCCTCCTCACCACAGGTCCGCACCGCCGCCACTGCAATAGATGTGGGACACCCGGGATTGGTGTCCCCAGTGTACGGCAGACAATCCGGGGCTTACTAGTAATTGGAGGGCCCCTCGCCGGTCGGGCAGTCGCTCCGGGGCTCGTGCCCACGACTGCACTGTGTCAGTGGCTTGGGCCATTATGATGTGTCACGGCCCGGGCCCCAATGCAGTGTTCTTGCCTTATGGGATTCCTCTGGCGATCGCAGCCCCCGTGCTCCATTTGATCTCCGGGTCAGTAGTTCGTTGACCCTTGCGGCTCCCCACGAGGCTTGTCTTGCTGCGAGCTGTGTAGTCGTGCGCGCTCCCAGCACTCGACACGATCTGTGGGCGGTCGGGCCGATCTCCCCTTCGCCGTGGGCGGCGTCAGATTTACGCAAGGCCCCGGCTTACTCTCTTTTTATGGGCCGCGGCGCCGCTCCTCGGTGCTAGTCGCTGCCGTTTGTGCGCCGTGAGCTGAAACTCGGCTCGTCTGTGCCCCGGTCGTTCCGGAGCAGTCTCCGTCACTCAGCCGCCGGATTAGTTGCAGGATAATGTGGGGAGATCACCGTCGGTCGCGGAGCTCGCTCAGGCTGCGGCCATTTTCGTTGGCTGCTAGCCCTTTTTCCTTTTTTTATCCTGTCCTACGTAGTAGCTGTCACGATTGCTGCTATGTCTGCACGCTTTACAGGAATTGCATTTCCTGAATCCCTTAGCAGTTCCCAGCCATGTAGTAGTGGTTGGTGTATTGTAATAACTACGAACTAGGTGATCTTTTAAGGACTTTGATTTTCTGTAGGTTATGGATTTTTGTTGCCAAATATATTCTGCACCTTTACCACGAATGTCTGATTGAAAAGAATAGTATGCTTGAATTCAAATCCATTCAGAGCTAGAGATCACTCGCGGAACATGCAATTAATTATGACTAACAATGGACATACAATGGAATGTTACAGACAATGCTGTTGTATATTGGGCATTTGCCAATGAATTCTCACAAGCATGTTCTGTAGCAATGGGGTACATTACCCATAATCATTTTTGTCTTCTTCTGCTACTGATGTTCGATTACAAATCAGAACATGCTCAAATTCGATTTTATTTGAGCCAAAGACTACAGACTACTTGCTGGCCGTGTAATTCAATTTTGGAATTAACTAGCATATTTGTGAGGAGTACGATATGGTATGATTTGTAAATATTGCAAAGTGTCGATGCTATCATATGTATATATTTCACGAAATTCATTCATGTTGAGCTGCAATGTTTCTTCACTCTCTACTAACGCTGACCTGTATTTCTACAGGCAGTTGGGCACAGGTTACTAACTTGACAAAGGCTTCACCGAAACGCGTTGTTCTGTTTTGTGACACAATAAATTTCATTATTGTGCCTGTCCTTTGGTGTGCCGCTGGAAATTATTTGGGAGTTCCCGGATCGCGTTTCCTGTTGCAAAACATATTTAGCGGAGTTGTGACTGCTGCTGGCACCGGCGTCGGTAGGAGTGTGAGCGGCTGCTCGCAACGATCTTTCTGGATATATATATGTAGAGGTTGTTGGTGAGCAATAAACAACATCTTGCTGCATTACTCTGTGGTCTGTGCTCCGTTATTGGAAGAAAAGAATCCAGCGTGTTAACGGAGTTGCCAGTAATATATATATATATATATATATATATATTCACTGAAAAAACATTAGGTTTTAGGGACAGTTATAGTTAGTTGGACATTGCACTTGTACAAAACCCGTGAAATTCCCCTGTTATAGTTAGTTCAGCTAACTATAACTCGCGCCCCCGCAATGCACTGCTGATGACGTCACATATTACATCACTCATGACATGGTCAGTGACATCACTGATGACATCACTGATGACATCTCAAATGACATCACTGATGACATCACTGATGACATCATCCAGTGACTGTGTGTTTCTGTAAAGTTTAAATATGTTTAATATATATAGGGAAAGGCATATTGAAGAATGAGTGGGTGTATAAGTGTCTGAATGGAAGATTTAGTACGTGAGTGACTGACTCTACAAGTGAGTGATTAAACGTATCTTACTGAATGCATGGGTTAGTGACTAAACTGTGTGAATGTCTGTATCCGTCTGTTTGTTGGTGTGTAAGTGGATGCATGGATTTGCGAATAGCTACATGAGTGTCTATATGGGTTATTGATTGGTTCTCTGAGTATCTGTATGGCTGCCTGAGTGTTTGTGTGGGTGGGGTGTGTGTGACTCTATACATAGATGTGTGAGTGGGTGATTCACTGGGTGCATGATTTCAAGAGTGCATCTGTGATGGACTGCTTGGGTGAGTGTGTGTATGGGTGTGTTAGTGAGTGAATGTATATCTCAGTGGTACATGTGCGAGTAACTACATATGTAAAAGGCAGTATATATGTGTGTTAGAGTATTTAAATGGCTATAAGTGAGAGTGTGTTATTGTAAGAGTGGCTGTATGGATGCGTGTGTGCTTGTATCAGTTATTGTATAAGAGCGTAAGAATGTGCTAGTATTTGTATGAGTAAGTGAGCTGGTGTGTGTATAACTGTATAGGTGAGTAAATGGGTGTGTGATTAATTTTTTGCATGACTGACTAGGTGTGTGAGTACCTCTATGGATGAGTGGCGGTGTGTGAGTGTTTATATAGGTGTATGAGTGCATATGATAGTCCTGTACTGAGTGACTGTAAGTATGAGTGACTGTACAGGTGAGTGAGTGGATGTGTGTGTAGACCTAAGAATCAGTGAGTGGGTATGTAGTTTTTGGTGTTGGAGTGTCTATGGTTTTGAGAATGGCAGTCTGTAATTTAGAGTGGGTGTATCAAAAGTTATATTAGGGTGTGAGAAGATGCATGAAATTATCACATGGATGATGTCATCAGTGATGTCATTTGAGATGTCATGAGTGATGTCATCAGTGATGTCACTGACCATGTCATGAGTGATGTAATATGTGACGTCATCAGCAGTGCATTGCGGGGCGCGAGTTATAGTTAGCTGAACTAACTATAACAGGGGAATTTCACGGGTTTTGTACGAGTGCAATGTCCAACTAACTATAACTGTCCCTAAAACCTATGGTTTTTTCAGTGAATTTCAAAGGTTTTTAAATGCTAATTTCTAACTATAACGTGTCTGAAACCTATGGTTTTTTCAGTGAATTTCAAAGGTTTTTAAATGCTAATTTCTAACTATAACGTGCCTGAAACCTATGGTTTTTTCAGTGAATTTCGAAGGTTTTTTAAATGCTAATTTCTAACTATAACGTGCCTGAAACCTATGGTCTTTTCAGTGAATTTCAAAGGTTTTTAAATGCTAATTTCTAACTATGCCAACAGAGGTAGGACATGTGAAGAAAGAAGAAAAAAACGCACAGAAAGAAGCAAAAGATGTGCAGAAAGAACCAACAGAAGAGCAGAAAGAGGCCTTGTTGCAAAATCATCCTGTGCCCACAACTTTTTCAGACGGGTACTGGTGGTAACTGACTCTGACTAACCAGAGCCAGTGCGCGTTTGCACAGTGGTGAAGGGAGGGGGCCTGAGGTGACGTGTGCAAACACGCCCCGTGGCGCGTTTTAAGTTGCGGGATTAAGTCCCCTTGAATCCTGAGGGTCCCTGGGGCCCAACTAGCCCCCAGGTACCTATAGTTAGGACCACAGAGCTGAGATGCAGAGAGGCGTTCCGAGGCCACGCACCTTTTTCACCTCTCTGCAACGCACCTCTGTTGTGCTTACTGAAGGTACCTGGTGGGCTAGTTGGCCCCCAGGATTCAAAGGAATTAACTCCCCAACTTAAAACGCACCACAGGGCGTGTTTGCGCACATGTCACCTGAGGCCCGCCCCTCCCTTCACCACTGTGCAAACGCGCCCCGTGGCGCGTTTTAAGTTGGGGATTAGGTCACCTTGAATCCTGAGAGTCCCTGGGGCCCAACCAGCCCACCAGGTACTTCCAGTAAGCACCACAGGCCTGCGTTGCAACACCTGTAACAAATTGTGCAGTTGTGTTTAGGTAGTGAAGAGGGTCGTGCTGGGGGTAGTGTTTTAGGGTAGTGCAGTGGTGTTTGTGTAGTGTAGGGGGTCATGCTGGGATGGATTTAGGGTTTAGGGTAGTGCAGTGGTGTTTGGGTAGTGTAGGGAGTCGTGCTGGGGGAGTGTTTTAGGGTTTAGGGTAGTACAGTGGTGTTTGGGTAGTGTAGGGGGTCGTGCTGGGGTTAGTGTTTTAGGGTTTTAGGGTTTAGGGTAGTGCAGTGGTGTTTGGGTAGTGTAGGGGATACTGCTGGGGGTAGTGTTTTAGGGTTTAGGGTAGTGCAATGGTGTTTGGGTAGTGTAGGGGGTACTGCTGGGGGTAGTGTTTTAGGGTTTAGGGTAGTGCAGTGGTGTTTGGGTAGCGTAGGGGTACTGCTGGGGGTAGTGTTTTATGGTTTAGGGTAGTGCAGTGGTGTTTGGGTAGTGTAGGGGTTCGTGCTGGGGGTAGTTTTTAGGGTTTAGGGTAGTGCAGTGGTGTTTGTGTAGTGTAGGAGGTCGTGTTTTAGGGTTTAGGGTAGTGCAGTGGTCTTTGGGTAGTGTAGGGAGTCGTGCGGGGGTATTGTTTTAGAGTTTAGGGTAGTGCAGTGGTCTTTGGGTAGTGTAGGGGGTTGTGCGGGGGTAGTGTTTTAGGGATTAGGGTAGTGCATTGGTATTTGGGTAGTGTAGGGGGTCATGCGGGGGTAGTGTTTTAGGGTTTAGGGCAGTGCAGTGGTGTTTAGGTAGTGTAGGGGGTCGTGCTGGGGGAGTGTTTTAGGGTTTAGGGCAGTGCAGTGGTGTTCGGGTAGTGTAGGGGTCGTGCTGGGGGAGTGTTTTAGGGTTTAGGGCAGTGCAGTCGTGTTCGGGTAGTGTAGGGGGTCGTGCTGGGGGAGTATTTTAGGGTTTAGGGTAGTGCAGTGGTGTTCGGGTAGTGTAGGGGGTCATGCTGGGGGTAGTGTTCTAGGGTTTAGGGCAGTGCAGTGGTGTTCGGGCAGTGTAGGGGGTCGTGCTGGGGGTGGTGTTTCAGGGTTTAGGGCAGTGCAGTGCTGTTCGGGCAGTGTAGGGGTCGTGCAGGGGGTGGTGTTTCAGGGTTTAGGGCAGTGCAGTGGTGTTCGGGCAGTGTAGGGGGTCGTGCAGGGGTGGTGTTTCAGGGTTTAGGGCAGTGGTGTTCGGGCAGTGTAGGGGGTTATGCTGGGGGTGGTGTTTCAGGGTTTGGGGCAGTGCAGTGGTGTTCGAGCAGTAAAGGGGTTATGCTGGGGGTGGTGTTTCAGGGTTTAGGGCAGTGCAGTGGTGTTCGGGCAGTGTAGGGGGCGGTGCAGGGGCTGGTGTTTCAGGGTTTAGGGCAGTGCAGTGGTGTTCGGGCAGTGTAGGGGGTGGTGCAGGGGTGGTGTTTCAGGGTTTAGGGCAGTGCAGTGGTGTTCGGGCAGTGTAGGGGGCGGTGCAGGGGTGGTGTTTCAGGGTTTAGGGCAGTACAGTGGTGTTCGGGCATTGTATGGGGTGGTGCTGGGGCTGGTGTTTCAGGGTTTAGGGCAGTGCAGTGGTGTTCGGGCAGTGTAGGGGGTCATGCTGGGGCTGGTGTTTCAGGGTTTAGGGCAGTGCAGTGGTTTTTGGGCAGTGTAGGGGGTCTTGCTGGGGCTGGTGTTTCAGAGTCTAGGGCAATGCAGTGGTGTTCGGGCAGTGTAGGTGGTCTTGCTGGGGCTGGTGTTACAGGGTTTAGGGCAGTGCAGTGGTGTTCGGGCAGTGTAGGGGTCGTGCTGGGGGTGGTGTTTCAGGGTTTAGGGCAGTGCAGTGGTGTTTGGGCAGTGTAGGGGGTCGTGCTGGAGCTAGTGTTTCAGGGTTTAGGGCAGAGCAATGGTGCTCAGGCAGTGTAGGGGGTTGTGCTGGGGGTGATGTTTCAGGGTTTAGGGCAGTGCAGTGGTGTTAGGGCAGTGTAGGGGGTCGTGCTGGGGGTGGTGTTTCAGGGTTTAGGGCAGTGCAGTGGTGTTCCGGCAGTGTAGGGGGTCGTGCAGGGGGTGGTGTTTCAGGGTTTAGTGCAGTGGTGTTCGGGCAGTGTAGGGGGTCGTGCTGGGGTGGTGTTTCATGGTTTAGGGCAGTGCAGTGGTGTTCGGGCAGTGTAGGGTGTCGTGCTGAGGGTGGTGTTTCAGGGTTTAGGGCAGTGCAGTAGTGTTTGGGCAGTGTAGGGGGTCATGCAGGGGTGGTGTTTCAGGATTTAGGGCAGTGCAGTGGTGTTCGGCCAGTGTAGGTAGTCTTGCTGGGGGTGGTGTTTCAGGGTTTAGGGCAGTGCAGTAGTTTTCGGGCAGTGTAGGCGGTCGTGCTGGGGACTGGTGTTTCAGGGTTTAGGGCAGTGCAGTGGTGTTCGGGCAGTGTACGGGGGTTGTGCTGGGGCTGGTGTTTCAGGGTTTAGGGCAGTGCAGTGGTGTGCGGGCAGTGTACGGGGTCGTGCTGGGGCTGGTGTTTCAGGGTTTAGGGCAGTGCAGTGGTGTTCGGGCAGTGTAGGGGGTCGTGCTGAGGGTGGTGTTTCAGGGTTTAGGGCAGTGCAGTGGTGTTCGGGCAGTGTAGGGGTCGTGCCGGGGCTGGTGTTTCAGGGTTTAGGGCAGTGCAGTGGTGTTCGGGCAGTGTAGGGGGTCGTGCTGGGGCTGGTGTTTCAGGGTTTTGGGCAGAGCAGTGGTGTTCGGGCAGTGTAGGGGGTCGTGCTGGGGGTGGTGTTTCAGGGTTTAGGGCAGTGCAGTGGTGTTCGGGCAGTGAAGGGGGTCTTGCTGGGGGTGGTGTTTCAGGGTTTAGGGCAGTGGTGTTCGGGCAGTGTAGGGGTCTTGCTGGGGGTAGTGTTTCAGGGTTTAGGCCGGTGCAGTGGTGTTCGTGCAGTGTAGGGGGTCGTGCTGGGGGTGGTGTTTCAGGGTTTAGGGCAGTGCAGTAGTGTTCGGGCAGTGTAGGGGGTCATGCAGGGGTGGTGTTTCAGGGTTTAGGGCAGTGCAGTGGTGTTCTGGCAGTCTAGGGGGTCATGCTGGGGGTGGGGTTTCAGGGTTTAGGGCAGTACAGTGGTGTTCGGGCAGTGTAGGGGGTCATGCAGGGGTGGTGTTTCAGGGTTTAGGGCAGTGCAGTGGTGTTCGGGCAGTGTAGGGGGTCTTGCTGGGGGTGGTGTTTCAGGGTTTAGGGCAGTGGTGTTCGGGCAGTGTAGGGGGTCTTGCTGGGGGTGATGTTTCAGGGTTTAGGGCAGTGCAGTGGTGTTCGGGCAGTGTAGGGGGCCTTGCTGGGGGTAGTGTTTCAGGGTTTAGGGCAGTGCAGTGGTGTTCGTGCAGTATAGGGGGTCGTGCTGGGGATGGTGTTTCTGGGTTTAGGGCACTGCAGTAGTGTTCGAGCAGTGTAGGGTGTTGTGCAGGGGTGGTGTTTCAGGGTTTAGTGCAGTGGTGTTCGGGCATTGTAGGGGGTCGCGCTGGGGGTGGTGTTTCAGGGTTTAGGGCAGTGCAGTGGTGTTCGGGCAGTGTAGGGGGTCATGCACGGGGTGGTGTTTCAGGGTTTAGGGCAGTGCAGTGGTGTTCGGGCAGTGTAGGGTGTTGTGCTGGGGCTGGTGTTTCAGGGTTCAGGGCAGTGCAGTGGTGTTCAGGCAGTGTAGGGGGTCGTGCTGAGGCTGGTGTTTCACGGTTTAGGGCAGTGCAGTGGTGTTCGGGCAGTGTAGGGGGTCGTGCTGGGGCTGGTGTTTCAGGGTTTAGGGCAGTGCAGTGGTGTTCGGGCAGTGTAGGGGGTCAGGCTGGGGCTAGTGTTTCAGGGTTTAGGGCAGTGCAGTGGTGCTCGGGCAGTGTAGGGGGTCGTGCTGGGGGTGATGTTTCAGGGTTTAGGGTAGTGCAGTGGTGTTCGGGCAGTGTAGGGGGTCGTGCAGGGGCTGGTGTTTCTGGGTTTAGGGCACTGCAGTAGTGTTCGAGCAGTGTAGGGTGTTGTGCAGGGGGTGGTGTTTCAGGGTTTAGTGCAGTGGTGTTCGGGCAGTGTAGGGGGTCGCGCTGGGGGTGGTGTTTCAGGGTTTAGGGCAGTGCAGTGGTGTTCGGGCAGTGTAGGGGGTCATGCACGGGGTGGTGTTTCAGGGTTTAGGGCAGTGCAGTGGTGTTCGGGCAGTGTAGGTTGTTGTGCTGGGGCTGGTGTTTCAGGGTTCAGGGCAGTGCAGTGGTGTTCAGGCAGTGTAGGGGGTCGTGCTGAGGCTGGTGTTTCACGGTTTAGGGCAGTGCAGTGGTGTTCGGGCAGTGTAGGGGGTCGTGCTGGGGCTGGTGTTTCAGGGTTTAGGGCAGTGCAGTGGTGTTCGGGCAGTGTAGGGGGTCATGCTGGGGCTAGTGTTTCAGGGTTTAGGGCAGTGCAGTGGTGTTCGGGCAGTGTAGGGGGTCGTGCTGAGGGTGGTGTTTCAGGGTTTAGGGCAGTGCAGTGGTGTTCGGGCAGTGTAGGGGTCGTGCCGGGGCTGGTGTTTCAGGGTTTAGGGCAGTGCAGTGGTGTTCGGGCAGTGTAGGGGGTCGTGCTGGGGCTGGTGTTTCAGGGTTTTGGGCAGAGCAGTGGTGTTCGGGCAGTGTAGGGGGTCGTGCTGGGGGTGGTGTTTCAGGGTTTAGGGCAGTGCAGTGGTGTTCGGGCAGTGAAGGGGGTCTTGCTGGGGGTGGTGTTTCAGGGTTTAGGGCAGTGGTGTTCGGGCAGTGTAGGGGTCTTGCTGGGGGTAGTGTTTCAGGGTTTAGGGCGGTGCAGTGGTGTTCATGCAGTGTAGGGGGTCGTGCTGGGGGTGGTGTTTCAGGGTTTAGGGCAGTGCAGTAGTGTTCGGGCAGTGTAGGGGGTCATGCAGGGGTGGTGTTTCAGGGTTTAGGGCAGTGCAGTGGTGTTCTGGCAGTCTAGCGGGTCATGCTGGGGGTGGGGTTTCAGGGTTTAGGGCAGTACAGTGGTGTTCGGGCAGTGTAGGGGGTCATGCAGGGGGTGGTGTTTCAGGGTTTAGGGCAGTGCAGTGGTGTTCGGGCATTGTAGGGGGTCGTGCTGGGGCTGGTGTTTCAGGGTTTAGGGCAGTGCAGTGGTGTTCGGGCAGTGTAGGGGTCTTGCTGGGGGTGGTGTTTCAGGGTTTAGGGCAGTTGTGTTCGGGCAGTGTAGGGGGTCTTGCTGGGGGTGATGTTTCAGGGTTTAGGGCAGTGCAGTGGTGTCCGGGCAGTGTAGGGGTCTTGCTGGGGGTAGTGTTTCAGGGTTTAGGGCAGTGCAGTGGTGTTCGTGTAGTATAGGGGGTCATGCTGGGGATGGTGTTTCTGGGTTTAGGGCACTGCAGTAGTGTTCGAGCAGTGTAGGGTGTTGTGCAGGGGGTGGTGTTTCAGGGTTTGAGTGCAGTGGTGTTCGGGCAGTGTAGGGGGTCGCGCTGGGGGTGGTGTTTCAGGGTTTAGGGCAGTGCAGTGGTGTTCGGGCAGTGTAGGGGGTCATGCACAGGGTGGTGTTTCAGGGTTTAGGGCAGTGCAGTGGTGTTCGGGCAGTGTAGGGTGTTGTGCTGGGGCTGGTGTTTCAGGGTTCAGGGCAGTGCAGTGGTGTTCAGGCAGTGTAGGGGGTCGTGCTGAGGCTGGTGTTTCACGGTTTAGGGCAGTGCAGTGGTGTTCGGGCAGTGTAGGGGGTCGTGCTGGGGCTGGTGTTTCAGGGTTTAGGGCAGTGCAGTGGTGTTCGGGCAGTGTAGGGGGTCATGCTGGGGCTAGTGTTTCAGGGTTTAGGGCAGTGCAGTGGTGCTCGGGCAGTGTAGGGGGTCGTGCTGGGGGTGATGTTTCAGGGTTTAGGGTAGTGCAGTGGTGTTCGGGCAGTGTAGGGGGTCGTGCAGGGGCTGGTGTTTCAAGGTTTAGGGCAGTGCAGTGGTGTTCGGGCAGTGTAGGGGGTCGTGCTGGAGCTGGTGTTTCAGGGTTTTGGGCAGAGCAGTGGTGTTCGGGCAGTGTAGGGGGTCATGCTGGGGGTAGTGTTTCAGGGTTTAGGGCAGTGCAGTGGTGTTCGGGCAGTGTAGGGGGTCGTGCTGGGGGTGGTGTTTCAGGGTTTAGGTCAGTGGTGTTCGGGCAGTGTAGGGGGTCTTGCTGGGGGTGATGTTTCAGGGTTTAGGGCAGTGCAGTGGTGTTCGGGCAGTGTAGGGGGTCATGCTGGGGGTGGTGTTTCAGGGTTTAGGGCAGTGCAGTGGTGTTCGGGTAGTGTAGGGGGGTCGTGAAGGGGGTGGTGTTTCAGGGTTTAGGGCAGTGCAGTGGTGTTCGGGCAGTGTAGGGGGTCATGCAGGGGCTGGTGTTTCAGGGTTTAGGGCAGTGCAGTGGTGTTCGGGCAGTGTAGGGGGTCGTGCTGGGGGTAGTGTTTTAGGGTTTAGGGTAGTGCAGTGGTGTTTGTGTAGTGTAGGGGGTCATGTTTTAGGGTAGTGTAGTGGTGTTTGGTTAGTGTAGGGGTCGTGCTGGGGGTAGTGTTTTAGGGTTTAGGGTAGTGCAGTGGTGTTTGTGTAGTGTAGGGGGTCGTGCTGGGGGTAGTGTTTTAGGGTTTAGGGTAGTGCAGTGGTGCTTGTGTAGTGTAGGAGGTCGTGCTGGGGTAGTGTTTTAGGGTTTAGGGTAGTGCAGTGGTGTTTGTGTAGTGTAGGGGTCATGTTTTAGGGTAGTGCAGTGGTGTTTGGGTAGTGTAGGGGGTCGTGCTGGTGGTAGTGTTTTAGGATTTAGGTTAGTGCAGTGGTGTTTGGGTAGTGTAGGGGGTCGTGCTGGGGGTAGTGTTTTAGGGTTTAGGATAGTGCAGTGGTGCTTGTGTGGTGTAGGGGGTCGTGCTGGGGGTAGTGTTTTAGGGTTTAAGGTAGTGCAGTGGTGTTTTTGTAGTGTAGGGGGTCATGTTTTAAGATGCAATGCTCCAATACCTGACCAGTCTGCACTACATAAAACGGCAAAAAAACTAAAAATAAAAAGTGTTTTGCACACTTTTGTCATTGGGCTATATGTGGGCTACATCTTGGTAATATTTGTGCTACATTTGGGCTCTTTTTTCACTGGTGGCCATCTTGGAAGACTTCTTTGTTATGAAGTTTCCTAATTTCTTCATTTACTGCAGTCTCCTCAGTAGGAAATGCTTTCAGTTTTTTACTTTGATTCCATCAAGAAGGCATTCAGATGTGTCTCACATCTGCCATAAATTCAGAATGTTAGCACTCTAGTTGCTCATTAGATCACTGGAGTAAAGCTACTGCTCACCAGGGAGTTAACTGGTAGTCTGCTGCTGGTATTGAAAGTGATTGTTTCAGTCTGCATGTCAGAATTTTCTAATGAAATAGAAGAGGATTTGAGATCTCACTTAAAACATGCCCTAATTTTTCTTTCTGCAGCACTAACCATAATTTCTATTTCAAAAAGAACCCCTCATTTTGTTCCTTTTTAAATTAAATGTTTTAAGTGTTACTGGTTTATTCCAATCAAGATGGCTTCAGGTGTGCTATACTTTTGTCATAAGTAAGGCTGTTAGCGCTGTAGTTGTTCTTTAGAACACTCTGGGAAGCTGCAGTAGAACACAAAGGCATCAACTGGCAGGCTGCTCCTGTTGAAATATAACAGGAAGATATTTGAGATCACACTTGAAATATGTCCTAATTTTTCTTTCTACAGCACTAACCATAATTTCTATGACAAAATGAACCCCATCATTTTGTTCCTTTTTAAATTAAATGTTTTAAGTGTTACCAGTTTATTCCAATCAAGATGGCTTCAGGTGTGCCATACTTTTGTCATAAGTAAGGCTGTTAGCGCTCTAGTTGTTCTTTAGAACACTCTGGGAAGCTGCAGTAGAACACAAAGGCATCAACTGGCAGGCTGCTCCTATTGAAATATAACAGGAAGATATTTGAGATCACACTTGAAACATGTCCTAATTTTTCTTTCTACAGCACTAACCATAATTTCTATGACAAAATGAACCCCATCATTTTGTTCCTTTTTAAATTAAATTGTTTAAGTGTTACCAGTTTATTCCAATCAAGATGGCTTCAGGTGTGCCATACTTTTGTCATAAGTAAGGCTGTTAGCGCTCTAGTTGTTCTTTAGAACACTCTGGGAAGCTGCAGTAGAACACAAAGGAATCAACTGACAGTCTCTGCCCTTGTTGGATGTACATGTTTTACTGAGAATGTCAGACTTCATTCTCACATGAGTGAGAAAGATAATGTGAATTTACAGAAAATATGCTCTCATTTTAGCTTCTGGAGCACCTTCCAAACCTCCATGGGACAAGCATGAGAAAATAGTGTTCTCTCAAACATGATTCATGATATCCCAGCAGAAGGTTTTTCACATGGTAAAATCACCTTAGAATACACCACAATTCCTAAAATTAGTATGGTACACAACAACAAATTCTAATGTAACTAAAGCCTGTTATCACCCTTTATAGTTCTCCTTTTGGTGACCCTCAAAATCTTCTATTCACTACAATGCATTTCAATGAGGGTACTATCATTTATATTGGTCCCAAGATGGCTGCCAGCAATTCCAGGATGAAGTGCTGACAGCCAATCAGATCTCACGATGACATGTGTGGTTAGGCTCCGCCCAGATATATATGTGATTTTACTTTTGATTTTCTCAAGAACTACTGAGCAGTTTACACCATTTAAGCAAAAGGCACGACACTGAACCAAGGGCTACCTCTTTGCCAAATTTGGTGTAATTCCGTTCAGCAGTTCGGGCTGTAGCTGCGACTAAAGGTTCCTATGGAAAAATGAATGGGGAAAACGCGTTTTGGGACCCCCTTTTTTCTCGGCCCTCGCTTGACGTATCACCCGAGACTTTCAGGATAGGAGCGGACCGGAGCGCCCCAACAAGTTGGAAACTTTCGTGAAGATTCGTCAACCGGCGCCAACGTTATTTCAAATAGAATGTCGCGGATTTCCTATGGATAATAGGTTTTAACTATAACTATCTACTGGCGACCGCCAGTAGATAATATATATATATATATATATATATATATTTCTCCTCCTTTGCTTGTGTAACAGCCGCCGCCCACAAAACAGAGGGCGCGTCGTCACTACGGATCACCCAAGCTCGGTCCGGTATTATACGAACACCTCCTCGATTACCAAGGATTGATGACGCCGTGTTTTGACAAATTCAGGTTTTATTTGTCAAATAGCTGACAAATAAAACCTGAATTAGTCAAAACACGGCGTCGTCAATCCTTGGTAATCGAGAAGGTGTTCGTATATATGCGAAGAACAGGAGTCACCGCTGCCACTCCACATGCCCTGGGTGCCTTTCTCGAGCGGTGGTAAGCCGCTAACAATTTGAAACACAACAGCGAACCAATGATGTGTCAGCCGACACAAACGAGAGCACTCTCGAGAATTCGTGCGAATATTTTCTTTATTAGTGCAGAACCTCCCCAGCACTGGCAGACGCATTTCGCCACTTCGGCTTTTTCGATGTCAGTTAGTTTTTTACAACAACCACCATTTTAAAGTGAAAAAAGTACATGACAATCAACAAATGGTAAACATAGAAGATGGCTTCATTAAATTCATACATGAATGTATCTGTTTTGTGGCGGCCATCTTAAAACCTAATATATATATATATTATTACATTTAAAAAAGTATTAAAAAATAATATAAATGAAAAATATAAATTTAGAAATATTTTTAAATTAGATATAGACAAATACAAATATGTATAATAATATATGTTTGTTTTACATTTTTAAATAATAAATGAATAACTATATTTAATTGTTTTGGTCATATCAGTATTCATATTTAATGTAATTAATGTGTATTATTTAAATGTATATATATATATATATATATATATATATATATATATATATATATATAGAGATATTTTAGATAACTATATTAGTGAAAACAATATTTTCTTCTAATAATTTTGTAATTTTAATTATAAGTATAGGGAATCGATATTTTTGAAATCGATATTTCTGACTCTATATTTTTGTAAGTAGATATTGTGTGCTCAATATTTTGTCACTGAACCCCCAATGATGATGCCTCCTCCTCAGACAAAGCCAGCTGAGTTGCGGAACTTTACCTTGTCTGGAACATTTCTTTAAAAATACTTCAAGGGGGCTAAATTACGTTGTCTGACAGACTTGTGTCTGCCTAACACCGTCATGAAAACGGCACCGAACGACCTCTAGTTGGCGGTCCCGACTGCCTAATTACAATGCAACCGCACATGGTGCGGTCGCATTCTCACATTACCCTATGGGAGCATGTGCTTTGGCCGTAAACCGGCCGTAGCACAAGCTCCCATAGTGAAATGGGAGGTTGTGTTCATCCCTGCACCACATGGCAGGCACCTCATGGTGCAGGGATCAACAAGGGGGCACAAAGCGTAGGCTGCAAACAGAAAAGGGCCCTGCTAGGGGCCCCTAAACTCGCTTTCCGGCAGGCTTTCCACGTCGGAAAGCCGGGCATGGAAAGCCTGCCGGAATCCGTGCATCGTAATGCAGATGGCATAAAACACAGTCCATATGGATTACAGGCCGGTCTCTGACTGGCCAACAGGCTCCTTGAGCCCGTCAGAAGCCAGCCGGAATGACCACTGGTTTCACTTCCGACCACCTAAATTGTAATTAGGCGGTTGGAAGTGAAACCGACGATCTTTGTCGGAAAGCCTCCGACCTACTGAGATCGTTATCGGCCCTTAAATCTGAAAGCAAACCAAGACCAGGCCTAATCAACCTGCCTTAACTTTTGACTTTGCCCCTGTCTCATGTGACCACATACTTGCGGTTGGCGATTTGTTCTTTTTGGCACTAGTTTTCACTTTAAAATGTAAAAATTCATAACTCTGTTACTACTGACTAATTTTAATTGGTTTTGATATCATTTTGTTTATTATTATTTTTTCTCTATTTATCTAAATTGGTGTGGGATTTTTTCTTGTGTTTTGTTGTCACTTTATTACTGTTTGTGTGCTGCATAAATACCTAACACATTGCCTCTGAATTAAGCCTGACTGCTTTTGTGCCAAGCTACCAGAGGGTTAAGCACAGGTTAACTTAGCGACTTTTGTGGTTAACCCTGATGAGGATCATGGTTGTTGCTTGAGAAGGGTGTTCCCCCCACTCAATCAATAACCCAATGTTTTACACCCACAATGCTTGGCTGCGTGGTATAATGTAAATGGACTCAGTTTCTAGATGAGGAGAACCTATAATCTCTCGCAGTGTCTCGTGAACATTCATTCGATGCAAGCAAGGGAATCTCACCCAGTGGGACCATGAAGATGGGAATTCGGAGCATGCCTATTGAGAAGCTTGTGACTTTTATTATATTGCATGTCTTTCCTTCATTAGTCCAACTAATACGTGTTGCTCAGTAGGTCTTTCATGCCTGATGGACCACTCAAGATGGTGCAAGAGTCTTTTGACATCAGACAGGTTTTTTCCTCCTGCTGTCTATTATGAATGGCTTCACCAATTGATTCTTTAGGAGTAGTTAATGCAGATTAATAATGTTATTGTGTGTTTTGTTTAAATATTTATAGAAGATATGTCACTAAATATGTACTTTGACGGTTGATGGAAAACTGCTTTTTTGTTATCCTGTCCTATAAACTACACATAATCTGCAATAAAAATACAAATATGACCCACAATGAAAGAATGCAATATTGATAGACAAATATTGCTCATTTTTATATCCAGGGCTTTCATTGCAGAGCAGATCGAAGTTACAAATGAAAAATATAAACTGATTATGAATTGTAGGGGCATTCATGACCTGTGAGATGTAACAGCTTGTCTTGTTCTTATATTTGAAAATATTTACAAATTAACACTAATTTTACAGGATATCAAAATATTTAAAACATTTGCAAGACATAATCACTTCAAAAGAATAGGCAGACGGTTATCATGTCTTTTCCAAGACATACAACATTTACACATTATGAGCCTCATTACAGTGTCAGTCGGAAAGGCTCAGAACGGCATTAGGTTCATCCGAATCCGTGTCGGAAGCCGTGATTTCGACCGACTCAGAAACATTTCCGACTGACCGATTACGATGGTTGGAAACCGATTAGAATTTCCGACTCGGTTCCGACTCTTGTCCGAACGGCATTCGGAGAAACCGAGTGGGTCGGAGCCAACTAATACGGCTCTACGGACCGCGTTTCTGACCGATGCATTACAATGTCGGATTCGGACATAACAAGCTCCAGAGACCATGGTCCCTGAAGCTAGCCTCTGCTAGACTCCTGACCCCTGAAATGGTGACCTCCCCCCAATCCTGGACGCTTGATGGTGGTGTTCAAGTTGCTACTCCTGACCAACCCTAAAAGTTGGAACTTAGAGTATTTTCAACAAAAAAGTGGCCTGAGACCTGACAGAAGACCAGGACATGCCTGCCAATATGCCAGATGTTCATCGCCAGTTGGCCTGACAGTATCGGCAACACCCGCTAGGTTCTTCTCCGCAGCAGCATTCTGCTTGGTGTGATCTCTTAGCAAAGATATCCATCCTGAGGTCGGAAGCTTTCCGACACTCATCGTAATCGGCCCAAATGTCTGGACATGAGACAACTGACAAACAAGGAACATGAAAAACTGAAAGAGTCCACCACCAACACCACCTTGATGGCAGCAGGCCAGCCCACTCGCCCAGGAAGGAAAGAATTGGTTACTCACCCAGGACAAGGATTTCCCATATTGCGTGCTTAGAGAGATGTGTGATATTGTTAGAGGTGTTACAGGTATAGTTTCCAGAGCCAGTCAGAGTTAGAGAGTTAATGACCAGCTCAGATCATGTATTCAATAAGGATTGCCCTTTGAGAAGCTATGTGTACAGTACAGGAGGGTGAGATGGAGCTGTGCAAGAGAAAGTGATAGCTGAGCCGACTGCTTAAACCGATTTACTTGGGGTTGACAGAGATTACTGGAGTGTCACATCCATCTGAAGTAAACAAGTTAAAATAACATTTTATAAAAACAAAAACAGCTGGGAAAACACTTGCTATTCTAAGAGTGTTTGTGTTCATCAATGCTTTGTGTCTTGTAGACAGAGGCACTGAAAGTACTAGATGTTGAGACAAAAGTAAGACTAAAGAGATGCAATGAGAATGCACAGACTCAATCTCTTATTCCGAAAAAAGTATAACTTTGTTCAATGACTAGGCTCAAAGAACTGGTCTTCAGGAGTAGGCTGCTGTGTATCCTCAGTCCAATAGCATGTACTGAGCGTAACAAAGAAAAAAAGTGATGGAAGAAATGCTTGAAATATTATCAGCAGCTGGAGATCACTCAGCCTCACCCCCAGGCCGGTTTTGGCCTACTTCGGTATCATCAGTGAGATATAGCTTCAGTCCTACAGCACCGTAGCATGCACGGGCCCCTCATTTAGGCATACCCATTGTACTTAGGGCATAACTGCAACAAACAATAGGGTGATGGAAGGAATGATGGTACCTCAATCATTGGTAAGCGCTCAGGGCTGCATCCCAGACCATCCTTTTGCACCCACTGCCCTATTCTAGACAGCGATCAGCCGCATGCAAATCAGCATTGATCCTGGTCCAATAGGAACAGATCAGACATAACTGCAAGGCCAAGTCCCCTCCAGATCGAAAGACAAACAGCTCTAAACCAGAGACATTTTGCACGCATTCCACACATCAATTTCTGTATTTCTCAATGTGACGGATATACCCAGACATGGATTCCCTGCTCACTGTGCCATCAGACTCAAGCTATATCACACTTACAAGGCTTATGCAGGCTGAAACCAGTCTTGTGCTCAAGCTCCCGTTCAGAGGGGACCTGGCCTGGCAGTTAGGACACGACTGTTCCTATTGGAGCAGGACCAAGGCAGGTTTGCATATAGGTGGTCTCCTTCTGAAGTGGCATAGTGGGTAAAAATGATGGACTGGAATGCAGCCAGAGCAGTTGTCACTGGCTGAGACTTTTTTGCAGACATTCCACTCATCACATTTGTGATTTCCTCAGTGAAAACCCCTTCATGTGATGGGTATTCTCAGACGTGTCTCCCAACTACAGTGCACAGATGAGGCCTAAAGAGGCTCCTGATTTGGCAGTTTGGACTGAACTGTTCTTACTGGAGCAGAATCAAGGTTGATTCATGTGTAGTTGGTTCCTGGTTGGAGTGACGTAGTGGGTGAAAAATGATGGACTGGAATGCAGCTCCCAAGCTGCTGAATGTGGGCAAGACTGTTTGCAAATGTTCCACCCATCACCTTTGGTTTGTCCTCTGTGTTAAGTTGTAAAATATTTTCAGATGTCCTATGAATGCAGTAATGAACTGAATGTAGTCAGTGGAGACAAATGGAGGCAAGGGGGGTGCTGCGTGGGATAGGACAGGGATCAGCCATTATCTGCTGTCCACCTTGCATTCATAAGCACAGCTGCTGAGCAGGCAGAAGTAGGATGTGACTTTGGAATAGACATAAGTAACACTTGAGACCCGTAAGGGTGAGTAGTTCGCGCTTTACAAATACGGATTTACATTTACTGTGCACAACAGCCTGAATAGTACCTTTGGATCCAATTAAAATGGAAAGTTGGCTTTGCGATAGTAACTAAAATATCATGCAGACACGTTTATGTCCATCCTATTTGGACCCAGAGACTGTGGTAACAGTATGAGCTGAGGTGTACGAACAGAGAGACTCCTGAAGCGGCTTCGGGATTATCAGACCCCTTGAATCTAAAGTGAAAAAGATCTATTACAAGGTAACGTGGTAGCTGGTAGAAAGGTGGGATTCAACAAAAGTATGTCACTGCATTTCATCTTATTCCCAAGATGTCGCCTGCAGTCGGGTATCCATCACTTCACCTTTGCAGAAAGCAACAGACTGGAAACAGCTGAACAGACGTTTGAGAATATGAAACTGCTGGGAAACCTCTGTTTGAGGAAGCTGCCGGCTTTAGAAATGCATCATCATCATCATCATCATCATCATCATCATCATTACTATTATTATTATTATTATTATTAAACCTCATGTTCAATGAGGACAGAGTGTAAACACGTCTCGTGTGGCGGAGAGGGATGAAAGGAGGTGTTCCAGAGGTGTGTCAGTGTGTACGAAGGAAACGCAGCCAAACAAAAGTAGTATGTTCACCAGAACTAATGCTTAGAACTGAGACTACAATGTATGGGAGTGGAGGCAAGGGGTTATGAGGACAACTTCCCATAGAATGTGTAACTACTGCAGAGGATCAACTGTTAGCAGAAGGACCGGGGACACAAATGACTAACTTGATTTTAACAAAGCCTCAGCAAATAGGATAAAGCAACTGGAGATGGAAGCCACCAGAAGAGCTGTAGACCAAGCTCAGGCCTACATGGCTCAGAAGCGGTTCACTGACAAAATATCGACTGACAAAATATCTACTACAAAGATATCGATTCAAAAATATAGATTTTAAAAATATCGTCTCCCCATACTTATAATTAAAATTACAAAAATATTGAAACCAATATTGTTTTCACCAGTATAGTTGTCTAAAATATTGACTTTTAAATATATATAGATTTAAACAATAAACATTAAATAAAATAATACCAATATAATAAAAAAAAATTAATAATTATTTTGAAAAATATAATAATTATTATTTAAAACAAACATATATATTAATATACATATTTATATTTGCATGCATCTAATTTAAAAATATTACTAAATTAATATTTTTAATTTACATTATTTGTAATACTTTTTTTAAATGTATTAATATAACGAAATAAATATATATATATATATATATATATATATATATATATATATATACATACACACATATATCCAATAACATAAAAAAACTTTTTTTAAACCATTGTAATTACAAATAAAAAACTCTAACAAAATAAAATTTACAATTTACTCAAAATCTATAAAATGTTAACAACATTAATAATTTTAAATGTTATCATTTTAAATAGCTAAAAACATATTAATATAAATTTAAACAATATAAAGTGAACTACAATTTTTTTTAATTAATACATATACTATTCCCACTACAACTTATACATAGTACACTCGGGCATGATTACTCACGTCCACCCAACATCGCCGCGGTATCGGAACCGACCGACCTACGGTCGGTGGTCCTGACACCGCCATTACAATGCGACCACACATTGTGCGGTCGCATACTCACATTTCTCTATGGGAGCTTGTGCTGTGGCCGTAAATCGGGAGAAATGGGAAATTCTGTTAATCCCTGCACCACATGGCACATGGTGCAGGAATTAACAGGGGGGCACTCAGCCCCCAACCGGAGGCAGTGGAGGAATCGGGGCCCAGCTGGCAGACCCCAAAGTGTCGAACTCAGGAGGTGTAAAATGTACAAGTCTCACTACAGTCAATAAAACAATAGAGAAAGTGTTGGATGACGGAGGGGTAAAATTTACTATTACCGCTCCAATTAGTGCAACAGTAGGGAAAGTGTTGGAAAGCAGAGGGGTGGAATTTACTATACCCACTCCAATAAATGCAACTGTAGGGAAAGTGTTGGATAGCAGAGGGGTAAAATTTACTATTCCCACTCCAGCCAATACAACAATAGGGAAAGTGTTGGATAGCGGAGGGGTAAAACTTACTATTCCCACTCCAGCCAATACAACAATAGGGAAAGTGCCGGATTTTGGAGGGGTAAAATTTACTATTTCTACTCCAGTTACTGCAACAGTATCAATCAATCAGTCAAGTGGCTTGTAAAGCGTGACTAATCACCCGTAAGGGTCTCAAGGCGCTGAGGGGAGATGACTGCAGATCTGTCGAAAGGCACTGTGGTTCAGTCGAAGAGCCAGGTCTTGATGTCCTTCCTGAATTGGGGCAGTGACGGTGATTGGCTTAGGGAGAGAGGCAGGATGTTCCAAGTCTTTGCTGCGAGGTAGGAGAAGGATCTTCCCCTGCCCGTGGTCTTGTGGGTACATGGGATGGTGGCTAGGGCCAGTTGAGCAGAGCGGAGGTCTCTGGTGGGTGTGTGGAATGAGAGGCGGTGGTTGAGGTATGCAGGTCCCGTGTCATGTAGGTCTTTGTAGGCATCTGTGAGGAGCTTTAAGGTGATCCTTTTGTTGACTGGGAGCCAGTGGAGGTCTCTCAGGGGCTGATGATATGGCTGCGGTGGGGGATGTTGAGGATGAGTCTGGTGGAGGCGTTCGGGATGCTTTGCAGTTTCTTGAGGATTTTCTGGGTGATGCCGGCGAAGAATGCATTGTCGTAGTCGAGTGTGCTGCTGATGAGTGCATTGGTGACCGTCTTTCTGGACTCAATGGGGATCCACTTGAAGATCTTTCAGAGCAGGCGTTGCATGTGGAAGCAGGATGATGAGACGGCATTGATCTTGTGGTTCATGGTGCGCGAGGAGTCCAAGATGATGCCGAGATTTCTTGCGTTTTCTGTAGGTGTGGGTGGAGCTCCAAGATCTGCAGGCCACCAGGAGTCATCCCAAGCGGAGGGGGTGGAGCCCAAAATGAGGACTTCGGTCTTCTCTGAGTTGGGCTTGAGGCAGCTGTCCTTTATCCATGTGGCGACAGCCTTCATCCCATCGTGGAAGTTGCTCTTGGTGATTGTGGGTTCATTGGTGAGGGAGAGGATCGGCTGGGTGTCGTTGGCATAGGAAACGATGTTGAGTCCGTGCTTCCTGACAATGGCTGTGAGCGGGCCATGTAGATGTTGAAGAGAGTGGGGAGGAGCCCTGGGGCACTCCGCAGCTGATTTCTGTGGGTTCCGAGTGGAACGGTGGTAGCCTGACTCTCTGTGTTCGGCTGGTGAGGAAGGATCGGATCCATTCCAGGGCATTTTCATGGATGCCAGCATCATGGAGTCTTGTGCATAGAGTGCGGTGGAAGACGGTGTTGAAGGCAACCAAGAGGTCAAGGAAGATAAGGGCTGCAGTTTCGCCTCCGTTGAGGAGGATGCAGATGCCATCTGTGGCAGCGAGTAGGGCGATCCTCGTACTGTGATTACTTCGGAAGCCGGACTCCAAGCGGTCCAGGATGTGGTTCACCTCAATGAACTCAGAAAGTTGGACGTTGATTGCCTTCTTGATGACCTTGGCTGGAAAGGGGAGCAGAGAGATGGGTCTGAAGATCTTGAGGTCCTTCGGGTCGGCAGATGGTTTCTTCAGCAAGGAGTTGATCTCTGCTTGTTTCCAGTCTTCTGGGACTGTGGCAGAGTTGATAGAGCAGCAGAGTTCGGGGGCAATAGAGTTTCCGGCTCTGTTGAAGATGTAGTGCGGGAAGGGGTCAGAAGGTGATCCTGAGTGGTTGCTCTTCATGATCTTTAGCGTGTCGTCAGTGGTCAGGGGAGTCCAACTGATCAAGGTCTGCTGGGGTCTGGTGTCATTGGGTGCAGTGGTTGCGAGTGGGGTGAGAGGGTCTTGGGTATCGAGGTTTTTGAAGCTGTCATAGATCTCCTTAATCTTGCAGTGGGAGAAGGCACTGAAGTTGTTGCAGAGGTCTTGGGGGGGTGGGATGTCTGCTGTCCCTGTGCAGGGTTTGGCAAAATCTTTGACCACAGTGAAAAGTTCCTTGTTTTTGTGCACTTTGGTGTTAATCCTTTCTTGCAGGGCCTCTTTCTTTGTTGTTCTGATGAGGAGGTGATGTGTGGTGACAGCGGTTTTGAAGGCTGAGCGGTCTTCCATGGTCTTGCTGCTCTTCCATCTCTTTTCTAGCCGTCTACAGGAGCGTCTGTACTCATGCAGGGCGGTGGAGAACCAACTGTCTTTTTTGGAGTGTGGTTTGCCTGGCACTTCCTTGATAGGAGCCAGTGCATCGGCGTGGTTGGAGATCCATTGGTGGAGGTTGTGAGCTGAGGTATTAGCATCTGCAGAATTCGGAGGTGGGGTGTTGCTGAGGGAGGTGGTGAGTTGTTCTTCGGTGACCTTGTTCCAGCTTCTGCGAGGCTAGCGGAGGGCATGGTGGTGTATGGTGGGTTTGGTGAAGGAGAAGTGGACGCAGTGGTGGTCGGTCCAAGGCAGCTGAAGGAGACTTTATCGCTGGCGGAGAAGAAGAGGTCGATCATGTGTCCTGATGAGGGGGTTGGAGAGGTGACCCGTTGTCTGAGTCCGACGGTGGCGAGTTTTTCCAGCACGGACAATGTGTTCTTGTCGTTGGGGTTGTCCAGATGAAAGTTCAGGTTGCCAAGGAAGATGTAGACAGAGGAGGCTAGAGAGTGGGGTGGACGGGGTCCGGAAGGTCTGTAGATGAGGGTGCTGCGGAGGGTGGTGTTCAGGTTGGTCTGAACCTGGAAGTGGAGGTGCTCCATGTTGGTCACGTGGTCGTCGGCGTGGGTGGTGAGGCGGAGGGTGCTTTTGTGTACGATGGCAATGCCTCCACCCAGTTTGTTGATGCAGTCCTTGTGAATGATCTTGTAGCCATCCAGGAGCCACAGCATCCACGGCCAGTGGCAATGTTCGGGCGGAGGGGGAGTTCATCCATGTTTCTGTGAGGAAGGCGATGTCAGGGTGGCTGGAGTCGAGTAGGTCCCAGATCTCCACAGCGTGTTTGTGGGGAGAGTGTGTGTTGAGCAGGATACAACTGAGGGAGTTGGGTCCAGTATGTATTGGTCGTGCTGTGGGTGGGGCTGGTGTGCGGTGGCAGGCGAAGGTGCATCGGCAATGTCTACAGGAGAAGAGACCCTGGGTGTCATTCAGCGATGCATGGCTGCAGGCGGTGTCCAGTGTTGAGGGCGTGGAGGGTGCTGGCATCATAGTTGTGGATGGTCCTAGGACCGGGGCCTGTGGTGCTGTTATGTTTCATATAGATACCCTTATATAGGCATGATCCTAGCTGCCCTAATATAGGCATGATCCTAGATGCCCTAATATAGGCATGCTTTTCACCTACATTAGTTACCTACACTACACAATAACGGGCTCTGGGGTTGAACCTTATCTAGTCTGTGGTCTGGATGCAGAAGGAGGGTTTTTCCTAAACAAAGGCCTCCTATAACATCTGCAATCTGCTCATACATTATGAATGAGTATTCATGACGAAAACGAAGCAGAAACTACATCACCTGCATAATATCTATGTACAAGGGTCATCCCTTACGTCTTCCTCAGTCCAACAATGACCCATACAAACCATACAATGGAACAAAGAAGCCCTAGATACTTTTGGGTATAAATACACCACATCTTGCCACGGTAAGATAGAGGGAACCAAGACTTCCATGCTGACACACTGACCGGAGACGCTGAGGCTCCTGCATGCAGACGCTCCAGCTGACAGTGGTCTGAACAGCCCTTGTGGGGTGTCTAACTCGAGACCAGGACGGGGTCCTACACTCTTACTTCAGGTAATGGGGTTCGATAAATCCTATAGGGATTCTTGTCTTCATAAGCTTCATAGCTTCACAGCTTCACACCTACTCACATGCTAGGTACACTTAGGTACATATAGATAGGCATCGTAGGAGTATGCGCACTTTTATCCTGCATTTTATATTCATGTATTTATTCATGCTTATTGCAATATGATAGAACTGTACTATCCTTTTATATTCGCTGTACTGCTAATCATATATCTCTGCTACTGTCTGATGATTGTTGCACCACATATATTTTACACTAGAATAACAACTGTTCAATAAATCCTTATTGAAACGCCCAGACTGTTTATTCTGTGTATCTCTGAGAACAAGATAAGTGAGCACGAGTGACTGAGCGAAAAGTAGTACATTGTTTCCACGATCTTGAGGGATCAGGGTTGTCATGTTCTGAGGTTGTCAGAAACAAATCTCTCCCCGATAAGAGGAGACACTAGTGGCACTGTGAGCTAGCTAATGCAAAACAGGTTAACAATCTCGGTGGGGGTGCTCAGAATCAGTCTGCCACCAATCCTACAGTTTATGTTATCCAAACGTGCAGGTCCTGCATGGGTAATATAGGAACTACACGACATGGCGCGCCAACGTTGGTTGGGTACTTATTTAACAGTAGAATCTGAGTAGTTCAGTCGTGCTATTCTCAGAGACCCCTTCTCACAAAACACCAGAGATGTCTGGAGTGGGTGGGCACAAATTCCGCCACAGCTGAGTAGGCGAGAAATCCTATTTATTGGCTGTTGGTTAATCAAGCTTGAAGGACTTTTTGTTCCTAAAATTGTGCATAAAACCTTTATCTAAGTTTCCTTGATAAGTTAGTCTGTGTTCTGTACACTATGACTACACCGGTCTTAGACCCACTACAGCAAGCACTTCCCCACACAGATGAGGAAGATGCAGATGCAATTCAAATTGAACAGAAATTCAGACATACTATCACCCTGAAACTACTAGAAGGTGGTTTATCGGCTACGGGTGGCCTAGTAGCTTTCGTGATTGAGGCACACGAATCAAATAAAACAGAGGTGTTCTATTTGTGGGTTACATTCCCAGAAGCAGATGCAAGAACACACACATTTCACTCTTACACAGAGGGATATTCATCAGTGGAATATGGTCCGTTCGATGACATAGAAATTCCACTCACATACCAGGAACATTTTACTGGTCTAAAGGCGCCCTACCCCACTTAAGAAGAAGAGTAAGATTAGGCCCGCTCGGTGGAGAAGGGGCAACATGGCCAATATTAGCCACCTACACACCACATCCTGACATTGACACAATGCCACCAGGAGACTTACTCATACAGCAAAGATTTAATAAAAATTTACAGAAACTTGACGCAACTCGTAATGAGGACTCTTATAGTCCAACCAGCAACAGTTGCAACAAATAGCACTCAAAATCAGGGTACAGCTACTAAAATCACACCACAAACATTACACGCGGTAATGGGCAAAATGCCCACAAAAGGTGAACAGATGCCATTCTGGGTAGATCAGAAAATAACTCAGCTCGAGGCAGTATTCCCGAATTCTACCCCGTATGAAAAACACAGAATGCTAACAATCTGCTTGCCCATGGTGATAACACCACAAGTAGAGGATTGTACCACTTGGGGTACAGTCTTTGCTGCCATATATACCAGAACACATGGTATTCCTTCATTAGCAGTAGTACCTGATGTATTAAGACAAATACAAAATGAGTACAGAGCAGAACCTGCCCTAAATTTAGGGATGAAGTTACTAAATAACTATGAACAGGTATCAGCCATAATACTAGCTAATATTAAAGGGGAAGCAGCTTCAGTGGCTATCCGACAACGCCTAAGGGAGTTCAGTCCTTTAGAACAGGAACACGAACTACCCAAAATAATTGAAACTGCGTATGCAGAATTAGACAGACAGTTTGGGTGGGAAAGCTTTAAAACCACAACTAATGGGCAGTTCTGAAAAGGACACTTCTAAGCAGACACCTGCTTCTTCTAAAAAGTAGTGGGACAATAAAAAACAACAAAAGTTTAAGGGAAACAGATCTCAATCCCGAGGTAGATCTCCTCCACAGGAGCCCTCTGAAAAGAGGTATAATCTCAAGAATAGGAATAATATTAGGAAACCTGACAGTTATCAGGATACTGATACACGTTCCTCTCATTCCTTTCAGGGTTCATCAAAAAAGTCCGAGAGAGAAGGACGGTCAGAACATAAAGTCCAGAGACAAGCAACACGCTCAAGATTATACTTCTAAAAAAGAAGAAAAACCAAAATCAAAACCACAGTTTAAGAAAAAGAAAGTTGCAGGTCTGAAGATCAGACATGCCCAGAATTCTGAGGATGCAGCTTCTGAACGGGGAATGGGCTCTGACGATGCTAGACAGTGCGGCAGAAGTAATAATAGCTCACCAGAACCTGATGGAATTTCTGGTGACAGCGGACTTGAATGATTATATCACGGTGGAAACACCAGATACAAGGGTGAGCGTCCCACATAAGTTACATGAGATAACACTCCAGATGGAGGGGGACAAGCCCAGGAAAGTTAAAGGTCTCTTTTGGGAAAATCTGTCATCTGGTTATGACATCCTATTAGCAGAACAAGATTGGCCGCCTGCATTCGTTATGGAGTGCCCCAGGGGAGAAACGGTAATTTTTTCAGACTTCTCCGACCACGTTCCCATACATGTTAAACATGCATGTGCACGGGAGTGGGCAGTAGCCCTAGCTCCAGCACTATATAAAAATCATGCCGGATGGGATGAGGATTCAACCCACCACGTGATCCCGTTAAAAGTTTCACCAAATTCTCAAAGGCAATATCCTATAAAGCAAGAAGCTAAAAAACAGGTCAGGGAGATCTTAGACCAACTTGGATACCAAGGGGTGATTGTAAATTGCACATCACCAATGAACAATCCTTTGTTTCCCATATCAAAACCTGACAATACATATCGTCTAGTTTTAGATTACAGACATTTAAACACTTGCACAAAGACATTCGCTGTCCAAAATGCACATAGCGCCGCATTAATTAACATTGTGCGGAAAAAATATAAAACCACACTTGATATCTCAAATGGATTTTTCTGCCAAAATATAGTGCCTGAAAGCAGGTATTTGACCGCATTCTCTGCGTTGGGGTCACAACAGCAATTTCGGCGACTCCCCCAAGGGTATAAGAACAGCCCGGGGTTGTTTTCGGCCAGAGTAACAGAGTTGCTCCAAAATTTTGATGAGGAAGCATTGTCCTATGTGGATGATATTTATCTGACGGACGATGACTTAAAAAGGCACTTGACCAGGGTGAGCACCATAATTATGGGATTCACCTCTGAGGACTACAAATTAAATTTTAAGAAATCAAAAATAGCCCACCTCAGTGTCCTATTTTTAGGATACAAGCTTTCAAGTGAAGGGAGAAGCCTGGCAGCTAACTTTTTAGAAAAGTGTGCGCTGCTCCAACCTCCAAAATCATTAAAAAATGTACAATCAATACTGGGATTCCTAAATTTCGGCAGAACATACATTTTGGATTACGCAGAAAGAGTAAAACCTTTCTACGACTTAATATAACCTGACTTTTCAGGTAGACATTGGACACAGGAACACACATACATCCTACGTTCACTACAACAAGACATGATAGCTTCCAAACACTTACAGACACACATAAACGTACGCAACCTAGTGATCCGAATAATAGCGGGTCAATCCGGGTACACTTACTTAACCTTCAATGAAGGAGAAACAGTACCAATCGCATACAAATCACACAGGTACACAAATGCAGAAATGCGTTTCACTTCAACAGAAAAAATCCTGACAGCAGTTCAGACCTCTGTAGCAAGAGAAAGAGCACTGGCTCAGGTGAAACGCATAATTGTCGTGATCCCGGTACCAGCCTTAGAGGCTGTTACAAAGGCTAGCATTCCTAATGCAAAAGCCTTACATCCGAGATGGATACAATGGGCTAATTCTCTTACTGCAACAGACGTTGAATACAGATTTGATCCAAGTTTAAAAACACAAGCATTCCTGCAATACGAACAAGAATATCCTCTACCAAATGAAATATTGCCTCTAGATCAGTATGAATATATTATTTACACTGACGGATCTGCTCAACCGGTCATAGGGAGTAAGCAACAATACAGCGCAGCGTGTGCAATCGTTAAAGGTTGCATGCGGGATGGAAAGTTCCATCCGAGTTGCACGGAGACGCAAACTCTAGGAGACTGCACGGCACAGTTGGCAGAGTTAAAAGCACTGATACTGGCACTTGTAAATACGGATCACGAATTCCCCACACTATTTGTGTGTGATTCCTTTTACTGTGAACAGTCATACAATGAATATTTATATCATTGGGAACAAAACGGGTGTAAAGATGCAAAAGGTGGCAGAATTAAGCATAAAATGCTATGGGAACAGGTAGATGAGTTGAAGAACGAACCATCGAAGGCTCACGTGATCCATACACTGAGTCATCAAAGTGATGGCGTTCACGTTGAAGGGAATTCATTGGCTGATGAAGCTGCAAAGGGGGCTGTACGCAAGGCTTCCGTAGCTGAAATCCCTCGTTCAAAAACGAGGATAGACGGTGAGATTATGGTAGCTGTCATTGCTTCACGCAACAACAGCAAAGCAGTACCAAAAAAAATTCCACTCAAGTACTCCTACAAGTTAGATGCAAACAACATGCCATATGCTCAGATTCCTGGAGTGGGGGATAGAGTAATACCAAATATGGATCGTAGGCAAGGTTTAATTCTAGCAGCACACGAGGGTTTGGGCTCTGCGCATACAGGCGTTTCAACGACTATTTCTTTGCTGAAACAGCGCTATTGGTGGCCAGGTCTAACAAAACAAACTAAAGACTATGGGGCCGATTCCGATCTCGGCCGGTAGGGCTCCGAATCGGATTCGGCTTAACCGGATCCGATTCGGAGCCCTATTTCCCGACCGATCCGTACGCGCGTCCGGACGAGCGAGTACGATGCGAAATCGCCGACCGACTCGTTCGGGCGTCCCAACCGCTTCGACCCACTCGTTCCCGGGTCGAACCGCACCGACCAACTCGCTCGGACACGACTCGCACCGCGCAATGGAGACGTTCCCCGGCCGGGTAAGTACGATGCGCGCCGCGAGCAGTCCGACCGACACGCGCCGTCCGGCTCGAAAGAGCAGTCGGAGCCGTACTTTGGGGGTCCGTGTCGGACCCCCCTGTACACGTAGCCGCGCGAGTCGCACACAGGGGGGACCCATGGGTCCCCCCTACCTGTGCGTGTACGGCGCGTGTCGCTTTGCCGCGTACCCGCTGTAGGGGGCGCCCCTGTTCGCCTCGCACCCATTGAGGCAATGGGAGCCCGCGTACGCATTGTACGACCGGATCCCATTGACTTCAATGGGAGTCCGACTCGACTCGAGTACGATAGCATACGGACGCATCGTACTCGTTCGGTCGGGCTGCACGGGTCCGATTTGGTCGGAAATCTCTCCGGGTCCGACTCGGTTCGGGGAGATTTCCGGCCCGAATCGGAATCGGCCCCTATGTCTTGAAATGTGACATCTGCCAGCAGATGAAAGGCTCCACCGTTACACGCCCGGCACAGACACAATTACTAATATCAGACAAACCTCTCGCATGTGTTTATCTGGACCACTGCGGCCCCTTACAATCTGATGGGGCTTACAAGTATATCATGGTTGGAGTGGATTCCTGCTCAAGATTCCTATGGGTTTGGCCTCAGTGCTCGGCTGACGCTCGAACTGTTATAAAAGATTTGCGAGTCTTTATAGGCACATACGCAGTTGGCACGTTACATTCTGACCGTGGCCCGGCGTTTAGCTCTCGGGCTTACAAAGAGACCATGGAAGGTAGGGGCCTAGCATTGCGGTACTCCTCTCCGTACCATCCTGAGGGAAATTTGGCCGTGGAGAGGAAAAACTGGGACTTAAAGCAATCTTTAACAGCTAGGGTATTAGGCAAGGGCGGTAGTTGGGTCAATCACATTTATGGGGTTCAAAGAGCTCTCAACAGCCAGCCAAGAAGTTCTCTAGGGGGTGTCACTCCATATGAGGTCCTATTGGGAAAAGAATGTGGGTACCTGATCTTGATTGTGAAGGCACAGTGGCGGATGAGAAACCATTTGATATCCATGATCGTTTGGCTGTTTTACAGGATCTAAATGAATCCAGGACACAACAAAGCAATGTCCAACTAAAACAGAACGCCACTGAAGAAGTCAAGGCAGTCACGGCAAGACCTGTCTGGATCCCAAAAGTCAGGGATCTGGTCAGAGAGAAGATAGCGGACAAAAAAGAATTTGGACCATCATACAGAACACCTGTACCTGTCCTAGCAATTCAAGGAACAAGAACTGTTCTTTTGCCGCCTCTTGCCGGTAAAAAGGAGAAAAGATTTGTCTCAATAGACTTAATCAAACCACACTATGTGGCCGATACTGAACAGTAGGCCCCGTGGACTCCACAGTAGCAGACGCCCTCCACTAGCTACAATCCAAGAAGTTCAAACAGAAAGACTCATCACGTTCGAAGAGCCTCCTGTACGGAATGAAGGACTATGCAACAATGCAATGGAACTCGTTCCTCTTGAACCAGAAGTTCAACTTCAAAATCAAACTCAAAACACTCAAGTTGCAATAAGACCAAATACTGATGTCTACGTCAACATGCCTCGACGAGAGCAAAATGCGATCTCAACAAATCCTGATGCAATTCCTACAATTGATCGAACTGCTTCTGGCAATTTCATGAACTTTGATACATTTTCCTTGGATCCAAGCGAACCGGAAACGACGCCAGCCCAAAAATCACACAAACAGCAAGTAAAAGACTTTTTGAACTTTCCTAAAAAGACTTACCTGGTATCACCGTGGATACAACTATGGATAATTACTGGGATGCTTTTCTTTCTTTTCTGGCTAGGTTTAGTTATAACTTTTAGTATGCTTATTAATGGACGATACCTTCAACAAAGCTCTACAGCCTGAAACGTTCATTTGATTTTGAAACCACATCAGTCATCACATCGTGAACAGAGAGACTTGTCATCAGTGAACATTACAGCAGTTCCTATACCGGACGGTATAGTATAAGACAAGGTTGATTTCGAGGTCTTCGGACCGACTGAACTTTAAAAATTGCTCATATATTTAAAATTTCATTAAGTGATATCATTACCTCCAGTACATTGTCTGATGAGTGGGACTCTGAAACTGTTAACATGTTGTCTGATATAGAAAAAACTGCTGCATTTCCGAACACTGAAATGTTAGAAGGTAATTCAGACTATGACTCATTGTACTGTTACCAACATTATGGTCATCATTTCCTGCACAAATCTATTTCACCTAGAAATGTTTTTATGTACCACCAGTGGGAACATTGCCCTACACCACCAAAAGGTAGTTCGCAAACATTTGCACAGAAATTCTCATATTTTTCAGGGTTTAACACCACTGACCCAACCTCATATTATTATAAGGTTGCACCGACATCGGCACTGAAAATTATGCTGACAAACACCAAACAGATTTACTCTGCTTCCTTTATTGCCCAACTGTCTGAACAGGGTTTTGACCTATGGAAGGACACAATAGACTTAAAATCAGTCTGGGGTTCTAGAGACTGGCAAGTCCAGGGAACAGAAGCGCTATTTAGAGCATGCCTCATTCCACAGCAGATGATATTTCTAAATGACACTGTGCAACAGACATCCTGTCTTGGATTAGCCAAGAACAAGGGATTGAACACACCTCGGTTTCCAATACCATCACAGGAGGGGTGGCAGTATTCAACACTACAGGAAGGGGCAAAAATAGATGACATTTTACAGTACAATAGATCAGATCCAAATTATACAGAATGGTTGGTTTGGCCCACAGACACCAATAGATGTCAGGAAAGATTTTGGGGTACCACCGAAGGGTTTAGTATCCATAGGCCAGATCCACGTTATGTACAAAGACAACACCCAGGGGTAGTGACATCATATAGTGTTGGGAAGTTGTGCCTTGATTGGCTAGAAACCTCAACACTCACAGAAGTGAAACAACACTTATCCTTACTCGCACAAGACATGGATCTTAGGGATTTTTTACTAGGTTCCAGGAAACAACGTCAGAAACGTTTCATATATGCTGGCATTTATGCTGCCTATAATGAAAATTGGAAAATATCCCAACAAGAGGCAGCAGAGAGAATACGGGAAATAGACCGTATAAATCTAGAAAAATCTCTAGCAGTAGTAGACAATGGGTTAACAACTTTAACCTCCAGGATATATTCATTAGGCAACATTGTATCTTCTGTGATAGACATACTGGAACAAGATTTAGCCATATTACAACACGGGCAATCTCAGTTACGTTCTATTATGTTATTAAGCTGGACGCTGTGATCTTTGCGTGCAGGCTATGTGCCTTGGCGTTTTATCAACAGTACGTCTCTGTTTTCTGAATACATTCTAACAGATAAACAGGTAGGAATGGCACAAAGGGGAGCAGAATATACAATGCTGCGTATTGAAAAACTGGATAGATTACCATTCATGGTAGCAGAATCACCGCACACAGAATGGATAATCCATGGCCACATAACTCTCCCGGTCACTAATTTTCAGTTTCAATATTGCCTTGAACAAAGGCAGGCAGTCAAATAAGAACAAATGGGTAAGGAATACATTAAGGAATCTTGGGAGTTACCATACAGATTTCGATGCCGGAGTGGGGATCGAGAAGTGTTTCTAAGTGGTACAAACTGCAAGAACGCTTTGAGCGGTTCTCTCATGTGCCAGGACATCTCGTTGCACGGAGCTTGTAATGGTTCGGTAGCAAATCTGTCCTGTCACATGAAAGGGACTCCAGCTGCTATGATTACACCAGTATTCAAGCTACTCTCGAATGGGAGTTACTTGATGCTGAACGATCAAGGTTGCTGTGGGATGCTTCCGGGCATTGCCTATCTGGTTACTGTGAACTCCAGGGTTACTTGCTGTATGCAAGTATTGTTTCCCCCAACAAGTACAGTCAGGGAGGCGCCGTTATGGCCTTCACTGAATGTTTCCTTTATACGATTTGATACTCTAAGCAGACTGAAGGCCATGCTTTTACAGCAAACTGTACCCTTAACCTCATCTCGAGAGACCTTTGATCTTCAAGTCGCTAGGACCTCGAGTGAGATACAGGCACTTATACGTACAAAGTGCCCCATTCATTTCACAGAAATGGTGGGTCGTATCTTCAATATGTCTGATACGAGCGGCATTGTACACCTATTTAAGACCATAGGGTCAGGACTGTTAAGCACCTTTCAGACAGTCCTCGGAGTTATCCCAAATTTTATACACTCCGTATTTGGAAGCATTTTCGGAGGTCTTCCGCTGATCCTGCTTTCTATCGCAGGTATCCTGATTGTCATATTTCTGCTACGCAATGGGCGGCCCAATTACCAACGAGATGGCAAAAACGCTCCTGGAGCGGAAATACCGTGAACGCATGGTACAGCATCTGGGCATACCTCGCCTGCGAGAACTAAGCGCCTCTTGGTTCTTGTCATTTAGACCAGTCTGGATGGACTGCATCATACCCGTTCTTCGATGCCTGTTTTGCGGAGAAGAATGCGTGTTGGATCTCTGTCTGACATTTTCCTCAGCTACGCCTTCGGACATGGATGCTATGCTGGACCCCGTAAAAGCCCATGCTCTGCGTTGTCCCCAGCGTATTCCTAAACTGATGGCTGCATTCCTCGAGGAGAATCCACAGATGCAGTTTGCTCCTGCTGGGTTAAGTGATGGCTCCTCCACAGGCACACAGGGAACTACTGCACAAGCTGCACCAGCACCGGCTGTTGGCAGCACTGAATATCATCTATGTGCAATTGACGTACTTTGCGAGGTGTTAGATTCGTTGTCTGCAGTGGCACACTCCGATACTATTGCATCTCCCAGCCAGAACATTTAATCTCAAATTGGCTCATCGCGTGCTGGAAAAGAATTTGGCCTCTCTTCTTTTCGTAAATAAACAAACTAGATTTGGAACATTTCCTAAATTGTCACTTTCACTGGAAAAGAAATGGCCTTTTTCTGCTTCTAGTGATGCAATTTTATAAATGGACACAATACCCTTTTTATTCGAATGGCAATATAAAACATCAATCTTTTTAGACTTTTTAGACGCATATTTTTAAATGCTTTTTATGGATTTTAAATTAAGGAAATCAAAATTTTTAATTGTGCGCTACTTACAAGAACATAGTAGTTTTCTAGCATTTATCATTATTGTCCGGTGAGGAAGAGGAGTGGGTGTTCTGTTTCATATAGATACCCTAATATAGGCATGATCCTAGATGCCCTAATATAGGCATGATCCTAGCTGCCCTAATATAGGCATGATCCTAAATGCCCTAAAATAGGCATGATCCTAGATGCCCTAATATAGGCATGATCCTAGATGCCCTAATATAGGCATGATCCTAGATGCCCTAATATAGGCATGCTCTTTCACCTACATTAGTTCCCTACACTACACAATAACGGGCTCTGAGGGTTGAACCTTATCTAGTCTGTGGTCTGGGTGCAGAAGGAGGGTTTTTCCGAAACAAAGGCCTCCTATAACATCTCCAATCTGCTCATACATTATGCATGAGTATTCATGACGAAAACGAAGCAGAAACTACATCACCTGCATAATATCTATGTACAAGGTCCATCCCTTACGTCTTCCTCAGTCCAACAATGACCCATACAAACCATACAAAGGGAGAAAGAAGCCCTAGATACTTTTGGGTATAAATACACCACATCTTGCCACGGTAAGATAGAGGGAACCGAGACTTCCATGCTGACACACTGACCAGAGACGCTGAGGCTCCTGCATGCAGACGCTCCAGCTGACAGTGGTCTGAACAGCGGGGTCCTACACTCTCTTACTTCAGGTAATGGGGTTCGACTAAATCCTAGAGGGATTCTTGGCTTCATAAGCTTCATAGCTTCACAGCTTCACACCTACTCACATACTAGGTACACTTAGGTACATATAGATAGGCATCGTAGGAGTATGCACACTTTTATCCTGCATTTTATATTCATGTATTTATTCATGCTTATTGCAATATGATAGAACTGTACTATCCTTTTATATTCGCAATACTGCTAATCATATATCTCTGCTACTGTCTGATGATTGTTGCAGCACATATATTTTACACTAGAATAACAACTGTTCAATAAATCCTTATTGAAACGCCCAGATTGTTTATTCTGTGTATCTCTGAGAACAAGATAAGTGACTGAGCGAAAAGTAGTACATTGTTTCCACGATCTTGAGGGATCAGGGTTGTCATGCTCTGAGGTTGCCAGAAACTAATCTCTCCCCGATAAGAGGAGACACTAGTGGCACTGTGAGCTAGCTAATGCAAAACAGGTTAACATTCTTGGTGGGGATGCTCAGAATCAGTCTGCCACCAATCCTACAGTTTATGTTATCCAAACGCGCAGGTCCTGCATGGGTAATGTAGGAACAACAGTGCTTGGAGCAGTCCAGGTGCCTTCAGCGCACCTGTGGCGTGCCCGCTGTGTGTGCCCCCTGTGAGGTCACACAGCAGTGACCATAGAGTAGCGTGAGAGGGAGGGCTGGACCACAGGGGGCAGGGAGGTGGGAGAAGGGGAGAGCTGTGCAGGAGGAGGGAGGGGGATGTGGGGGGCTAGCAGCTGCGGGGACACAGTGAGGAAAGGCACAATGCAACAGGCGGGAAGAGAGGATTAAAATACAGAAAGCAGAAGGAGAAGAAAGTGACAAAATAACAGAGGATGCAGAAGGTGAAATAGCGTGACAGAAGAACACAAAAAGCAAAAGGAGAAAAAGAGATCAGATCAGGAGGGGAGGCAGAAGCCGAGAGACAAAGCAGTCAATGGTGGCAGTCCCAGTAAGTGGGCCCCAGCCGTGTGTATCAGCATCCATTTACCGGCAATCTCAGGTGGATATTCAGCCCAGGTAGGGGTAGCAGCAGCCTACCTGGGTCTCAAGGAGGCAGTCTTCAGGGCAGGGATTCGGTTCTGCAGAGGAAGCAGGAGGGGCCACAACAGCTTCCCAGGATCCAAGAGACACTCAAGGCAGGTGAGTGTGCCAGAACCCCGCAGCGAGAAGTGCTGGCCTGCCACAGTGACCCCACCCCAAGCAGGTGGCAGAGATCGAGACCAGCTTGCAGCGCTGCATGGATGCGGGACAGTGGACACACCATGCCCCTGGCCACCCCCAGGGTAGGCACCCCCAGCAGGCAGCGGTTACAGGAGCAGGCAAAACAGTGGCAAAACAGTGGCAATGTCCTTAGGTCAGCCCGAGCACTTTGGCAGGAGCAGCGGCCAGGTAGGAGCCCCACTGTGTGGCCACTCAGCAGCGCTGCCCGGTTTAGGACACGGCTGTGCGCGGCTGCAGCAGAGGTGAGGTAGGTGGGAATGTAGCTCCTGGGAGGTCTGGACGGACGAGTGGAGGAGAAGGTGCTTTGGCCGGCGAACCATCAGAAAAATGCGGCCAGCTAGTGGCACTTCAAGCGCATGCGCAGTAGACTGCAGTTCAGTTGCATGTCACTTCCTGTCTCTTGAGCTCTCGATCCCTTTGGAAGCAACCTGGATAAACTGTCCAAGCTGGAAGTGTTTGATGCTGGTTAATAGGAGCTGTTGATTAAAGCGGTGCCCAGATGTAAACCCCACGCCACAGAGGAGACGCAGCGCGGAAGCCTGTGCCTGATCACAAGTGAGCAGTGTCTCTTCCATGCCCCCGTTTCATGTGCATCCTTCCCGCGCTCTTTCATCTCTAGGCAGGTGGCCCTCCGTCCCTTCCTCATTGCCTCAAGGCTGGACTCTGGGTTGGGGGTGATGGATGCCCTGGAGTCAGTAGTGAAAGTGTTGGATTGCGGAGGGGTAAAATTACTATTCCCACTCCATTCAATATAACAGTAGGGAAAGTGTTGGATTGCAGAGGGATAAAATTTACTATTCCCACTCCAATAAGTGCAAATGTTGGGAAAGTGTTGGATTGTTGATGGATAAAATGTACTATTCCCAGTCCAATGAGTACAAAAGAGGGAAAGTGTTGGATTGCAGAGGGGTAAAATGTAATGTTCCCTCTCCTGTCAGAGCAACAGCAGGGAAAGTGTTGGATTGCGGATGGAAAACATGTAATATTCCCACTGCAGTCAGTACTACATTAGAAACAAACAAATTCTCTGCAAAAACAATAAAAGAATTTCAAAAACAAAATTAAAATTAAAATATATATATTAAAAAAACACAAATATATTTCATATAAAAAGTTATTTAAAATAAATACATATTGTAATGTTAAATATATATCTTAAATAATTACAAACATAATTAAAATTTAAATCCAAAAATAAGTTTATTAAAAAAAATTGACAGTTATTAACAAAAAATAATTAACTAATTTTTATTTTAGTTACCACCCACCTTATACCCCTATAAAACATACAAGCAAAACCTAGAACTTAATTTTCAAAAGATAATTACTTACACTATTAACATAAATATTTACTAACAAATTAATTATCAATAAATAAAATGACATTATTATATTAAATTTAATTTACTTTACTTTAAACAATATACCACCACAAACTATACAACACACTCCTAACATTTTCTGAACAATTAATTACACAATTAACATAATAAATTGTAAGTTTAATACTTATTATCAATTACAAAATTAATTTTAACCCTTTATAAAATTTAATTTACTTCCTACCAGATACCCAAACAAAACCCAAACCCATACCTAAAATGTTAGTTAAAAAATGTAATTACACAATTAACATAATTAATTAAAAATTAAATTAAAAGCAATTAATATAAATATTAATATGAATTACTTAGAATTAATTTACATCCCACCCTGTACCCCTATAAACCCCACAATCCACAACTAAAAAAAATATTTACACAATTAACATATTTAATTATCACTTAAATAATTAATATCAATTAACAATTAATTACCAATAAAATAAAATTACTTCCCCCCTTGTACCCTCTAAACTCCACAACCTAGACATAAAATTTCTATTTAAATGTTTTTTTTTAACACTATTAACATAATTAATTATCAATTAAATAATTCATTTTAATTAACAATACATTAATAAATAATTAAATTACTTCCCACCCTGTACCCCTATAAACCCCACAACCCGCTCATAAAATTTACATTAAAAAAAATTAATTACATGATTAACACAATTAATTATTAAATAATGTTTAATAAAAATGAATCATTAATGTATTATAATTAAATTGCTTCCCACCCTGTGCCCCTAAACACCCACAACCCGCTACAGTGCTAAAAATAACAAAAATTACTTACATTAAATTTAATACCTACTAAAAAATGTACAAATACATTAAAACAGATAGACAATAATTATACAAAAAAATACATCATATGCATTTAAAATATATACCAAAATACATAACAATAATTAAAAATGATATTATAAACAATTATATTTTTGTAATCGAAATTAATGGCTTTGATATTTTAAAAATCGATACTTACCTTAAAATCGATATTCTTGACAGCGATATTCTTGCTGACAATATTTCCATGTCACAATATTTTTCACTCAATATTTTAGCAAGTCGATATTTCCAACTCACCCTCAGAAGCACCAGGTAAATGTTAACCCGTTCGCTGCTTCTGTCGGCCAACGGCCGTCGCGAGCACTACCTCCGTAGTGCTGCGCACGTCCGTTGGCCGACGCGGCCCCGCCCACTCTTCAAAGCCGCCGCACCACGGCGGAATTTCGGCCACGGTAAAGGGGTTAAAAGCAGATGGGCAGGCAAGTAAATGTTGTTCTTGGCGTTGTTTGTAATGATCTTGTGTTTTTAATGCCATGTTATAGTCTGCAGATGAAAGTTCTGAGTTGTCCAGAGTGTTATGTCTAGGAGCGTAATGAACCATTTGATTTTGAGTGGCCCCGTGTTCCCATACCTGATATTACTGGGTGCAGAGATATTAGGACATTCTCCACCTGTAGCAGGTGTAAAATATCCCCGGTAAAGTCCATGGAATCAAGAATTCACATGTGCTAATTGACTGGTTATTCTCTGACCCACATATTATTCACAGCTCTGCGGATGTCAATCAATGATTCTTTAGATTATGGGGGTGGAAATACCAGCTTGCATTAGTATATCTGGCCCTCATATCTCAACCTCTTCATTCCAAGAATCTCATAATGTGACCCTTTGTTTTAACAGAACTAAGGGCCTCATTACGATGTCGGTCAGAAAGCATTCTGACCGACTTAGTGTCGGAATGGTTTCCGACCAAATCGGATTCAGGGAGTCCGACATACTGATTACGATGCTTCCGAACACCGTTCGGTCGGACTCCCTTTGACTTCAATGGGAGCCTGTATTCCGACGGGGTGGTTGCGGAAAATCTTGCACCCTGTGGCGGGCACTCCATGGTGCCTGCCACACCGTGCAAAGTGGGAAAGAGGGGACCCATGGGTAACCCCGGGCCCCAACCAGAGGTCTCCGGGTGAAGGGTGGCCTGCTACAGGCCCTCAAAGTCAGATTCTGACAGCCGATTTGTGTCAGACAAACAGAGTCAGAAAGGCTGTCTGAATCTGACATCGTGATGCGTTGGTCAGAAACGCGATCCATAGACCTGTACGATTCAGCTCCGACTGACTCAGTTTCTCTGAATGCCAATCGGAACTGAGTTGGAACAACCAAAAGGTTACCGACTAACCTAATCGGTTGGATATGTTTCCCAGTCAGTCGGAAATGCGCGAGCCGGATCCAGAGAGTTTTCCGACCGAGCCGGACTCCAGCAGTCCGACCGAGCGAGTACGATGCGGCCGCATGCTGCCGGACTCGACTCGGTCGGACTCCCATTGAAGTCAATGGGAGCCGGTCGTACAACGCGTACACGGGCTCCCATTGACTGAATGGGCACGTCGCGAACAGGGGGCCCCTACAGTGGGTGCAGCGTCGGTGCGACTCGCACCGTACATGCATGTTTAGGGGGACCCTTGGGTCCCCCTGTGTGCGACTCGCGCGGGTACGTGTGCAGGGGGATCCGACAAGGACCCCCGAAGTCCGGCTCCGACAGCTCTTCTGAGCCGGACGCTACGAGTTGGTCGAGCTGTTCTAAGCGCGCATCGTACTTGCTCGGTCGGGTAACGTCTCCATTGCGTGGTGCGAGCCGTGTCCGTACGAGTCGGTCGGAGCGGTTCGGACCCGGGAACGAGTCGGTCAGCGATTTCGCGTGCGCTCGCATCGTACTTGCTCGCGCGGATGCCCGTACGAATCGGTCGGGAACTAGGCCTCCGAATCGGATCCGGTAAGGCCGAATCTGATTCGGTGCCCTACCGGACGAGATCGGAATCGGCCCCTTAGCATAGTCCTTTTTAAGATATAATGCTAAAAAGAATCTGCATTTGCAGTAGCTGAAAAAAGAAAGAAAATTATGAGCTTTCTGGTCACACTTACAGATAATGGTGAGAATGTATTGGCTGCTGGTGGAATGACAGAAAGCATTGGACACCCTGCAGGTGAAGTTGGTTCCTGAGTCATTCCTGGTGCAGGGTGAAAGAGTGAGAGTCTGGCTCTTATTATTGATGTTAATCCTTCCTCCAGATGTAATCAATTTGTCATCCTGGTACCACTGATAGGAGACGTCTGTGCCCGATGCATTGCAGACCAGATCCAGTGATCCTTTCCCTAGGGGGTTCTGAGTCAATGCTTGAATAACAGGGATTGGAACATCCTCTGTAGAGAAGAAAAAGGTGCAAATGTGAATTACTCGGATGCATTTCTCTATTCATGGCCTCTCCTTCCCTTCACCATCTCTATCTATCCTTCTAGGAGCATTCTCTCTTTTTTCAATCCTCAAGTACCTGTGGGTACTGGAATACTATGCTTCATACCTGTCAATTACCCTCATGTAAATGATATTCGCCAATATTTGTCACTCATGTATAAACGTGTTTATATTTTGTGCTCTAAAATATATTTCCCTAATGTATTTAGAATGGAATTATGGCTTTATCTCTTAGGACCGCCTAGACGGACCACAATTGGAACTTATTTGTCTTTGTTAATCTTTATTAAAGGTCAGGTCTCTATAGAGTTTGACAGGCATTTAGGGGCCTATCACGAGGTTGGCGGTCCGTGGACTGCCCAGGCGATGGTGCCATGGCGACGGCAGTTAAGCCAGCGGTCCGACCGCCCTATTACGAGTTACAACCGAAGGCTTGCTGTGGACCGCTGTCACTCTGCTGACATCGCCGGCTATCTCAGACCGCCTGGCTAGCGGTGCGGGCCAATGGGGCTCCGTCCACCACTTCTACATCCCATTACACATCCTGTGCCAACATGGAGGCTATCCTACCTGTAATGCCATTGCTCTACCTCATCAATCACCTCCAAAGAAGAGCCAGTCGAGGACAACGTCACCAGTGAGTCCTGTCACTCCATGTATCCATTGTGACCCATGCTAAATGAATGCGTCGTCAGCAAACAAACAATGGAGTTTTCCTTCAACTGTATTTAGCAATGTCACAGGTCCACATTTCACATAGCACACTAAAAATTGTGTAGTACATTACGTAACGCGCACTCAATGCCACAAACATATGAACAACACACGGACTCAGTCTACACACAATCACGTGTCAGTACCACAAACGTGAAAGTAATGTCGGCATTTTCCGTGATATGCAATCCCCCACCTCTAAAAATACACACCAATATATCTTACACACAATGGGGAAACTAACTATGGGGTCGATTAGGATGGCGGAAGGACCGCCACCGCCGGCCCTGCGGTGGCAACCGCCGGCCCTACGGTGGCGGTCCTTCCGCCATCACACAGCAATTTACCCACCGCCTAATTAGGATGGCGGTGGGTATTGCGGCGGACGCAAAGTCTGTCCGCCACAGTACCACCAAAGGCAATCCTTCCGATTGCCTGGCGGACGGTGCAGGGTGCCTAAAATGGTGGCAGTGCCTAGCAGGCACCGTCCACAAAATTAGGATGTTGGCAAAAAGCGGCCTTTCCATGGCGGCATGTGGGGATTGGTTACGGGGGCCCGTTGCAGGCCCCCCTTGTGTCAGGGGGATGTGGGTGCACTTGGGGGGTACCCATGGTACCCCACTGCAGTTCACTGCACCAAGTGGCAGGCACCGTGTGGTGCCTGCCATGTGGTGCAGTGAAATGCACAACATGCGATTTTAACATCGCGGCGGGTGCTGCTTTTTGCAGCACCCGCCGCAATGTTAAAATGAAGAATGCGACCGCCATGGTCGCATCCTAATTTGTGTTGCGGGACCGCCGCAGGCATGGCAGACGGTCCCGGTTTACAACAGGATGGCGGAAGGACTCCTGTCCGTCCGCCATCCTAATAGACCCCTATGTTTGCAGACACAATACCACTGATTTGCTCCAGTCGTCCATTGCAACATAACATAACCCAAAGAATCTAATGTCTCTCTGGGGAATGTCTACAACTACCATGGAGCCTTGTTAATCTAACTCTGAATAAGAGACGTCACTTAAAATCACCCCATTACAATGCACACATCAAAACTCGCTACAAGTGAGGTACCATTTTTATAGGAAGACTTTGGGGAATGCGGGGTGGGTGGAATTTTGTGGATCCACGCAGATTCCAGAACTTTCCATTACAGAAATGTGAGGAAAATGTGTTTGAGGTTTGCAAGGGGTTTTGGGTAACAGAACCTGGTGAGAGCCAGAGAAGTCACCCCCTCCTATATTCCCCTGGGTGTCTAGTTTTAAAAAATGTATAGGTTTACTAGGTTTCCCTAGGTGCCGGCAGAGCTAGGGTTCAAAATCCACAGCTAGACACTTTGCAAATAATAGGTCAGTTATCACTATACAAATGTGGTGTGCCACGTTGCATTTTGGGCCGTTTCCTGTCGCGGGCACTAGGCCTACCCTCACAAGTGAGGTACCATTTTTATCGGAAGACTTTGGGGAATGCGGGGTGCATGGAATTTTGTGGATCCACGCAGATTCCAGAACTTTCCATCACAGAAATGTGAGGAAAATGAGTTTTTTTGACAAAGTTTGAGGTTTGCAAGGGATTCTGGGTAACAGACCCTGGTGAGAGCCACACAAGTCACCCCCTCCCTAATTCCCCTGGGTGTATTGTTTTAAAAAATGTATAGATTCGCTAGGTTTCCCTAGGTGCCAGCAGAGCTAGGGTTCAAAATCTACAGCTAGGCACTTTGCAAAAAAACGGTTAGTTTTCACTTTACAAATGTGTTATTTCCACGCTGCGTTTTGGGCCTTTTCCTGTCGCGGGCACTAGGCCAATCCACACAAGTGAGGTACCCTTTTTATCGGAAGACTTTGGGGAATGCGGGGTGGGTGGAATTTTGTGGATCGACGCAGATTCCAGAACTTTCCATCACAGAAATGTTAAGAAAATGTGCTTCTTTTAAAAGTTTGAGGCTTGCAAGGGATTCTGGGTAACGGACCTGGTGAGAGCCACACGTCACCCCATACTGGATTCCCCTGGGTGTCTGGTATTAAAAAATGTATAGGTTTGCTTGGTTTCCCTAGGTGCCGTCAGAGCTAGGGTTCAAAATCCACAGCTAGGCACTTAGAAAAAAAAGGGACAGTTTTCACTGTAAAAATTTTATGTGTTCACGTTGCTTTTTGGCCCGCTTCCTGCCCCAGGCGCTAGGCCTACCCACACAAGTGAGGTACCATTTTTATCGAAAGACTTTGGGGAATGTGGGGTGGGTGAAATTTTGTGGGGCCACGCAGATTCCAGAACTTTCCATCACAGAAATGTGAGGAAAATGAGTTTTTTTGACAAAGTTTGAGGTTTGCAAGGGATTCTGGGTAACAGACCCTGGTGAGAGCCACACAAGTCACCCCCTCCCTAATTCCCCTGGGTGTATTGTTTTAAAAAATGTATAGATTCGCTAGGTTTCCCTAGGTGCCAGCAGAGCTAGGGTTCAAAATCTACAGCTAGGCACTTTGCAAAAAAACGGTTAGTTTTCACTTTACAAATGTGTTATTTCCACGCTGCGTTTTGGGCCTTTTCCTGTCGCGGGCACTAGGCCAATACACACAAGTGAGGTACCCTTTTTATCGGAAGACTTTGGGGAATGCGGGGTGGGTGGAATTTTGTGGATCGACGCAGATTCCAGAACTTTCCATCACAGAAATGTTAAGAAAATGTGCTTCTTTTAAAAGTTTGAGGCTTGCAAGGGATTCTGGGTAACGGACCTGGTGAGAGCCACACGTCACCCCATACTGGATTCCCCTGGGTGTCTGGTATTAAAAAATGTATAGGTTTGCTTGGTTTCCCTAGGTGCCGGCAGAGCTAGGGTTCAAAATCCACAGCTAGGCACTTAGAAAAAAAGGGACAGTTTTCACTGTAAAAATGTTATGTGTTCACGTTGCTTTTTGGCCCGCTTCCTGCCCCAGGCGCTAGGCCTACCCACACAAGTGAGGTACCATTTTTATCGAAAGACTTTGGGGAATGTGGGGTGGGTGAAATTTTGTGGGGCCACGCAGATTCCAGAACTTTCCATCACAAATGTGAGGAAAAAGTGTTTATTTTTTACAAAGTTTGAGGTTTGCAAGGGATTTTGGGTAACAGAACCTGGTGAGAGTCACTTAAGTCTCCCCATCCTGGATTCCTCTGGGAGTCTAGCTTTCAAAAAAATATAGGTTTGCTAGGTTTCCCTAGGTGCCGGCTGAGCTAGGGTTCGAAATCCACTGCTAGGCACATTGCAAAAAAAGGGTCTGTTTTCACGGTAAAAATGTAGGGTGTCCAAGTTGCGTTTTGGGCCATTTCCTGTCGCGGGCACTAGGCTTACCCACACAAGTGAGGTACCATTTTTATCGGGAGGCTTAGGGGAACACCGAATTGTAGAGCAACTGTTATTACCTATTGACTTTCAATGCATTTCTGCCTTCCAAATGTAAGACAATGTGTAAAAAAGAAGTCACTTTGAAAAATGTCCTATGATTCACATGCTAGTATGGGTACCCAGAATTTCGGAGATGTGCAAATAGCTACTGTTTCTAAACTCTATATTTTGTTCCCATTTCAGAAACACATATGTGTCTTTGATACCTATTTTTCACTCTTTATATTTACCAAATGAGTTGCAATATATCCGATACACAATGAAAAACCATTGCAAGACGCTGCTCACTTTTTGGATCTGGGTTCCTCGTGTTCTTGGTGAACCTACAAGCCTTATATATCCCCACAACCAGAAGGGTCTAGCGGATGTAACGGTATATTGCTTTAGAAAATCTGTCATACTTAGAAGAAGTTACAGGTGAAAACTTTGGCACAAATGGCTTTTTTTTAACTCATTTTCAATTTTTAGTCTGAGCCTAGCAGCAGCACGCATGCACTGCTCGCTCTGCAAGACTGCTGTAGTAGAGTATGGGAGAGAAGCCGCGCCCATCTCCTCCCATATTTTTCATTAGCTTGTGTCATTGTCTTTCGTAAATGCTGCCTTCGGATTCGTTAATAGGCTTGTTAGTCCCTCCTTAGTACCGCCTTGTCTTCATTTGTAACCTCCCATGGCTACTGGCCCCTTTACTTCGGTTGTTACACGGGACCTGTTATTTAGTCTGTAAGCACTATTTACTTTATTGAGTTTCTCTTACTGCAGGCCGGACATGCACTGGCTGATTCAGCTGAATCCGCTTGGTTTTTTAAGCAGCACGGCCGCCCCCGTAACACGGACGCCTGCTTTCAATCACTTTAACCCGGCATTATCTCGTGTTTGTTTTAACCCTCCCCCCACCCCCCCCCCCAAGTAAAATGGATTTAGAAATAATTAGCGAATTGCGTCATGTGAATTTCAGGTAGCACATAATCCTGTGCTAATGGGCTGAAGCTGACAACAGCACATCTGTGTTACATGTCATCTGTACTAAAGCCACCTGACAGGTTGATTTCAAAAGCCTGTTTTATTAACAACACCACCACCACCACCAATACCACCACCACCAATGCCACCACACCCGCCAATGCCTCCTCCACCACCACCAATACCATCACCACCAATACCACCACCAATACCACCACCACCAATACCACCACCAATACCACCACCACCAATACCACCAGCACCAATACCACCAGCACCAATACCACCACCACCAATACCACCTCCACCACCACCAATACCAATACCACTGCCAATACCACCACCACCAATACACCACCACCAAAACCACCAATAACACCAATACCACCACCACCGAAACCACCAATACCACCCCCACCACCTATACCACCACCAATACCAACACCACCACCACCAATACCACCACCACCCATACCACCACCACCAATACCACCACCAATACTGCCAATACCACCACCAATATCACCACCACCAATATCACCACCACCACCATCAATACCAATACCACCGCCAATTCCACCACCACCAATAGAACCAATACCAGCACCACCACCAATACCACCACCACCAATACCACCAACAATACCACCACCACCACCAATATCACCACCACCAATCCCATCACCACCACCAATACCACCACCACCAATACCACCACCACCAATACCACCACCATCAATACCAATACCACCCCCAACACCGATACCACCACCACCAATACCACCACCACTAATACCACCACCACCACCAATACCACCACCAATACCACCACCACCACCAATACCACCACCACCACCAATACCACCAATACCAATACACCACCACCAAAACCAACAATAACACCAATACCACCACCACTGAAACCACCAATACCACCCCCACCACCAATACCACCACCACCAATACCACCACCACCACCACCACCACCAATACCACCACCACCACCACCAATGCCACCACCAATACCAATACCACCACCACCAATACCACCACCAATACACCACCAATACCACCACCACCAATATTACCACCACCAATACCACCACCACCAATACCACCACCACCAATACCACCACCACCAATACCACCATTAATACAACCACCAAAACCACCACCAATACCAATTCCACCACCAGCACCAATCCCACCACCACCAATACTACCACCCACATTACCACCAATACTACCACCACCAATACCACCACCAATACCACCACCAATACCACCACCACCACCACCAATACCACCACCAATACCAATACCACCACCAATACCACCACCAATACCACCAATACCATGACCACCAATACCACCACCACCAATACCACCACCACTAATACCAATACCACCACCACCAATACCACCAATATCATCACAAATACCACCAATTCCACAACCAATACCACCACCACCAATACCACCAATATCATCACAAATACCACCAATGCCACAACCAATACCACCACCACCACCAATGCCACCACCACCAATACCACTACCACCACTAATACCAGCACCAATATCACCACCACCACCGATACCACCACCACCAATACCAATCCCACCACTACCACCAATACCACCACACCAATACCACCACACCAATACCACCAATACCACCACCACCAATATCACTACCACCAATACCCCCACCACCAATACCAACACCACCCATACCACAACCAATACCCCCACCACTAATACCACCACCAATACCAACACCACAACCAATACCACCACCACCACCACCAACACAACCAATACCACCACCACCAATACCACAAATACTACCACCACCAATACTACCACCACCAATACCACCGCCACCAATACCAATACCACCACCACCAATACCACCACCACCAATACCACCTCTACCAATACCACCACCAATACCATCACCAATACCATCACCACCACCAATACCACCACCACCAATACCACCACCACCAATACCACCACCAATACCACCAACACCACCACCAATACCACCACCACCAATACCACCAATACCACCACCAATACCACCATCACTAATATCACCAATACCACCACCACCATACCACCACCACCAATACCAATACCACCACCACCAATACCCCCACCATCAATACCAATACCACCACCAACAATACCACCATGCCAATACCAGTACCACCACCAATACCAATACCACCACCAATACTAATACCACCACCACCAATACCAATACCGCCACCAATACCACCACCACCAATGCCACTAGTGTCACCACCACCCCCAATGCCACCACAACCAATACCACCACCACCACCACCACCAATACCACCAACACCAATACCAATACCAGCACCTCAGTGCCTCTCGCTCACTAGTAATAGCAGGGGCACTTTACGATGCCAGAGCTGCAGCCGAGATCATCCCTCCCTCCCTCCATGCCTGCCATAAATCACAGCCCGCCCTGCACCAAGAGGTAAGGCCAGGGCCCTACTACAACTGAAGTGTTTTTTGTTAGGCCAAAGATAGCAATGACATTAAGCAATGCCACACGACACACTCAAATCACGGAGAGGGTAGGAAATAGCACCCCCTCCCGCTCTTCCTCCTGAACCGCGACAGTGTAATCACAGAGAGAAAGGTGTTGGAGTGCTTTGTTAGTGTTTATAGCTCGATTTATATGTAACTCTCACTTCACACTTTGTGTCTGTGTAATTTACAACACTTACACATCTTCTTCATGGAACTATTTATCACTACTTTGACGACGTCGCAGGCCGGTCTCTTCCTCTGATATTTACAATCTAACAAGCGGTCGAGAAGGCCCTTTATTGCAATGCAATAGGTCTCGCAATTAGTATTGTAAATGACAATGCCTTTTATTTATGTTTTGAAACCCAAAACATAAATAAAAAGCATTGTCATTTTCAATGCCAATAGCTCAAACTCGTGTGAATGCGAGACCTATTGCATTGCAAATGCTTGTTCTTATTTTCAACTGTTAGTTTCTATAAAAAAAACCTTGAAGGATCTACACAAATGACCCCATGCTGAATTCAGAATTTCGTCTACTTTTCCAAAATGTATAGCTTTCCAGGATCCATTATTGCTAAAAATGCTAAAATTGTGTAAAGCATTTTGGTTTTCTGACAAACGACTGTCAGTCCCTGAAAGCTGGGAAGATGGTGATTTCAGCACCACAAACCCTTTGTTGATACCATTTGCAGAGGGGAAAAAAGACGCTTTCTTTTGCAGCACTTTTTTCCCATTTAAAAAAAAAAAAATTGGCTATATTTTGGCAAATTTCTGGGTCCCCTTCAGAGGAATCAACAAACCCTGGGTACCTATAAAATCCCCATGGTGTTGGAAGAAAAGGATGCACATTCGGCATAGATACCTTTTGTGGTCAAAAAGTTACAGGGGCCTATAGCCAAATAGCTATAAAAAAAAGGCTTAGCACGGGGGGAGGCCCAGCAGCGAAGGGGTTAGGGAAGTTAAGACAGCAAATAATGAATTAAAACATGAAACACAGGATTTTCCAACAACTAACTGTTATGCCAGACCACCAGTCACAGCCAGTACTGCGCCAAAAACACAAACAGTTACCAATATCAGTGAACACCCTTGACATTATGACAGCTACAATAATTGCACAAAATTTACTGCAGTACAACAGCTATGCCTAAATCACTCTTCACCTACGTAGTGTGTGGGCACACAGCAGAAAAACATGCCATGCATCAAATGCAGCTACTGCACTGGAAGTAGGGTACAGTAGTGTGGTACCAGGATGTCACAGGATATCTGGCATAAATAGTATCTTCCTCTTGGCATTATCTGTAATACGATTCCAGCTGTCAAATCAATAAACTACTGCCTACAGGGGTTTGGGAAATGTCTTCATGATCAAGAAGCCACTGCCTAATGACTATCAGCTATAAACCACTCCAGGCTCACAGACTTTGTCAGAGAGTTTTTTTCATAGGCCGTAAGCTGCTGCCTTCTGGCTTTGAAACTAGGGTTCATATGGACCACAAGGAAAGTAAAAGGTTAAAGTTCAATTTTCAGAAATGCTGTTCATGGGGTGGGAAATGTTTGGGGTGTCACCCCCCCCCCTAATAAATGCATTTTCTGGTAAATAGTCGACTGCAGGTGCTTTCAGTCGGGTATGGTGAGGTGTCTCACACACTCTCTCCCTCTCTCAGTTTTGAAAGTTCTTTTAAAAGTTTGATATTTTACAAAATATTGTGATTTCTTCCACTTCGTACCCCTACCAATCTTTATTCCTCCCCTCTTAAGCCACTCTCTTGTCTCCTGATTGTGGTATAATATATTTCAACATTATATTGTTATAAAACCTAAAGCTCACACCTCCCCCACCCCAATCTTACTGACCAAGCTATGCCCCTGATACTAGATATCCTGATATCCATCCACATGGCCCCCCAAGGAGCAGGGAGTTATATCAAAGTATCCCAGCATCCGCCAGGTGGCCTGGAGTGTGGCTTGTGAGGTTTGAAAGCTTAAAATCACACTGACAACACTCCTGAACACTGGGGGGCAGTGAGGAGGCCCAAGCAAGTTCAAGGTCGTTTATGGAGGCAACCAGGGGCATCCACTGACAGGGACGACAGAGGCTTTTCACACCTCCCTGTACATTTGAATCTACCTGGAAGACGTAGAAAATAAAGGAAGTTGAATGTAGAAAGACATGAAGACTAATCCTTGAAATAAAATGAAGACGGATTTTGATAAAAAATGTACAATGTCATATGCAGACATTATCAACTGCCCATAATACCTATAGCTCGGTAGCTGAATGAAGGCCAATTGCCTTGAAAAATACAATGTTTTACCACAATCTTTTAGTTTCCTGTAGTAGTGGAAGCGCCCAAGACTACTGGGGAGTGTAGCCTATTATTCAAATTATCAAAGGGGACAAAACTCTCTGGTGGAAGCGAGGTTGGCATGCTTTGTTCTTTGGTGCAATTCATGGTGGGTATTTACATCTCATCACTTTGAAAGTTCACTAGCGTCTACTGCAAGGCGCCACCAAAATGCATATGGCAGCTTAGCTTCAAGAAAGGACCAGGGAGACCAAAGCACATTATGCCTGAGAATGTAGATTGTAAGACATTTTCACACTGGAGAGAAAGAATGTTAATATTAGATCCAGAAATATTATTATGACTAGTAGGTCTTGATAATTGTTTTCATTCAGATCAAGAACCGCCCGGATTATTCGTTAATGTGAGGTTCCTATCCCAGTACCTATGTTGAGACTTGGATAGATTTTCTGTCTGTGGGGGAGTTTAGACCTCCACTGTTCAGCACAGGAATTTATGTTTTGCAGTGGGGACAAGAGGTCCGGTGGCATGTCCGAACCCCAATAATTTACTGAACGACAATATTTATTGCTCCCCAATTTTTATCTCAGGTGTTCTGGCTCTTTAATTTCAAGTTAATCTCGCGGCAAGAGACCACCTTTCCCAATATTATGGCCAATAATTAGCAGGCTAGAATCCAAATAACAACTGGATCCACTCAAGAACTGGGTTCTAGATCAGAATTACATTTATAAGGTTTAAAACAGAATTATTAACAAAACAATACAAGAAAAATGCATAGTTTGCCAGAAAGGCTCACATACAGAACACAGAATCAGAAATCAGAGCAAGAATCCCTATTCAAGCGGTTAAATCTCTCCAGATTCTAAGGGGCAGATTTACAAGCCCCTTGCGCCACCGGTGCGTCACTTTTTCAGACGCAACGGCGGCACATTTTACTGCCCCATATTTACAAGGACAGGAAAAGCCACCCTGCATGACTTTTCCTGTGCTTGTAAATATGGCCCCTTTGCACGCAGCACTTTGCGTGAAAGGGGCGTTCCATGGGTGATGCTGTGGGTGTTCCCACACAACACCCATGGAACCAGACACATTTCCAGATTTACGAGAAATCATAAATCTGGAAATGCGTCTGAATGCTATGCCTCCCCAAGGGAGGTGTAGGGAGGCACAATGAGGAGAAATGTATTCTAATGCAGCACACATATAAGTTGTAAAACGCCATTTCTGATTGTTTATGTGCAGGAAGGGTTCCCCGTGATGCAGTCATCCTTGCACCATGGTGCAAGGGTGTCTGCGTCAGCGCATGGCAGCAGTTTGTGCACCAGTGCAGGGGGAAGCACAGAGATGCGACATATTGTTGTAAATTTGTCAAAACCCTGTGCTTCGAAACTAATGCAGCGCGGTGCTGCAAAATGACCTGCGGCACTGCGCTGCATTAGTTTCTTGTAATTCTGACCCGAAGTGTCAAACTCATAAAGAGTACTGACAGCATTCTAAGGGAGAAGGAGAAAGTCTCAAAATAATCAGAGTTTCTGGAGGAAAATGAGAAGACCCCCTGAGCATTCAAAACTAGAGGTTGTTATACATATTTCATGCAGAAACAAATAGCAAAACTGAAGTGGCGCATCGCTGCGTGAAAGCAGCGATGCAACACTTCTCAGTGCGCCCTCCTTGCGACACCAATGATGTGTCATTTTTACAGTATGACGCATCATGTTGCAAGGAATGACAGATGCGTCAGTATTACTGACGTATCTGTCGGCGCAAAAGTGGTGTATTGTTGGAGTTGTGTCGGAAGCGTGACGCAACTCCAGCAATGTTCCTTTCACATGGGGCAAGCCCCATATGAAAGGGCCTGCGTCACCCTTACACCTGCCATGAGGCAGGCGTAAGGTTTTGACGCATTGGTTTCCTAGAATGACGCAGTGAAACCTCATAGATTTCACTTCGCCACTCCTACGACCCTTTCTTGCAGGAGAACGCCCACCCTGCATACATTATACCTGATGCAGGTACAATGTAGCGCAGGGGTTTACGGAGTGACGCATCTGCCTAGATGCATCACTTCATAAATATACCGCAACATGGCGCATTAATCACGTCGCGCAGCGTGACGCAACGGCGGCGCAAAGTGACGCAGGCCTTCATAAATAAGGCCCTTAGTATTTATAGCATTGCACCCTGTGCTCCGCGAAAACTGTGAGGATAGAAGGCTCGCAGCAGGCTCCTGATTGGGAAGGGGAATAAGCAGGAGCAAGATGAGCAGAGCATCAGAAACTTCATCCATTCTATTAAAAATGGAGTCTCACATGAAATTCATCATTAAAATGACCATTCGCACAAGTAATTTGTTACACAAATTTGCATATAAGAAAAAACTTCAACTACTTCCCTCCGATTATTTTTAAATAATCACTGTAACCAAATTATTACATTTTGTTAATCAGCTATTAGCTAGTAGAGGTCTTCATCTTGTTGGATAATCAAACATGCTCCTCCATCATCTTTAATTGTTGATACACTCAATAGTTGTAGTCTTCCATTTCCAAATCTATTGATCTCTTCCTCTTTCTGGATTTGTTATTGTTCTTAGTCTTACTATTATATCCACTAGTCATACACTCTAATGATTTCAATAAAAAAAATTACACTAATTGCACAAATCATTATGAATATTATAGGAGTTAAAACTGATTGAAAAACACCACCACCAATATTACCTGACCATTCACCTACTTCACCAAAGCTTTAACTCACTCATCCAGGATCCTACAGTGTCCCTCAGTCCTGGTTCTTCTAAGAACTAGGGGGCCCATTACGATACCCGGCGTAAATAAATCCGCCAGGCATGGAAGCGGCAAAAATCCGCCCGCACACACCGCCTGAACACCGACCACGCCATTATGAGTACACAAACTGAAAACCGCCATCGGCGGAAAAATCATACAAAATACCGCCCGCCATCGTCCGAGTCGGAGTCAAACCGCCCGCCACGGACGGAAACACGCACGACAACACAAAACCGCCCGCCCACACGGCCGACACACCGCACGTGAAATTACGATCGCACCGCCATGAGCGAGGAAAAACAACAAAAATACCGCCCGCCAGCGCAAACAACGCCGATGAGAATCGACACGGCAGAAGCCATGGCGCCCACGTACCTGCACAGAAACCATCCGCACACAAAACCAATAGCACACAACATGGCCAACAAGTCCACACAGCAAGGCACGCACAAATACACAAGCACAGTACACATCCCGAAAACACCCCCGGACAAACAAAAAATACAAAGGCCAGAACCCCAGACACAACACACCTGAAAACAACAGACCATGAGGACACACCCACATAGGTGAGTACAAAAGCAGCACTCCCACAGACCACAACCCCTTGCTACATTGCAAACCAGAGAGGAGAGGAGAGGACACAGTGACACAGCAAGGACAGCAGCACACCACAGAAACGCACACATCACAACCACCACCACCACCACCACCACCAAACACCGGCACCACAAACCCCCTGCACATTACACAACACACACCGCACCACCACCACAAACACCATGGCACCACAAAGGATGCCCAAGTTCACGCCCATGGAGCTGACGGTCATGGTCGACGAGATCATCAAGGTGTACCCACAAATCTATGGGAACATGGTCCAGCACACACCACTAGCCACCAGAAACAGAATGTGGACCCGGATCGTAGACCAGGTCAATGCAGTCGGGACCCTGCCCAGGAACAGAACCGAGATAAACAAACGTTGGAATGACGTAAAGAGCCTGGTCAAGAAGAAGGAGGGCAAAAACAGAGAGCTGGCTGCCGTCACTGGCGGAGGGAATCCCGCGCTCTTTAAGACCTTCAAAGCGTGGGAGGAGAAGGTGCGAGTCGTAATCCATCCGGAGATCCTCGCCGGATTAGCAGAGGGAGTGGAGGCTGGTAAGTACAAACTAATGTATACCAGCACACCGCTATGTACTCACATGCGCAACTACCATGCCACAGCTCCCAGGGACAAACACCCCCATGTCCAGCACACAATACACAACACATCACACACACATGCAACAGACACTACCACACACAGCCCAAACCGAACAACTGTAAGATGCGTGGGGACATGTGTACACTAAGCCAGCCACGTAACCACCAACAGGTCCCCAAATATGCCAGAAGCGCCACAACGAGCACCCACCACACCCATGTGTCCGCCACAGCTGCACTAACCGACAAGTAACAGGTAAGTGGCAGGAACACAAAGTGCAGTGGGTGGGTGGGACGGTGGACAGCCCAAGTACAACACACACCAGGCCCCAGTCCCACAGCACAGCAAGGAGGAGCACTCCCCACACCCATGTGTCAGGCACAGCTGCACCAACCGACAAGTAACAGGTAAGTGGCAGGAACACAAAGTGCAGTGGGTCGGAGGGGGACAGCTGAAGTACAACACCCACCAGGCCCCCACTCCCACAGACCAGCAAGGTGGAGCACTCCCCACACCCATGTGTCAGGCACAGCTGCACCAACCGACAAGTAACAGGTAAGTGGCAGGAACACAAAGTGCAGTGGGTGGGACGGTGGACAGCCCAAGTACAACACACACCAGGCCCCAGTCCCACAGCACAGCAAGGAGGAGCATCCCCCACACCCCACACCCACGTGTCAGCCACCGCAGTGCACAACGACAGCCGAAAGGCTCCAAAGCAAAGTACAAACCAGACCCAGGATGGGCCAGGAGCCCGCATACACCAGAGTCACAATGAGTAGGGGCAAAGCAACACACCCATCGGCATGGCCAATCCGTCCCATGCCACATGTGCACAGCACACAGTCCCATTGCCTAGCACACACACACCTACAGATGCCACAGCCACACACTCGCCTCCGGGAAACCCATGTACGAGATTGCACGAACTGCCAATGTCAGACGACTAATACATACTTCGCCAGGTGCAACACAATAACAAATCTCATTCTCTCCACAGGTGACGAACTGCTGGACGCTGGGGATGGAGACAGCAGCCAGCACAGCCAGCCTACAAGCCCCCAACGAGGACACACGGATCTGGAGGATCTGTCCACCTCTTCGGACACGGACCACCAAGCTGGCCCATCTGGCGTGGCAGGGCCCAGCCGCTCCCCAGGACCCCTCCTACCCACCAACCCATCATCCAGGGATGCTGAACAGTCCCAGTCCCCTGCTGCCACTGTCGTTGCGGCCACACCCACGGTCATTGCGGCCACTACCACTGCCGCAACCGCCACCATCGCCGCACCGACCACCACCGCCTCCCACCACCACCACGTCTTCGCTGGCACCAGCCCCAGCGCAGGTGGTGGCCCGGCCGACTGGATCCACCCTGGGAGCCACAGCGAGGACCGTGGTGAGCAATGTGGCTAGTGGGCAGGCCGGTGGCAGCAGGACTGGTAGGAGGAGCAGGGTCAGGGAAACGCCAGCCTCCCCTGGGAGCCATGCCCTGCCTCAAATGGCCAGAGTCCTTGGGGCCTATGAAGAGGCCCAAGGACAATGGGCCAGGTCTGCTACTGACACGCGGGAGGTGCTGGGGGTGCTGAGGTCCATGGACGCCCATATGGGCCAATTCGTGTCCCGTATGGACCAACTCGTGGACCTCATGGGCCAGCTGGTGGTGGCGGTGGGGTCACAGGCAAGGCCAGCAACACCACCTCCGCCACCACCTGCTAGGGCGCAGGGTCGGCCAGCAGTGTCCACTTCCCCTGCGTCCACAGCCAGTGAGCACACCTCACCCACCACCAGCAGGTCGCCACCACACACCCCCTCCCAAACGTGGAAGGGGCCGTCCGAAGAGGAAACAGATCTCCCGGGAGGACTTCGCACGCTCCAGTCGCAAGTGAGGCAGCCAGCCAGCCTTCCGCCAGCCTTCCTTGACCAGCCACTGCATTGACTTGCTCTACGATCCCACTCCACACAGCCATCTGGATGGCATGTGTGTGTTGGACTATGGACATAGAACCAGTGGGTACACCCTGATCATCACGCAGCCATGACCGACAGCTCATTGTCACTGCACGCACCACTTTTGTCATCACCTTACACACAATCACATGTCACAGTTTGTAATAAATGCACCTTTTTCACTAACTGCTGTTTGTGCCCTGTGTTTTATTTGTACGGAATACAACGGCCACCTTGGGCGGAAGGGCACCTGATGCGTGGCATGGCAATGGAATCCGGAGGGCCTGTAGGGACCTAGGGGTGGGAGACAGAACAGGAGCACATTCAATGAGTGTGTCACACACCCATCACACAGTACATGTCAACAACTACAAGCAATGTACACACATCGCACAGAGCAATAGGGCACAATGCCACAGTCACCAACAGTGGCATACTACCCTGGCCATGGAGCGTTGACACACTGCACGCAGTGAACATACGGCCACCCTGACACAGCACACACACACCTGCATAGATACAGACACATCATCCGTCGTACATGGACACTCACCGTCAAGTGAAGTAGCGGGCGATGAGCTGCTGGCGCACATTCCCAGCTTCCTCCTCTCCGCTGTCCACCTCACTCGAGCTGTCCTGGTCTGCGGGCTGGGGCCCTGGTTGATCTCCGTCATCCACAATGAGGGGGATCTGCTTCCGAATGGCCAGATTGTGCAGCATGCAGCACGCCACCACTATCTGGCACACCTTCTGTGGGGAGTACGCCAGTGCACCCTCGGTGCGGTCCAGGCACCTGAACCTGGACTTGAGGAGGCCAAAGGTACGCTCGACCACACGTCTGGTCCTCCCATGTGCCTCATTGTATCGATCGTCTGCTGGGGTGCGAGGATTCCTCAATGGACTGAGCAGCCATGCCCCATTCGGATACGCAGAGTCACCTGGGTGTGAGGGACACAGAGAACCGTTGCTATTCCAACTGGACAGGGGACAGCATCGCACAACCAGCACGCTACACCACTCCACATACTCACCGACAATACAGCCACGATCCTGTTGCAGATTGGCCATCAGTCGTGGCAAGATGCTGTTGCGCATTATGTGTGCGTCATGGGCCGAGCCTGGAAACTTGGCACACACGTGGGTGATCACCATGTCCGCAAGGCACACCACTTGCACATTCAGGGAGTGCGTGTGCTTCCTGTTGCGGTACAGGTGCTCAGTGGCCTGTGGTGGAACAAGGCCAACATGAGTGCAGTCAATGGCTCCCACGACGTGTGGGATTCTGCCAAGGGCATAGAATGCACCCTTCACTGCCGCCAATTCACGAGCCCTGGGGAATCTGATGTACCTGTTCCGGTACAGCATCATGGCTGCCAGTACATCCCTCAGCACCTTGCTGAACATGGGCTGGGACATCCCTCCTCCACTGCCCACTGTGTGCTGGAATGACCCAGTGGCGAAGAAATGCATGGCGGCCATCACCTTAGCCGTGGGGGTGACAGCAGTCGGATACACCCTGCGGGGACGGAGATGGGGCTCTAACATGGCACACAGTCGATGCAGAGTTGGCCTGTCCAGCCGAAACTTCCTGATTACCTCTGTATCGTCCATGTCCGCCAGCAATTGGTATGGGCGGTCAATGTTCGGTCTCCGCCTGGGTTAAATGGCAGAGGACACATGTCAAAGCAACACGGCACATAGCAATTTCGCATACACATCACTGACATGACTGAGCAAGCACATGAGCCACAGCCCAGCTGTCAAGCTGGGACGGCACGGCCACAATACACTTACACAGGTCTCCCAACAATGGCAATGGCAAGTGAGACATACCACTGCCATGTGCATGCACATGGGGATCTAGGCCCCAATGACTTGCGGGGCGTGCTGATGGGGACTGACTGCATATTCTGTCAAGCGGCAACGCCACGGCAACATGAGTGTCTGCTGAGCATGGAACTGCTTCCGAGGCTGGATGAGTATGGCACACGACGACGACGATGTGGGCACGGGCTGAGCGGCCAATACAAGTGGGACCTGTGGCACGAGGGGATATGAGACAGTAGTAGGTGTCAGCACTGCACCCTATGTACAGCACTGTACGGATCACAGCTCCCGAAACATTGACTGGTGTCCACATTGACAGCCCCATGCCAAGACGGCTGTGTGCTTGCAGTCACACGTCACAGGTGAGAGGTTACATTGCACGTGCCAGGTGGCAGACGTACATAGTGGGAGCTGGCATGTGTGTGCATGTGTCTCCTGTTCAGGATCCACCAGATGGGCGCTGACTCTGTACTGACCATTGGACACAGCATGTTCCGTGGAAGGCTTGTGTGTGTGGGATGGTGGCACTGGATGTGCCTCCGTTGGGTGGGGGGCCATGCACAGGGCGGGTACGTCGATGATTGCGCATTGTTGGTCACGGTGGGTGCACCAACTAAGATGTGTTGCCCTGTGTTCAATTCCTATGTCCGCATGATGATGGACTGTGGATGTGGGCAGACTACACATTGGTCGATGTGCTGTCTATATGCATGTGCCTTCACACCAGGCACAGCTGCCCCTGCACATGTGACCCCTGCTGGACTCGCTGCTGGGTCTGTGGAGCTGATGCACCTTCTGCGCGTGGGGCGGACAGCTCTCCTCACTTCCCTCATTGCGCATGTCATGTCTTTGCCGCAGGTGACATGGATCATGGAGGGCCCACATGTACGCGTGGGTAGGCTACACATGATTGTTCACTGGTCGCCACCCCCAGTCAGTGTTTCGAATGGGAAGGTTGTCGTGCTGGTGGTATGTTCGATGTGGCGGATGGGCGGGCCTAGGTGCGGGCTTACATTCCGGACATGGGGGGTAGTTGGATTGGCGACTAGTTGCAGTACACACGGGACACGTCTCTTCCTTTCCACATCTGGGTCATCCCTTGTACTAACTGACAGTGATACAGTCATCTTCGCCCCAGCCCTCATGTCCTCCCCTCGCCCCCCAATATGCATGCTCACCTGCGAGGCTAGCGCTTGCACAGGCAGCCCCAAGCTCGCACCAGAGAGGGCAAGGAGTGTATGTGTGGGTCCAGTTGCACGAGTGGGCTGTCTCAGGGTATGATGTGTGGCGGGACGCCGTCCACCTGCGTG